>JAGPYM010000002.1:0-1200000 GCA_020736575.1 Thelonectria olida | reverse complement strand
AAATAGAAAAAGCAATGACAGACAATAACAAGGAGGCAGGTGACAGCTGGACAAAGAAAAAAACAGCGGTCGTCTGAACTGCGGATGCCCCTCTCATTAGGTTTTTCTTTTCAGTCTCCTACTAAGCGCAATTCATCCACTTTGCTGGCGGCCCCTCACAACTAAAAAATACATTTTGCGCACAAAAGTCACTTCAAAGGGAGGTTTGATGAGAAGAGACCCTGTTCCTTGCAGTGCCGTGGACGGGTTGAATGACTTACAGGACCCATGACGAACGCCCCTCCCCTCCCCTCGCTCCTCGTTCCCCCCTCCCCCGTCCATCCCATTACACAGTGCATAGCTGATTCTATCAAAAGATTGTTCCCCTTGTGTGCTTGCCACTCGGGAATCGAATCGAGAGAAAGAAGGGTCATTTGGGACACGAAGGGTGAGCGGGAAGATGTGACAGAGGACGTCATGGGGGTCGGTCGATCACTGGGCGAGGGCTTTTGCTGTGAGCCATGGTTGATCCTGGGCTATGTTGAGAGGGAGGGGCGGGCGGTCCACAGGGTCGGATTTTGGGCCGGCGGGAGAAGGACAGAGGAGGAGGGAGGATGGGAGGGAGAGGGAGAGTGGGAGGATGAGGGAGGGGAGGCAGAAGCTGTATTCGTTATATTATTCGTACATGGGCATTTTCGTTGGACTGCTGCAACTAGTGAGGCCCAGTGATGCGAGTGCTGTAAATGTGTATTCGAATGTACTGTACGCACCCATTGCGTCGCCCCGAGGCAGTTGTCGAAACCGTTATCCTTCAACACCGAGAACATCCACGCCGTTGAAGAGACCTTGGGTTGTAAAAGCGGCAACAGACGGTGCCCGGGGAGGGGGGTGTCGAGAGACCCAACGTCCTTCTAAGCGCCGGGCCCTTGGTCGCGACCGGGGGCGGCAGGACGGGATTGGTCGGGGCGGACAAGCGTAGTCACCCACCGGGATGGGCCCGCGGATATGATTGGCAGCCAGCTAAGCGCCCGGGACTTTGGATGTGGGACTGGAGCAGAGACGAGCAAGATTGATTTCGTTGATGATTTGGTCCAGGAGGCAACTCTTGCAGAAGCGTCTCTTTCGTTCTTGTCGGTCGGTCGTTTCGTGAATGCGCTGGCTCCTGTCCTTTGTCACGGCCCCTTGTTCGTCCCTCTTCTCAGACTGTGAAGAATCCCCGTTGCAACCCAACTACTGCGTGGCATGCAGCACTCATCACTGCCGGTGTGAAGAGGAAACTGGTGAAAGCGGTACATCGTAGGTGGCACTGTTGGACGACTGCGTGCAGAGGCATCAATGCGGCCGGGGCGTTCGTGTCCTTCCCGTCAACAATGGATCGATAGATGTGATGATGTTGGACGCTCTGCTGAATACGGGGTAAAATGACCACCATTTTCACCCTCACTCGCCACTCTCTCCACGTTGACGTCGTTTTCTTCTTCTTCTTCTCTTCCCCCCTTCTGGAAAGACTCCTGCTTGCTCTTTTCGGCCTTGGAACCGCGGCATGGGACCCAAGGAACACTAAGCTTCACCAGCGACTCCGTACTCCTTCAACCCGCAGAGCGCCAGTGACCAGACGTACATGATGGTGATGTGATAACCCTGCGCGTCACACCGTCTCTGAGGACATCGTTTTATTGGCTGTCTAGCGTTTGTTCCCTGCCCCTCGAGTCAAGACTGAAGCGTGCTGCTTCTCGCTGGCTTGTCCCCATCTGAAACGGTGGGCCGAAAGGGGGTGTGAGTGAAACCCGTTTCACCTCCCGTCGAGGCTGACACTTGACCCATCCTGCTGGGTGGAACATGCTCATGGAACATTTTCTGATTTCCACCAAGCTTCGACCATTGCTAATTTTGGATCTCGCCGCTGTGGTTCACTTTAATCTGCTCCTGCATCGATTCTCATCTCTCGTATCCATATATATCTCCAGTTCGTTGGGGGCGAGGTGAGGATGCAGGTACGATGAGTGCGGGAGCCAACATGGCCCTCTGCAATTTCCCCTCGATCCCTTGTTCCTGTTTCCCCTAGTGAGGCAAGTGAAGAAGGAAAACTCCCAATGTTGATGCCAATTGCGAGGACAGGGATCAATCCAACACCCTCACTTCCTTTGCCACCGCGTTGCAGAGCGCGACCTTGACCCCTGCCCCGGTAAGAACATGGACCCAAAGTCGCTGGGTGTCGCTCAATCGGTCGTTTGTGCTCTTGACTTCGGCGAACATCACCTCCCCCTTGCCTCTGCCAGCATCATCTTCAGTCGTTTCCCCTGCCTCGTTTCCGATGCGCCACAGAATCAGGTCGGGGATGCCACCGCCCCTTTGCCTGTACTCCTGAGCCATCACCTTGCAGAGTGCTGCCAAGGCGCTGCCCTCGAAACATTCCACCAACTCAACCAGGTCCTCAACCTCAAAGTCCCAATTGAGTCCCACCACGCTGGTTTTCTTCTCGTGTTCCCTCTCCCAGACTTGTCGTACCAATCGTCCGCCCTCCCCATTCGCAATCTCAACCAGGCGGTGGTTGATCTCGGAAGCCCGGGCGGGGAAGAACGCGTCCGTATGTAAGTCGAGAGGACATGTCTGATAGGCCGTCTGAAAAACATTGGGGATGTAGAGAAACAAAACGTCGTAGAACAAGTACGCAAAGAGGGTGCGAATGATGCCGCCCTCTGAGTGATACCCTTTCCAACCCTGAGACCGATAGTAGCTCAGACACATTTCTTCAACACTGCATTCTTCTTCCGTGTCCAATTCATCGAGCCAGATTGTCTTGGTGGAAGCTTGCCGACCAGGTCTGGCTGGTATTTCTCGTTTGATCTGAACCCCTTCGACAAAATGTTCAAGAGGCTTTGCTAACCCTACATGGCCAAAGTCGTGCTGAAGTCGACGAGGGATTCGGAGCTTCTTTTCTAGCTTCACCAGACGTTTCTGGAGATCGTAGTGGAATATTAGGTGACAATCGGGGTCTTGAAGGCCAGCTTCACAAGTCAAGACTGCATTTCTTTTCCAGAGCTTCTTTTGCTGTTCGATATTCGTCGAATTTGGGGTCGGGTCAAGAGTTGGCATGTAATGCTCTTCAAGAAGAGCCTTGCGTTGATACCAACCTCCTCTTCTCGCCATTTGGAACAACCGTTGGTCAAGGAGCTCAGTTAGCAACTGGTGCTCTCTGAGGTGCTCCTTGAGCCTCCCATATATGTGAGCAGCCTTGTGCACAATCCGCGTGTATGAATGACCAGGCGTGAACCTTCGCAGGTATGCGCCCTCTCCCATCTCGTACACCGTTTTCTCCTTGTGCCGTTCACTCTCAATCAAGACTTGCCAGCGAGGGTATAGTTTATCGAAGAGGTTGATGATCGTCCGGAAGCCTTCCTCCCCAGGAGGACCATTGAACTCGAGAACAGCGTCCACTTCTGCCTCGAGACGTATTGCAGTCTCATACTCTAGTAAATTCTCTCGTGAGGTGAAGATGGTTGCGGTTCGGCAAACAATGTATTCGGGAAAGGTCCGTTTGGCCATTTTGGCAAGGATGATTGTCGTGAGAGACTTCTCAGTCCACTCTGTAGATCGGTAGAATACCAAATGGACACGCTCGAAGAGCTTGAATGCTCTTGGGGACAACCGAACGCATGGACCAAGAATGTCGAGTATTTTGGTCAGGAAATGTTGTTTGCGATTTGAATCCTCTCGTCGAAGCTTTGCAACAGAGCCGGGCTTCTGACTTTCATGAGATTCAGAGGTCGCCGAGTCGCGACTGTTGTGTCGGCTTAAACCCAGCGACATCAGCCCCGTTTGTTGGCTGCTCATTCGACAGAGAGACTTAATGAGTTCTCCCTTATTCCGTCCTTGGAATTTGGCTTCTTTGGCCAAGGTCTTGAGCTCCTCTAAGCTGAGAAGCGAAGCTGCTTCTTCTAACGAGTCGATATGATCCCCAGAAGCGTCAGCAAATGTGAAAGTGCCCTCCAAGTTAAACTCGAAAATGTCGACACCTGAGACTGGGCTTGATGTGGGTGGTATCGTAGAGAGAGGGAGCTTGTAAGGCTTTTGAAGAGTGTCAATGGCAAGCTCCATGTCAGAAATGTCATTGTGGTAGCCCAGACGACTATGCCGATGCCAAGAGGCAGTTTTCCTGAGGAATAGTCGAACATATCTGGTGATGGTAAGTTGGGGTTTCTATATCTTTCGGTAATCAGAAACCCACAGATATTGTGCTTCATAGTCCAGTTCTCTCCATCGTCGGAAGACATCCATCTCTTTCTCGTCGAATAGATGTGACTCCTCGTCTAATACGGTGTCGAGTGCAAGATTGAAGGCATCGACATATATGGAGCTTTTGTACCTCACAAAGGCTGGCTTAGGTTTGTTGACCAGTCCATCATCATCACCCGCGCTCACTTGTGATGATTTCATCGCCTCGTATTCCTTGATTGCCTCTTCATTGAGTTCGGTGGGCGGTAAAGCGCTCTCAAAGTCGGTGACCCGATGACGCCCACCCTCTCCTTCATCACCTGAACAATTTTCATTTTCATCTTTCTTTTGAGGAGACTTGTCAGGAAGAGAAGAACCTGAATGATCTGAACCCGAGTCTTTCGGCTCCTCTCGTTTTACTCGCTTTGACGGCCTTTGTGCGTTTGTCGTTATTGTCGGTGACTTTGTTGGAGAATTGCGGTCACGCTCCTTCTGAGGCTTTGGAAGCCTCGTTACGAACGCGTCCATGCTTCCAATAGCAGTGATGCCATGCTTATCAAAGAAACAGGAATCTTGTGTGTCTTTTACCCAGTTGTCTGTCGTTAAAGGGGGACGCGATGATGGTAGGCAGATACGTTCCTGCAACAAGCCAATCTAACACGAAATCAGCTGACCTCGCGCTCCTGCTCAAGCTGATGGCCCGACAAACAACCGGCGCGATTCGACCATCCACCGTTAGCAGTATCCCACCTTGATCCATCACGAAGCTCCAAACCGGTCAATTGAAGAGAAAACAGTTCTCAATCGGAAACCCATTTCGATCAACATGGCAGAAGAGACGCTCAAACCCGACCCGGTAACGGATGCTCCTGAAGTCGCAGCGCCTTTCGACTCAGCTGCTGCCACTCTACCCGTTCAACCTGCGCAAACTGATTGCCCAACAAAAGATATTGTCATGGCAGACGCCCCGTTTGAGCAACCTGCGGTACGTGCTTGCTTCTTTGTCAATCAGTCTGCGAGAAACCGAACGCATACATAGCTATGTCTATCGTTTCTTTACCGACCTCCTCCTCCTTTGTTCAAGTTCTTGAGGCTATATCCTCATCACCATTGTTGAACTTGCTTCGCTCAGCGAACTACGACGACAAAGTCGCCGATATGACGAAAAAGAAAGGTGCTAATCGAAAGAAAAAGTCATCGCCGGCGGCCATCGCTCATGCGCCGAGTCCACTCCCAGGGCGAACAGGAACCCCGGCGCAAGGTTCCAGAGCCGCCTCAGCGCATCCCGATCCTGGATTCACTATGCCCGCAGAAGCTCCCCCACACGGCGATTCGACACGAAGATATTTGAACACGAAAGTTACGGCCGTGCTCCTAGAAGGGATGAAGCAGTTGGCGAAAGACAAGTAAGGGCTTGAAATGTTGGACTTGTGTTGACAACTACTAACCAGTGCTAGGCCGAGCGACCCTCTACGAGTGCTAGGAGAATACTTGATACAGAAGTCGAAAGAATTTGAGGGGACAAATTAGACGTACATAACGGATCGTTATGTGGCGGGGTATCATGTCAAACGAAGGGATATACAGCATCAAAGGCGTTCCGGAAAAGGGAGGTTCAGGTTCAATCACTAGATCAGCAGTGCCGTCATGTCATTACATTTTCAGCGGTCAAATAGCTTTCTATTTGGAGCATTCGTTTCCGCTGCGGCCTTCCCAGACAGGGTGCATAAGCATCATGGCTCTAAATGCAAGTTTTTCCATAATTTGTCCCCAAACTCCTCCATGACCCGGGAAACCATCACCTTCACCAATACCAGCCAGACATTTTGATTCGCTTAGGCGACGATGGTGCTGGCGGTAGCAGACTCGTACTTCCAGGTAGGGGGGAGGACACCGACGGTCTTGTAGTAGCGGGCGAGACGGTGAATTCGGGACTCAATGAGAATGAGACGGAACTTGGAGTCCTTGTCCTTGCGGTTGCGCTCGAGGTGCTTGCGGACGGCAACAGCCTGCAGTGGAGAGAAGATTGATTAGTTTCGGCCTGGAATGAAAATTCAAAATTTTGGCAGCATGACATACCTTCTTGATGAGCATGTACAGATCCTCGGGGAGCTCGGGAGCGAGGCCTGTTAAGTTCACTCTGTCAGTTTATGAACCGTACAGAGGCATTGTGAGATTTTCATCTCGAGATATGTATGTCCAACACATATCCGTTGAGTATTCAGGGATTCGTACCGCTCGACTTCAGGATTCGGAGAATGCGGTTACCTGGCGACCACGTCAGTATTGCAATTTCTCTCTCGACTCCGCGTTCCACTTACCGGTGACAATCTTGACCTGGGCAATGCCGTGGGAGTCACGGAGGATGACACCGATCTGAGAAGGAGTAGCACCCTTACGGGCGAGCTTGCAGATCTGCTCGACGACCTGGTCGGGGGTGGTCTTGAGCCAGGCAGGAGCGCTGCGGGAGTAGGGGACTGCGGAGGCGGAAATGCCCTTGCCGTTGCTGTGAAGACGACCCATCTTGTCGATTTGCTGGTGGTGATGCTGCTGAGGTTAGAAGTTGTCGACAAGGGCGATTGATAGAGTCGTAAAGTTCGAGGAGAGTTGTGTGGAGCGGTAAATTTTTCGCTTAGTTAGGGCAGGTGTTCGTGGGGCTGGGCGGTCAGCGGTGGAGGGGGCTGAATCACGTGAGCTCCCGCTTCTGGCGTTGATGTCGCGTTTTTCTCCCGCGCTAACGAGGCTATCACTTTCTTTCTTCAGTCCTCGTCGCAACAAAGATTCTTCTTCTTCTTCTTCATGGACCTCCGAGTGGAAGACCACGCGGTAGTGCCCAGTATCTTGTTTCCCTATGGTAAGTCGTCATCTCCTTGTCTATTCACCCTCATCGACCTCCAGTGATGATACGACACATTTGTTTATATTTCTGGTACCTCTTATTTTAGAGCCTTCGGGCTCAATGAATGTAACGGACTTCTGAGTTCTGGTCATTCTCTTCTTTTGATTCGAAGCGTTGTCAGAGAATCTGTCACTAACATGACAATAGCAATTCCAGTTTTCTCTACCATATTTAGCCATTCCATAGATTTACCTGTCAAACACGTGGACACTCAATCGCGAGAAGTAGTGTGCAAATCAATCAATTAATTCACCATTACTGCGCCTGGCCCTTGCATCACGTGTCTCTAACCTGACCAAAGAGGATCACTCCTTCATGCCCGATGTTTTACATTTTCTTCAGTGACAACGTCCTCCGATACATCAGCAGAGACGGCTCCCATTCTGTCTGATAATGTATAACCAATTCTCACCTCTCGACCGACCGCTCGCATTCGAGGATATTTCATTCAACCGCCCAAACTAAACTGCTATTTATCACACTACCAAGCGCCAACATCGAAATTTTCCTGTTTGCAGTGTGAGAAATGTCTGGCCAAGTTGTTGCAGCTTTACGTACCTCTGGGAAATATGTGGTTACGACGGTTCTGTCCGCGAACTTTCGTCCGGCCAACGATTTCAAGGCCTTGGTTGTCGACTCTGTAGTATCAAACTTGACAAAAATCTTACCCACGCCGGCTGATTGTCTGCTGCCTCCCGTGGGTCGAGGGATCTTCATGTCCACGATAGTACCAAACTTGGAACACTCTTCGCGGACATCCTCACAAATTTCTGAGCGTTTGGTTAGCAAGATCTGGGTAAATATATTGACAGATGCTCGTACCTTCAAAGTCATCAATGTCCATTAGCTCCTCGGCTGTGACCATGTTGAGAAGCTGAAGCACTCGGCTTGTCTCAATATCGTTGGTGGTCTGAGAAGCAAGGCCACTGATGGCAGTAATGCCAACATCAAAGTTGGCGACCTGCGTGGGTCCAATGCTAGCCTTCACAACCTTCAACTTCTTGCCTCCAACGTCCATTCCGTTGAGAGTGTCCAGAGCGGGAGCATTGGCTTTGGATGGATCTTGATACTCGGCGAACGCAATGCCCTGTACAATATTAGATCAACATGCTTACACTAAATCGATTCAGGCTACTCACCCTGGATTCCTCGGTGTGGCGGTCCTTGACAAGGACGAATGACTTGGGCTTACCGAATGCCGCAAGGAGTTCCATGACTTGATCCTCGGTCAAGAAGTTTGGAATGTTGGTAATGCTTAGCTTGTTGACGGTGTCCGGCACAATATTAGAGATGACTTCAGGGTTGAAGGCAACATCCTCAGTGACAGCCTGCACAACGTAGTCCCTGGGGCGGCGGATCTCCAGACCGCGAGATTCTCCATTCGTGCCATTCGCAGCATCCTCGGCCTCCATTGAGATGCCATCCAGGGCCAATGCGACAGTGGTGTCTGCTGCGTTTCTGAACTCCAAAACGGCGAACGACTTGTCGTTGGAAAATTGGCAGTGAGTGCAAGGGTCCGCGCTTTCGATGACATTGAGTCCGTTGAGCTGGAGGTTGAAAAATGACATTAAGCTCTCCTCAGTTGTACCAGATGGGATCTTGGAAACCAGCAGTCGCTTCGCTTGGCGCGAGTTACTAGCCTTGAGTCCAGCACTTGTGACCTGACCACCGGGCTGATTCATGAATGCCTGGAGCTTGCTCGGATCCATGGGCTGTTGTCGGGGTGCTCCAGGAAGAGGAAACATGCCGGAGAGTTTTGCTTGCTCGGCCGTGACATTGTCGTAACCAGGAGGCTTGATGTCCCACTGGGTCAATCGACGCTTGCGATCGAGAATTGGCACCACATCGGTCAAGTCAGGCGTCGGCTCTCGTTTCTTGGGAGGAGGAGTAGGGCTACGACGGTTTTCGTGTTGGCCGAATCTGCCGCCATCATCTCGCCGGTCTCTACCTCCTCGTCGACGATCTTCATAGGGGTCTCTGTCTCGCCTACGGTCGTCATCGTCGCGACGAGCGTCTCGACGGGAGGAACCTCGATCGCGGTCCCATTCGCGTTCACCTCCCCGACGGTCGCGCCCAGAGTATCTATCCTCCCGTTCTCGGTCTCGATGGTTTCGGCTGGAAGAGTAGGCATCAACATCTCCTTCGCGTCGTCGATGGCTTCGATGGTCTGGCGAGCGGGAACGTCGTCGGTCTCGATCTCTGTGTCGGTCACGTCGATCCTCTCGGTCGCCTCCTCTACCCGACTGCAAATAGTTAGTATAGGCCAAAGAAGAAGAGATGGGATTATACATACGGGGTAGTCTCGTCCCCTGCGATCGTCTGTGGTTGAAGCAGTTAGCAACGCGACAAAGGAGAGAACACAGCGACGGAATGGAACATACCCCGAGACGAATAGCTGTCGCCGTTCATATTTGCGATACTGACGAGAGACTTCGAAAAAGCGTCGGGATCGTCAAGAATTGATGAAATTGTCTGGTTGGCAGGCAGAGAAGTTTGTCAAGCCGCAACGAGTTTCCAGAACCAAAAGCTCGAGGCATCGCGCGAGGCTGGGCCTTTTTTTGCCAGATGGCGCTAGGGCGAACTCGGACTAGCGTGAATTGGTGGTTTTAATCACTAGCGAGAATGGAAGGCGCTCTCGGTGGCCAAAAGTCTAGCCTCGGGGACAGTCAGCGATTGACTACCTCTGGGGCTGCGCCTCCTATTCTCGATACATATTTCAATTCACTGCAAACAAATTCAGTTTGCTCTGTTAGTCAACGTTGAATCTAGGTTTATTCGACATCTTCTGGCAATGTCTGTCGCCCGGAACTCCGATTGGCGGAAGTTGCCCGTGAGCTTGGCAGAACTCTGTATAAACACAACTCTTCGTTGTGGCCAGTCTTTTAGATGGCGGCAGATCAACGATGAATGGTAAGATCTTTGTATTTCTTACTGGATCGAACCCAGTCCTAACATTCTTAGGGTTTGCACTTTGTACGGGCGCATTCTATCTTTGAAGCAGGACCCTACGCATCTCCATTACAAGGTGACCTGGCCAGACAAAGCGCTTAGTCCTCTTGCTCTTTCGCCGCTGACCGCGGGTGATGCATCGTCGATGGACGACACGGAGGCACTGTTGCGCCACTATTTCAGTTTGAACTTGGACCTGGGAAGCTTGTACAACCAGTGGTCACAGGCTGACCCCAACTTCCGCAAGAGGGCGCCGAAATTCATGGGCGTTCGCATCCTTAGCCAGGATGCTTGGGAAGCTTTGCTATGTTTCATCTGTAGTAGCAACAACAACATATCAAGAATATCACAAATGGTGAGTGAAATCGTGAGACTCACGGGACGACGAAACTGACCTTGCTTCCCCAGGCTCATAAGCTATGCAAGCACTATGGTCCACTCATTGGTCACATCGGGGATGAAACCTTTCACGGGTTTCCAACCCCTGATGCGTTAACAGGCGCCCAGGTAGAATCGCACCTGAGAGAACTTGGTTTCGGTTATCGCGCAAAATACATTGCTGAGACCGCACGGATAGTAGCCCTGGACAAGCCAAGCGACTGGCTGGAAACTCTCCGAAACCCTGAAAACCCCGGGTTCAACGCCCCGAAGATTCCAAAGAATCAGCATGCAACATACAAGGAGGCTCATGAGCAGCTGCTTGCCTTAAAGGGCGTCGGACCAAAAGTTGCGGATTGTGTTTGCTTGATGGGCCTGGGTTGGGGCGAGTCGGTCCCGGTCGACACCCATGTGTGGCAAATAGCCCAGAGGGACTACAAATTCGGGAAGAGCAAAACAAAGACGTTTAACAAAGTCATGTACGATGCAGTTGGAGATCATTTTCGAGCGCTCTGGGGGGAGTACGCTGGCTGGGCACATTCAGTTCTATTTACAGCCGATCTCCGAGAGTTCTCTGGCAGAGTAAAGAAGGAAGAGGACGTAATTGTCAAGGTCGAAGTCAAGGAAGAGGATGATGCTGAGGAGCAAAAGGTTCCAACTAGAAAGAGGAAGGCAAGGACCGAATCGGCTCTGGAAGTCAAGGTGAAGACTGAAGTCACGACAAAGATCAAGCTAGAGGGGGATGAAGCTGAGACAGTGGTCGAGGTCAAGCGCAGATCAAAGAGATTGCGCGCTGGAACCAAGGCATGAGACTGCATACTCTTCTCAACGTCTTTTTTCAAGGTTACGAAACCATTTGTACTAGATAAATATCGTTTTGGATTGCAATTATACAAAGGATAGATACCCAGAGAATTTTATATGTTATTCTTTTTCTTTGCGGCTTGTAGATCTCATTGTTCGTTGAGACATGTGAGAGTGCGAACGGTTGGCGGCTAAAGCTCGGGTGGGGGGCTCGCCGTGAGACTTTTCGCCGCCCAGGCAAAAAGCTTCGCCAAAGGACTGCAATTTGCGACCAGCCACATCAGCAACACCTCCCTATGTGCAACGATACCGACGGGATCGCTCCTTCTACTCTTGAACCGGGATGAAGCAGGGAGTTCCATAAGTCAAGATGTCTGACGCGGATTTCGAGACGATCAAGAAGCTCCAGCAGGAGCGCAACGCTGCTGCGGCTAGCAAGAAGGGTTCGCGAACTTTTGATGCTACCAACCAACGAACCGAATCGACCAAGCAAAAGCTCACTGATAGCGCCGACAATGACCTCTACGAGCGCGATGGCGTCGATAAGTTTGCCGGATACCATGCGTCCTTGCCGATGGGCAATGAGGATGAGGACATGGAGGACAACGACAACACGCGACGGCTCGTCGGGCAGTACACCGCGACGCGAGACATGATCGACGAATTTTCTCGAGGAAACGGCGTCGAAGAGGATGATCCTTTGGCCGGCCGAGGTGAGAAGAGCGGTCGCATCACCGATCGCGAGACCGACTACCAGAAGCGCCGTTTCAACCGCGTTCTCACCCCTACTCGAGCTGATCCATTCGCGGAGAACCGTCAGGCTGGCGCTTCCGAGAACGGCACCAGTTATCGCGAGATCATGGAAACTCGAGAACTCGAGCGAGAAGAGGAACGCGTCCGACAAGCCATCCTGTCTAAACAAGAGGAAGGAACCGATGGCGATGCCGACGACGCCAAGCCTGCTCTTCAGTATGGTGATAAGGAAAACGATGAAGCGGGATCCACCGAGGCTACCACCACTGGGAGGAAGCGCAAGAAGAGATGGGATGTTGCGACTCCTGCAGAAGAAGAGAAAGCATCCGAAGTGGCCGAGGCTGGCAAAACCAAGCGTTCACGATGGGATCAAACTCCTGCCCTAGCTGCGCCAGGGGCTGATGCCTCCAAGAAGCGTTCTCGTTGGGACCAAGCTCCATCAGCCACACCCATGGGTAACTCTGGCCTCGCAACACCGATGCACCAGCCTGCTGCTCCTGCGATGCCGAGTACGTTTGGTACGGACATCACTGGGCGAAACGCGCCCATCAGCGATGAGGAGCTTGACCTACTTCTGCCTGGCCTGAACGAGGGTTACAAGATTCTCGACCCCCCTCCAGGATATGAGCCCATTCGCGCCCCTACCCACAAACTCATGGCGACGCCTGCTGCCCAAACCGGCTTCATGATGCAAGATCCTGAACAAGTGCGTTTCAGTGGGAAGCCAATGCCTGCTGAGATTCCTGGCATTGGTGACTTGCAGTTCTTCAAGCCTGAGGACATGGCGTACTTTGGAAAGCTCACTGACGGCTCGGACGAAAATGCCTTGACAGTTGAGGAGCTCAAGGAAAGGAAGATTATGAGGCTGCTTCTCAAGATCAAGAACGGCACTCCTCCTATGAGAAAGACTGCCCTTCGACAAATCACAGACAATGCTCGGCCATTCGGAGCTGGTCCCCTTTTTGATCAGATTCTTCCCTTGCTCATGGAGAAAACCCTGGAGGATCAGGAACGCCATCTGTTGGTCAAGGTTATCGACAGAATTCTTTATAAGCTCGACGACCTGGTACGCCCCTACGTTCATAAGATCCTGGTTGTTATCGAACCTCTCCTCATCGACCAAGACTACTATGCGAGAGTTGAGGGTCGTGAAATCATCTCCAACCTCAGTAAGGCAGCTGGCCTTGCCACCATGATCAGCACCATGAGACCGGATATTGACCATGTCGACGAATACGTCCGAAACACCACGGCGCGAGCATTTGCTGTCGTGGCATCTGCGCTCGGTATTCCAGCCCTGCTTCCCTTCCTGAGGGCCGTCTGCCGAAGCAAGAAGTCCTGGCAGGCTCGACACACTGGTGTCAAGATTGTTCAACAGATCCCAATTCTCATGGGATGCGCTGTCCTCCCTCACTTGAAGGGCCTGGTCGAGTGTATCGGGCCTAACCTTAACGACGAGCAGACCAAGGTCAGAACTGTGACCAGTTTGGCCATTGCAGCCCTGGCAGAAGCCTCCAACCCTTACGGTATCGAGAGTTTCGACGAGATCTTGAACCCGCTATGGACCGGTGCTCGCAAACAGCGAGGAAAGGGCTTGGCCGGCTTCCTGAAGGCTGTGGGGTTCATCATCCCTCTCATGGACGAAGAGTATGCGAACTACTACACCAGCCAGATTATGGAAATTTTACTTCGCGAGTTCTCGTCCCCTGACGAGGAGATGAAGAAGGTGGTTCTCAAGGTTGTTTCGCAATGCGCAGCAACAGATGGTGTCACAGCTGGATATCTCAAGGAGCATGTTCTTGACGAATTCTTCAAGAGCTTCTGGGTGAGGAGGATGGCTTTGGACAAGCGAAACTATCGACAGGTGGTAGAGACGACTGTCGATATCGGCCAAAAGGTTGGGGTTAGCGAGATCGTGGAGAGAATCGTCAACAACCTAAAGGATGAGAGTGAGGCTTACCGAAAAATGACTGTGGAGACGGTAGAGAAGATTGTGGCCAGCTTGGGTGCCGCCGACATTGGTGAGCGCCTGGAGGAGCGTCTCGTCGACGGTATTCTTCACGCGTTCCAAGAACAGAGCGTCGAAGACATTGTGATGCTCAACGGATTTGGCTCTGTTGTCAACGCTCTCGGAACTCGATGCAAACCATACCTACCTCAGATTGTCAGTACCATCCTCTGGCGACTGAACAACAAGTCCGCAACAGTTCGACAACAGGCAGCTGACCTGATCTCTCGAATTGCCATGGTCATGAAGCAGTGCGGTGAGGACGCTCTGATGGGCAAGCTGGGCATTGTTCTCTACGAGTACCTTGGAGAAGAGTATCCAGAGGTACTCGGTTCTATCCTCGGCGCCTTGCGTTCCATCGTCACTGTCGTCGGTATTTCGCAGATGCAGCCGCCGATCAAGGACCTGCTTCCTCGACTGACCCCTATCTTGCGAAATCGCCACGAGAAGGTGCAAGAGAATACTATCGACTTGGTCGGTCGTATTGCGGATCGTGGACCCGAGAGCGTCAACGCGCGAGAGTGGATGCGAATCTGCTTCGAGCTGCTTGACATGCTCAAGGCTCACAAGAAGGGCATTCGACGAGCAGCCAACAACACGTTTGGTTTCATTGCCAAAGCTATTGGTCCTCAGGATGTCTTGGCTACCCTTCTCAACAACCTCCGAGTTCAGGAACGTCAGTCCCGTGTCAACACGGCCGTTGCCATTGGTATTGTTGCCGAGACTTGTGCCCCCTTCACCGTTCTCCCCGCCTTGATGAACGAGTACCGCGTTCCGGAGCTCAACGTCCAGAACGGTGTGCTCAAGTCTCTCTCGTTCCTTTTCGAATACATTGGAGAGATGGCCAAGGACTACGTCTACGCCGTGACCCCTCTCCTCGAGGACGCCCTCATCGACCGCGATCAAGTCCATCGTCAGACGGCTGCCTCGGTGGTCAAGCATATTGCGCTCGGCGTCGTTGGTCTCGGTTGCGAAGATGCCATGGTGCATCTTCTCAACCTGTTGTACCCCAACCTATTCGAGACCAGCCCACACGTCATTGACCGCATCGTAGAGGCTATCGAGGCTATCAGGGTAGCTGTTGGTCCCGGTTTGGTGCTCAATTACGTCTGGGCAGGACTCTTCCACCCAGCAAGAAAGGTCAGGACGCCATACTGGCGACTATATAATGATGCGTATGTACATTCGGCGGATGCCATGGTGCCCTACTATCCCAACCTCGACGAGGACAAGGTGGACAGGCCAGAGTTGGCAATTGTTTTGTAAGAGTTTGGACGAGGAGATATTGGACTGGTGAGGGATACGGTTTGGGGGAGGCTTGTAATCTGTGACTATGCCGTGGGTTGCGAGGAGCATGCGCTGGGGCGTTTTGATAGACGTGCAAAATGGTTTCCTGTATTGATACACATTACTGTTACAATTTGAATCTATACCTCCTTGAGTCTACTACAAACAGTTTTGCTGTTGCATTTCTTCACTTTGAACCAGGGCAATATCATCAAGACTTCTTCCTCTCAGCGAGGATACGTTCGTCACGACTGCTTGCTTACACTTACCCTGATACGTCCCCCCCTGATGATGACGCCTGAAACTGTAGGACTCCTCACAAAATGTGACAACTCAGCTCAGCGAGATGCACCCATACAAGGACTGCAACTTGAAGGGGCTTGGCAACGTCAAGCTTTTGGGGCCCCGTATGTCGATCGATTGTGATCAACGAGGACAGCTCCCACTTCAGCTCCAGGGCCGATGATCTGGAGAGAAACGAGGTTGAACTCGGGGCTGTTGATCAGCCCAGCCCCAGACCCCCAGCAACCCAAACATCATCACTCTTACGCACTTGGAAAACCTACTCCCCACGGTTGGGAACCAGCCCTTGGGGTGCACGAGTCTCGAGGGACTTTTGCCCGCCCTATGAGGGGGCCTGAGATTGGGTTGAACGGAGCGGTTCGAAGCGTCAATCTCGTTCGGAGGAGGGAGGGAGGGTTAACCGCGGGGTTGCCCATCGTCTATTAGCTGAACGGAAAACGCCTTTGCAACCCTGGCAAGGCTCCCCCGATGAAGAAAGCACGAAGAGATGGGACCCAAGGGGGAAACGCAAGGGAGAGACTGCGACCAGCAGCCACGCACGGTCTATGAACAGACACCCCAAGGAATGACTCGGCTTCCCACCCAAGAGCCAGAAAGGCCTACCACTGCGAAATGGCATGTTTTTCCCTTTTGTTGCTCGGCTGCACGTGGATATCGCTGAAGTGTGCGTCGTTGGGGGCCCCCTGGTCGGGATGCTACGCTGCTTGAGAGTGTGTGAGGCTATGAGTTGATGGATGGGTGAGCAACAGAGTAAGCAGACCACGAGGGCCATGGCCTTGTTTCCCCCAAGGTCTAGTTTTTTTTTCTTTCCTCCCCCACAGGTGGCTTTTTCGGGAGGATGCATCCGCGAAGGGGGGGCCATTGGAGAGAGAGAAGCTATGCGCAGGCATTCCCGCCTTGCTTCTGCTCCCGTGACGGATCTATTGCCTCACCAAGCAGCATCTCGATGGGTGATTTGTCCAAGAGCGAGCTTGTCGCTTGCGAGAAGCGGAGACGCGGGTTTCTCGGTGAGGTGTGGCTGGCTGTGGTAGACATGATCTGATACTTGTTGAAGGTGGTGGGAAAGGATCTAGGGTTGAGAGCGCGGTTGATAGGGAGGAGATGTCGCGGCTGACAGCTCGCAGAAAAAGAAAAGAAAAGAAAAGAAAATCATACAGGAATGGGAATAGCTTCGTTCGGGAATATGCGTGCTGACCGATCCTATGCGTGCGGGCGAGCTGATCCGCGTGCCCCGTTGAGGGTGAGGCTGGCTGGGATGTTGGTGTTTAGCCTCGCGTCGACTATTTGGAATTGACGACAGGATACAAAGTAGATTCTCTGATGGGTGTATTCGTGCTCTGCAAGTTATGCTTGAAAGGCCATACTACGTATATTTTCTACGAGCCAACGCGTACTGTCGAAACCACATGCGGCAATTACTGAGCAGTTGTCTTGCCTGAGTTGTTGCTGTTGTCTCAAGAGGAGACTCAGCTCGCTCTCCCTTGGCGTCTGAGCGCCCACAATCGGCACAAGAAGTCGCAAGCAAGTGCCGGAGAATCCTTTGGGGTCTAGCAGACTCGGTCAAAGGTGCTGGCCTTTTGCCGTCCGTATCCTCCCTCACGTGGGCACACGATAGTCTGTAACTAGACCTCCCTTGCGTGCTGCGCGCGGTGCAGTGGAGTTGGGCGTTAGTCGAATGCGATGGTGGAGGGGAGGGGCGCGAGATGGGAATTGTTGAGAATGCCATGGCCACGGAAAAGCCGCCCAAGGTTGAATCGGGTGAATTGGAGGGGGGGTTGTCACAATTCATCCCTCCCCAGAAGCAAGCTGAGACGAGCAAGCATTGATGGTGAAAGGCAAAGAAAGAAACGAAAAATGCAGAGCTCTGTACGAATATGCTGCTGTCTTCGCGTCAGGGTCAATCAGCAAGGGAACATGGGGAGCCGTCATCACCCATGTTTTGTTTCTTTTGCGCTCGTCGAGTGAGGCTTGCTAGTCGGCTGGGGCCTGGCATTGATCCTAGTGCCGGGAGAAAAAGAGAGTGAAGAGAGGCTCCGAGACAGAGATCAACTGACTCTCTCACGGAATTTGTCAACCAGCATCCCCTCCTCCTCCCCGGCCGCCCCCCTCTCCCGCTGCAAAGACGCTCACTGGGCTCGTTTATCAACTAGTCATGAATCGAAGTTGCAAGCGAAGCGGAGCTAGGCAAGCAATGGGCTTTGTGCAGTATCGTGGAGAAACGACGATGCTAGTCAGTTCACCAAGTTAACTTCCAGTAAGAGGGGGGGGGAGGGGGAGGGGAAGCAAAATTGAGCAAAGGCCAAAGAGAAACACCAATCTCAAACGGCCCGAGTCTGTTTGATACGATACAGCCTTGGATTTTTTTTTTAAAACTACCATGAACCAAAGAAACGTTACCTCCGGTAGTCGGCATTGAGCTCAGTCCTCTGCCCCCCGTCTTGCGGTAGTTCAGTTGAGACGGCGCCGGGAGTTGAAAGAACGATAAGGGGCAACTGGGCACGGATGAGGAGGGGGTCAAAGGTGTCTGTGTGTTTTTTTGTTCGTTTCGTGGGAAGTGGTTAGATATGGATCACAATGGGCGTAATCTGATTCAGTTCGACCCCCTCATCAGCTACCTCAGGTACGATAAACACCGTAGGCTACTACTGCACTGCATTGTGCGATACGACAAGCATGTGTGAGTGTGACTGTGAGCGCAAGTGCAGGTAGTCAGGACAGGCCTGTCGTCTACGGATGCTTCCCGTCCAGTTGACCCCCGCTGTCAAGGCCGGCATTCTCATCCCTCCCTTGGCGGATACTGGCCGGTATATTGTACGTCCCGGAGCATCGTAACCGCACCCAGGCGGATGCTGTACCCTCTGTGAAGGGGGTGACTGTCCCTTGTCCCAAAGGAGTTTACTTCATCTAAAAACCGGCGCCAAGTGCCATCGGCTAATGCACAATTTGTTTATTTTATGCACACGCCCCCTTCAGTCCCCACTCATCCACCCACCCAGGTCCCTGCTCTCGTAGCCCACTCCCCCCTCCCCACACGAACGAAGCCGAGGCACGTACCCTGTACTTTGTCCTCTGTCCCCTTGTCTTCGATTTTTACGCTAAGCCCTTCTTGGACTCGAGCAGATGGGGAATGTGTCAGCCAATGGTCGGCCCCGAAAATGACGTTGTCCGGCCGGGCCCCGGAGCCGGTGGGCAAGGGACGCGGGCCCCCTCTCCCCGCCCCCCCGGGGGACCCTGATGCCGCGCCCACCGCTGACGTCAGAAGCATTTTGCCTTGCTTCGGGGAGATGAAACTGGGCGATGGAGGGCCATGGAGATTGATTATGGAGATCGGAGGCTGATTCCCCCAAAAGTAGCATTCTCCGTGTTTTGGATTTTTGACTGTCATTTAGCCTTTGTCTTTGCTTTGCCTGGTGAAGCTATTCGTACATTATCGTCAATTCTTGCTTGGCTGCGACCTGTGGCTCAACCTCGGAGATACAGCACATGCAAAATGCACCATCAACACATGGGACTTATCGCTGCACCCTGCAACGATGCACCCGCACGTCACCATCTAGCAGATGCATCATTTCCCTCGCAAAGAGGGTCTCGCGGTGGGACGCAAAAAGAAACCGCCGCCGTCTTGACCCCGCCCAACAAACTGACGGTGTGTGCTCAAACCATTCCTGTCCAGAATCAAGTTTTTGCTCCTTCATTACTCGGACTGTAAATGTATGTAACTTATGTATTGTTCTTTGTACCTGGCCACTCAAGCCCGTACACATGTTTGAAGCCCAACCCCCTCTTCCCTCCCTCCCTCCCCCTCCACTTCGCTCGAAAGAAGGATGGCGATTAATTGAAGCAATTAATGAATGAATAACGACACAGTTCTGTTGTCATGTCTTCTCATCCACTATCACACCCCCTTGGAATGCCCCCCTCCTTGCCCCCCCCTCATCAAGCAGGACCCTGAAGATCGATCCCGAGACGGCGCTACGCCATGACTGACGGCCTCTTCGGGCCTCGTGCAACCTTCTGCCTCACGCTCCCGACGTCATCCACCGTCATCGTCCATGTTGCGGAATCCTTCCAATTGGCTTCTTCTTTGCCACTGCATTTCTCACCACTCACTCGCTTCAGTTTGGTTTGCGAGCTATGTGTGTGTGTGCGTGAGTGTGCCCGGGGATGCGTTCACCGGTGACCGCGTGAAAGCTTTCTTGCTCTTGGAGCGGCGAGGCGAGGCGGACGGTGAGCTCCCTGAGGCGATTCAGAAGGCATTCGTATGTATGTGATGTAATTGAGAAGCAACAAGTCAGACACAACGACGACATCAGTGGGGGCGCAAAAGGGTACCACACGCGAGCTTACGACTCAGCCTTCAGCGAGCGAGGCAATGATGAAAGGAATTCTGCCCAAAGTCAACTATTTTCAGCAATCGCCACAAGTAGCCTTGTAGATGGTACTCCAAGAGAAATCACACAAAGATTCAGGCTTCAAGCGATCCCTGAAGCCATCACGGGGGCCGGACCTGTCCCGGCTGGATCCTGGCAGGTTCACTGGGTTTTTTTTTTTTTTTACCTTCTCGTCCCTTTGACCTTTGAGGCGTTGCTCAGATGTCGTCCAACAAGTCATGCCATTATCCTGACAACAAGAAGACCAATCTTCCTGTACAGTCGCCCGGCAGATCTCTCCCGCTTCAGGCGTACCACACTCTGTCTTCTCTCCTTCTCCCTTCCTTGTCCATGTCTCACAAGCACGGGGCAATCGTGTCGGTGTGCAGGCGGTGCGGAACGGGAAAACAGGGGACTCATCCCCCTCCTTTCCCTTCATTATTCGCAAAGGGGGGGCTTGGTTGGCTTGCTGGCTTGCAGGAGACATGCGCACGCCCGCAGGTGAAAAGAAGAAGAAAAGCGAGATGCGGTATGTTGTCAGCCAAGAACGAGATTCGTGTGAGCAAGTCCACTTGGGCTTCAGTTGGGCCGGCAAGCGAGGTTTGGACTTGCCAGGTCAAGGGTCGACCTCTCTCTCGTCATTGTTTCGCTGTCTTTTTGCTTCCCAGTCGAGTCCGCAGCAACCGACAACAGCAAGGCCGAAAGGGTAGCGGGTTGTCTAGGTCTGGCATGCCGAACAACTATGAATCCCCATTATGGATCCCAGATGGATTCTCGTTAGATTGGGTTCAGAAGAGCTGAGGACAAGGCGGAATCGGAGCGCGCGTAAGACACCCCCCACTAGCCGCCTTGTTCGTTCCCCTCTCGCTGCTTGACCTTGAGACGAGTGAGAAGAGAGAGATTTGTTGTTCCCCACTCGACAACGTTGTGTGTCTTCCACTTGGGGGAAGTTTCTCAGAGGTGGAAACACAACCAGTGAGGGGGACAAGGGCAAGGGAAAGGGTACACGGCTGGCTGCATGTCCTTTGGGATGGGGGTAGCAATAGATACTGCATAGGTAGCTAATACTGTAGATGGAAGGTAGATGGATGAGACGCTGGCTGGTGTTTGGACAGATGAATGGTTCATCCAAACACCGAGGCTGTGTGCGGTTTCATAGGTGCATTTCGTCCATGTGAATGCCGTCATCTTTCACCTCCTCCCTCATCCATCCATTGTGGGTGGACGGACATGAGTAGTGTGTCCCCTCACTTAAGCTTCATTCATCGTCTCCTCCTCCACCAGCCTCACCACCACCATAGCATCGAGTAATGTCAAATCATTGGTGACATGCTCCTACGCGATCCCGGGGCCCGGGACTCGGGACTTTCCCCCAGCTGTGGTTTGATAGTCATTGTTAATTTGCTTCATCACCTCAATCTCTTTTGATCCTCTTCTTCTCATCACTGCAACTGAGAGTCTTCTTCCCCTTCTCCACCTTCAAAGCTTGTCCAGTCTTGACAACACGGCCCTGTTCGAAGGCCATGCCCCTTCCGGCAGGGATTCACCTCATCTGAAACGCCGTGCCATTCCCTCTGCGGCCAAGATCAGCCTCGGTCCGTCCCAACTCGGCCATGGCGTTGAATCGCAACAAGGGAGATCCTAGCGCTGCCAGCTTCGCCCCGCCTTTGCCCACCCCATCTCTCGTCCCTTGTACCGTGTACGAACGAAGCACGCCTCAGAGTCCCCAAGGAACCACGAAAAGAACGAAAAGAAGGGGGCAAAATTCAGGTCAAGTGGATGAGAGGGGTCTGATATGTCACTGTAACTGAACGGAGATGAAGCAAACGAGCATCGCCATTCTCCAGCATCGGCTTTCCCGTCTTTGCCTTCTTCTTCGCCTTCCTCTATCTAAACCGATCCTGTCGTCTGTCGTAAGCCACAGGGCAGAGCAAACCAGGAGGGCGTGCAACGAGCCAGAGGCGACGATACCTACGCCAAGCGGCTATTCCAAGTCAAGCGACCTCGCAACTCAGCTCGAGGGCTCTAACTAAGAAAAGATGCAGATGGCTTGCTTTTGAGGCGCCCTCGCGCTTAAATCTATCGGCTGCGTGCATCAAAGATCGGCGGCAGACAAGAAGACAATGTGTAGCGATACCAAATAGCATAGAATTGCACTTCGAAGTGCACGTGTTGTCTCTCCAAGTGACACCAGCCGGGGAAGGGGGAAAGATCAGGAGATATCACGTACATGAGCCGGGTCTAGGGGTACCATACGAATATGATGAATTATCGTCCGGGTGAGGCCAACCAGGGTCAGGAGCCATGGATGGCTAACTAGCACTTGTCGAGGGTTGAAAAAACTACACAGCATTGACTTGGTTAGATTTGCTCATGGAACAGAGGTACCTTGCCATTGAGCTTTGACAACGAGTCCTCGTTAGGAACTGTCCGTCAAATTGTGGTACGTTTTCTCGTCCTTACACCGTTGGCTCCTGACAACGGCCTTCAACTAGGCAATTCTATTGCTCATCATCATCGTCGTCATGAAGGGCCTGTCATTTGATGCAGTAACGAAACGCTCAGTCTCTCTTTGTTGCTGTGCTCTTGCTATCTATCTCATCACGTTCATAGCGTCCCGGCTTCACCCGTAGCCTTTCTTGTCGCTCAAACAAGCCCGCCTCTCCAGACATACGGAAACAGATCATGCTGTTTGCCTTGTCAACCGGGTATATCATCACTGTAACAGTAAGAAACTAATAGTACAATGGGCCTCCTCTTTGCCCTTCTCTTTCCGCCACTCCTTGCCAATAACGTATAACATGCTTTGTTGCTTGTGCATGCAGATGGCCCGAATGCTTGCATAGAGGAAAACGATCGCTTCGAGACCTCGGATACCAGGAATGCCACATCCTGTACCCAGCCAAGCTGAATATAAAACAATTTGACTCCCAGAACGCCAATGGTAGGGTATCCCCCATATAACCAAGTTCCCGCTGGATGATGAGGGTGTCGGAGGTCGCAAAAATGTCCCCTTCTCGTTACAACGATCGTCTTGAATGATATACACCTCCGTGACCCGTCCCCAAACTAGTGAATTGGAATCCCCTCCGCCGCCAACCTTTTGTGGTCCGTTTCTCTATACCGTGCTTGTCGTAATGTAAAAAATATTTCCAGGTGATAAAACAATAAACGTGTTGATTAATTCAGTGTCGTGCTTAAAGGGCGGGGCTGTTCAAGCGACGCCATCATGACGCTGAGGTCGGCGAATGTGAGCGAGTGTGGTATTAACATGTGAGGTCGTAAGGTAGAATTTTCGATGGTTTGAAGGCAGCTTTCATCTGCTCGAAATCGGTCGTGGACGATGCCGTAGATGTATCATTTAGTCGGAGTGGTGGTCTTCAGATCCCGCCTCGGAACGCGCATCTCCACGGTGCACTTTTCTGTGTCTTCGCAGGTTGGAGACAACGGAGAAGTGTCTACCACAGCCCTCAACTTCGCAGGCAAAAGCTAATAGACAGTCAGTAAAAATTCTGCGACTCATTCAGGGCCAGGGTACATACGCTTCTCGCCAGTATGGCTGTACATGTGGGTTTGCAAAGAGCTGGGTCGAGTGAATCTCTTGTCACAGACCTTGCACTTATGTTTCTTCTGGGTGCTAGAGGAGACCTTGGAGCTAAACTGCCCCATCATCGACTGGGGAGCTGGGGGGATTTGGGAAGACATCAATCCTTGGGGTCGAGGAAGTGTCCGCGAGTTGACGGATTCAATATCTGAACCAGCAGTTGAGTAATCGGAGACCGAGTCGCCATAGTAGGAGCTGAAGTTACCAGAGGAAGAGATAGAGGAGCTGGTGGAGTGTGTGGAGGGAAAGCCGTAAGAATCCACCGAAGATCTGTCGCTGCGGGCGCCATAGATATTCCTGGGCGTTTCCTGGCTCATGGCAAGCATGCCATGGCTCGCATCTAGAGCATCTGCGAAGCTCCTTCGGTCATCCGGTTGAACACTACTTGGGCTGTCAGCGTTTACGTTCTTGAATCTATGTCGAGCCCCCGGGTTGTCCCAATATTCTTCAGGTGGACTTACTGGTGAGAGAACCTCCTGGAGTGGTCTGCTTCAGGAGCCAGTTGGAAAGCAGGCGCTCGAACGGGGGCGGGGGCATAGCCCAGGGCTTCATAGGGTGCCACAGAAGTAGGTGCGAACTGAGGGTTGACGGGGGAAGCCGACGTGGCATACGTTGGGTCACCATAGGCAGCAGAAGTGGTTTGCATACGGTTGATGCTGAGAAGATCTTGTGGCACATTTGAGTCAGTCGTGATGTTCGTAACAGCTTGGGGAAATCTTCTTACCTGCGGAAGGGTTGGGAACGGGCAATGCGCCGTACGAAGCAATGGAGGAGGCGCTGCTAGTGCTGGCGCGACTGTGCGGTGACTTGTTGGACATCAAGTGATGGCCGATACCGTGGTGGTGATTGCCAACGAAGAGCCCGCTTCCCGACGAGGCGGGTTGCGACGGTGATGAGGCTGATGACCATGGGTTTGAGAAAGCTGGAGGTTGTGTAGGTGCCGAGTAGTCAAAGTTCATTGAAGGCCCGAAGCGCTGCTGCGTCGAATCGAGAGTCATGGTCATGTTGACGTGTGAACAGGACTATGTGTGTTGATGAATGAGCATAGGTCGTTGGAGGTTTGAGGAGAAAGAAAAAAAAGGTTTGTTGATCAGATGCGGGATCCTGACTAGAAAAGCCAAGTCGGTCACACAGATCAAAGACAAAATGATGATCGTTTTGGCTGGAGATTGATTGTTTGTATGGAGAGTATTGTCGGGATCAAGGTGGGATCAGCGAAGTCTTAAGTGTCTGGGTGTGAATTGACGTGCGTCAATCCACCACTGAAGCGGGCTGGGCAGCGGGAGAGCAGTGGAGTTCCTTGTTCCTCTGAGAAGACAAGGTGTGACGACTGGTTAAGTGATCGGCACGCCGATGTCCTTTCGCAATGGCTAAGGGAGGCGACAGGGTTGGTGCGATGAGGTAGGACCAAGTAGCTGACCAGGGGGTTGTGGGCTGCATAAGATGATGGTCTCTCCTCCGCAAGTCAATTTTGACAGCCCACGGCATCCAGATAGCGTCCGCGGTGCAAGACGGCGTAGGGATCAGCGAGCGCTGCAGAGCTTTTGGTCAGAAAATCCTGAGATGGTGTCTTTAACTTGAAAATGGGCAAGGGGAGATGGATCATCTGGTAACTATACGTAGCTCCACGACCGAGAATGGGAATGTGTACAAAAGTGAATTAACGCTTCGGGAATGACGACGAGGCAACGGTCTGTACATGTATCCCATACCCATCCCTCTGCTCAACGAGACAAAAGCCAAAAGAGCGTCGGCACCAAGTGAACTCTGTGGATTGGAAAGGGGGCGTGTGAGAGATGGTTGAGATAGGAGACGGCTTTCACGGGGTATGCTCGACTCTGCTCGTCCAGGGAAGGGGGTGTGACATCCATCCATCGCTGAGATGGAGGGAGCGGAGGGTGGTGGGTAAGGCTACGCACGGCAGTTTTGCAAAAGGCCCCTCAAGAGACCAAGAGACGCCACTGATGTAGCGGGTCTCAGATGGGTTGCTTGCAAGGCCGGAGACGATGAGCACAGTACGTACCGGCTCGAGGTGGACGAGTGGGCAGGGCGGGATTATGCAGGGTCTCTCTCTGGTCGAGCAGACCATCCAAGACGGGCTTGGTACATGACGGACATGCTGGGGGTTTTGGGGTGTCGAGCAAGCCTGCAAAGGAGGCCATTGGGCCAGCGGTGGGAAATCGAGGGCCGCAAGCCACTCAACGGCAACATCTAGGGATCCGCCAACAACTTGTTTAGCGTTGGGGAATTGGCAAAAGAAAGAGCTTAGCTGTGGTGGAGGCAGCTGGAGGGCGTCAGCGATGGGCCGTCAACGAGTGAGGTTGCGGGTCGTGAGGGAGGATCCCACGTCAACAAGCACTGCTAGGGGATAAACTGGGCCTCGACATCCTGTACCAGATACCTCGACAACAACCAGAAGCATCCGGGAGGCGTCAAGCCGCAAGCGCCCCTGTCGCGGGAGGGTGTCAACCCATCAAGCCCTGACGTAAGGCACGTCAAGAGACGCGACGGGGGAGTGTGCTAGCGGCTTTCTTGGAGTGTGGGACACCCACCTGGACGAGACAAGAAACACAGGGAGGGCAAGACGCCGAGACGGTGAAGGGGAATTGAAACAGCAGCAGTCTGCGCGCAAAGGCCAGGCGTGAGGCGGGTATCGGGTCGTGATGCCAAAGAAGCATCTAGGGAGTAGGAACAGCAGGTAGATGGCGACAAAGCGGGTACGGCACTGACATCAATCGGCCAGGATTGCCCAGCCTGGCAAGGCCCTTGAGGCCGCAAACTGACGTAGGGTCCCCTCCCAAAGATGCCGCGGCGCTCTAACAAAGGCATGGCTACACGATGGAAAAACCCTGAGAGCCTTTGAACAAGATACAAGAGCCGTCATCATGCCCCAGAGTCGTAGAATGTACGTGGGACGGACTGAGGGAGGACTGGCCAGGAATGGCGGTCGACAGGTGAGGGCCCTGAAGCCGGCGAGCCAAGCACGCAGCCATTAATGGCCTGTGGCCGGGCCAGGGCCATCCAACCCAAACGCGCGATGCTGGGCGGTGGTGTTGCAGTGATGCCATATCGCGGCGACCCGCGACTTGATTGCTGGACGCTCCCTGCCTGTCTCCGTCCCCGTGCTTGCCTTCCCCGTGCTTTGCAGCCCTTCGCTTGCTCGGATGGCCAGGCTGTGCTTGCTACTCGATTGTGCCATAGGCTCGCTGGGTAGCATCCGACTGCGGGACGCGGTCATCATGGACGATGGATGAGGGAATGGTGTGGGTTGAAGGAACGAATGTGAATGGACCCTTCCGGGCACTTCGTTCACTGCGTCTAGTTGCGGTAAATTGAGTCTTGTGTTTCCAGCTGTCTGGAGCCTTCAATCCCTCGTCACCGGTTCTGGGTCAGTATACGACGCTCATCCAACACTGCGACCCTGCGAACGTACCCAGAGGTCATGACAGTGTAAATCGCCCATCATAAGACTGTCTGCTGTGATGGGTTTCGGCCGGTGCTGGGTCATGGCTGTTGGCGTGGTTGGGCGGCCTTGAACCGAATCCGCCCTGCCCTTTTGGCTAGCTCAACGCCTCCTCCACTTTAGGGCACCCTTAGTTTTGTTCATTTTCTTTTTTTGTCTCTGCCCTCCCAAGATCGAAATGCCGTCCTTGTTGATGGCGTTTCGAGGGCGACGTGGTAAACGTGGCGCATGTAATCATTGTAAGCGAAAGAAGCCAAAGAGAAGAAGTGCCATGAAACAAAAATGCACCGACTTGGCACCGACGCTGTTGCGATTAGCTCAATAATTGCTCTTGCAGGTTGGAAGGCACTCGCACTTCACCTGCTGGGTCCTTCCTGCCCGATTCCAGTGAGGTGCGGAGTACAATGTGCGAATACTCCAAGTGCACTTCGTCAGTTGCTTCGTACAGGAACAATCAACCTGTAATTGGGGCAAGTGGCAAATTTTCGCTCACTGGACTGCACGGTTCCTGACCTAGGCGGATTGATCCTTCTTCCTTGTTTCCTGCCAAACCTGCCACCTGCCCAACATCAAGGGTCCTTCTTTCCCCATAACGTCTTTTGGGACCTAGCCAAGAAGGTTTGCGCAATGTTATGTTCTTGCCTCATTCCCTTCTTTTTCTCGTTGCAGCTGACTCGAGCCTCGCTCATCCCACTGCAGCGTCCGTCCTTGCCGTAAACAATTGAAGCTACCTACCACTTAAGTTACCTGAACCTTCAAACCCAACCAACCAGCCAGCCCAACCTTACCTTGACCTTTCATCCCACCTTGCCCACACACATCTCCAAAGACATTCGTCCGCATCACATCCCAGCAAGCCTCGGACGCATGCCGCAACCGCTAATGCTTAAGCTACTGCGTTCCCCTCTCCTTCTGGCTTGCGCTCGCCCTCCTCTCAGCGCCTCAGGCCGCCGCACAGCAGGAGACTCCGCTTTGCCCGCCCGTTCGCTGACCCGATGAAGGGAGTGGCGCCGAGCTAGACATGGGCCGCCGCTGTCGCAGCCAGTCGGCCTTCGAGCACTCTCCCTGTCCACCTCAAGCCGCTCCGGGAATAAGGCTATTTGGCCTGAGGCCGAAAATCTGATGCAACCCAGCATGGCATTCCGCAAAAGGTCGACCCTAGGACTCCAACTTCAATGGACAAGGCGTTGGGAACGGCTTGAGCATGGACCACGACACCGCCAGAATCGACCCTCCCACCGACGGCTCGTGAACTCGACGACTTTGTTAGCTTCTTTACAACCACCTAGGCCCTGACACGTAGTTCACCCACTTGGATTCTCTATCGGCGATAAGCCATCCGCTCGATGGGCCAAGCCCTGCGACCCTCCACCTCTTCTTAGGCTAGACTAGAGCTGGTCAAGACGATTGAGAACGAGCATCGCATCACATACAACTGGGGAAGCAGTGCTTGGCTAAGTACGAAGCTCTCGATGATACGAATCCTTGACGGATGGGAGGCAGTCTCAGGGAGCCTGCTTGGCTTGTTACCAAAGCATAATCCAATTTCATCGTCGTCACGCGCGTCGGAGCGGCCCGATTTCGAGGCTCAACTGGATGTCACAAACACTGCCAACAACCCTGAACTGGAGGTTTATCCGGCATGTGGCAACCCCAACACACCAAAGCAACAAGAGCTTACCACGCATCCCGAGCACCCACTGGCCAACGTACAGGGAAGTGACAGGCTGGTTTTCCTCACCTCCCTCCCTACAAGTCTGCACGCCTCCACGCCTCCACGCCTCCACGCCTCCACGCCTCCCAGCGTTCCCTTTGGCTGTCCCGTCAGTTCTCGTCAAGATGTTGCCACCCAAGTCTTAATTCAAATCGTTGACCCTATTTCGGCAGACAAGCACTTAGCCATAGAACCCAAATGGACCAAGCTCTCTGCCTATTCCAAATTCGACGCCATGGATCCAGAATTAGCAAGCCCGAATAGGATTCCTGAAACAACTGTTCTGCAAGGGATCCTGGACACTTTTGATTGTGGTCATTTTACGGATCTATCTTGATCACCACCATCGGCAACAGAAATCCTAGCCTCCACAGCCTTGCCGGAGCCATCTGGTAATTAAAGCGCAAACGCCATCTCCAAGGGTCTGGGTCAACTCTTGATACGGAATTGATCCGTCCGGCACTTTTTTTTCGCAGCTTGGCTGGCTGGGCGAGCAATTGAATACTATCCACAGGCTCATTGAGATGAGACTTGACAATCATCAAGCATTGGCACCCTTTACGTAAATCTCTGGGGTTTACTTTGGCCGTGATTTCAAGTTCGGAGGGCCTCCCTAGTTCACCCAATTCAGATACCCGAGATTGTCGATGCGTCGATCACGAACACCGGCGCCGGCAGATGCAAAGGGTCCTTTTGCTTTGGTGAAGCATCAACACCCTGTTTTGTTTCCTGCATGGGCATGGCGGATAGATCCCATGCACCTCCTATTCTGGCTGTCAAGAATCTTGCTATCTTTCTAGAAGCCCACCGGACTTGGAACGTTTCGCACACCAGCAACGAAAAGGAGACGAAGGATTGTGTGGCCAGACGCTGTCACCTAGCCTCCCTTCCCTTGCCTTGTCCGAACGAGGCTCATTTCTTCCGGTAACCAAATGAAAGGGTCGGGACAACCAAGCTAGAGGCAGACTGAGAGAGGCTGACAGGCCAGTTCGCCCTGGGTTGGCCCGCCCCCACGACCAGGGTGCGTCTCAGAATCGACCAGCATTCCCCAGTCCGCGTCCAAGGGCAAACTGCAACCTCAACGGCAGACATTCTGAAGTAAAACTTCGTGTTTACGACCGTTGGCTCGGTCTGTCTCTCCCTCTGCTTGGCTCACCTTCTTGATGATTTCTTTTCTTCGAACCTCATCTCGCCATCCTATCACCAAGTGGGTTTTTATGAGATTACGACGAGGAGCTGCCGTTGGCGCACACTTGAGCCTCACGCATGACTTGGTCGTTTGACTGCCATTTCTCTCGGTCAGCCCGTTACCCTGCATCCCAAATATTTGCGATGGCAGTAGGGATATATCGAAATACAGATGTAACGTCCTCATTGCGGCGATGCCGACCCAGGAGCTCGTCGCAGGTGATGCCAAAACTCCATTGAACACATACCGGACCATAATGTCCTGGACCTGTGGTTCTCTCTGCACACAGACGAACACCCAAAATTAAGTCTGACGGACGCACTGGCCTACTGTTGTTCTCCAACTCAATGTCACCCGATAAACGCCGGGACCTGAAGGATTCATCCAAAAACGTGTATGGCATGGGGTGATTTGGGGCAGATGGCGCTTTGAGCACCAGCAATGAATGAACCATCCAACTCGCCACGAGGTTTAGGAGGATTTCTTCACTAACAACGAAGGATCTGGTACGACCGCATTTATCGCCGATGGCTCTGACATTTTTGGGCCACCCATTCATTGGCGTAACCTAATAGCGGCGGTGGAGGCTAACAATCACGTGTGCTTGCCAAAATAGTGAGATAGTATCCGTCCATCGATCTCAAGTGGAAGAAATGAGTCCCCGTTGACCCTAAAGCAGAAGCCTATCTATCAGCAAGGAAATGGAGGGGATAGGAAGTGCGATCGACATCCCCTTTTACTGCAAGTCGAAACCCCTCGTCGTGGGGAGGCTCTCGCAACTGCTGGCTCCGTCGGACCAGATACCGTTGTTTCGTTTCCTCCAGCTTGTCGCCCCCAGTATTGTGGGGCTGTTAGCATTTGAGCATCCACCTCCTCTGTTGACTGAGGGCTGTCCCAGAGTCCCAGTTTGGGAAAGTCGCGAAAAGGGAAGAATCTCCCTTGCAGCTAGCCAAGAAAAGAGACTTCCCCACGCAGCGGCCAGCCGGAAGTTGATGTGAGAGGAAGAAGGTAGTCTGGGGGGAATGAGACGGGACACTAGGGCTTGGCATTCAAGAGACCGTTGCGCGTTACTACGAAGTGCTCACGTACTGGTGCCTATCTTGGCTTGGACAGCCTAAGCAACGGGGAGGGCAAAGCGCAGCGGGTTGGTAGGGGCAAAACGAAAGCGGTTCAGCCTCCTTCAGATCTTGCTATGTTGATCGGGCTGCATATGTCTGCAGAGGGCTTGAATCTGAAAAGATACGGAAGGATCCGACAATGGAAGAAGACAAGTCCACCGTGCACGTGTGAAAAGGTTTGGGATGTCGATTGATCGTCGTGGTTCACGTTATCGGGACCCCAAAGACCCTTCGATTGGGATTGCTGATGAACGGTTTCCCACAGTGATGGATTGATTGTCTCCCGTACGCGACGGATCATGGTACAGTGTTCGTACATGACACCAAGCCCCCACACGGTACTTCACACCAAGCACGCGGAGCCCATCCCGATAGACCGTGTGGCAGGCGTCCCGTCTTGGGATGTCCTGACTCCTACCCCCTGACCACACAGAGCATTCCGCACGTACCCCTCCTCGCAGTCAGTCAGGACGGCGCCCGAAAAGAGGCAAACCCCTGCCTGAAACAGGTCCGTGACGTCAAACTAACAGATGGAAACTCGAGCTCAAGGCTCGGAGTGAGAAACAGCCGTGCGGAATAAGATTTAGGCCCGACGAACTTGTTGTCCGGTCCATCTCGGCCGGTGCTCAGATCCATGTCAGAACTTGCAAATTCCGTCTGGCAGAATTGGACAGTGAATGAAGCGGCGTTGTTGGCGTGCTGTTAGCTCGCCCGGGACGCCATGAAGCCGGCGCGGCGGGAACAAGGAAGCACGATAAACCAACGAGACGTCGAGAAGTGAAGATGCAGCGGGGTTAGAGGCACTTGAGGGACCACCCACAACAAGCCAAACGAGTTGGTTGAGGTCGAGTTTTCTTGCCTGGCAGTGGAGCTCCTGACTGCCAGACTGGAGTAAGGACTGCCGGGACGCAGGCGTTATTGGCATGCCGATTGCGGGTCGGCGGACTGGTCCCTGAGATGATGGCTCTATTACGATATACACTCCGTTCGTCGGACTGGAGCGGTAAGAGTCCGAGTGATGACGGGATCAGAGGACTCCAGCAACCATCCAGCACGAAAGCAGGCAGAGAGCGCAGGAAAGAAAAAGACCAAGTGAACGAATGAATGGCTATGCGACCATCTCCAGAAGAAATGAAAGATTTACAGGGTTCAGGCGCTATTTTCAAGTACCGGGGATCAGCTTGGCAAGGCCGGATGTGACAGACAATGCACAGCTGGTTGGGTTGACCTCAAGACGAAGATATTCGAACATGCGCCTCGTGTGGTTGGGGAGATTGTGAAGATCAGGCACTCATCTCGTTGACTGGTAATGGGCCGAATAGATCAAAGCCAGGCTCCGCTGTCTATTCGGTCATTGCCCGCCATAGTCAGCAGTCACAGCACACAGCACAGCGCAGCATCGCACGCACAGCATGACCGTCTCGCGCAGAGTCCTAGATTGACGGTTGGCAGGGGGGCAAGCAAAAGACCCCGGCAAATGCAGGGCGATCAAAATCGTTAAGACGCCAGGAGGACTGACAAGACCCCCGTCTCTCAACAATGCTTCAGGGGCCTGCCTCCCCGAATGGAAGTTTGTTCGTGATGGTCCATCTCATCTCAGACCAAAGAGTCCGGTCGAAACTAACTTCTCGATGAGATATCCGGCAAGCCCCCCTGGCTGGCCGCATGTCAAGCATGATATCCAATGCTGCCCTCGATCGAGGTTTGTTTCGTTCTACCGTCGACGCTTGACAGCCCCCTTCGGACCTGGTTCATTTGGCCATATCTGGTGTCTCAGATTTGGTGGCAGCAGGCTCCCAATTCCGTGCCAGCTTCACAAGACGCCCCAGCCCACACCCCCCTGCTCCCATCTCTATCAACCCGCTTGCATCTGAGGCCGTGAGACGGTTAACGTATTGGGATGGGAACCCTTGACAAACAATGCCGACCCGGGGAAACTGGGCCATCTTCCCCAGGACATGTCTTTCTTTGAATGAGCAAATGTGAGCATTGGTTGTCATCGAAACTGAAATGGACGTGGCTTTCTGGCCCGCCCAGTCCACCCGCGATCTCGCCGAGACATGTCTTATCAAGCGCACTTTTGGCTTAATTATTTTGCCGGTTCGCTCAGGCATGGGAATTGCTTGAATTCCCATTCCCTCCTAGGCGCCACACGTCCGACTCGCGCTTGCAACAGAGAGCCAATCCCCGACGGACTGCCGTCTCCATGACGCCGGTAATTGGCATATGTGTTTTTTTGTTGTTCCCTATCGACTTGCCTTCCTACCTATGTACTGCGTTCCCTGATTGAGTACTTTGTACGCATGGATACTTGTGCTTCGTACAAAGAGAAGGGAGGAGTACAGTGGCTAATAAACCTACGCCGCCCGTCGATTTGGGGTCCTCGGGTGCCATACCCGTCGCCGCCGTCCTTCTCCCATTTCCGCGGAGCATGCCATGCAAAAGGTCGTCCTCCGTCTGCGGTGGCATGGTTTGAGGGTTGATGATGCCGTGGCGGCGCTGGGCTGTGGGCATTTGTCTGCAGCCTTCACTGCCCAAGTTGGAGGGAGTCTTGCTCCTTGAATCTCGGCTGCTTTGCGTCATGGAGTCCGCACCTTGGATGGCTGGTGGTTCACAAGTCATTCCAGCAACAAGGCAGCGGGCTAGGAATCGTCATTGGGCAGTTAGGTGCAACCTAGGGGCCCTCTCTGCGCTACAGCCCACCATCATGAGGAACAATGGTTATTGCATCACAGATGTCCACTCTTGGTCAGCCTTGACGTCGTTCGCACGTTCCAGTCATGCGCCATGCTGGCTCTATCAACCGCAAAAATAGAATATAGACATGAGATAACAGTCACGCTCCTCCAAGAGGTCGCTGTGTGTGAGACACTGACGTGAAAACAGACAAAGGATGTCATAACGGAAGCAAGTACATCTTCCGACGTACACGGATGACCCGCGTCTAAGGCTACGCGTTGCTTTCGTCTGAGACAATGACGATGGATTGTGAGAACATGTTGTCCCGCCGACTGACTGGCTTCGTGGCGGTATAGGTTAGGTGAGGTCAGAATGACCGTAACTGCTGACGAACCTACGTCGTCCATGGTGGCGCCTTATTCAGACGTCTCGCCGTAATAGCCTATCTCCTGGTTGCGGAGTGACTTGATCACGCATTATACCCACCTGTCTTGTTGGGGTTTGGGGCTTGGTTGGCGTCGAGAGGTTGGGTGCCATGATAACTTTGAGAGTTTCCCTTGACGAAACCGTCAACGCGACCGCCCACGAGCACTAATTAGAGCGACACTCTAACTGGAAACCCCGACGAGACAACGGCAAGGGGCCAACAGCACATGATTAACAGAGATCAACAACTTACGCGTTGGTTCCTGAGCATCCCCCGTGTGTTGCGATTCTAGCTTCGAAGATCCGAGATCTGCTGCCCAACGGCGACGCTAAACAGGATAAACCCGGGAGAATGAAGAGAGAAGACAAGGTATAGGACTGAAAGTCGGAAAGAATCGATGGATGCTGCTTAGGTAGAAGCATACTAACGTCGCGGTGTCCGGGAGTCGGGTGACGACCCGTCGACTTGGTGAACTTGTCGCAGAACCCAGGACCACACCTCTTGACTCAACCAACGAACAATAAATGCAAGAGAATCCGTGTCATGTCTCCCGTAGAATACTCACCGCAAGTTGAGCAAAGATACATCGACTTAGAACCAGGGGATGGGGCTCCCAGAACCTGCCTCGCATGGACAAGTGAGCTTCTAGACACATCGACTTTAGCCCAAGACACACTCAAACCACAAGACAATAAGCGAACTAACTACACAATGACTTCAAGGAAATGGTTCCATTCAGACGAATCTGTTCTGTTCTAGGCTAGGTCTTATCACTGCTAGATAGCAGCCATCCTCCAAACGCTCCCAAAAACTCCCTTCGAATATCAGAAAGATAGTCGATCAGCTTCATTTCCACCCGACGTCTCCGCTTCTCGATGGCGGAAAATAGCTCTTGGCTCTTTTTTTTTTTCTCTTTGAAAGACACTATACACTAAAGGAAATATGACAAGGAAATGGGACCTCGACGAGAGGATGATGCGCTTGGGCGCTCTGTGTGGAAGAAATATACAGGTAAACATTAACCGATTGGGGTCATGACCTCGTGAAGCGAAGTATAAGAGAGGCAAAGAGGAAAGCCCAGTGTATAAAGGAAAGAAAAACGAAACTCGACTCGTTCGGGGATGGGAAAAGTCGAATGATTTCAGGACCGCCCCCTCCAGGAAACCAGCCGAAAAAGGGGTATAGGTAGTTTGATGACTTCTCGAGTCCAACAAATGCGTCTTCTCGCTTCCGAACACGAGTCTTCTGCCCGACTAGGATCCCGAGATCCTTTTGTAAATCAATCCGTGGAATCTTCCAGATCCGATTATTCCGTACCCCTATCCAAACGCCAAAATCAAACCGGACATGCATGCTTGTTTCGCAGAAATATCGACAATATCCTCCGTATATCGAGGTCTCATACGCGGGGAGCTCCTGATCGTCCTGGTCCGAGAGACTCAAAGAGCTCGTGAGGGGGCACTCTTTGTATACCGCTTCCTCGGTCGTACATGGACGTAGGCGCAGGGGCGTAGCCCTCACGTCTCTTGCGCACTCGGTCGAGGATGATGCCCGCCAAGACAAGGAGGAACATCAAGCCAAGCGAGATCGCAAGACCAATGAGAATAACGAAGACCAGACGCAAATGCGAGCCTGAAAGGGGAGTTAGCAAGAGTTGTGTTAGAATGGTAACAATAAGGACATACCACTAGATGAGAAGAAGTCATCCTTCTGAGAGAAGATGCTCGAGATGCTGCCGGGGGAGTTATCCGAGTTAATGGTCAAGGCATAGGGCGTGTAGGCGGTGCCGTTGAACAAGGCCGCCGATGCCAATCCAAAGCCAGGGATGTCAATGGACCCAGTCAGCATCAAGACCTGCTTCTTGTCCAGGATATCATGCTTGTCATGCTCCTTGGAGACAGTAAAGACCTGAAGGCCACGGATGATGCTGTCCGAGGACAAGGATGGCTTCGCTGTTTGCCACTTGTCGCCGTCGTACTTCATGACGAAAACAGACCCGTTCGTTTCGGAGATGCCAGAGATCCAGATCTCATCTCTACCGCTCGAAGCTGGAGCGAGCACTGTGACGGGCCCAGGGATCTCATCAGAGCCAGGGAAGTTGCTCCAGACTTCCTTCTTAGCGTCCCAGCTTGCCAGAAACAGGGTATCCGAGCCATTAGCTGTCAGATTGCCCCCAACGACCAAATCGTTTTTGGATGCCCACATAAGGCTGGAGACGGATCCCCTGATTTTGCTACCAGGGCGGTTCCACTGATCCAAGTCCAAATCATAAGTGCATAGGCCTGGGCAATCCAGGGCGCCCGCGGTGTCGAAGGATCCTCCAACATAGACGTCCGCGCTGTCAGGCCGAACCGCAATGGCAGAAACAGTGCTGTTTCCTCCTGATAGAGGGGGTAGCTGAGAGTTGAAAGATTTGGATTCAACATTGTAGGACAAAAGCCCACTGACACTGCTTCCTGCGATGGTTCCACTGATCTTGCCACCGGCGAATAAGGTTGAGCCGCGCATGGCGAGGGTGAGGAATGTCGAATCACTGGAGATGTTGGAGCTTAGTCCAGTCACTTTCTCACCTTCAATGAGAGCGATGTTGTTGACTTCTTCACCATCTGATGACGTAGTGGTGAAGTGACCTGCGAGCACGGTGATGTTGTGATCGTTTTCATCGTAGAAGAGACCCGTTACGACACCGGCCGTGTCATCGATAGACAGAGTGTCCCGCTTGGAGAGGCTCGACGAGTTGGAAGAAGTGGATTGAGACTTGATCTTCAGGGGAAACTGACCGAAACCCTCATCAGACAAGGTAGCAGCACTGTTCGCGCCAAGCTGGGAAGATGAGATCGAACCGGCGAAGAGAGAGCCACCATCGTAGGGAAGGTCCAGGATAGCTGCAGTCAGAACACCACTGTAACCTGGAAGAGCGCCGTCAAGACCCTGAAGCCAGTTGTTTTTGGATGGCACCCAGATGGCAAATCCATCGACCGAGATGGCATCGTTATCATCGAAAGCTTTGCATTCGGAGAAAGAGCCTGAGAAGGCGATGACGATCTCTGGGACATCATCCGTGATGTTGACCCTGAGAGGTACAACATACTCGACGGTTCCATCGACACCAGCACCTAGCGCATCCCATGACTCTTCTCCGGTGTCGTAGACAGCCACGTTGTTCATGCCTGTCACGGAGTCGTTCTGTGTATTCGAGAAGTCACCGCCAACGAAGAGCTTTGTGCCGTTGAGATACATGCTCACGACTTGGCCGTTGAGTCCTCCGTCCAGGGTTTTCACGTCTTCCTCCTTGATAATGGCGAGAATGTTGTCATGGTCCTTGGAAGTGAAGTTACCGCCTACATAGGTAGTGTCGCCGTCTGTGATGAGAGCCGTGACACCCGATGCCTTATCGAAGCTGGCGCCGAGTTTGTTGATGGTGGAGTTTTGCAGAGAGGATGTGTCGACCACAGCGTCGCTAGGGTTGAAGTCGAACAATCCATTGAGACCTCCCGTGGAATCGATTAGGGTAAAGCCAACCTTCTGGGCGACGATGGTGAGAGTGCTAAGGTCCTGGCCAGCGAGGGGGGTCAGAGTGATCGCAGGCTTGAAAGAATCGGAGCTCTGGTCGATATAGCCAAAGTAGATCTGGTCGTACTTGTCGTAGTTGTTGGTCTGGTACAAGGTGGTGGTAAAATTGGAATCCTGGTCGGTACTGGTCGCCATCACGCCGGTGATATTAACACGTCCTCTTGTCAGGCAAGATCCATCCTGAATGCAACCAGGGGTGTACATGTTGACAGAGTAGTTGCCAGACTCTATGATGTTGGGGTAGAATACAACCGAGGCAGATTTCGAGGAGTAGTCGCCAGTGAGCTCCGCAGTCAGGTACTCAGAATCGCTCTCAAACGACGGAGATACAGACCAGGGGCCGGTGGCTGTCGCCGAAGATGGATTCTCGATAGAGCCACAGGTTGGTTCATTGAAGTCTTCGATGGCGTAGGCAAAGATGTCGTCATGATAGAGCTCAATGCCGGCGAGACCACCGCCATTACCATACCAATCGGAAATAGAAATGCGGAATCTGTTCATGCCAACGCGATTGACAAAGTAGAAGTCTTGGTACTCGGCTGTGTCTTGAAGAGGGCATTCGCTGGTGCAGGTCTTGTTCTTGCCAGTGTCGGGGTCGGTATAGGTCAGGTTCATAATGCCGTTGATGGGGAAGGCAGTGAATCGGAAGGTCTTGGTTCCTCGGTCTTCCTGCTGCGTATTCCAGAGTCTGAGCTTCGTGGGCTTGAAGCCAAAGCCGAAGTCCGCATCCCAGTAACCTGCTGTGTCATCTTTCAACAACCAGCTATTTGCGCCGTTGGAACAGATAATGTTCTCTGGGTCACTGGACCCGCTCTTTGAGCTGCTACTTTGGGCGGTGATGTTGGCTTTCGAGAGGTTGATAATTTGGGCGTTGGGCGTACTCGGCGTGCTGGTGTTCCCTAGTCCTGTGAAGGTGCCACCGAAAATAATGTGTCCATTCGAGGCCTTGGTGATTGCATTGACAGGTCCATTGAACCCGGCAAATGGAAGGTTGGTCCAGCCCTCATTGCCAACCCAAGCGATGGCATTCGTCGAGTTGGCTCCCTTAAAGTTACCACCAACGTAGACGGTGTCTCGCTCCTGGTCGCACAGAACTGCATTCACTTCGCCTTCAATTCCGTCAAGAGGGGTTATTTCGGTCGTGTTTGGGTTGAAAAGGGCGATCGCTTTCGATTGTGTGCCGTTCAAGCTCGTGAAATTACCACCGATTACCACTCCCTGCATCTCCCCATTTTTGAGCTCAAAGGCACACAGAGCCTTGATTGAGGCATCACTGGACACGAGTGAGCCAAGAGCGCCATTAGGTAGCTGTGAGAGCAGTGATTCGCTGCCGTTTGTGCTGCGCGTGCGCTCGGTTTGGCCTTCGTATTCGTAGAGTGAAATGCCGCTGAAATCTCCAACAACACCGATTCTCCCCAATTTCGAAAAGTCGAGATTCGCCGATTCCACTGGAGTGAAGCTGATGGCATCTGATAATGAAGGCGCCAAAGCGGCCAGGCCAAGGAGACTGAAAGTCAGCCTTTGGGCCTGGCGCGCTGTCGAGCGGCGCCGCTGAAAGGGCAATCGCATTGCTGTTGCTTCTCGTCGACTAAGGATGCCTTAAGCTTGGTCGATGGGGTTGTGTTAAGTTTCCGGACCTAATAGATAGACCCTGAATGTATCGTTGACGGTAATTCTGATCTTACGGGCATCTCAGAGTCGATTGTGGGCCATAGAAAGGGGTGGTCGTGCGCAACAGTGGTGACGAAATGCGCGACGGAGGTACGAGGGACAGGGTTGTAAACTGCTTTGCGAGGTAGAAATCGGGAAATCTGAACCGAATGGAAAACCGGCAATCGGCGCGAGGTCTCGTTTCGTCGTGGGATCGTGGTCGCTCTCGGAGCAGAATTTGGGAGTCGAATTCGTGTGATGTTCAGGTGAAGTTTGCGTGAGGGCAGTGCACCACAGCACGATGCGGGAAATTGCTGGTGAGTGGTGATGGCCCAATTCGAGACGTGCACTGAGGTGAGTGCCAACAGCTGCGCGCTAGCCCGACTTGGACTAGACCTCTCAATCCACTGCTAAACGGTACCTGAGGCGACAAGGTTAGATAAACGGTTCCTGAGTGACGATGTGCCACAAGGAGATTCGAGAAGCAAGAAAAATGTACGGAGGGAGGGGACAAAGCGCAAATTGCTGCGCACACGAGAATTCGGTCGAAAAAGCGTTGTGGTTGGTGACTTTCGTGCGAGGTGACTGGAAAATGAATGGTTTTGGGGGGACAGAGGCGTACCGTAGGAAGTACGGAGTACCTTCAGGACGTAGCGCAACCACGGGAACGGGCCAGTTAGGGCGCCACTTCAATTTAGCTGCGACGCCGATGATCTTGAATTGGTCGCTGCAGAAGTGATTGCTTGGATCGCTCGAACTCGTTATTGTGGATGGTAATTGCAAGAGTTGTCGCCGACTTCGTATTCCTTGGATCAGGGAAGTTGCTGGGAAGTTGAGTTTTTCGACGCGTCGCAAGGTCGAGTTGCTTGCTTCGCTCGTCGTCGAGGAGAAGTGGGAACCTCGGAAAAGGAGGGACGGGTTGGCTGAATCACCGGGTCGACCACGCTGGAATGCAACGCCTCAACGGCGAGAGCTTGACAGATATGGCGGCTGGCGAAGTCGACGTCAAGATCCGGAAGGATCGGTGTTGGCGTTGAGACGGATCGGCAGAAAATAGTTCGAGGGTGGGTAGGTGAGTAAGAGAGCGAGTGAGTGAGGCTTCAAAGGAACGTCAGATACGCCTATTGGGCGATGAGAAAGAGAGAGGCAGCGTGAAGGCAGAGGCGCAGGGAGTGGGCGGGCGGTGCGTCACACACGTTGGCAAGGGTCAAAGAGTAAGAATAGAAGTTGGGTAGAAACGAATGACTGAAAAAAAGGGACCGGAAAGCGAAAGGTAAGGATCCCCTCCGCTCGTGGGATGAAGGAATTCTCGCTCGCAAAGGAAGAGAGAGTGAAAGGTTTGGGTCTTCGGAGCTTCAGAGTCGAGGACCCGACCCAGCACGCAGCTAAACGACGGAGTGCAGGCACGGAGAGAGTGGACCAACCAAGCAAGAGAGACACGCAAGACTCCCTTTCTTCGTTGTGCATGCATTCACCGCTGGGACCGGGTCGTGGCGGTCGTGCTATTCGTGGCCTGCTTGCTTGAAGAACCCCTGACGTTTTCCATCCATGGATGCATGTCAAGGGGCTCAAGGGGTTCTCGACCGTCGGCCCGCTTTGCAAGTCACCATGAACACGGGGGCCGACATTAATATCCGAGCATAACACCGCCATTTCTCTGACGGCTGTCACTGGTTTATTTTGATCTACTCTAGTGCACTAAGACAAAGAGGCTGGGGGGAAGGAGGGGGGCATTCGTAGCACATTACCAGAGTGACTGACATGGTGATGGAACTCTTGCATTGTCTCGGACAGGGGCATACGTGGTGCACCGAGGACAACGAGAACTTTCAAGTTATACAGTCACATATAATTAATATGCTTGCTTGTGTTAAGGAATGTCCCAGATATCGCGGCTCATTCCTCTTCGAAGACATGGGTACCGCACACAAGAAACCAGTGGATCTCGTGGCATTTACCTCAAATTGCTCTGTTCCCTTGTGCCAATCACCGGCCTCGCCGCATCGACAAGACGTTGGTTGGACCTCGTGTGTTCATGCTTCTCAGCCTGCGTCCCCATCATCTGACATCACAGTGTATTATTCGCACCAACGACCGCAACTCGGTACCTTACTTAGGCATGCTTGCAGTGGGCATCAAGGAGGCAGCCGAGATCTAAACAGGTTTGATCCAACCGTCGCGGACTCTTCACCTTGCCTGCTGAGCTGGACCTACATCTGCATCTACACACCTACATAAAGCAACATAATAAGCTCACATCGACAGGGCAGCATGAAACCGCTGCATATCTGAGTTGGCATGTCCCGTCGCCGATGTCACGCTTCACGCTTGTGCCTTACTCACTACCGTTGACGTGGCACGCTCCATCTGCTGACCACCACCACAATTAGGCCGTCAAATGCGTAAAATTCTGGCTGGGACGCCAGTTGCATAACTAGGTCCTACTGTAGATAGCTTGTGATATGTTTATCATACCTTAGGCGGGTGTTGCAACTTGAAGCACCGGCTGGTCCACCATCCGTGAGGTGGAGATATCGCGGTGTCGCGTCTTTCTTCATGGTCGTGTCGTCTTGATATGGAGGTACCAATGATAGCATTTTCACCCTTCTCTGTACATGGTACATGCTGCCTTCTGGCAATCACGGCTCGGTTTCTTGAGGCGATGATACACGAACCGACCCGCTCTGCCATGTCCAGATCTATCTGACCAAGCTTGAAAGCCGTATTGGTTCGTTGACCCTTTAACCGACTGACAATCCTGCGACTGTCTCGGAGTTGATATCATGTCGTAGACCTGTACTATCTACTGGATAAAACATGGTCCTCGCAAAACACCCATCCAGCCCTTCTTCAATCATTCGGAATATCGTATGGTGGTATCGATTCTTGACTCGTTAAAACATATCAGGTGCCCTTCTCATCATGCTTTGCCCACTTCGCTTTGTACTCCCTTGGGCTCTCGAACTTGCTTGGGTCTATAGACCACATACCCTTTCGTTTCCTCTTAGCTTTAGCCTCGGCCTTCTCATACACCTTTTTTAATCCACCAAATTCAGCACCCGATTTTGCTTCGTATGTCGTCGCCAGCCCTGCCTTCACTAATTCGAGACCAACGTTCTTGCGGAACAAGAACCTTCGTATATATACCGTTGCAATTACACGGTCATACTGATCACGCTTGTAAATGTAGGCTCGAACGTTGCGGTTCAGGATATAACCCGACAGCCACTTAAGCGCTTCTTCGGCATAGGGCTGCGTGGGTCGGCCAAAGTGTGGTAGTTCGGGTGCATCGATGCCAGCGATTCGAATCGAGATCTGCCCATAGCATTAGCTCGCGTTCGTACTCAACTGGGACGCGCATAGTTACCGTTCGATCCTTGAGTTCCTTTCGCTTTTCGGGAATCCTTCTCAACCAGCCCCAGCCCACAGCACGTCCTCCTGGAGTGTGAAACATGTGGAAGCCGTCGCCGTCTCCGACACTAGTAACCCTGCCATAGATGCTTCGTTTTCGAAAGAAAGTCGGACGAATAAAGGCGGCTCCGGGTATTCTTCGAAGATAATTCGCATATAGCTGCAGAGCTCCCAGACCTGCTAGGGAAAAGAGGACGGTGGGAGCCCATTCCTTTGCAGCGAAGAAAGGGTCGGGTTCGGGAGTTCCCAGGGAGTTGGACCATGAGACCGAACGCTGTGCGGGGTTCTCATCTTTGCGCTTGTCGTCTTTTCCAGGGTTCGACGATCCGAACGGCCATACCATTTTTGCGACCCGGTGGTCGTGATGCTGGGTGCTGAGTTGACATTCGACCGGCGGTCAACTGCAGGACCGCGCTCTAGTTCTAGGTAGGCGGGAGGCTGGAAGTGGGATGTGCTCTGTTCGGCGCTAACTGGGTGCCTCAGGCGGGATTGCCTCCGCGGGAACACAACACCACAATTTGTTCGAACCAACGACAGTATGAGCTGACTTTTCTTTCATATGCATATAAGTTTTCAATTGAGGTGATTTTATGATTTAAGTCGCTCATGGCAGCTCTCACTCCAACATGTCTAACCCCCACCAAGCTCCATTGACTTGATATCCGACGGCGCATCCATCTAGTGCTTTCGTGACAGGAATTCCAGCCTCCTTCTACCCAAACGCCTAGTTTCCTTGCACCTTGAAAGTTCTGCCGCTTGCAGTCTTTCTCTCCTTCTCCTCGTTTTCGGGTCTGGCTCGGCGCAGTACTGATACGTGTTAACTTTGTCCCCACCAGCAATTGATAGAAAGTCATACCTTGGAGGAAATCGGCGGTTCGCTTTCGCATACGAGAGTGAATGTACGCCTTTGATGCCTTAATATGGTAGTGGAAGTAGTCACGGAAAGTCTGGATGTGGGAGATGACATCGTTCATTCGCTGAGGAGTCAGGTGACGGGGGAAAAGAACTGTGACAAATTAGCTGAAGGCGCATTTGCTGAAATTGAGACCACATACCGAAAGTGACATATCCGATGTCACCAGCGCCGCTGTCGAGGACGCCTTGAACTCCTTGCAGCTCGAGAGGAGGGTCATTCCTGAAGAGCACTTGCGGGGCATTCTGGATGGCTCTCCTTCGCGCATCAACGAATTCTTGAATAAAGACCTTGCCAAATACCCTGTCCGTCTCCTCTCGGAAGACAGTGCTGAAGATCACGGTCACTCGGTCGTGGCTGGCCTTCACATAGATGGCCTCCTCCTCTCGGTAGTGAATAGCCTTGACTGCGCCGCCTTCGCGAACTCCCTGGGGAGCTTCCTCGGATGTAAACTTCGACGCCTCCTCTCTGAGCTCGTAGTGCTCCTGGTAGGCCTGCTCGAACGGTGCAGCCATGGCGTTGCGCTTTAGGAGGGCAAACTTCAGGGCTAGAGCCTCACGCTCCTCTAAGTAGAACATTAGCATTGGAATTTCCATCTGCAGAGCAGACGCCAACTATACCCTTAGTCTCTGGGAGGTTTTCAAGGTCTACCATGACCGAGAAGTCGAAGCCCGGCTCGACCGGGGCCACGTATTCGCCATACTCTCGCTGGAGGACCTCCTCGGCACCATATTGAACGAGATCGGGGAAGCAGCGTATTTGAATAGAAAGTAGGATCTGAGTCTTGGTCTCAGGGGTCGAGATATGGAAGGTAACGCCGTCGAAGTCGCTGACCGTCTGGTCGATGGAGGCGGGAGGGGCACTGACGTATGATTAGCTCAACCTCGAAAGATGGCAATATGTGAACACTTACCCGGAGAATCTTTCGGTAAGTACCGATTGAATCAGCACATTCTGATAGTCTAGCAAAAGCATCTTGAAGGTGAGCTGGTTTGCGATCCCCTTTCCTGTCGTCGACCTGGAGCTTGGGGTGACGCCTGGGTAGTGGGGCTGACGTGGTGAGCATGCCAAACGGTCGAGCTCCCAACCGCCCACGTGACGTCGAGCTGCGACAGCTGTGGGCCACGCGCCACAGTCTTATCGATAAGAAAAATTCCCATCCAAGTAAATCGTGGGCTAAGATCTTGAGATTCTCTGCTGTAGACGAAGAAAAGTTGAAGAGGCCAATGCTGGTCGCAACTCGGCAAACATGGTCAAGTCATATTTGTAAGATTATCGGGGGATACTTGCGACTTATGCTAACGTTGATGCAATTAGAAAATTTGAGCACACCAAATCCTTTGGCGTCGTCGCCTCCAGCACCTCGAATCTCGTCTGGGCATCGAAGGACCGAACCGGCACTGGCGCGGGACAAGCGATCGCGGCTGCGAACGAAGAAGTCATTTGCTGGGATATTAAGAAGGGCGAACTAATTAGCCGTTGGCGCGATGAACGATGTACGGTTCCTGTAACCGCGATCGCCCAGAGCAAGGCCGACAAGGACGTCTTCGCCGTGGGTTACGAGGACGGGAGCATTCGACTTTGGGATAGCAAGATCTCCACCGTCATTGTCAACTTCAACGGCCACAAGTCAGCCATCACCAAACTTGTGTTCGACAAGTCCGGTGTGAGACTTGCCAGTGGTTCCAAGGACACAGACATTATTGTCTGGGATCTCGTCGCTGAAGTTGGCCAGTTCAAGTTGCGAGGACACAAGGATCAAGTGACGGGCCTTGAATTCGTCGAGCCAGTGCCGCAAGTAAAAGGCGAAGATGGCGAGCAAGCAATGGTGGTTGATACGGACGGTGTATCAGATGGTTTCCTGTTGACCACCGGCAAGGACTCTCTCATCAAACTCTGGGATCTGAACTCAAGACATTGCATTGAGACACACATTTCACAAACGAACGGAGAGTGTTGGGCTCTCGGGCTTTCACCAGACTACAGCGGGTGCATCACGGCTGGAAACGACGGAGAGATCAAAGTATGGTCTCTTGACGCTGACGGCCTAGCATTGAGTGCTCGTCGGGTTGATGTGTCCGCTGTCGCTCAATTCCTTCATGACCGCGGAACTCTGCACCGGCAGAGCAAGGACAAAGCCACCGAAGTCATCTTCCACCCTAAGCGGGACTATTTCGCCGTCCATGGCTCAGAAAAGGCAGTAGATGTGTGGCGGATACGATCCGAGACCGAGATCAAGAAGGCTTTGGCCCGCAAGCGCAGAAGGCGCCGTGAGAAGCAAAAGGACGGCAAGTCAGCCGAATACGAGGCCGCAAATAGGGATGACAAGTCAGAGGATGTATCAAAAGCCGATGTAAGTGATGTATTTGTTCAATACGTCATTGTACGGACTGGCGGCAAAGTACGATCTGTGGACTGGGCGGTGCCGGCTGGACAGAAAGATCTTCACCTGCTTGTAGGAACGACCAACAACCAGCTCGAGTATTACAGTCTACCGACCAAGGAGAAGAGCGACAAATCAAAGAAGGAAGATGTCCCCGATTACACACGGTCTTTGGCAGTTGAGCTACCAGGGCACCGAACAGACATTCGCGCCCTATCCCTGAGCTCAGATGACAAGATGTTGGCATCAGCATCCAACGGAAGCCTAAAGATTTGGAATATCAAGACACAGAACTGCATCCGTACATTTGAAAGCGGGTATGCGCTGTGCTGCTCATTCTTGCCCGGAGACAAGGTGGTTGTGGTTGGTACGAAGAGCGGCGAACTTCAGCTCTTTGATGTCGCCTCTGCCGCCCTACTTGACAGTGTCGATGCTCACGAAGGCGCTATTTGGTCGTTGCAAGTTCACCCCAACGGCCAGTCAGTCGTTTCAGGCAGTGCCGACAAGACGGCCAAGTTCTGGGACTTTAAGATTGTCCAAGAAGAAGTACTCGGCACGAGGAGGACGACACCAAAATTGAAGCTTGTTCAGTCGAGGACGATGAAGGTTTCTGATGATATTCTCAGCCTCAAGTTTTCGCCAGATGCCAGGCTCTTGGCCGTTGCCCTGCTCGACAACACCGTCAAGGTCTTCTTCGTTGACTCCCTGAAACTCTACCTGAACCTCTACGGCCACAAACTTCCTGTTCTCAGCATGGACATTTCGTACGACAGCAAACTGATTGTCACCAGCTCCGCCGACAAGAACATCAGAATATGGGGTCTGGACTTTGGTGATTGTCACAAGGCGCTCTTTGGACACCAAGACAGTATTCTGCAAGTTGCTTTTGTCCCTCACAACTCTGATGGAAACGGCCATCATTTCTTCAGCAGCAGCAAGGATCGCACTATCCGATACTGGGATGCCGACAAGTTTGAGCAGATCCAGAGAATGGATGGCCACCACGGCGAAGTATGGGCGATTGCCATGAGCCACAGCGGAAACTTCCTTGCCAGCGCCGGCCACGACAAGAGCATCCGAGTTTGGGATGAGACAGAGGAGCAAATCTTCCTCGAGGAAGAGCGCGAAAGGGAGATTGAAGAGCTGTACGAAAGCACACTGACCACGTCGCTGGAGCGCGAACCCGATGCGCAGGACGAGAACGGCGAGGTTGCTGCCGCGACAAAACAGACGACCGAGACCCTCATGGCTGGAGAGCGAATAGCCGACGCCCTCGAGATGGGCATGGCTGACCTCAACCTCCTGAAAGAGTACGAGGACGCCAAGCTCACAAACCCGCACGCCATGCCCCCTCAACGAAACCCCGTCTTCCTCGCCCTCGGAAACATCTCGGCCGAGGCCCACGTCATGTCCGTCCTGCAGCGCATCAAGGCGTCGGCGCTGCACGACGCGCTGCTCGTCCTGCCCTTCGCCTCGGTGCCCATCCTCTTCACCTTCCTCAACATCTTCGCCGTGCGCTCCATGAACATCCCCCTGACGTGCCGCATCCTCTTCTTCATGCTCAAGACGCACCACAAGCAGATCGTCGCCAGCCGCACCATGAAGGTCATGCTGGACGGCATCCGCGTCAACCTGCGCGCCGCGCTCAAGCGCCAGAAGGATGAGATGGGCGTCAACATTGCGGCGCTCAAGGTGGTGGGCATGCAGATCCGGGACAAGAGCATCAAGGACTACGTCGACGAGAACTGGGAGGCGGAGAACCAGGAGAGCAGCGCCAAGAAGCGCGCCTTTGTTCACGTTGCTTGAAGTGGATAGATGAATCATGGACGGATGGAAAAGTATATGTATAGATTTGGATAAGGTCGAATGTCACCATTTGCGTACCATCTTCTTGGCTCATTGTTGAAATTATCATCGCTTTTACAGGACCTCGTCTTGTCTCAAGCCAGAAAAAGCATCGTGATAGTGTAACGAGAAGAAAATGTCAAGAATGTATGTCAAAGACGAAGTGACCAACCCAAGTACGAGATCGGGACCCTTTGCTTCGTATCACGTCTTCATGAATCGTAGTTATGCTGTATCCAATTGATAACGCCTTTTATTTACCTTTTATTCCAGCCTAGTAGGTATGCAATACGCCTTTTTAATGAAGCCTCCATCAACCGTGATAGGGTTCATAATTTGAGATTAGAAATATGACCTCAGTCACTGAGTCCAGCCGATAGAAAATCGATGGATCTCAGTCCTGAAATTCTTCTCACCGGTTATATTCTCGGACCACCTGCACCAAACTGTTCAACGACTGTCTCCTCTGAGCACTATTGGGCTCGTGGAACAGACCGCCTTGCTCAGGTCGCGCAAGTCGTCCATGACCAGACGCCCAGTGGAAGTGATCCTTCCCGACTGCCAGGTGCTTCTCGAGACTAAAGTTGCAGTAAGGGCAACGTTGCGCAAACATTACAGTGCCTTTGAAACAGCGGAAATGTATTGGCTGCTTGCAGCAAGGCATTTGTGCGATTTGCATGTGCATCGGCTGCACTTCTTGGTGCAGGAAATCCTCGGCGCATACCATGCACGTTGGCATGTCCTTGATGGCCTGGAACCGATCCTCTTGAAGGGCGAACTGGGAGGCTGTACCGCTGGCGAGCCGTTGCTCGACGCTCTTGTTCTTATACTCGATACTCCTGTTGCGGCGTAGCAGTTGAAGTAGCTTCTCCTGACGTTGGAGTGTGCTGTTCAATCTCTCCACCTTCTCCTGGTCCTGTAGCATGCGTGAGAAGCGGACGGCCAATTCTTGCGTGGGTTTGCTTCCTAGTTGATGGCATTCAAGGAATTCCGTATTTGGAGGGTAATCCTCCAAGTTTAAGAAGGGATTTAAGATGGTGAGGATGTGATCTCGCATGAGTACTTCGAGGAAACGCGGGCTTAAACCTGGGTCCAAGGCTGCATACCAGATAATGATCATTGCGAGTGTTTCTCTGCCTTGAAGAAGCTTTCGCCATTCTTCTTCAGTGGCAACCACAGCGCCTGGGACTTTTTGGACCGTTGGGCCCAAGTAGAGGAGCATCTGGATGTTTTCGCCCAACACGCCGACCATGCGGCTCATTCTGACGTTTTCGTCTTCCTCGGGCAAGGCAAACCATTGCTGGTTTGGGATGTGGCCGAAAAAACTTTCCTTTAAAATGTGTATTAGCTCGGGGTGGCATTTTACAATCTCTTCGTACCAGTTGCTCGCTCTCCCACTTCGCAGTTGTCTGGAATCATGTATGCGAGCCGCCCTTGAGATGTTATGGCTCCAGGAGCGGTACGTGCTGGAACATTCTGTTTGACTGCAAAGCAAAGAGTAGCCCGACGAGCCGTCAACTATGTGATCACTGTTCTGCGTGCACATAGAGCCAACGTGGTGCAGCCAGAGGGTCCAACGCTTGATGGGTAGGTCGTCGAGCTCAACGTCAAGTAAGGTTACCACGAAGCCACAAAGGTCCGCAAAATAGTTTTCGACAATTTTGGTCTGGATATCGGAACCCAAATACCCGAGGATATGTTCTTCGCGATAAACATGGAAAGGGGGCTGAGAGAGGACGCATACATCGTCCTTGGTACAGGTTGGACACGCTATTGCGTAAAGCTCGGTGCAAGTCTGTTGGGGATAGTCTTCACAGAATCTGCCAATCGTCACAGCACACCGAATCGTAGACTTGTGCAGATGACGAACATATGTGAAGTTTTCGAATCGGCAGAGGTTGAGGCGATGGACCTCGGTTTTGGGGGCCACATCATCGTGCTTCCAATCCCTCCAGGGCCGGGAAGGGTCAGATGGCGGATCCGATTCAGGTGGTTGTTGGTCATTTGGTTGCGTCAACAAGGGACAGAGGAACCATCTGTTGATACTGATGCACATTTTGACTGTCGAATCTGGGCCTTGTGATGTCTTGTCTGACGTGGCTGTATGACGAACTTGAATGGAAGATTCGTGGACTTATAAGATGGAAGTATGAGTAGGACAAGCACCTTTGATAGATGACGTTTGATCTGCTGCTTGAACAATGCATGGCTGTTCTTTATCGTCAGTCCTGTTCAAAGCGACTGGAGACGGATGAGCAAGAGGCTTGTTCGAGATATGCATGGCGATTGCAAAGTGCAAGAGGGTGTTGTTGGAGAATTCATCATGTTATTTTTGGGCCGTGTCATTGTTCTATTCTTCTTTGAGGCGGGATGATATTTGTAGATGGCAGCCTTTTTATTCAGGAATAAACTTGAAGTCTTCTTGGAAGTTGGGAAAGAGCAAGGGAAGTATTCGCGCCTGTCGTGAAGGAGATGGATGACAAGGCGCTAGTCCTAAAACAGAGCACCGCGCCCTTCCTCATCCCAGTGGAAGGAAGGGACTTCGTAAATGGAGGAGCTCCTCAAGGTCAACCGATTGTTCTTATTTCCTTGAAAAGATTGCGCATCAAAATTCAATCAACGGAACCTTTCCGGTTGCGACTTCGGCAGATGCTCTCACTGATGATGCGTTTTACTTCATTATTTCGTACCTTGACTGACCTGGTCGGGAGCGTACCCGCGGATATCCACCACCGGGGACCGACCTCCGAGGCTTAATCAGTGGTCCATCGGCCTCTCGTTCCGAAGTTGCGTTTCCCATTCCGCCATACAAACTCCGTGCTTCACTTCAGACTTGGGAGAGTTGGCTATCGTCGAGAAATATACATAGACAGTCATCATCATTCCTTTGTTCACCATGTTTGCCTTCAGACGCACAATGGCCACCCTGGCCCCTCAATCTTCCACCCTGAAGCAGGCTGGTAAGGTGGTGTGCATTGGCCGCAACTTTGCGTATGTCCTCTAAGCCGTCGGCAATGCCCCTCGTCATGAGTGTTGACTGACTGTGTCGAACAGGGAGCACATTGCTGAGCTCAACAACACCAAGCCCAAGCAGCCCTTCTTCTTCCTGAAGCCCCCGTCCTCAATTGTCCTTCCTGGCGAGGGTTCAGTGCTGCGACCCAAGGGCATTGACATGCACTACGAGGTCGAGCTTGCTCTGGTTATTGGCAAGGTGGTGCGTGACCTCAAGGCCTCAGATCTGAAGGGGGCTCTTGAGGCTATCCAAGGTCAGTCATGAGACTCTACAACTGACGACAACTTCGTTTACTAATACCACGCAGCATACGCTGTGGCTATTGACATGACGGCCCGCAACGCTCAAAACGAGGCTAAGAAGAAGGGTCTTCCCTGGGACATTGCCAAGGGCTTCGACACCTTCCTGCCCATGAGCAAAATCATCGCCAAGGAGGCCATCACAAACCCCCAGGACGTCGAGCTGTTCCTCAAGGTCAATGGCGAGGTCAAGCAGCAGGGCTCCACCAACCTGATGATTTACCAGATCCCCCGCATCCTGAGTGACATCTCCAAGGTCATGACGCTGCATCCTGGCGACATTGTCCTCACTGGAACTCCCGCCGGCGTTGGCCCTGCTGTTCCTGGCGATGTCATCACTGCCGGTGTCAAGGTGGATGGTAAGGAGCTTAAGGAGGGTAGCATTGAGATTCCCGTCGAGGAGTCGCCTAGCTCGTATGCCTTTGCCGAGACTTAAGTCGTCTGCGTCTCGGATTTGGAAAAGTTGAATAGCGAGGACGAGGGAAGTTGCATGTAACACTAAGTCTCCAAAAAATGGAATAGATTTTGGCGCGGGATTTGTTATCACCGTCTTGACTATACAACTACTGCTACAACAAACTGGCGTTTGGGCGCCCCCTCATCCTCATCGTGTCTCCACGTGTCTCCCTACTCCAAGTTGGGATCCTTGATAGAGCCAGGCTTGGGAGCCCAGTCAGCCAGAGTTCCACACTTTCCACAAGTCCTCTTCTCATTGTCGCCCTTGAAGTCCTCCACAGCCGTCTTGATCTGGGTGCCGAGGTCGGTGCAGTGGAAGGCGGCCTCGTGGACAATCTCCTTGCACTCTGCGCAGTACCAGCGCATGCGGTCGAGAGACTCGGTAGGACGACGCTGCTCGAGGACGACGCCGACCGTGTTGGCGAAGCGGACGGGGTTGTGCGGCGTGTTGCCGGGCAGCAGGAACATGTCGCCCTCGCGGATGATGATGTCGCGGAACTGGCCGTCGTCGACGACCTTGAGCATCATGGCGCCCTTGTACTGGTAGAACCACTCGGGCGTCTGGTTGATGTGATAGTCGGTCCTGGCGTTGGGACCGCCGACGATCTGGAGAGGGTGAGAGTCAGTGAATGAGTTCTTTTCTGAGGGAGGGAGGAAGGAGTTTGTACCATGACGGTGAAGTCCTCATTGTAGACGCAGTAGTTGTTGATGGGAGGTTGGAGAAGATGAGAATTCTCTTCAAGCCTGATTAATGAGCAAAGGAGGGGTGAGAATCATGGCTTGGTAATGTCTCTTACTCACCATTTGGGCAAGTTGACGGGTGGTGCGAGCATTGTCTCCGAAACCAAGGAGCATTCGATAGGGTCCTGCGTTCACGGTTAGTAGATGGATATTTGTGAGAATAGAGTCCAACTTACACTTCAAGCAATGAGATGAGTCGTGATGAGTCCCTCTCGAGAGGTTGTGAGATGTGACTCTTGGATGACGTGGGGTTGTTGCAGTGAGGAGAAAGAAAACTAACTATATTGCCGCAGTCGTCGGCACTTCTATTTTGACGCATGATTTTTTCTCTCGTGGCTGATTGATTACTACTCCTGCCTTCCATGCCACCGTAAATTTTTACTATGGAGATTCGATAGTCCTCAGAAACTCTTGTCGCTACCTAGTTGTCCTGCTGTACGATAGTATGGGCATTGTCCACCCCCGCAGTTAGTCAACTTACAGCGACGGCAATCTCAAGCAGGGACCTGGACGCCTCCTCAGGGTCTCGAGGGGGACGTGCAGCCCCCGAAGGACCCGAGCTGGGCCAACCTCTGAGCGGTACCTCTGCAGCCAGCGCAGATTGCGGAGCGGCGAGGTATCCTTCCGTGCGTGCGTTCCAGATCCGGTCTAATGTCGGGCTGCTCCGCATGACGTGGTACGTACAACAGCTATCGTCCACCTTGCGAAGCTCCTCACGAGACACACCATACATACCACTCTAACACTTGCGCACGTTTGAGCTCGTTTCGACCAGCGTCTTAAGTATCGACCCCATCGACAGCCGTCTTTCCTTCACCATCTTTCATCAATCGACTCCAAACGTTCGTTTCCATCGCCTACGAGTCACTTGGCCCTCCAACGTCACACGTAATGGACCACTCTCACATGGATCACGGCAACATGGGCCACGGCGGAATGGATCACGGCGACATGGACCACGGCGGTGGCGGCATGGAGGATATGTGCAAGATGAACGTGAGTAGCTTCCGCATCTGTCAACCCGATCGCCAGCTCACGATACCCTCTCCCAGATGCTCTTCAACTGGGACACCAACAACGTCTGCATCGTCTTCCGTCAATGGCACATCCGATCCACCACCTCGCTCTTCTTCTCTCTCCTCGCCATCCTCCTCCTTACGGTTGGCTACGAAGCCCTCCGCGCCGTCTCCCGTCGATACGAAGAATCCCTCGCCAAGAGCGTGTCAGCTCTCCCCAGTAAGCCCACGATTTCCTCCCTCTCCCATATCTTCTCCTGCTGGAACGTCCCTTGTCGATGAAAGACGCTTGCATACCGCTCTGTCTTTCTTTCCTGAAGGGCTGGGGCATATTAGAAGTTGATCGTGTTCCATTACTCTCCTTCTTCCCCCCTCCCTCGATATTCCTAGGACGCGCGAATGCTAAGTCTTCCCGTGAGGTGGTGAACCTATTACTGAGACGACCCCCATCCTTTCAGGACAGAGCCAAGAGCAGGCTAGCCAGCGTGCCCACGTTCTCAAGGGCGTGCTTTATGCCCTGCAGACCTTCTATGCTTTTATGCTGATGTGAGTGTGTCCCTGGTTTCCCGGTATCCTCATTGGGGCAGGCCAATCTAATCCTCATAGGCTCATCTTCATGACTTACAACGGATGGGTTATGATTGCCGTGACCTTGGGTGCCTTCATTGGCTACGTTGGGTTTGGACACAGGACATCTGCCACGAAAGACAACGCCTGCCACTGATCTGTGCGCCAACAACGTTGGCTCCTCATTTCAAGACATCTCTGATCATGTCGAACACTTGTTGGATACTGGGCAAGTCTGTTCAGCTCTACGGACTATCTATTGGCTACGATGATAAAGACTAGATATAGAATATTCTCTATGACTGCCAAACCCAAACTTTGGTCTTGAGAGCCCATGCCTCTCACAACGCCTTCATGTATATCGCTGTCCAAACGCCGTCTTAGTCTACATCTTGGACGCATCTCCATTCTCCTTCCTCAGCTGACTCCCATCTTCGGTAAGATTCCCTTCTCTATCCGCCTCCATGATGATGCTCTCGTCGCCAAAATTCTCATTGTGCTCCATCTCGGGCTCCTCTGCGTACGCGATGCGCGCTGCGTCTACCAGCACCCGCGCCGTCATCCCCCACACCTTGAACCGCCCCTCGCGCTTCTCATCCTCGTCCAGCGCCTGCGCCACGTTGCCCTGCGCCACGTCGTCCCGCGCCGGCTTGGACACGGCCTGGTTGTTGACGGGCACGTAGAAGTTGTGGATGCGCCACGGGTGGTTTTTCCACGCCATCCACTCGCCATCGTACCAGTGGCCCTCGGCTGGCAGCGTCTCGCCCGCCGCCGGGGGCAGGTCCGCCGTCTTGAGGAAGTTGTACAGCGGCGCGCTGAAGACGGCGGCCACCTCGCGAGCGTCCAGCTTGGGGATCATGACTTGGTCCACCTCGGGAGCTGACGCACCCGGCGACGATAACGCTGGCTGGTCGGCGTGCAAGAATGCCACGCAGGGCCGCACGACGAGGTGCGTCCGCGCGAGCGAGGGCGGGAGATAGCATAGGTGCTCAATGCGGAATGGCTTCGGGAGCTTGCGGTCATCCAACGGAAGGCCGATTTCCTCCCAAGCCTCGCGGCGAGCTATTTGGACTGTGGGCACATTCCAGCACGTGTCAGTCGTCGTTGCGTCGTTTATTCATGACTAGATAAAACGATGAGGCTTGAACTTGACTTACAAGGGGTTTCGTCAGTGTCGTCCGCCTTGCCGCCCGGGAACGCCGCGTGGCCGGAAAAGCTCCTCAAGCTGGCGGCGCGCATGGTGATGACGACGCGCAAGTCGCCCCGGCGGTCGGCGTAGAGCAGGATCAAGACGGCGGCACGTTTGCGAGCCGGGAGACGGTCCCAGAGCGGGAAGGCAGGAGGCGTGTAGGTACGGAACCGGGCAATGGCAGCCTATTTCATGATGCAGTGAGTGAGTGAGTTGGTGAGTAAGCGGAAGAAGGAGAATGGAAGCTTGACAAGTGACGGCGGATGGCATGATGGCAACATAGTCTCATCGACCGAGTCATGATGGAGCGGGATACACAACGGAGAGACGGGAAAGCTAAGGGGAGATGCTCACCGCCGAAAAAGGGTTCAAGGGCGACATGGTAGAAGCATCGTAGTAGAGCGACGACTCGCCGTGGTTGAGGTATTCTCCCGCAGCCTCACGGACGCCGTTCTGGATAGCGACGACGTCGGAGTCGGTGATTTCACAGTCGGCACCGGCGTGCGAGTCTGTGGCCGTCGGTGGTGGTGGTGGATTATTGCTGCAACCCTCTGCGGACTCGGCCGTCATGATTCTCAATTCTGTCTTTCTCTTTGCCTATTCCCAAGCGGGTATTCGCTACACAACATGCCACACACGCAGACACATACACAGCGCAGTTCGGCTTTTATTCGTAATGCAAGGGTTGGGGCGATGATGTCGGAGGCAGGTTTGAAAGCGAAGCCGCGATTGGGCTGCATCGGGGATACCGGCTCCGGCTCCGGCACCTGGAATTTCCCATTGCGGGGAGGAGCCTCGCTTCAAGCCGAATCCCCGCCTTTGTGACCCAGCCGGGACCGAGTTTGGTTTTGGTTGGAGAAACGTGGCGTGGCGTCACCAGTCTCGGTTTTGGTATCTGTAAACGAATATTGCAGACATGTGTGAATGAGACATTGGAGCAAGGAACATGACATTTTGGATCGGAAAGTGCAGGCCGTTGAATCACGTTTTGTTTGTATTGTAGGTATGTTTGAAGTAGGCGTCTAGTTGTGCAAGCAACTATGGATCGACCATTCTCGTCATCGCAAACTTGATCACATTGCACCCAAATCAAATAATGACCAAGATAGCTCTCTGCGAAAACACACAACCAGGGGGATATCTCTGAAAACAATTGCGCCGTGCCGTCTCGGCTATGCTCCCACCCGACTCCGCGTGCTCCCAAAAACAAAGGAAGGAAAGAGTGTATTACATCCACAAAACCTGTCTTGCTGCGTGACCTCTTACTCGGGGATCACCTGGATCTGAGCCCGGAGGTTGTGTCTCCGTCCCTTTCTGTTCAGCGTCCTCGTCTCACTCTTCTTCTCTTCGCGATGAGAAGGGCCGAAGAACTCTCTGATAACTTCCCTCATGTGCGTCTCCTCATCATCAGTCACATCATCCTCCGAGTACTCAAAAACGCTGCGAGGTCCCGTAGAGTCGTCGTCTGGAGAGCCGGAGAGGGTAGGAGAGTTGAAGGCAGGCGAGTTGATCGACGATTTGTCCGACTGTGACAGACGGAGTGTCTGCGCATGCTGCAAGTCCGCCTCGACGTGGGAGCGGGGGGTATCCATAGAAGACCTGCCGAGAGGGTATATGGACCCACGAGGGTCTCGCCGTCGTGAAAATAGAGATCGAGCTGAGACGCTGAGACGGCTAGTGAGCGACTGGCTGCGCGAAATGGGCGGGGTGGAAGTGATCTCGCGGCCGCGCTGCTTGTCGACCTTGGCCAGGGTTGTGGTGAAGGCGTGATACTCATCGGCCACGTCGCCGTCAGTCAAGTAGTTGTATGAGTCGTCCTCGTCCAACTCATCGACAGAAGTACCAATGAAGCCTATGCTGTCGGGAGCGGAGCCATAGAGTCCACGGTGCTCGCCTCTTGATGTCGATCCCGAGATTGAATGCGGAGAGAGGGGCCCACCAGAGCTGCGTTTGCTCCTCATGTCATCGCAATCATCTGAGACCAAAGTTGGAATGCTGCTCCGGGCCCAGTGCGTGTCTTCCTCTTCGTAGATGGGTTCGTCCAGCGAGTGGCAGTAGCTGCTTGAGCCGTCGTCGCCAAGCAGGACAGGTGAGGCGTGGTTGGAGAAGCCTCTTGATGGAGTCCAGTCAAAGCAGATGCCCACGGTTTGGCCGGTGAGCTGGTGGACCTTAATGGAAGACCGACGCTCGGCGATGGGAGAGGTGGGCATGCTTCGATTGGCCAAAGAGGCTCGAGAAGTTGAGCGCCGTGGGATAGGAGGAATACTCAGAGGAGGGAACTGCTCCGCACTGGTGGGAGGAGCAGTGCCAGGGCGTCTGGGCACTTGTCGTGTTGAGTTGCGAGAGAGGCTTCTACGAGGAATCGGCGGCGCAGGTAGAGGCTTGTTGATGTAATGCGCCTGGTTTTCGGGAGGAGCCATTTCCCGACTGTCAGGTGAATGCGTGTAGCGATACATGGTAGCTGAAGAGGTTGATAGTTCTGGGTGTGGAAGATAACAAAGCAAAGTCGAGATGCCTTGGTGCCGATCCCTGGTCAAGATATAATGGGTGGCAAACAAGGTGTTTCCGCGTCGCCAAGCGAATTAGACGGGGATAGTAAGCGGTAGTTGGCGATAGTGATTCAGAGTTGCGAGAAGGTGCACCGGTTCTTTGTTCCCGTGATGGACCGAAGACTCACTCAAGCTGGCGATGGCGGATGATGTCGAGCAATCGCAGTATAGTTTGATGTCGATATGAGCTGCGCGAGAGTCTTTCTTGATGCCACGTTTGATGAGAGATGAAGAAAAATCAGAAAACCCAGCAGCTAGTCAGTCGCGCGCATGACTTGACTTTATGTATCGGTCTCTCTCTCTCCCCAATAGAGTTTGCACCCAAGTTCCCGGATTTTGTGGCTTGCACTTCTAGTGAGCTTCTACTACTTGGCACTCCGCACATTAGCTGGATGACGCCGTCACATCGTGGCTGGGCGTGGCGCGAGGCTTGTGGTCCAGGCTCAATGGGATTGGCGAGGAATGCAACTCTGACTATGGCGAGCATTCCAGTCGTGATGGGAGTCCAGCCTGGAACTCAGCGGATCGCGCTTCGCGCAACGACCCTAAGACTCCCCCCGACGAATGCAACGAGAGCTGCTCTAGTTGAGGAGAACGAAAGGGAAAGCGACGAAAAGGAACGCGCCTTGTGTTGCAAGCGTCACCACGCCTTCAACAAGATTTCGACGAGACTTCAACAAGGCTGGAACAAGGCTACCGAGTCTGTGCTCAACTCGAGATAGATCTGGACGGGAGATAGATCTCGAAGCCTTGTCAGCTGTCAAACATTGGAGCCGCTCTCATCTGAATAACGAAAGGAATCTCGGTCAACCTAGTTCTCCGCACGCCGAGATTCGGCCAACTCGTCACCGACTTTTGCGCGAGCCTACGTGACCATCTCGACTTTCCCGGGTCTTGGTAACTCGAGCGGCTCCCGAGATGGCTTGGCCAGCCGCCGAACTGTAATTCCTTGCCTGGGAGCGGTGAAGAGGTCCATGAGAGTTCCGGATCGTCCGACTCAATAGAGATGGCGTCCGTCGGCTGTGCAAGCCGCCGAGAGAGGCTGCCGGGAAGAGTTAAAGCTACCAGACAGACGGGTCATTTGGGAGCTGCGTGTGCCCACGTCCGCATTTCCAGCTTGTCGGGACAGCCTTGGCCAGCCTCACCAGAACAACTTCAGCCCTGTTGATCGAGGCCCTGTGGGGAATGAGACGAGAATGACCGGAGAGGCGCAAAGAGAAAGGGGAGAGTTAACATTGCCCAATAACCGCCCAGGAACACATGCTGATGCTATACCTAGAACTCCCATTCAAGCAAGCACAAATGAGCCCCTCTCATTAGAAATACATCCCATTCTATAACATAAGCCATGCGCCAGCCAGATTGCCGTTGAGTTGTGTCCGTTGTTGAGTTGCCTATTCCGGCCATACTGTTGGCCTTTATTCATCATCGTCGTCTTTTCCCGAGTAGTTACCGAGCAGGATGTCGTCGACTCCAAGGCCAGAAGATGAATTTCTAATCCATTCAGTCTCAACTCGGAAGAAGATCCACACCCATCGTCTGAAAACCTCAAGAAACTCAATCAAGAAGATTCCGCTCTCGAAATCAGTAAACTTGTCCAAGCGGCCGTTGAGCTTCATCGTCCACGTGCATCGTAGCATAAGGTCCATGCCGAAAACCACATAGTACAGCTTGATTGGTCTGAAGTACATCCGATCTCGAAGACCAAATGGATGATACTTCGATTCGCGTTCTTGTTTTGACGAAAACAGCGTCATGTCCCAATCCTTAGCAACATCCCAGTAGAAGGAGTAGAGAGAATTGACGAGAACTGCAACCACCCATGCCTTGTGGAGGGAAGCCTTCATGCCAGGATCCTCTACGGCCCTCTGCCATGCACTCGTAATCAAGACTGGAAACGCCGTTGAGTACTTGAGAGCGTTGGCCAAGTGCTGGCCACCCCACCCTGTCGACTCCTTGTATGGTGCTCGTCGGACACGCAAATATTCGATCAAACACTGCCTGAAACGGATCATGCTCGGCGCAGCCATGATGAGGGGGACAATGACGGTTCCGCCACAATTGCGATCGGGTCGGTTTGTCGAGCTCCCGCTAGTAAAGAACATGCAAACGGCAACGAACAAGTCCCCAAACACTTTCGCGTACGAGGTCAAGACATCGGCAAGTAGGATGTCGCCGAACTTTCCATCTGCTGCCTCTGCTATCCCACCGATACTCACGCGACGCAGGGTAGCCAAGAATCGCCGTCTTCCGCCGCTTGGGAGGTGTTGGAGGGGGACAATGAAGATTGCGACGAGGCAAACGAGGTAGGTCAAGGGCATCCATTGGTATGCGACGACGCGCGAGGGGATCCCCCAGGTGAAGAGCCAAAATAGGGTGATGGATACGCAGAATAGCGTCGACAGGACAGTGGCCAGTCGGTATGTCGAGCCATGATGTTGGATATGATGCGGCGATGATCGGCCGGGATAGCGAATAAGGTGCGGGACGTCGATGCCGAGGAGGTAGAGGTAGTGAAGGTTAATGCCCCATCCCCAGACAGCTGCAGCAAGGTTAGCTCACGTCGCGTGCATCGCAAAGACGTTGCGCAGAGATCGGAAATGGTTACGGACCCAGAGTCGCAATGAAGCCAACGCGATATGGGAGTGGGAAAGCCCTGCTGAAGGAGTCGAGCTCCGCCTCAACTGCCGGATCACCGTCCATTGTGACGGCTCGCCATCGGACGGGGGTGAGCCAAGTGTAGCAAGAAGAAAGGGACGTCCTCGGGGAGAGGCGTCAGAGACAATGAATTCGATTCCAAAGGAGCGGCCAGAAGAGTTGAGCTTACGAGCTGAAGTTTGCAACAAACCCAAGCTGTCCTTTTGGAATGCTTGATTAATACGAGCGGGTCCTTGGTCCTTTTTTTCAGGGGTTCCTGCCTCTTGCGCAGTGTCGACGTCAGGCTTATCGAGGAGGGATGATAGCAGCCACAACGCCCCATGCACGGGCCACAGCATGCCTTCTCAGCCACACCCCCTCCAACTGTTCGGACCTCCATGGATGGTCCACTAGTCAAGCCTCAAGGACAGCAAAGACCAAGTCCCGTGGCCTCGTCTTCGTACGCCACAAATCTTCGCATCTATTATCTGGAGACGGCTCGCCCAAGAGCGTATTCATCAAAGATGAAGTTCGGATCCTCTAGTTCCCGACATCTTCAGCGAGTGTGAACTGACGAGGATTTCTTTGTTCCATTGTCGTCTCAATCAAGTAACACCGGGGACCGGCGGATGCTCCCCCGTCGCCTCGCATCAACCCCTTGCCACTCACCCGTGTTAGTACGTATGGACGGCTTTCTTGACCCTGTAGATCCCACCGTGAATTTCCTCTTTGCGTCTCTCGTGCATGATACCGCCAATCCATACAAGCACGGTCAGAACCCGCCATTCTCGTCCCGGTGTGAGGTGAAATCCGTATCCAATCTTAGCACTATGGGCCATCACCATCATCATCATCGGCCTATTCGTACTTGATACGAATAGGTCGTACAGGAGATGACGATTCAAATGCAGGGCTTCCCGTCTTTAGAGCGCCCCCGCCAAGACACGTTTCGTCTCATATGAGGCATGGCTCCAGGACACTGCGAAGAACGCACAGCTTACTTCAACACTGCCCGTACATACTTGCTCGTACATGAGCAACATGTTGTTAGCCCATCCGAATCTTTAGTGCACTGTTCGCTCAAACCAGACGGATATTAGAACCTGGACGTGGCATTAAGCCATTGGAGGGGGGTTCAGAATCGGCCTATGAGGCGACCATCACTTTCTCACCGAGCGCCACCATCACCTTTCGCCGGCAGAGAACCATGGCAAGTTGCCTGCGCCATAATATATCGGTAGCTTTTCAATCTACTGATATCGGACTTCGCCGCCGTCTCCGCGGCCTTCTGCCAGGCACCCCGGTGTGACGCCTTCAGTCCATGTGTTGGCTGTATTTGTCCTTTGGCAGTCAGTTAATTAATACCTGCTCAGCCCAGTCTATCGCACATTGCTTTCAGTCCTTTAAACACAGTTTCTCCTATTTACTCCATGATTTCTCAAGCCCCCCGGTTGTGCCATTCAGATCTGGCTTCTACTTCACCATGAACTCGCAGCCTCCCCCGAGAATCACGGCAGAGTTCATCATCGAGTCCCCCGGCCATGGCGTCCAAGCCCAGCGCGCAACCCGGAGACGAGGGATGGAAACACACCGGAAATGGATTCTCAACTGGATGAAACGACTTCCCCAAGGCGACGAGGATTGGAACAACGACTTCCCGTCCAAGGCCGAGGACATTGCTGCGATTCGCCAACGACTGACACTGTCACATCTGGAAAACCGAAGGCAGATGGACTGGACCACTCTGCTCCATACATACGCTGCTTGCGCAAAGGACTTTGATGGACGCAAACTTCAACTCCATAACATGGTCATGGTCGCCGCCTGTCACGTTGCTCATAGCGATGGTCTTTCCCGAGATACCATGCAAGCCGCCATGGCAAAGTGCATCAGCGGAGGCTCTGATACTCTCCGGTCGAAGCGCTTTGCTTTGCCAAAATGCATACAAATCGGCGATGAGCTTGCCAAAGCCCTTGGAGCACGTGCATATGAACTTCCATTGCGAGGTAGGAAACTTCCTCTGGCGCGATGCTGTATACTCACATCTGTTCTAGTCAACTCCTATTTCACATTCGGCCAGCACTTTACCGGCGAATGCTTTCCACTCTTGCGGGAAGAAATCACTGCTGCTTTCCGTCCTTCCACATCACTACCCTCCGAAGTTCTAAGAATCCCTAATCTTGTTTATGATCTCTGTGGAGGCAAGTTGAGGTGAGCGCCAACATGTCCATCCGACCCCGTTACAACCCGTGCTTACACACTCTAAAGTCTGCAAAAGATCGAAAGAAGCCTAGCAGCTAGCACATTGAAAACGAGCGCCAGCGGACAGTCCGCAGAAGGCGGTATGGACCACGATATGATATTCATCATGAAGTAGACGGTTCCCAGGGTGTCTCGGCAGGTTGCAGCTGAAGGGGGATGTATAGAAATCTGATGTGGCCGCCTGTTGCTCGTAGGCCCGTTTCCCGCAGATGAAGTGCGGAGCTGGGATCCCAATATTCTTTTGTACACGTCTTTTTGTCTCCAGAGACAAGTTCGACGCCGTACTTCGTGTTTCCAAGGGCCACGACAATCGCCGTATAGCCTCTTGGTAACGAGGACGTGTTGTCCTTCTCGAGGCGGAAAGCCTGTGGTCGAATCTCCGGGTTGCCCACGTCTTTTACAGTGAGACCCAGAGTCTTTGCCCAGGATTCTATTTCAGGTTTCTACATGCAATAGGTTAGTACGGAAACGAAGGAATGAATAGGTAGATATTAGGGCAATATACCAGATTCTTGAGCAGCGCGGCGCACACCTTATCGCAGGACTCGGGCAGCCCGTAGCTCAACAAGCCTTTTCGCTTCTCGACCGGAAATAAAGTCAACACTTCGGTAGTGGCGTCTTGCTGTAACTCTTTGATCTGAGGCTCCAAAGGTAGGAACCTATACAAGGGAGTCGACATGCTGAATGCCCAGTTTGGTCCATGAGAGAATCAGGAAGGTTAAATCAGGCATCTATTTAAGTTTATCATCAGGCGAAATGGACAAAAGTCGGTCTATGGACCGTGTATGTAGCAAACTTATGAGTCTCTGAGAGACACCAATTGGACGTGGTGCAGATGGTTCCTCTCCACCGCCTGCGCCTCTGCTCACCGGCGCCTGCAGGGCTGACGTGGTGATGCCGCAACCCGACCGACTGATGATTGAGGGAAGAGACAACAGGAGATGAGGAATTCTACTAGGCCGCTTTGGGTGGGTGACAACTCTTGGCCGAGATGACGATGATGCGTTTCTTAGGCGGTCTTTTGTTTGTGGCGTGTCATTGTGCTTTGTGTGCCTGGATATCCAATACTATGGTTTGTATTGCAAGGCAATACACTGTAGTCAGGGACTGCACTACACACTCCAGCGAGAGCCTAAGATGCCATACTTGACTGATTGCGATACCCTCTCTTTCAGTTTTGGCTACTTACTGACAGTTGAAGTTATTCTTGTTGTCTGATCAGCCTGCCTCCCTGCCTACAAGACAGAGTACCTAGGTTGACACTACCGAGCAAGCCTACTTCAGCGTTATTGTGTGAAAACAAAGTAGAGCTTCTCAGCGTCTGAATTCTGAGCTAGCTGACCATGCCTTCATCCCAGTTGAGAATCGCTCTGTCCCATTTGCAGTTATGGCCTTGCTGGCTCAAATTCGAAGTCCTGATACAACATCTGAAATGCCCAAAACTAACCCAGTCAGTCAATGTCAACAATCCGTACCGGAGCAGCGATGCCCCCTTGAAAACCCGCAAGCAATCGAATGCCAAGATCAAGAAGAATAAGAAGATAGTCTTGAACAGAAGTAAGAGGGGGAAAAAGCTCAAGCAAGTCCAGCAACTGGGAAAGAACAGTGCAAGTTGGCCTACCTACCCTAGAGATACATGCGGCAACATTGCCAGTCAATCATCGCGCCCTCAGGACGGTAATAATACAACAACAACAAGAATTGCCAGTCAACCTTCACAGAGTTACCTCCCAGAGAGTGGTACAACTGAGCACACTCTCCTCTTTTGGACATACCATTATTGACTTCTATTTTTGTCATTACTCCTTTTAGCTTCGAATGCCGAGGCCATGCTCATAATCTCGCTTCTTTTGGCGAAGTCAACATCCAAGGTTCGTTAGGCCCTCGATATATATAGCCTCTGTCGGGGTTTACTCAATGAGAAGCCATGTTGACACATGTTAATCCCCAACTTGAATACTTGGCTGCGTGGTTCGGGCAAGGTACGTTGGATGCATGTCCCTGCCGTTACGAGATATAGTGTGCACTGTTCATGTTACTCGGCCGAGTCAAGCAGAGCGGGAAAGCACAGTGACGGCAGCGAGAGGGATTCAACTTGTGCGTGTTCACGCGGAGTATTATACCACAGAGACATTGGAGAAGGTATCTTGTCCTCCTTGAAGTTGTTGGTACACGTTCGTGGTTGACTACGACGTGACTCCGCCGTGGCCCAGAGCTGCACGGCGAGCGGGGAGAATTCATTCACTCATTCGTTCGTTCATCGATCCATGATTGATGAATGCTTGATTTACTCGATGGTGCACTGGCCGCACATGGGCCGTGGCCTGCGGTCAATGGTGCACAATCCACTGCAGCGCATCTAATTTTAGACTGGGCCGCTCACTCTTGCAAGACTGACTGCCCGTCGATATTCATCATGAATGGTGGTGAATGATGGGTGGCATCGATTTTGCCGGACGACCACACCCGTGAACGCCACATTGCCCCTAGTCGCGACGGACAGAGCCAATGAGTGATAACGTCGAGTAACAGGATATGCAGCCAGAGCGACGGCGTTGAGGGCGACTGACAGTGGCATTACGTATGTGGACAAATGATGTGCCCAGGTAGCTACAGTCGCCTTCAGCTCGATTGACCTGAATCAACGCTTGATTACATCATGTTGTCTCAATCGTGTCTCGCTTGACCTGCTCATCGTCTCCCCTTGTTTTGCTGGCCGTCTCGGGTTGGCGATGCTTGGTATCAGAGGCGCACTTGGGGTTTCACCGTTTGGCGCACTGCAACCCCAGCTCTTGCTAGATCGGATGAAAATAGGACAGGGAAGCCCTCCGTGGACCCTTGCGACGCATGTTGGTCGAAGGAGTGTCATTCTGAGTTGTATCCCATTTTTCCGGCGGTTTTAAAAATGGCTTCTTATTTGTGGGTGGTGTGCATGTGTGTGTTTCCTTGTTGTCCTCGTTATATTCCCCGTATCTTGAATATTTACCGAAGGAGATTTGTTTACCATCTGGCTTCTTCTTCTTCTTCTTCCTCCTCCTTTTCTTCACTCTTCCTGTTGCCACGCCGCGTCAACGAGATCAGGACGCGCACGGCACTACGTATACACGCCTTATTGCACATTGCATCGGCTGCGCCGCCATCGAATTCGAGCGGGCAAATCAGACAAGAGGCCTCAATCGAGAACCCACCGAGCACCCAACCCCTGGCCCGGGAGAGGAGCCAAAGACGCCAAAGTCCCCCGAGTGGACTCGTGGAGAAGCCATCGCTCGGCCTCGACCGCGTCGGGCCCAATTGAGGCATAAGAATTGCGTTGCTTATTTTAATTTTCGTATCTGTATGGATGCTGCCATTTCCCAGCTCCAAGTGGCTATACATTCACTTCCATCCATTGGCTTCTTCCCTATCCCTTGCAGCGTGGCCGCCGACCTTACAGTCTCACTCATCACCTAAACCGCGGCCCGTCCCCCGCTGAAAAGACGAAACGACGCCGGCCTGAACATCGTCATTCCTCACTCCCTTGGTGCCTTGGTCTCGTCTCCCTGAAGTCCCTAGTGAGCATTGGGCGGGTCCACCACCAACACCACCGCGACCACCACCACCGTCTCTCAAGTAAACACCAAAACCCAGCGTTATCGCTGTTTCTTTGTTCCTCTATTTTCCCACTTCCCTTCTTACTCGCCTGCATCTCGCGACTACAACCTTTCGATCCGTGCATACGCTGTTGGTGTGGTTGTGTGCATTAACAGTCTCGTCTTGGCCTGGCCCGGCCCAGTCAGCTTCAGCCACACAAGCCCACCACCACGACCAAAGCGAGCCCGCCAAAAGCTAACGCCCGTCTCGCCGACTCTCTTCTCTTCACGATCCCCGACTTCTCGGCCACATTCATTTCGTCGTCGCCTTTGTCTTTCGCTGCGGCTTCTCCTTCTCCATCCACTCCCTCTCTGACATGCTCGGCGCCTCCCCGCCGTAGAACGCTTCAGCGTCATGGACGCAACGACGGAAGACGCCCGTCGCTCCAGCATCGACAAAACGCCCATTCCTCCTCCACCATTCGATCGCTTGCCCGACGAAATCATCCAAGAGTGAGTGCACTTGTCTCCCTTACGATGTGAACAGCATGAGCCAGCCATTGCCGCGCCTTCCTTCTAAATATTCGATTCCATTCCCATCGTCTCCCCACACGTTGTATCTTCTCTCGTACCTGGCGCATGAGCATGGCTGACATATTACCGACTTGTCTCTTACAGAATCCTCCAACTTACCGACCCAAACGGCTTCGCATCCCTCGTTCTCCTCAACCGCAAATGGCGATCCGTCTCTCAACGCCCTCATCTCTACCTCCATCATCTTTCACAATGTCCTCCGTACGCCGGCAACCATACTACCCTTCCTTCTGCTGACGACGACAATCTCCCCCGTTTGCGACGACTCTTTGCGCGCGAGGTCAAGCGTAGCCTCTTTCAGGCATACTTGCGACCCAACGAGACGGCCATCAAACTCATTTCCAACTCCATCAGCTCTTCATCATGCCCTGGAGGCGAGGGAATGCAATTCAGCGCCTCCCCCAAGGGCCACCGCCTCCTGGCATACAATTCGGCTAGAATTTACGTGATCGATACCCAAGGTCCTGTCATTGAGGTCAAGAGAGAGTTCAAGATTCTTAGGCGCCCCGTTGCCGCTTGCATTAATGATATTAGCACCGTTTTGGTCGTTTTATCGTCTGAGATGCAGGTCGACGTTTACGATTTGGAGCAATCACCGCCGCGACGGACCCAGTCTATGATTCTCGACAACACTCCCCGAGCCATCGCCCTCTCTCCTTGCAGCTCCGTCCTCGCTGCCGCCTACGCAGGTGGCATTGAAGTCACTTCTTTGAGGCAAGATGCCCTGCCTAGCGACCGACGCTCCGTCAAATGTGACGGCGTCGATTCTCTAGCCTTCTCCTTCGATGGAACCCAAATCCTTGGCACCACAACCCAATCCGCTCCTCCCAACACTGTCATTCTCACCGCACCTTACTACGACCCAGGCAGCCACATTTCCGACGACAACCTCAGCGCCCTCTGGACAACATCAATCATATTCCCCAACACAAGCCGTGACTGCAGTCATGCGGTGTTGCTTCAAGATGGGCCCAAGGAAGAGGCATGTTGGGCGTTCACTTATGATCGAAGTTTCGAGACATTCCGTGCAGTCCGCATAGACGATCTAAGGAACGGCACCACATATTTCCCAGGTCCAGTGCCGAGCGCAGACTCGCAAGCGACACTTCTTCCCTGCACGCTGCCTGCTGCAAGCTACCATGGTGAACTCGTGGCGGCCGGTTTTCAGGGGAAGGATATCTGGATCTATGGCATCCCCGAGGACTTAGACGCTCTTCCAGACACGGCCACGTTTTCGAACGACAGCGGCTCCTCATCATTGATTGGCCGACAAAACAGTGCACAAAGCGGAAGTTCGCGTCGGTTGTCTACCAGACCCCAGGAGGCGGATGGGGCCAGAGTCCCTCAATGGCAGATACTATGCGACAAACTCCGAAATACCTTCGTCTCAGGATGTAAGATCTCTGAACTCACTGAAGTCAGCAACGTGAAATGGGTCGCTGGATTCGGACAGTCATCTTCCAAGGAGCGATTGATTGTTACTGCTCGGGGCATTGGTGCACCAAGGTTGGTTACCGAAGAAGAGGACATAGACTTTGTTGATGGCGGCAGGATCACCATTGTCGATTTTGACTATGGGCTGAACGACGGCATCAAGACTGAGATTGCCATTGAGGTCGGAACCGACAAGGCGGAGGTTTTGGAGGAAGAGCAGCGAGATTTGGAAACAGATGTGGCAATTGTTCGACGGAGAACTGTTCTTCAGAAGCGAGGAGGCCGTGGAGGAAGTCGTGGAGGAGGCGTTGTTCGAACTACCACAGCAGCCGCCCCTCGTCGTCCTAGCGTGCCAGCAGTGCCGCGGAACAATGACGAGGACGACGACCCTTTGATTCCTCGCAGAATTGGTCAAGTCCCAGTGATACGAGCGCCACCCGAGTCCCCTAACGACGACGAGCCCACAATCGAGGAGCTGGAGGCCCTGGATGCCCCGTATGCTCACGCAAGTCCTCGATCTGGCACTACCTTGCGACGCGCTGCCACTGCGGCAGCCATGGATCGTAGTCTGCATCCTCGAACCGCAGATGGGCGTCATATCGAATATCGCCGTGCTGACGGCCGCCGCGAGCATCCCCATGAGAGCGACGCGGACAACTGGGTACCTCCGCCTCCTCCATACCAAAAGGAAGATCCTGGAGACCTCCCTGCCTTCATGCGAGGTCCATCCGTTGCTCCCATTGCTCACCAGATTCCGCCTCTCCCGCCTCTCCCGCCCCTGCCATCGACTCACCCGCTCGGAACTCATAGTCAGCCAGCTGTTTCACCTGAAGGATCCAGTCCACAACGCCCACCGTTCCAGAGAACTGCGAGTGATTCTACCACAATGAGCAGGCCGCGAATGAGCGACAGTCACAGGCCTAATTCGAGCCCTTCCATTCACCAGGAAACTGATAATCTTTACGATGTCACTCCCCCAGACTCACCCCTACAGCCTGCTCGCCATTTGCCTGATTTCTCACATACTGAAACCGAGACAAGGCAGGTATCTGGCTCAACCGTTTCTCCAATAGGGACGCCGAGGGCTATTACTGGCCCGATTGATGTAGCTGTAGTAGCTCCCCCCCCAGAAACCTCGCAGCCCTCAGGTCAAGTTCATATTGTCCCCTCAGCTCTGCGGGTGCCAGGCATGAAGGTCCACATGTCACCGGCCACCTCGTCAGCTATGCAGGATTCTCAGGACCCAGTGGCCAGAACCCGACGGCTGTCCAACGCGCAAACGTGGCCGCGGGCCCCTGGGGAGATACCCCAAACAACGGATCTGACAGCGGGATATCCTTACTCGTCATCGGCCCCCCAGGCCGGGAACGATGCAGTATCGGCCCTGCCTCCACCGCCGAGTACCAGTCAGATGGCCAGCTTGAACAAGCGAATCAGTCAGGGCAGCCCCCGTCGTTTGTCAGGTGGCTTCCAGATTGCCCGCAGGCCAGTTGGGAGCAGCTCTCAGCGTGACATGTCCTTCTCCCGCACTTTCTCAGACCCAGTATCCCCAGAGCATCCGAGACACCAGGCCTGGGAGCCTGATCAGCCATTGATCATCAGCACTCCCAGGGGCGTTACAGGTGCATTCGACCCACCGTCGCGGCAGATATCTGGTCGCCGCAACGAACCCCCGTTACTGGCGCCTATTCCCCGTCACCCACGTCCCACCCAATCATCGACCATTCGGCCCACAGTCGAACGGCTTGAGACAATCTACAGCATCGCTTCGTCTCACGGAGGCAATACAGGGCCGGCTCAGCAACAGCAAGCCCCTGGACAAGCTCCATCCCAGGTCCCTGCTTGGTTGAGCGCCCCTCCAATTCCCGTCACACGGTCGTCGCCCAACGTCAACCGCCGGCCCAGTCGAGCGGAACGCAGCGCCGCCAAGAACATCAAGGATGCCAAGAAGCGCGGATGGACGGGCAAAAACAAAAAGAAGAAGAAGAAGCCCGCGGATGCTGCCAGCAGCGCCGGTTGGACAGACGTATCGACTGGCTCTGCGAAGCAAGAGAAAGACAAAGACAAGAAATGTGTCGTCATGTAGACATGTCATCGCTCCGCTGTCTAAAGGCTTCAGGTTCAAGGTCAAAGAAGAGACCAGAAAGATTGTTTTGACAGCAGGATCACCCATACATATCACCCGATCGTTGCAGTCTATGTAACTGTCCCCCTTCCTTTTCCTGTTAATCTGTACTCGAATCCTGCCCATTTCCTGTTACATTTTTGGTTATTACACTATTCATTCGCTTTTGTATGTATCTATGGATGGGGCATAGCGTGCTTGGGTGGGATCTCACGATCTTGTCATGTTATTTCATTGGGAGCGTCGGTGCGTTATCTTGGAGCGAATACTTTGCCAATTTGGCATGGGAAGCATGGGGAAAGAAAAGGACTCTCGTTTTAAGCAACTACCTATCCAGTAGTTGGATCTATTTTTATTTATTCGATTGATTGGGAAGACGGAGTATTTGATCTACAGAACGAAACAGACAAAGACAGATGAATATTATCCTTCAACACCCAAACAATCACGTTGCGTCATGTCACATGCTCACTGTCATTGTCACTATCAAAGCCCTCACTTGGAATGATTAAAACGTTATCTCGTACGATTGCAATTTGCAATATTTGCATATCATTGGTAAATCTATCTATAGGTCATGCAGATCAAGATCTCTTCATATATATGTGAACAAAGGAGAGATGTCGGAAAAAGACTAGGAAAACAAAGACTTATTCTGCTCGGCTCTATTTGAGGGAGCGTATCCAATTCGGTTAAAAAAATAAATAAAAGACAAAACAGACGCTGGGTATAAATGAGAACAACTCCCTTTCGTGCATCCCGAACAATGGCCCAATGTCAAGTCCCAGCCTCGTTTGTTTTGGGAGGTGGGAGGACTCTCTCAAGTTGAGGGGCAGAGGGTTGCTTTTATGTACAGTAACGGGGAATCAGCGTGCGCAGCACGGCTTGGTCGTCATAAGGGGGTGGTGATTAAGGGGTGTTGAGCGGGATGGATATGTATGTAAGGTAGGTTATGTATGGGCGAGAGAGAGAGAGAGTGAGAGAGGGAGTTGAGTTTGTGTAGAGAGTTTTGCTTAATTGCGGAGGCTCTATCCTCCTCGTCCTCATCCGACCTTGTTTTTCAAGCGCACGCTACTGACCCCTTTTGTAGAGAAGATCAGATCTTTGGTGTCGTCCCAGGCACGTAGGGACTCCCTCGGCGCACCGCAGCGAGGTCAGCCTCGTCCATGAGATCGGTAAAGGTAGTGCCGCGGGTGAGCGGGCGCGACTTGACGGTGCCGGGCTCGGTGTAGACGTTTATGCTCTCGCTACTAGGCTCGCGCTGCAGCTCGGGGGTGCTGGGGCGGCGGCTGCAGTGCGAGGTGGCGCGCATGGCGCGGATGGGGGCCAGACGGACGGTGCCGTGGCGAGGGGCTTCGTCGTCGGCCGTCGGGCTGGGTTGGGCCGAGTGGTGGTTCGGCGACGGGTTGGGGGAGTTGAAGGGGTTGGGGATGGAGATGCGAATGCGAGGAGGAGTGGGATGCACGCGGATTATGCTGGAAGCGCTGCGCATGAGGGTGCTCGCCCGCGAGTAGGACGTCCTCGAGGGAGAGCTCCGTGAGGGAGTTGTCCCTGAGGGCGTCATTCCGCTTCCGCTTCCTGCGACCGTTGTTCTGGAGTTTGAGGGCGACTTGAGGATGAAGTCGGTGCGGTACGAGCCTGGCTGGGCGATTGGCTCCGAGATGATGTTGCCAAAGGAACCGTTGCTGCTGGGAGAGCGGCCGTGGCCGTAGGCTGCGCCGCTCTTCTCTGATCGGATGGCGTCCGACTTCTTCTTGCGGCGGATGTAGAAGAAGATGATGATTCCAATAACAAGAAGACCGATGCAGGCTCCGACGACACCGCCGATAATGGAGGTTGTCGCCGGGCCGGAATCCTTGTCCTTTGATTCTCCATCACCTGACCCTTCAGCCGCAGCGTCGGTGGAAGCCGGATCCGTGGCAGTCGCGTCGGCCGAGGCCACATCCGTCGCAGACGCCGCATCAGTCGCCGTCGTTTCTGCCGTGGCTGTAGAAGCGTTGTCAGAGGCCGAAGTCGCGCTCGCTACGGCGCTGGTGGTGGTGCTCGAACTCGACCCGGGTGCTTCTGACTGGTCCGAGTTCATTTCGCAATCCCCGTCCTTGCAAGTGTAGCCAAAGGGGCAGCACTGCTCGCCGCATGTCTCGAGGGCGACGTCGAGGACGGATGTTTTGATGGTCGACCCGGGATGATCGGTGCCGTTTTGCTGAGAGATGTCGCAAGTGACGGGCTTGATGGTCTTGCAGGTGCTACCAGTCGGGCAACACACGACTGTGGTCTTCCCGGCGAGAATAATACATTTGGTTCCCGAGGTGCAGCAGAGGCTGCTCGGTAGGTCTGATCCGCAGGAAACGGTGCAGGTATCGGCGCGGGCGAAGATGAGGCTGGCGGGAAGAGCTGTTGTCGTCGGTGCGAGGAGGGCAGCCACCAGCCAGAGCCGCAGAGATGTTGGGTGCCGGCGCAAGCTCATGATGGCGGTTTGTCGAAGGCCTGGTACAAGCCTGTCGAGACGGGTCGTGATTCGATATCAGTCTGGGTTGTTGTTTATTGTTGATATGGTTGAGTAGCTTTTGGTGTTGTATGAGAGCAGCCCAGTTGAATCACCTGTGATGTGATGACAGGCGAGGAACGGACAAGGCGATGTGATTGATGTGATGAGAGAAGAGTTTGGGGGAGGAAGGACGAGGATCTGCTTGGGGAGGTTCTTGTCGTCTCTTGGTCAAGGATGTTTGACGTAGAGCAAGCAGAGGTGAAAGGAAACTTGTGTGAACAAACCAACTTGTTTGTTTGACAAGGCGGACAATGAGAGCCTATTCTTTGAGCAAGGGAGGAACGGTTGCGAGAACAGGACAGCCAAAGAATGAAGAGCGAACAGGGGGGAATTGTTGCAGAGAAGAATGGACAAAGGGATCGAAGGATAGATAGTTCTTGAGACTGTGCCGGCTTTGGCGTCAAGAGAAGCATCGACGCTGGCGTTGCCGCCAGGTCATACTCTGCCCATCCATGGCCCCATGGGCACGACTGGTCGTTACAGGTCGTCTCACTACGGCGCGATTCCTACGACAGAGGACGAGCTACGCGGGGCAAAGTGGTACCAGGAATAGACTCACGAGAGCCAGTGGACGGGGCTGGGTCACTCGACACGGGCCTTGGGAAGATAGTGGGAGAGAGTTAGAGCAGAGAGAGACGGTTGTGCGTGTGTGAACGAACATAGATCAGAAGCTGCGGCCTGATGGAGCTACGGGCCGTCTCGACAGGGTTCCGCGGGCGCATGATTGGCAACGAGATCTCGAGCCCATGACGGATGAGTCGTCGAGCAGGGGCAGCGTCTAAGTCGGCTTTGGGAGGTTTCAAGGCAGCGGGCATGAAAAGGTTGGGGAAGCGAAGAATGGCGGTGGTAAACGCGGCGCTGTGGTTGGCTGCGTTACAGAAATAGCCGCGCCGAGCGACTATGGGGTCTATTATTGGGCCACGGTTGAAATAACCCCACTACAAGGATAGTACTGCATAGTACGTACAGGCAGGAGGGCCGGCGCTACGTACCTCCCAGTTCCTTGTACCGGGGTGTTTGGGCATGCGCTGTGGACCAGTAAAAACCTGCGCAGGCGGTCAAAGTTGCGGCCTCTCTTTGCGAATCATGTCTGGCCTGGTCGCCAGCGCTCAAGCAGCCTCCAACGAGCCCATACTTGTAGGCGACGATGCCCTGCCAACGGATTCCGTCTTTTCTTTTAAGGTTGCCCATGTTTGCTTCGGCACATTGGCAATGGAATTTTGCACTATTCCTCCCAGCATGTGCCAGCACCCAAAGAAAACTGCAAAGTGCGCTGTGCCTACTTTTCCGCTGTTGTCGTCTGGCTGGGCGGCCCTCAAAGTGGTGAGACTCGGACCGGCCATCGACTGTCAACCACCTCAGCCATGCATGAATCACAATCCTCTCCATGTGCCCCCCTTGCTCGATGAACTCGACGTCCAACATACCTGCTCAAAAGAAATCTAACAGAACAAGCCCGTTCGTTGTCTGTGTCCGTGTCACAGCTCGCAACGTCGCCTGATGCGAGATTGACTCCAAGCTTTTTGGCCTTTGCTTCCAGCGATATCAATCCTGCCATTGGACAGGCACCAATTGGCATGTCACCAACAATCAGTCTACTTTCTACACAAGAAACAAGGCTCATCTCCTAGTAATAACAATAACAACAACCGGTGCCCGTCCCAGCCCAACGATAACTAGATGCCATCGTAGAAATCATGCCTTTTTCTTCCCCCATGACACTTACACGAGACCGTGAACTCGGCCTCCATCTCCTCCGTACCAATCTCGCTCAAGTAAACCAACCCTCTCCCTCTCTGCTCAGCAATCAATCGGGCGCTTAACTTGGCCACTCCGAGCGGCCTTTGTCCTCCTCTGCGGAAATAAACAGACCGACTGGACGGCCCAAGTCTCCCCACTGGGCCGTCCAGACGTCTGGGAGACGGGGAACGCCTCAACAAACGAACGACTGGATGAGATGACCTACGACTGAGGAACGGTGGAGGGGGAGGAGGCTGAACGGCCATCTCCTCCGAAGGTCGGCGATTTGGGTCTGCTTTTCGGGTCTCGAGGTCGAGATGTGGACAGACGATTACATAGATCGACAGTGCTCCCATCCATCAGATGACGGGCGGCCTCGTGAGATTTGTTCCAGATGCCCAACCACCGGCCTGAGATGGCCGTTGTTCCAGCCTCACACTCAGCTGTTGGACACTGACATCGGGCAGGAAGGCAACGAGTGCGGGTGAAACTTGAATGAAGGACGAAAGGGTGGGCGCACAGGTCAAGGGACGAAGCCTTTGGGCCCTGACAGCTTGCTTGCTTACATTGCCGTCATGATCGAACCAACAAAAGCGCAAAGAAGAAGACGAAGAAGAACAAGACCAACAAAGTGGTGTTACGAATACTTCTTCTGTTGTATCTGGATGCCCTATTCAGCAGCAGCCGAAACATGCACCCCGATCTTCCCGCCCGGCTCAGGATCCATCCCGCATCCCGCATTCCCGCCCGATCCGCCACACGCCGGGAGGGAGAGACTTGGAGGATACTTTTGGGCATGCATCGGACCGGTGAGGAATACCGCATCCGGAACACGGCTTCGTATCTGTCCTTCCTTTTTTTTTTCGGTTTCTCTTTGCTTTGTGCCAAGGCTGTGAAGAACCGCATTGTGTGACTTTTTTTTTTTCAATCCACTGCAAGAGGCGAACAATGCGGTGAAGAACAAGGCAAACAGCAATATCCACCCTTTGACTCACCTGTCTTCTCTAGTTAATGCCAGCAAATGCCCTAAAGACAAGAAATGAAAAAAGTGAAGCGGGAAGCGAGACAAGACAAGACAAGCCGGAGCGGAGTGTTTAGGCCCAATGCACGCTCGAGGTGTGTAAGACTCTCTCGAGGGCGTGAGAGTTGAAGCCATCATGGTCAATGGCCTCATCCTCTCACAGTTCCGTCCACACTGTCTTCTTTTTGCCAACTCAATCATCCACATGGCCAAGACACCCAGCCTCAGTTGAGAGCTTCTCCATCCGCCCCCGTCCTGCACCGCACTGTTACTGTACATGAAGCCATCTCCACCTCTCAACGCGCGCAGCTAAAATGTCTCGGTACATAGCGGGGGGAGGGGGGTTGCTTCTGGCAAAGGGGCCGGTGTAGTGCATCGGTGCTGATCAGAGAGACAGAGACGGGGCAGACACACACAAAGTCTAGACCGACATACGTGGTTCCCCTCCGCCCTGAAAAAGAACGTGGGATGAGCATGCACCGGCTTCGAGTCGCTCGCCATCCGACTCGCACAACACATACTCGCAGCGACGCACGTTTTTTCTTCCTCTGTTTCTCCAAACTTATTCCCCATTCCCAGCCCGTTCCCCTAGATCGAGTTTAGCTCAGCATCTCTCTCTGTCTCTCACACACACACTCTCTCTCCCTCTCTGCGTCCCTGTTCGCCTCGTCTTCTGTCCACGGTCCACGTATCCCTCCCTCCCTTGCCTACGCTACGACATAGTATGTGCAGTAGTGAAAAAGAAGTGATCCTCGCCTTGTTCATCTGCATCTGCATCTGCAACGTGCGTCTTCCTCCCTCCCGGCCTTCCTTTTGCAAAGGTACCCGACTGTGCTTTTGCAGTACACTCTCTCACTCCGGTCCGAAGCATGTGCATGCGCATTTGCATTCGCATTCGGCTTGCATCGTGTCACGACTCACGGCAAGGTGCACATGGAACAAGGGCCCAAACATAGAATGGAAGAAGCAACTCTCACTTGACTCTGTCGACGCACTCACGCGTGCATCCACCATCCACCCGTCATATCATATCATTCACCCTCACCTTCATTCCTCCAGCTGCCATGCACGCTGATGTACTGCACTGCACTGCAATCCCCCGGAAAACCCATCACCAACACCCATTTGTCCCGTGCTCCCGTGTCCCTTGCACATCTTCAAAAGCGTGCACACGCGCTCCGTAGTATCGAGTACATATTCCCATGTATGTACGAGCCTCCATCCCTCGTAGAGTGGCCCCATGCTGACCATCCCCGCCTCTCCTCCCGCCTCCAGGGCTCCATCATTCAGTCTTCCCGCCTCTTCTGCTTGCACCCAGCTGCTTCCCATCGCATTTCCTTCGTAATGACGATGACAATTATAGACGTTGGACACACTCTGTGAGCCGTGTAATCCCAGCCACGCCGTGACATGTGCAGTACACATTTGTCCACCACCACGTTACGTAGTACCGCCAATCTCTCTTCTCTCTCTCACTCTGTGCGTCTCCCACACATGCCCTCCGCTCCCAGAGGCCCGTAGCCAAGACGTGCAGAAGCACATCACTCCAATCACAAACCGCGGCCTGGTGTCGCACGAGCTTTTACGAGCTGTATGCTGCAAGGAGTACTGCAGCGCACCGTCACCGCATCCGAGTCGTTCTATGAATGCACTGCACGTAGGTCATCAGTACAGCAGCAGCACAGACCTGAAAGTATTCGTATGCAGCCTTTTGCTGTGCATCCATCCCTTCGCCCACCGCAACATGCGCGTGAATGAGTGCATTGTCTTGTTCATCGGGACGCGAGAGATCAAGCACCTCCCTCACAAGAGTGCATACGACTAACTCACTCGTTGAGTCGCTTATGCAAACACATTCTCGGCATCATCAGTTCACTTTACTTGCATCACTGGACAATTCTTGTTTGTGGAAAATAAAACACTTTTTAGTTCATCTCAACTCGATGCCACATCGAGTTCAATTCAATGCTATGAATGCCAACACGCCTCCCATGCCCGATAACATGTCCCTGCGCCTATGTAGTTTCCTCCGTTCCCACCTGGTATATCATTGAAAACGAGTGATTTCCGAGTCATAGGACAACTCAACAAGACATGATAAAAGGAAAAACATCATTCGTCGCCCCGTTGTTCCTGCATGTGGCCAAGACCAGGCACCCATGTCCCCCACCCATCCATCTCATCCTCGCCCATCCTCATGCATCATCCTTCAACGCCGTTGCGTTCCCCGCTCCAGTGTGTGTGTTCCAAAAGTGTCGAGAAGTCTTTGCGTGTCCAAGTGTCGCTTCTCTGTAAATCCGTTTCCTTGCTTTTGCCTTGCGGCATCCTCTAGTAGTAAAGTCCCATCCCAGTAGGTATCATTGTATATGAAGTGAAAAGAAAATATAAAGTGTAATAAAGAAGATCCTCTTAGTGAAGAGGATAAAGAGAAAAAAGAAAAAGCTCGCAGAGATTTTCTGCCGGTCCACGGCTGGCAAATGCCTGATTCGCCGTGAGAGGCGGTCCAAGGCCGCGTCCAGAGAGGAAGAAGAGGGAGATGGTTCATTGACCGCTTACAGAAGCAAGAAGTCCCATCCCTTCATCTGCATCACATCCCGCCAGTGGATGTGAGGCTGGGCTGAGTCCGATGCCGTAGACCCGGGTGTGCTGGCACCCGACAGGCTGTCATTCTGCAGCCACACCTCGTGCAGGACGTTGGCCACGCGGCCAATGGAGCCATAGTTGGCGAGGTCGCCAAGCTGAGCAAGGCGGTCCTCGAAGAAAGCTCGGAAGCTGCTTCCAGGCAGACTGACGGATCCACCGATGAGGTAGACCCAGACAAGGTTGCGATCGAAGCCGCTGGGGCCCGAGGGGATGTGCTGAAGCACATGGGTAAGCTTCTCGACCAGGGCCACGGGAGAGACTTGGTTGTGGGTAAAGCCGGGAACCAAGCTGCAGAGGTAGATGCGGGCAGCGAGGCGGAAGGCGGAGGTCATGTTCTTGGAGAGCTGCTTGGGGGACAGGCTCTCGTTGGCATTGAAGGGCATCTTGAGGGCATTCTCGTTCATCTCAGTGATGGTGAGCTGCTCGCCAAGAGCTGAGACATGCTGGCAAAGAGTGAAGTCATCCATGCCATCGTTCTTGAGGGACTCGAGGCATGCGATCTCGGAAATGAGGTACATGACTCGGTCTTCACATCCCATGAGCTCGCGGAGGCCCAGGTGAGGGTTCACCTGAGAGAGGTGCTTGTCACGGTAGGTGTGGGCGAAGGTGGGGGATCGACCCTTCATGGTAGCGCCAAGGATGTCAATCCAAGAAGCCATGGTCATGTTAAAGGGAGTCTGGGAAGGGGACTGGCTGGGGTCCGAGACAATCTGAGGAAGGTTTAGCTTCTGCACCAGGCTGATGGCGGCCTGGAAGTGCTGGTGCCAGGGAATGTCCAAGAGGCCGTCATCAAAGCGACCGACGACGCATTGGAAGAAGATGAGGCCGAGAGTAGCCTCGAGGATCTGCTGGTGGTTCTCGTCCTTCTTGAGCGCCTCGCAAAGAGCGAAGATGGTGGCGTAGCGGTGGCGCATGATGTCCTGGTCAATTTCCTCGCCGGTAACATTGGCATGCGATTTGAGATGCTGGGCTGCAATGCTAAGGCAGCAGTGCAGGTAGGCTTGGTTTGACTGCAGGGCGGGGAGGATGAGATCAGAGCTAACCGAGCCGTGCTGGTTGGACTCAAGAATGGGGAAGATGGTGGGGAGGACGAATTGGATGAAGTGGTCCAGCAGGCGCTGGTCGTTCTCCTCAAGCTCAACCTGGATCTGTCTCGTGTCGGTGGAAGGACCATGTGAGAAGTCGAAGAAGTTCATGTTGAGGGCCTCTTCTGAGAGGGACTCCTTGCGCTCTTGGACAACATGCTCGGTCCACTCGCCGTCGAAGGGAGCAGAGAGGATGGTGCCGGCGGGAGGAGGAGGCTGGAAGGTGCTGAAGGTGGAAATGTGCGATTCGCGGAGGGTTGGCACATCGTTGACAAACATTTGTCGCTCGGTCTTTACATCGATCTCATAGGGCGAGTAGCTGCCGAACATCATCTCGGGGTGCATGACAGTGCCGAAGGCGTTGTAGTCGACGCCGTTGGGAGGGCTGTTGAAGTTGAATGCACTGGAGAAGTGAGAGTCGATGGAGGCAGACCTAGCACGGTCAAGAGGGTCTGTGAAAGTGGCCGAGGTGGGCAGCGAGTGAGTGAGGCCAGGAGGAGAGCTGGTCACTGAGGTCTTGATGGAGTGAGCGGCCGACTTCTCAGAGAGCTTCTTGCGCTTGATGATCATCTTGATGTCCTCCTTGTGCTGGCGGCGAGCTTCGGCGTTGCTCCACCACATGGGTCGCTTGTACTCGCACTGCAGACCGAGGTGCTTGCAGGCGGTGCAGGTAGGAGTACCCTCATCGCACTTCTTGCGTCGCAATCTGCAGATGTAGCATCCTATACAAGTGAGGCAAGTGTTAGTGACTGTATTTGCATGCAATGGCTCAAGACGCGAGAGCTATGAGAAGCTCCCGTGTAAGCTTGGTAGGGCTGGAATGCGACGAACCTGTTCTTGAGCGGCGGTGCATCTGAGTCTTGGTTCGAGGCTTGCCATTCTTCGTCTTGGAAGGCGCATTGGTTTTCGAAGGCACAGTAGCCTTGCAGACTTTGGGAGCAGCCATGTTGACTGTGTTCTCTGTTGAACGCAGCATGTTGCAATGGTTGGGGGGTAGGGTAGACATTTGTAGGCTGCGATACTGGTCCGAAGGGTATCGAGTGCTGGGGACCAGGGGGAGGGGTGAGGCGTAGACCTTGGGGGGTGTCACTGTGTGAGCTAAGAGAGCGTGGCACTGTAGGGTGGACCCGAACAAGGCGGGATGGAGAATGTCTTGCTGGGCTGGGCTGGGCTGGGCTGGGGGTCCAGGTCTTGAGCCGAGCACACAAGGGCAAGGAGGTTGGGCGTCGTTGAGTAAGGACTGGGTTGCGTGAAACTCCCGATCCAGGTTGATTAAATTAGTGTTATTTGTTTGATCAGGATCGATAAGATCTCTGAGTCGACTGGATAATGCGTGTAAGTGAGAGCCAATATCGTATCAAACGATGTCCAGTGGCTGTTTGGTGATGCTGATTTCTTTCGTTTCGTTCGTCGGCGGCAAATTGCGCAATGATTGACTGGATCCAAGCAAGTCCGGCTTGCTTTTCACTGGATGTTGGGGGGATGTAGTTGGGAAGGGGAAGGGTAGAGGAGGGCGGGTAAGGGAAAGAGGATTAAAGAGAGCCTTGGGGGCGACACTTGGAACTTCTTGACACAATGAAGAAAAGAGGGCAAAATTCAAGGGCGGTTGCGGATGGGCAAATTCTTATAATGTGGTCGCTCTCTTCGCGGCCGAGCTCCATCGATTCGATGTTGGTTTCCCAAGCCCATGTTGCTATTTTTGCCTCATGCACGACCTAGACACCATGGCACGAGAGACAGCGAGTGCGCTTAGAGGGACCAATGAGGGCGAGCCGGCAAAGATGATCACTTCTGCACGAAGAGAGGTGTGCTAGGGCCCCACTCTAGGAATAGATGTGCAGAAGGAATTGGTGCGTGTGGACTTCCATCCAAAGAGGAAAAACGCGCACTTGGTGTGCCCATCTGCCCGTGGGGATACCAAAGCAGCCAGTCTGCACGCACCAAAGAGGGGAGCAGAGCTGCCGGCTATTTGTCGAGCACCAGAAAGAGGCTGGCTTCTTCGGATCTAGTTCTGAACGGGGGTGATGTGAAGTCGTGGCAGACGAAGTCCTATCAAACTGACATGGATGCTGGCCCAACACGTCGACCAGCTTCATTCAAAACCCTCAACAGCTGGCAATGGCTTGTCATCGACAGGCAAACATATCATCTGGACTGACATTCGCATAGAGCACATCATAGGTCTGACCGAGTGTTGGTGACTGGGGTTGGCTGCAGCGGATCTCTACATAACGTCGTATTCTCTTTGAGTGTAAATATTCGAGTGCCGGTAAGCGTGGTTGGAGTGTGTCTGCATGCGGTACGTACCTTTGTCGTCGGATCATGCAGCGTTAGCAGTCATCCCCACGCTATCAAAGGAGAGCTCACTCGACTGCACCTGCAGAAGCGGAGTTCTATCGGGAGGGGGAACGACGGAAATCCTCACTCAGCGACCAGGCTTGATGAGGATCACTTCGCTAGCTCATCCACCATCTCGTGCACTTTCGCAAGGATTCCCATGTCTTGACATACTGTGTCGACATGCGAAGGTTATTCGATCACCGCCGCAAATGCCTCATCAAACAGGCTCGCTTTAGTGCGGTCATGAGTCGTCCAGACTCACGATTCACGGTTCGAGTTCACGCCTTAGGGGCCTCCACAGAGCCGGAGATCGGCTGCTACCTGCTCGGAAGAAGTGCGGTAGTAGCATTCTAGGACATAATGGACTGAGAGTGATGGCCCGAGGCATCAATGCCAATTATCGAGCGGACGAATAGAGAGGCCCCGAGAGGCGGTCAGTCAACAGATTGGCCGGAGAGACGGCCTCGTGGCTAAACCGACCATGCCGCAAGCAGGTGCCCGCGGCCGAGTCTCGAGCTGCCAGGATTGCGAATCCCACAGCAAAGTCTCCGTCGAGACAGACACAATGGGCCGATGGCTGCGGGGGTAGGGACAGAGTTGACAAACAAGTGACGTCTTTTGGCTGGGCAGCTGCAATGAGGTCGGGGCACTAAGAGAAACAACTCCGTCAAGGTCACGAGGATCGGGTTAGTCTCTGGACTGGAGCTGCAAGCCAGCGGGCGCGGGAGAAGAGCAAACTTGGGCGAGCAGCGAGTGAGAGGCCAGAAGCTATGCGGGCACGACAAGGGCTAGCGGCGCTGGACGACAGACGAATATGGGCTCGAGAGTCGGTACGCGGCAATGTGCGGTGCGCGTACGGGACGACGAGGTATCTCAGACCAGGCAGGGCAGTCGAAAAAATTCCATGATTAAGCGTGGCGGTAGGGTTGTGGACGCAAGAATCGGTCGGGTGGACAGCCATGAACTGTAGTGTCGTTGAGAAAAGAGCGCTTCCGGAACGTGATTGGCCCGAACAAGTGTGACGAAACGTTGGCTCGTGCAGAAGCGGTAGGGGCCGCGGGACCAACCGATTGTAGCGCCTGCCGCCAACAAGGATCCCATTTTGATTGCCATCCCGGCGGGGGATCAAGATTGGCCCGTTGGTGCCGCACAAGCCGCAGGGGTCTTCAGAGGGAGCTGGGGTTAGGCAGCCAATCGCAGAGCTGGGGACGGGTCTGCTAACAACGTGCAGGGGGGCTTGAGCGGTCTAGTCCCAGATTGGCCTGGTACCTGAGAAGGTTGCCCTCCCTTCCACGGAAGTTGCCCTCTCTTCAGCGAGCAAACATGAGTGGGCTTTCTGCGGCTGCAGTGAGAGGACGGACCAACAGCCAGCCACCAACAGGACCAACAGTGTGATGGAGGACTCGTGAATGGAAGAAACGGAGATGGGAGACGGGACGGCTCGATGGCTTTCCCGTGATTCTTTGTTGGCTGTTGGTTGTTGGTCGGCTGTTGAAAGAAACCTTGTTTGATGAGGGTGATGATCACTCTTCGTAATGCGACGACGACCGTAGCTTAAAGTTGCTGATGATCGCAGTTCTCGAGTGATGGGGAGGGATCAGAGGAACTATTGTCTTGTCCTGTCAACCGCTGGCACCAACACCCCCTCTCGTCTGTCGACATAACTAGCGCAGCTAGGCAAATGCACAAGACAGCCAGCCGAATCTAGCACTTGCAGCAGTGACAGCCCAAGAGCTTCCTCCAGACATCCCTCACATAACGTGAATGGGCTATCGAAGCAACCGCCCAGCCTTCCATCTTTTATCATCGCCGGATCTCTCGGCCTCCTCAGGCCCTGTGCCTGTCACTTTTCGTCCCGAAACCCTTGTCGAAAGCTCTCTTCTTTCATCATCGTCAAGCCGAACATGGTACCCCTTCTGGCTTCAACCAAGGCCTAATCAGGGTTCACCCATCACCCTCGCTCTCTTAGCAGACCGAGGCCAACCTAGTTGAGCTCCCGCAACCAATGCGAGTCATTGGCCCCGCCCACACACACAGCTCGGCCAGCCGTTGGAGGGCTCGCTCTCTTCTCATCCGCTTATCCTTGCAACGCTAGGAGTCTATCACCAACAAACCTCAGGCTTCCCCTCCCCGGCTGAGCTTCGTCCAACATGGTGCCATGTTTCTTGACCTCGGCGAAGACCCACCGCGAAATCGTGAAATTAATCCAGTTTGTTTTTGGAATGCGGGCTAATAGTCTCGAAATTATCCCACATTTCCCCTCACTTGGCGTCGCATCGGCGCTTAATGCCAAATTAGTCCCAATATGCAAAGCTAACATTTCTCGTCACATCAACATATCACATCTATTTTTATTAGCCCAAATTACCTTCGTCAATATTTGACCTAATTTGGGCAAATTGCCTCAAACCACCATAATGCGACCTAAATGCCTCGTCTTTGGGTTAATTATGGAAGATCGACATTTGACCTCTCGACTCGACCTTTGAGGCCATCGAGTCTCCATTTGCCGTGCCGCGCCAGTCCTCTTTAGCGTCGTCGCTCGCTCCACTTCCTCCGATGCCCCTGCCAACCGCTCATGCGCCCGGTCACTCTCGCTGATCAGGACCCCCAAAGTCTTCTATTCCTTCTCAGCCGTGCGGATGCCATTCAAAAGGCTGCAAAGGCTGCGAAGCTTGCGAAAGCTCCGTGCTCCCACCATTCCGATCCTCCATCGTCTGGTCTTGATGACTGACCCCCAAGGGTTCGAAAGACGACATGCTTACCTAGGTTCACGTTCCGCCCGCCGAGACTTCCGCTCCCCCCTTCTAATACGGTTAATTCTCCCTAATTTCGACTCTGCATCCCGTGCATCGATCTGCGAGCAGTCGTGGTGGCAGAGTTCACGCAGCAGCCACGATGTCAGGCAAGGCTGCACTGTCTGCCTTTTGGCTTTTCCTGATGCTTCCTCGAACCTCGAATCAAAATGCCATAGAGGCAATCTGATGTCGGAGGATTCCTTGTATATGTCAGCTGTCTCAGACCAGCGTCATAGCAACTTTGGTCCGTTTCTTACCTTGACGCCATCCCCGTCGTCGCCTTGAACCGCGAGTCCTATTATACCGTCCAAGCTTGTTCTTGCCCTTCACACCCACTTTTTGCACAGCTCCGATATCCCAGCCCTAGGTTTCATCGAGTTTTGACCCTTCAGAAGCTCGAAACTTACCCTCCGCCTCGTCACCGCAGCTCCTCATTTGCATGAACCAGGGACTCGGATTATGTGATGGGCGAGGAAGCTATGTTGCCCCTTCTCGCCCACCCGAATACCTAGCCCTAGGACTCAGCGTGGTATCCCAAGCCGTCTTCATTTCAGGACCGGTGATCAAGGCCGCAATTCTGTCTCGTGCCGTAATTTGGCCCCGGCGTAGAGCTCTCAACTCGAGTTCGATCCTAGTCTGGCTTGAGGCACCTTGCATCTCTGCGTGGACACCCCCTCCTTTGCGGCTGTCTAGCCTCGTACTGTGAAAATCATCCTGAGTAGCGTTGAAGCCGTCCAAGGACCCCTACGGCCGTGCCCCTCTTTCTCAAGTCCAAGACTCCAATGCAAGTTCGGGACGGGAACCCGTGATGACGAATGCGAAGGATGGAAAACTCCCATTCTTGGCTGGCATAGCGAAAGCTCTGGCCATGCGGCATCACGAATCGCATGATCAAGTTGTCTGATGTGAGCTGAAGAAGAATTGAGGCAAGGGAGGACAAGGGACCCTGCTAGCTCCCGTTGTTGGAGCAAAGACAAAGAGGTTACAACGGCCCTTTGAATGTCAACATGTCAAGGTCTTTCAGATAAGCTAACTAGTCGACCTAGGGAAAACGAGATGGCTGACGGCTGTAGGTTGGTGGAGTTGACGACCCGTTGAACTCGCTCGCAGCGGAAGTGCAGCAACGGTGCTTTTTCCCTCCTTCGCCTCTTCCGGTCCCCCGCCCAGCCTTCTCATGCTGCATGCATTGAGTTTGCGTGGATACGAAGTACACACATGAGCAATATTGTTTTCTTTTTCCTAGTGCCTCAGGACATGTGAATATCATGTCTCAATGGAGAATTGTATAGAACAAGGCTCCGCCGCCCACAAATGTGCTCCAGAATATTGCTTTCACTGCAATCGTGAATCATTCATCCACCGGAATAATGAAGTGGTCGCATTAGTTACCCATCATGTGAGATCCATAGCAGATGCGAGACGGCTCAAAGCCTATGGGGCAACTTCGCGTGAGAAGAAAGCCGTTATGTCACGGACGGGGAGACAAGTGGAGAACCGACTTCAAAAATGTCAAGAGAAGCGGAGAGATTGGCGAATTGACCAGCCTTTCGCCTTGTGGAATAGCGACCATCAGCCGCAACACGCCCGCACTGTGACAAGGCGGGGGCGCCGATGTGAAGAGAGTTGCGAACCCTCGAGGGTTGAGATCCTAGAGACCTCGACCGCGTCCATTCTCCGCTGAGACTGCCGTATTCGTACGTCCCCGGTCGATGATCGTCATGGAATTGCCTGTCAGAATATTGGCCACACAGCATGAGAGAGAGAAGAAAAAAAAAAAAGAAGGCTTTCTAGATTGAGAAGGGTAGGGGCATGCGAATAGTGCAGTGTAGCATAGTCTTGCCGGGGCCGGGTCGGGAAAGATCGGTCGCTTAACAATCTGAAAACGATCACTAGGCCATGTCTTGTGAAGAAATCCTGAATGTCTCCTCCGTTATGGCATGCTTTCGCCGTCATGTGGGCGATAGCGTTCGGAAACGGTGATCATCAATTGGATTTGCCTCTTCGAGGCGCAATGGCTGAGGAATTGATGTGGCTTGTCCTACCGTCCAACGAGACTTGGAGACTTGGCTAAGGAAGGCCCCGAGGTGAGACACCATGAGCAATGAGGAGGATTGTGAGACATGGCTGTTTTTTGTGGCGGGCGACCGGCTGTTAGCTTGTTGTTTGTGTCTCCGAGTCCTCCATCGTGAAGGTGCCCAGCCGCGACAACGTCGTCACTCGCTGTCACTGAACACAACATCGGCACGAGGCGGCGCCGCGCCGTCGCTGGTCTCGCCTGGGCGGAACAGTCGGTGAAAGATCCGCGCGCAGACCGATCTCGCCGGCTCCTTTGAGGCCCATGGTCTGATTGTTCAAGTCGGGAATGCAAAGCATTTTGCACGGAATCGGGGGGGACCGCTGCGGGAACGAGGCATTAGCCCGTGACCAAGCCAACAAATGGGCAAGCCACTTTGTTCCTTCGCTGCTCGCTCCACGTTTGTTTGCCATGGCCGAAGGGCGCAGGGATCAAGGGGGCTCAGGTGCTCAAAGCTCTCATGAAGCTAGAGAGACTTGTCACACTCACTAGAGAGCGGAAAAGAGGGAGGGAAGAATTGCGACAAGGGCCACTACAAGCAAAGGGACATGGACGGGCCATGACAGACCAGGACCAGGGGCAAGGAGGTGATCGAGAAACCCCGCAGCATTGCGATTGACTGCCACTGGGCCAATGAGGTGCCAGAAACGAAACGTCGCGATGCGATTGGGTCGAAAGTAAATTGATCGAATTTGGGTGCTTTGCTCCGAGTCCGAGTTCCAGTCCATGGCAACAGGCTGTGCAAAGTTGACTCGTCGATAATGGCTAAAGACCACTGGTTGCCAATTTTGGCTTTTGGCTACTGGGAGATTTAAGTCGTCGTCGCAGTCCTTTCACGCTGGCGTGACAGCCAATCGTTCTGGGTCTGTGTCTATGTTGTGATTGTGACCAGAGTGTGAGACAACAATGGAATGGAAGACGATAGCTCGTAGGCTTGCTCCGATATGACGCTATTCTCAACGAGCTTGTATCACATTGATTGTCCAGGGTAGTTGTAGGGTAAGTGAATCGGCCATGAAGCTCGATAACGTCCATCGCGAACATGTACGGATACGCCACATGCAAAACGCGAAAAACAACGGACGGGATGTACAGTGCCCCGATTTGTCAATGCACGGTATGATCGCAGCGTGCGAACCCCTCATGGCCCTAGCGTTGGTGCCTTTCGCACTGTACGACCTGGCATGTGCACCCGTGTGCCCGTTGAGATATCTCAACCCCGCAACAAGCAAGATCTTGATGCCTTGCGACACGCCGGTGTCACGTCGCATCTACCATCTGACTGCTTCTGCGCCATATCTCTCAACACCTGCAGCCAGAATTGTTCTGCCTCCCCTGCCATCCACCCTCTAAAATCGAGCAGTTGTTATTCCCTTCGAGCCAACCAGCACTGAGCCCCCTCCACCATCAACATTCATCTCCATTGACGACGGCCGTTATCCCCAACTTTGACGAACCGCATCGTTCCTTATCACATCGCAGATGCAACGGAATAGCTTGTCAAACCTAGACCCTGGGCTTATTTGCTCAACTTTGGCCGAACTAGACAAGGCTCGATGTGATGAGGCTTGCTCAAGTCCGATCGTAATGTACAATCGTGTCCATGCCCTGGAAGACAGTCCGTCGCACAGTTGAGCTGCGTGCTGCACGCCCCCCACCTCCACTTGACTCAACGTTAGCTCTCGAACAAGGTGAGGGGATGTGGAGGTAGGAATTCGCAAGACGATAGGTACTGGCGGCATTGACCGCCTTATCTCGTTATCCTCGATAGCGAACTTGCCTTGGTCATGTGCACCCGTCTATCATCAGTCATGTTTGGTCACACGGATATGGAGCGACGCAATGCTTTACATTACACTGACCGCCTAAGTGACCACGTCGCCATCGCCGAGGCCTCCAGGGGGCGAATTTGATAGATTGAGCAGCCGCGAAAGATGAGGCGAAAAATGTATGCGTCCAGAACCAACGAAAACCTGGCCGTATCTACCCGACCAAACTATGTTGGTGATGAAGGTGGTGATGGACAGCCGTCCCTGTTGGAGGCGGGAAGACTGACCAAGGTTGGGAGAGAATAAGGGTATCCGGTCCGTTCCATTGCGCTCCCGAAACTGTACCCGCCATGAACATGATCCATGTTGGTGGCCAATTCGCAGACTGTGTGTGACGAAGAGACATTGGCATAGGCGATTGGCCTTCTCTCAACGGCGAGGGGTTGGCAAGGTTGGGCATCACCCACCTCTTCTTTTCCTTTGCTCTTCTCCATGGTATTGTCCACATGAGGCAAGCCATGATGGGACGAAAGTGGGCTGAGGAACTACCGCAACGAGCTGGAGCCAGGAGCCGTGTGGCGGCCCTACAGGGACGTGGAGGGCCTCATTCTGATTCACAGGGGAACTGGCAGCCCGGTGGGGGTTGTCACCTTGACGGGGTTGCATGGATGTCGATGAGCACACCACGATGCGACAGAAGCCAAAAAAAGGGCAGGGGAAAGAGATGTGGAAACATACGATCAAAATCTGGGTCTCGTTGTGCTGGCCGGCATTTACCCTACACACACCTGGTTCCGGCCCGGGGCTCGGCGTAGTACAGTCTTCGTACACGTTGAGGTTTGCCAACAATGTCTTTTCTTTTCTCTTTTCTCCGGCGATGACACAGTAAACATCCTGGGCTCTCGCTTGAGACCCAGCAGTGGCGGATTGATCGGGCGTGGCTAGGATAAAATTCCGTGAGTCAAAAACCAATTTCGTCTCAACGGGCTTCCGGTCCCACCGCCCAGAGAGTTCGGTAAGTCAATGGCAAGCGATCGGCATTGGAGAGAAGCGAGACAAGTCGAGGAGGACTGGGAGAGAACAACAAAAAGTGCATGGAATAAGATGCGAATTATGTATGTATCAAACTCAGACACGATGGTTGGACGCAAGGACGGAGAGGTACAGAATAGGGGAGCAGTGTATGCGGAGCCACGCGAAGCTCACAAATCACACTTCGACACCATCATGATGCTGCAATGCACACGCAGGTCGCATACTACTGAACGCACATACAGACTCCCACACACACTTTTTAAGCATTTGACTTTATTCTTAGGCACACACAAGGGAAGAAGTGCACCAGGACACAAGGTGCAGTCGCACAGATGCAGGGGTACGAAGTCCGTACCTCGAATGCATGCGCGACCTTTTGACCACAACCATGATGCTGAAGACGGCAGCGGCCAAAAGTCCGGTGTGGCATCGACAAGGTGCGGTAGCCTTTGCAAGGGAAGGGTACCATGACGGGGCATGATGGATGTGTGTCATTGAGGAGACCTCGCTTAAAGGGAAGAGATATCACACAACTTCTGAGCGAAAACGAAAAAGAAAGAAAAACCAGATATTCATAGAGGATCGGAGACAATTGGACTTCTCATGACCGCATGTGGACATGATGGAGTTGGCTATCCGAAGCACAAGCCGAGACGGGACGGGCCTGACATTGATTGAGGACTGCAGTTGGTGCAAAATCATGCTAACGAGCAAACCACATACTACGTAGTAGACTACCTAACTACCTAGACAAGTCTCAACAAGAGCATTGGATGGTGGATGGTTGGCTGCTCGCATGGACATGGGCTCTCGGTTCCCTTTAGACATGGGCATGGGGGCTTGTTGGGCACTGTCCACCCCCCAACTCAGCAGATCACGGCGCTTAGGTCGAAGCCGCTATATTTGGCGGGGTGAGAGCCCTGGGCAGCTGTGAAGTGTGTGAGTCGGGGCTAGGTAAGGTTGGGAGAGAGCAGCTAGGCCAATCTGAGGCTTGCATGCCGTAGCCAAAAAGAGGAGGAGCTCGAACTCGTCGGACGGGTGAGGCTTTGTTTGCTTTTGTCGATACCCCCCCGTACAAAGGAAACAATGCCATTGTCCACGGCCATGCCACATGCACGCACTGCCTATTTTGCCTTTTTTTTTTTTTTTTTTTTTTTTTTCTTGCTTGCCATTTTTTCTATCATTTTTTCCCTTCCTTCTCCTCAACATGCCAAGAATTTGTATTCTCCACTTTCTCAAAGTGACATGGATGGCCTGGGTGTGACTTCCTCGTAGACTTGCAGCCCTCCTTCTGCACCTTCTGCTGCAGCTGCCCACCTCATCCACATTGCGCCCAATGCTTCTTCTCCTGCGAAGCCCGTGAAGGCACAGCGCCCAAGCCTTTTCCTTGTACTCGTCGCTTTCCACGCAGGGCGCTTTGCTCACTCGTCCGGCTTCGTCTTCCCCAGCCCCCGAGCCGTTTTTTTTTCACCCTCTCCTGCAGAGCAGATGCAGATGCAATGCGTTGTGATAGAATGTCCACTCTGTTTCCCACCGCCCAACACCTCAACAGCGACAAGCAGTAACAACGCACAAACAATTTGTCTCGCTTCTCTCGTCTAGCTTCCCCCAGGCCCTTGTTAGGTGTCGATGCCTGTTGGTTCGAAGCCCTCGGCATAGTGCGTTGTGCTGTGCTCCGGGCAGCAGTAGCACCGGTGTGATTGTTCCCATGATGGCCCATCCCCGTCTCCCAACCCCATTCTCCTCTTTCCTTTCCCCCCTCCCCTGGGCCCTTCACTCATCAGTCATCAGTCACAACGCTACCCATCACCCCCCTGGAAAGAGCAGAGGACTAGGATCTGACCGACTGGGGGCTCGGGGCCACTCTCACACCAAGTCACTAACACACCACCTACACGCCCCCAGTCTACACCCATCACCCCCATCAAGACCAGTTACTGGTCACTCATCACCCCGTCACTCTGCTCCTGTGCTATTCTTGTCACTCCGCTACCGCTACCGCTACTGCTGGTCTGGCTCTGCTTCGCCGCCTGTCCACTACCGCCCAGGCCATCCTCATCGGCCATCCTCTCGTCCTCCCCCCGCTACTCTGTGACCTCAAGTCTCCGGGCCTCCAGATATAGTGCATACATAACGTCCCGTAACCGCCCGCCGCCTGCCCCGGGTCCCCCCTCTCTCTCTCACTATTTGCGACCTCTGTACTATTTCCCCTAAAAGACCCCCTCACGACTTTTCTTGTTTCCTTTTGGATCTTGGGATATCCTGTTTCCTTGTGTGTTTCACGGCGTCGAAATAAACAACCCCTCTACTAGAGAAACGAAACGCTGGCAACGGCAACCCAACACTCGAAAAGCCCATCGTTAACCATACAAGACCTCTCCGGTCCAGGAGGCCGGTGATTCCCCTATTAGCACTAAATCACACAAATATCAAAATGGTATGCGCCTTGCTCATCACTTCAGCCTCGCGGCACCCACTAACACCTCATGCCAGGAGTACCAATACTACCAGACCGGCGACCACCGGACACTCCAGGAGATGTCACAAAAGCCTGCAGCACAGGAACCTTTCTTCAGCTTCCGATCCGACAATTTCAGACACGGCTCACGTCGACCAGCTTCAGTAGCGACCGAGTTCGTGGACACCGATTGGGAGGAGGACGAAGAGATTATCAGCGACGATGAGAACGACAACTCTCCCCGCTTGAGTGTGCAATCAGTAGGTTTTGCTCCGGCAACAATTCCAGTATAAGTCAATCTGACTAACATGACATGACAGTCTGGCTCAGGACAGCCCAGTTTCACAACGGTCTCTTCATACGACGAAGTACCTACGCCGAGATCGAGCAGGAGTGCCAATGACTATGTCGACTATTCCCCCAAGCAGGTCGAGGGTCCCCGAGGGCCTCACCTGTTCCGCAGCTCGACTGACACCCAGATTTTTGAAGATGAATTCGTTCTCTCGCTCTCGCCTGTCACTCCCAAGGTGACCCGAGCCTTGGACAGCTTTCTCCCCCAGACGCAGGCTCCCCCCATGCCCCCCGTGCCCCGCCGCAACAGCCCCTTCCAGTACACCCACGACGAGCTCAACACGTCCAAGCTCGTCGATTGGACCCCGGAGATGGTTGCACAGTCCATGCTCAATGCTGGCATTGAGCTCTCGGTGGCGGATCGATTTGTCGAGAATGATATCAACGGACCCATCCTAATTACCTTGAAGTTTGAGGACCTCAAGGAGCTCGCCATTCAGTCTTTCGGCATCCGGACCAAGGTTTGGCACCAGATCCAGGCACTGACGGACACCCGACCCGCCTCGCCTCAACCTGACACGCCTATTGAGGATGTGCCCAGCAAGGTTGCCCGAAGAGAGACGCGGAAGAAGGAGGACCACGGCCTGCGCTCGCGTCAGAGCACCAAGCGAAGACACCGCAACAAGTTGGGTGATGAGGTTACCCCCATGGAGTCAGTCTCCATCATTGGAATCGAGCAGGTCATCCCCAAGCCTCACCATTGCTCCAAGGGTGAGAACTGCTCCAAGTTCAAGAAGCAGCAGGCTCTCATTCGAGCTTTCCAGAAGGAGCACCCCGATGTCGACATGACCCAGATCGGCACCATTATGATCGGTGATGCCGGCAACCCGGAGACTGCCCGAGCCTTGGATCCCAACGAGACGCTTCGTCCCGTCTCGGACGCTGTGCCCTCAGTCGTTGCGTCTTCCGATGTCCTCGGCCCTGGAGGCATGCCTCCTCTGCAGTACCTGCAGGAAGCTACTCTGCGCAACCTGCAGTCTCGAGACCCTCAGGACAATGTGCGTCAGTTCTTGAACTTCCAGCACCACGATGATTGCAACGAAGTGCCTCCTACACCTCCCTTCGACCCCAACCCGACTTCCCAGGCTCCTCACCACGGCCTTCGACGTCTGCCCAAGCTGGCCATTCCCGGCAAGCCCGTGCCTGTCCGACCAACCCCCGCGCGCTCTGCTTCTGTTCCTCTCCAGCAACAGGTCCAGCAGATGCAGCACCAAGAGCCCGTGCAACACCAAGAGGAACAGCATGGATTCACTCCCTACCACATGGACAAGGCCGACCCTCTCTCCCCCGAACTGGAGACGGCCAGGAACCCTTACCGCTTCGGCACGCCCTTCTCGGAGATGGATGTCCCTGTCACCGCTGTGCCCCTCGGTCCCGTGTCTCGCGATGTCTCCCAGTCTGTTCCCCCTGACATGAACTACCGCACCTCTCCCATCCGCTCCAACCCTCAGCCTGCCCGCACCCAGTCCCGAGCCTCTGCTCGCCGCCCCTCGTTCCCCGTACTTCCCGCCCTCACGGAGAACAAGCCCACTCTGGTGCACCGCCCTGGCCCCCAGACGTCCCCCAAGGAGAAGTCTCCCCGAAACTCCGGGCAATCTGCCCGCTCCCAGCAGCAGCCGCTCCAGGCCCCTCCTCGCATCAACTACCCTTGGTCTCCTGTCGAACGCAAGGTTGACTTTGAGAAGGCCATTCCCTCCATGCCTCAGGTCAAGCCGACCGCCGACCCCAAGACTGATCCTGCTGTTGCTGCTGCCAATGGCATCACCCACCAGGGCCCCATGAAGAAGCGCAAGACGCGCATGCTCCGCCACGAGTGGCAGGACGGCTACTTCACTCTCAAGGGCAGCCGCCTGAACATGCACAAGGACGACACCGACATGGATCGCACCCTCGAGTACGTTGACATTGACGACTATGCCATTGCATGCTCCAGCATGGCGTCTACCTCTAAGCTCACCGCCGCCTTCAAGGCCGTCCACTTTACTCACAACCGTGAGAAGAGCGACCCTGTCGGCGCTTTCAGCTTCCAGCTCATTCCTCAAGACAAGAATGTCGCCCGCCTTCGCAAGCGTGAGAGCGCTATCCAGAACGCCCATGCCGTCTCCGGCGAGGGTGTCAACGGCACTGGCAAGACGCACCACTTTGCTGTCAAGAGCCGTGACGACCGCATTGACTGGATGCGTGAGCTGATGCTCGCCAAGGCTCTCAAGCAGAAGGGCGAGGGCTTTGAGATCAGCGTCAACGGCAACATGATTTAAACAACTTTTCTTCCCATTATTGCAACACTTCCTCTCCCACTTCTTCTCATATTAACCTTCTTGGAGCACCCATTGCGGCAGTCTCCCATTATTCCTTCGACACCCCATAGGGGGACCTTTCAAAACTTCTCACTTCAAAATTCTTCACTTACCTTAACGACCATTTTCTTTCTCTGTTACGCACGCTTTTCCTTTGGTTACGACTCTCTTCTTCAGAATTTGGAACGACAGACATGGCAGATATCAATACTTCAGCTCTCTCGCGGGATGCAAGCATAGCGAAATGAATGTTCAGCTCGAGATGAGCAGCTGGTTTAACAGGAGTTTTTGCTTTCTTTCTTTCTTCTTCATCATACTCTCCTTTGCCTTCAATTTTGGGGTACACCTGGGAGGTCTTTGTTTTCTTCTTTTCTCAAGTAACGACACGGGTTTTGAGCTTTTTTATTTGCTTTGGATGTTATACCACCACCTCTTCTCACACTCTCTGCGCGGGATGCGACGACAACGTTATACCACTTTAGTTGTTTGCACTTTTTTCCTTTTTCAACTCAGGTAGTTAGTTTTTAGGATAGGTACGGAAACTAAAATGAGATATCTTTAAGCTAGTATGACTGTACTCCCTGTGAAATGATTGCGTCGTGAATGCACAGTTTTGTGTTACATTCTTTGCAAGTATATACCTACCTATGTATGTGGTTTCGTTGATGACTTTATCGTCTTTAGCAAGTAAGAAGAGGATCACAGAGCTGGAATCCGGGACTTGGCTTCAAGGGTCGTTGGTAAGTTTTCACACCACCGTTCTGTTCCATTTCATGTTATTAGTGCACCTACAGTACTGCAAGTCTTGTAAACCTAGTGAACTGTCTTTCGATCACCTCCCATCTGAAATGTTTCACACATCGTGGAGTCACGTGATAGGGCAACGGTAGCCCTCATAAACACCAAACTCAGCATCATCAAGCACATACGACCATAGCTCTTAGAAAACACTGGGTCCCGTCTGCTCCCCGCACGTTAAGCTGAGAAGCGGCGAACTAGTACTCGGGTCGGTGACGACCGGGGAATCCTCGCTGTTGTATGTTTCTTTTTGCTCATACTCTTCTTCCCGAGAAGACATCCTATGCTCTCCTTGCTACCTGGACCAATACATACGACCATAGCTCTTAGAAAATACTGGATCCCGTCCGCTCTCCGTACGTCAAGCTAAGAAGCGGCGAATTAGTACTCAAGTCGGTGACGATTGGGGAATCCTCGCTGTTGTATGTTTCTTTTTGGTGTTTCTGACAGCCTCTTTTTGTCAATGGAACGCCGCGTTCAAATCCGATGAGACTATTTGTATTTCGTGACTATAAACTGTGGGTGGCTAGAACGAGACTTGTTTCTATCTCGAGTGAATTCTAGTCTACTCTGTGCTGCTCAAGTAGTATCGTCCTTTGCTACAGTCCCTCTCCTAACTTACTTATTTCACGGCACCTAACTGCCCTATACTGCTTAAGACCCGGGCAGGTAAAGAGAAAACATTTGGCTTAGAGGAGGTAAGTGCGGTTTGAAGGTCCCTAGGGGCACTAACCAACTGTAACTACCTAGTTTAACAGTCCTCCAGTTGACAAAATTACTCAACCGGCCACTTATACGAGCCACTCCTTCCAATTATCAGTATCTCTGCACACATCGTTTCATTTATGCAATTGCAGCGCCAATTGAAACAATTCTTTTTGCAGTGGCGTGCGGGATGCGCTGAGGTGGGCTTATGTGCATTTAATTGGCTGCGTCGCCAGTTGTTGGACTCAACCTGACTTCACTTCGCCTCTGAATTTTCAACTTGACTACTTACATCCCTACGAAGTGCGACCGGAGACATGTTACTACTCCGGCGACCAACACATTAACCGTATGTCGCATCAGACCTCTGAAATCCTTCACATACAAATCAAGACTCTACCTGCGGTACTCTTCTGGTTACGTTTGAAACCCAGTTTCAAGTGATCAGCTGGATAGATACAATGGGTCGTCATCATTGGTAAGTTGAATTCACAATGTTCCCACCAAGCCCACCCTTCAAAACCTCAAGTTCTTGTTAAGTGCTAAATTTACTTCTCCTACCTTAGTCTGACATGTAAGAAGGCTTGCACTGCTCGATGTGTCAAACGTGGTCATATGGTGTACTGCGGAATACATAAAACGTACCACAGGCCAGGAAATGAGTGTGTTGCTTGTCATGAAGCAGAGCTCAGGGCAGCCTACCCGACGTCTCAGGTGCTTGAAATACGATATCCATCTATGAAAGGGATTCGGCTTGCCTTGGACGTCATACTCGATGGCGATTACAAGATCAGAGTGTGTGAACCTTTCCTTCGTCAGATCTCCCTTCTGTCCCCATTCAATTAACTGGTATCTAGCTGATATCTGACACCATTATCCTGTACACACACCGCCTGCTCACCGACATCGAGACTCAGTTGGTCACGAAAGCGAGCGCATATGAAAAGGCTGGGCGACAGAATGAAGCAATTTCACGTTTATTGTCGACCCCTACGGAAGAGAGAGCACGCGATACTCTACCGCACCGGCCGCCATCACCATCACCATCGTTGCCTGGGACACAATCTCAACGCAACTACACTACTGGTGATGAGGCTGGATCAGCTCAGGATCGATTTGCCGACACCGATTCAATTCCTCTCTTCGATCCGGCTACTCAACCATCACTGCCTCTAAACACGGGATCGAAGTTCGTAAAAGAAGTATTGATCGAGACGAAACAAGATGAGACCGATGATCAAGGTAAAAGGGCATTAAGTGGCCTATATTCAGCTCAGCTGGGGGTCGGTGAAAGCTCTGAGGTGTTTTCTGCGAGTGCCCGCACCACATTGTCAGTGACTCAGTGCGGCCAGCCGAACCCAAAAGAGGTTCTTCAAAAGGTGATTGTGTGAATACCGGCTCTGCTTCTTATGAATACGATTCTAACATCCACGACTATAGTTTGCTATCAAGCGGCTTCATAGTACTACCACTCCGGGGCGATTTTGGGCCGAGTTTGAGTCATTAAAGCGCCTTAACTCGATAGATCATCCTCACGTTGTTGAGACCCTCTCTGCTTTCAAGCTAGAAGAAGGCGGGATTCAATATTTCAATTTTGCCTTCCCTTTGGCTTTAGGAAACCTGAAGCGCGTTTTCCGAGGAACTTGCGACAAAAACAGCCTCCCCTACGAACTTTTGCAGAAGTCTCTATGGGGACAGTTTGCTGGGTTGGCAAGTGCCGTCGCCTACCTTCACGACTCGATGCGGACTGCTCACCGGGATATCAAGCCGTCAAATATCCTGCTATACGAAGAATCTCCAGGACAAGATCTCACTCTCAAACTCTCGGATTTCGGTCTGTCAGTTGATCTCACAAAAGCCTTGACTTGGGAATGCGGAAGCCGGGCACATCGATCTGCTTGGTCCTACGACTCCCCCGAGCTTCAACGCACGTCACCAAACCCTGGACCTTCGGGTGCGGCGCCAGAGAAAATTCAGATTCCAGATTCAAAGGAACTCTTGTCGAACGATGTTTGGAAGTTGGGATGTGTCTTCACGGAAATGGCTACCTTTCTTGTCGCTGGTGGTTCTGCGGGCGTTTCATCATTTCGAGACTCCATCACAACAGCTGAAGGCAATGTTTTTTCGGATTCGTTCAACGACACACGATTCGACAACGGCGAAGATGTCAAATCAGAGGTTCTCCAGTGGATTAGTGGCTTATCTAAAGCAGACGAGAGAGCACAACGACTTGAGCCACTTCTTTGCAAAATGCTGGCCAAATCTATTTGCAGACCAACGATAAGAGCCGTCTGCAAGGAACTCATGGAAGTCATGAAGGTCAGTGTCTTGTCTGAACAATAGACGAGACGGTCCTGGCTCAGGTCTCTCAGATGGCCGACTTACTTCCTACAGATTGAGTATCACGATGGTTTACGACTTGTACAATTTACCCCCGAAAACCAAGCAAGCCCAGTCTCACGCGTCGACGCTTTCAGACTCAGCGTTGAGAATTGGATCGGGCATCCCGTTGACTGGAGCCCATTTCCGCGCCCTCGGGTGGCGTTGGGCCCAAACGAGACCATGATGACGTGGAAGGTGAGTTTGGATACATGTATGGCAATGAAGGACTTGGAGTTAATTGATCGCAGTGGAGAGGTTACGAGCTTTCCTTAGCTCTCTCTGAAGAAGAGATGAGCCGGTATAAGCCAAAGTGCGTGCCAGTTATCGGCAATCAGACCCCCCTTCTCCCGCTGTCCAACAGCACAGTTGGGACGGTCAACTCAGAGCAGACTCAGCCGGCGGTACCATTGAACACTTTGGCACAAGCCCGGAGTATCGGTACCTGTGCTATGCATGGCAACTCGGCTCCGCTGGGTACCGCTTCTCCCCCCTCAGCCGCGCCACTGGGAACAAAAGACATTTACTGGTGTGTCGAGAAAGCTTATGCGGAGCCCGAAGAAATTCTTTTGTTTCCTATAGTCAATTGCGAGGCCTTGAAGGACGACGAGGAATTATATCGGCAAGTCAACAAAGCAATTCGGTGCTCAGGAGGCAACTCGATCAAAGGATGGCTTTTGCAAAAGCTCTCATGGAAGCGATGTACTCGAATCGAGTTTATCAAGGTACCGAACCCAAGACTTCTCTGGCCGAGATAACCCTTAACATGCTCTTAGTTCTGTGTTGTGTGGCGGAACCGAGACCAGGTCTGCCCCGTGGAAAGTGGCCTTCCGCCACCGGACGCCAGGCATTACGGACACTCTGTGCCGGAACCGCTCGATATACAGATGAAAGCGGCGGCAGCACAAATGGTGTCTGGCCTTATGCATCCGAATAGGGCCAGAGGAGAAACTGATATAGTCAACATGCTGCCTAAGAAGACCAACCCTCCTCCGTTTACTAAGAAGGTGGGCGAAGTTGGTTGGGGGATACATGCACAAATGGGATTCTCACTGCGCAAGTTTCTCGTTTGTTCTCTCGTCTGCCTCATTCTTTGTGTTATCTTCGCTGGCCTCTGGATTGTCTACATCAACCCGACAGATCTGCAGAACGCGCTTGTGCCAGGGTTTCTTACCGTAGCTGGAATCGCAATTGGCCTAGCTGTGCCTCGAGGATAGGGAGAAGGAGTAATAAATAGGTGTCACGGCACTCTTGAGATGTGGCTTGCCGTTTTGGTTCAACTTGATATTTGAAAGGGGCAAAGCCTACATTATTACAGCCGAGCAGGCACATTTTGAGCAAAAGAAGTCAGACTGTGACGAGTTTAAATTGAGGATTGAGCTTGAAGATAGGTTAGGCAGTACATGATAGAGCTTATTAAAAGCTTGTTGAGGGTACACATCAACGTTTCATCAACCAGTCGTCACTGTATTCCGCCTCCAGTCCGGGCGAACTCTACTCAATCTCATACATAGTTGTCTACGAGGGACAGATTCATTCCTGCAAGTCGTCATCATCTCCATAATGTCCCGGCATCTTCCCTCCATGAGTGAATCCATTGTCAGCACCATTATCCATGCCCACTTCATCATCCATGCTGCCCCATTCACTATCATCGTCACTCTCCTGGGCGCTGTTCTGAACGTGCTCATCCATGCAGCCGCGGACAGGTGCCTTGTCCGTCATTTTGCTCGTCTCCGTAGCCGAGATGAAGAAGGAGTGATCAGACTTCAGAATTCGGCGTTGAGTCACGAATCCCATAGGTGTGTGCGTGATGTCCTGAGTCTCGCGACGGTACATCAACCATTCCAAGAGAAACTTGAGGGGTTGCTCGATGCATAGGCCGCATTGCGCTTCAAGTGAGACTGCGAGAGCGCTGTGGGCGTTTTCGGTCTCCTCCTGTACGCCTAGCCATCTGAGGATGGGTTTGTACTCGTGGTAATCAAAGTATAGTCTCCCCGCGACGATGCCAACTTCGAGGGAGAGCCAACCAGGTAAGCGATGTCGTTTTTTCTGAGATGGGACCGTGAAGAAGCTGAACGTGTTGAACGGCTGCATGGACTTGGTGACAGGCGCAGCATAGCTCAAAAGCCAGACTTGGGGTTCGTCGAGCATTCGAAGTTTGGGCATGAGGAGCTCAGCCTCTTCGGGAATCACGATAAGGGCCGTTTCTGTCTTCGCGCTCCAGAGAATCCATTCGACCGGGCGCTGCCTGAGGTTAGTGGCTGGGTTGATTGGTGAGAATGGGAGTGCTACTTACGACCACTGTCGAATTTGCCTCGGATGTGCCGTTAACTGTCCTCGTGAACTCCCTAGAGACAAACAGCTTGGATCCTGTTTCATGGACGCCAAACTTTCGACCGATCTTGGTGGTGCCGACAAAGGCAAAAGCCTGGACGGATGGCCCCCTCGGGTCCAACTCACCAGTCTCTACGAACCGGGAGATGTATGGATTTAGACCGGGGAACGAAAGAGGCACCAATGGCCCCCGGTTTTGCTTCTCCCGGACTTGCTCGACTTCGAACTCGACTTCCCGCTCCTGTTCCACTTCCGCCAGGGCAGACGACACGCACTGTCTGCCGGAAAGATGCAGGTCAAGTCTTTGCCTGACAAGGCTGGAATTGAAGGCCTGGAGCTTGGGAAAGTCAAGTTGCGTTTGCTGTGTGCTGGGAGCCGTGGTCCTGGGACCATAGAGTTCCTCGATCGACTGGTCTTCTTGTTGTCGTATGACACCGAGGAGCTTATCGGCGTTGGACTTCTGATTCAACGAGTCTTTGTACTTCCACCAAGCGTTGGCACGGCGGCAGAAGTCGAAGCCTTGGGCGATGTGGAGGGACATGATGTCTTCGTTGGCCTTGCAGCTCTGCTCGAGAAGCCAGCGCACGACATCGCAGGAATATGCCGGACCGTGCTTTATTCCCTTCAAATGCCCAGGTCGTAGATCAAGAATGCTTTGATATACCTCGGGAGGGGCCACGAATGCTACCGATTGGGTTGAACCGAGCTGTCTCAACCTCATGGCCGCTGTAATGAGCTGAAGTTAGCGAGCTACGTTGTCTGGAACCAAAAGTTCTCCCTTACCTTGCACAGTTTGATCTTTAGTTTGCCCCATTCCAAGAGTCACCGCTCCCTTCGCCTGTAGTGGCAGCTTTAGATCTGTGCCTCTCGTATGTGCCTCGTCGACGTACACCACGCACTCGTCCATCTTGTCCGCGAAAGAGCTGGCCAGAAGGGGCATGGGGGACTTTTGAAACCGAGCACGAACCATGATTCGACCGTTCTTGTCGAAATAGACGGCACCCTGAGCTTGATGATCGATCTCAAGCCATGCTTCCGCCAGGTCATGATTTTCCATCTCTAGGATGTGGGCTCCTGCGTCAATGAGAACCCGGATCCTGTTCCTGTTGAGAAGCCCCAGCAGGCCCCTCTCGCTCAGGTGCTGACCAGACTCATCGACAGCTTGATAGCATGTTTTGTTCCGCTCCTCAAGAAGATAGCTCAGGACTTCCGCGTTCGTGTGGAGAAGGCCCGGCAAGTCATCCTGCTTAATGGTCCGGGGCAGCAGCCTCTTGTTGTCGTTCGTTCCGCTGAAGCCCGTCGTCAGGCATGACGGGGATGATGGCGTGTCAGACGAAGAGCGCATGGATAGAAGCGGAATATCCCAGCCGGAGGCCTGAAGCTTCACCCCAAACTGTTTGGCATGTCGAGGAAAAACAAAATTGTTCATGTAGTAGTTCAGGATGTGCCTGTCAAAGCGCAAATAGTTCCATAGCTCTTCCATCTGCGCGTCGTCGTCTGCACTGAGAAGGTTCACGTGTCGTAGTGTAGCGGGCAAGAACTTACACCCGTGTATCCAGTGCTCATATTGGGTGGCAGGGTCATCTGTCCTGATGATTTGCTGTAGGCTCTGGGCAATCTGGGTCTTCGACAGGCCGGTTTGATAGAAAGCGAGACAGGTCAGAATAAGCGCGGTGTCTGGATGGCCATACTCTGCCGTCTGAGAAGGAACGCCTTTGGCCTCAAACGGCACTGCTATAGGCGCCCGATCTGGATGGAGGCCAAACTGCACATTCCAACGCTTTTTGAGGCAGAGAAGAATGATGCGCTCCGAAATGAGACCGCGGAGCAGGTACAGGCACTTGGCCCCAAAGACGTCGTCCTCCAAGGACTTTGATGTTTCTACCCAAGTCGAGTTGGAGACTTCGGCCCCGGAAACGATGAGAGAGATGGCGTTTTGAGCATGAGAGTCCAGGGGATCCTTCAGCCGGACGCGAGCAAGGCGACCCTCGCAAACGTCCCTGATGAGCAGCTCGTTGAGAGCGCGTTCGGCTTTGACATCGAGGAAATGGAGGATCGGGTAGCCCTGATGGCGCCGGAAGACCTGAAAGCTACCCTTGAACCTGTCTTCCAAAAGCGAGCAGTGGCCTTCGACCAGAGAGAGCAGGTCCTGCACCACTTCCCAGGGATGAGGGTGTCCGTCCACAATGACGGGAACGCCGCTGGGATAAATGAGCTGGGTCTTGCAGGAAAGCGTCAGGTCAGACTCGTCTAGAATGTCGCGGCTCGACCCAGTGATCCGCTGTTGGATGTCCATCATTTTGAGTGCCGCCTGCGTGTGGCCGTCAGCTAGTTGCTGAAGACCGCTCAGCTGGAACGAGAGGATGTGCTCGGGGAGACAAAGCATGATCCCGCCGGATTCGAGAGTCTCCTGGTGGATTCTCCGATATAGTGCGAGCGTCTGACTCCCTTTGGGCGACCGTCGCTGGAAAGGAATATGCTGGACTCTCCTTCCAATGAGCCGGCCGATGCGCCGTTGGATGACGAGGGCGGTTTGCAACAACAAAGCGCGAGGAACAATCAATCGGCAGAGCTGAGATTTGTCCGCCAGCATAGTCGCCACCATGGGCATGATGCATGACGTTTTCCCTGTGTTCTCCGGGTCAGCATTGAGGCAGCGGCTATCTATCTACAAACTGACCTTCTCCCATGTTCATTTGCAAAACCGAATTGCTGGATGATGACGGCACAACAATGGCTCTGGCTACATCGACTTGTGATTGCCGTATGAGGAGGTCATTGTCGATTTCGAGAAGAAGCCATTCCGGATGTTCAGCGGGATGCCAGTTCGAGTGACCCTGGTTCTCGTGTTCCTCGACCAGTCGCTTCGTGTTCCTGCAGCGCCACGCATCTTGCATTCGATTGAGGCGCTGGAGGTTCGTGATAAGCACTCCATACCAAATGAGAGCCTCCTTCATGCCGGGGTCCAGATGCTGAATGTTGTCGTTTCGGAGCAGCTCAAGTAGAGCCACTCGTGAATGACAAGGCCAGAGGTTTCCAGTGCTAAGCCACCCTGGGCCTTCCTCGTCCTGAGAAATCGATTCTCTGATATTTTCACCATGTTGAAATAGTGCTTGTCTTGCTTGGCGGATTTGATAAGCAATGCTGTGGCTGTGTGGAGGTTGACTGGGGGTGGCCGATGTTTGACGTTGTCGAACCAACGCTCTGAACGACTCTCCAAGGTCTTCGCCATACTGCTTTCGTGTAGCATTGTCTGAGGACGCAAATGTGTCTATGATTCCATTCAGAACCGATAGCTCATTTGGTAGAGATGAGAAGTTGAGGGACGTCTTGACATATCGCACCAAATCAGAGACCAAAGCCATGGCTGAGTCGTTCTTGACAATCTCGTGGGGTCTCAGGTTGTTGTCGAGCTTTCGAAACTTCTTCAAAGCTAGCCGGGCTGCAAGCTCCGGGACTTTGAAGTGGTCTCTCGTGGCAGTTGAGGCAAATGGTGTCAACTTCTTGGGTTCGGAACCATTAAGACCCGGGTGCATCTCACGATCTGATCTTATCTTGTGTTGCGGTATTTGATCGACAGCGTCCTGAAGCTGTTTCAAGTAGCAGGACAACTTGTGGTTGCGGCATAGTCTGTCGAATTCCAGATCCAAACTCGCCCACGCTTTTTCAACGTCAATGCACTCCAGAGAGCCTCCAACCATACCTTGCAACTCCCTGTATGTCCCCGGCATACTATTAGGCCACCTGGCCATGAGGATCTGCGCAACAGCCTCCGCTTCAGTTCTTTGCTGGGTTTCGAAATTGGCTTTGGATTTGGCTGATTTCCTGGCTCGCTTCGTTCGTAGAGAGTCGAGATATCCGCGGTGGTCCACCTGGTGTTCGAGAATACGCGCCATCAACCCGTCTTTGCTAGGCATCTCGAAGACCTGGAACTGGCTGTAAGTCGTAGATTGCGGCGGCTCAATCTCCCGAATCCTACTATCCTTTGCAAGAGCCACCAGCCAGAAGACCATCTTCATGCTGGCGGGTTCCCTGTCCAATGCCAGGAGCGCGAGTAGGAAGAGACGAACGTATTTGGCCGAGGAGCTTGTGCTCCGACAAGTTTGGACCAAGTTGCCCCAAATTACCATGATGTCGGTGTTGAGGAGTTCCTGAATGTTGATGCTTTCGAAGGCGTGTTGGACGCCCCCAATGGTATCAATGTTTCTGAACAAAGGAGCCAACGTTGCGAGTTTAGGCAATTCATCGGATTTTGTCCACACCATATTGACAACATGGTACACTTGGCATCCCTCGGGCTTAGCACCACGGTCTCTGGGCTTATACGGGAACCACTGCGCGGCCTTGGCGAGTGTTAAGGAGTCTGAGGGGGAGCGAACACGCTCATAGATCTGCCTGCGAATGAGGCCGCGGAGACTCAAATGACTCATGGTAGCGTCCTCCAAATCCGTAGCAGGTTGTACGTCAGCGGTCACTTGAAAGGCTTCGAGCTTCCGCGATTGCTGGAGTATGCCCTCTACCAGCGGAGCCAACCCTTCGTGTTGAATCGTCATGGTGAGGTCGTTGTCCCATTTTGCATTCTGACAGAACTTCGATCCCTTGGGATAGTACTGCCTTTTCGGCGAGAGGGATTCCAGCATAAGTAGCATGTGCTTTGAGAGGTCGGGTAACGGCGTCCATGGCTGGCTGCAAGCTGATGCCAGACAATGCATAGCTTCTTCAGTTCCCGTGCGCCCAGTCAGCTCATCCGGCAGAGGAAACGAGGTTAATGCATGCAAAGCCGTCTTGAAGTGCAGAAGATTCGGCTCCTGGGCGCAATCGAGTCGACCAAGGAGTCTGTCGATCGTGAACCGGGCGTACATGCCGTCGTTGGCAATTTTAACGGCGACATGCATCCCCCTTTTCTCCCAGGAGAATTTCCTGCCGATTGGAACAAGGATGCTCTTGCGTTCGGGGTTTTCGACGCTGCGTAGGACAATCTGGCTTGCGAGGCCGTAGAGTGTGCCTGCATCTTGATCCGGGTCGACCTCAGACTCGAGTTGTCGACACTGAAGCAGGTTTTTGTGGTTGACAGAGAAGCGAATCTCCAAGCGCTTCATCTCAACCGTCAACGAGCCTTTGCCAATTGGTTGGTAAGTAGTCAATTTTTCCACGTCTTCGAAATCCTGGAAGATAGCAGCGATTTTTTGCCCGACGTCTGAACGCGGATTAACGAGACAGCTGCCTTGCTTTGCTCGTTGTCCTGGCCGGGCTACTGCGAATTGATTTCTCGTGCAAATGTGCTTGCGAATGTCCAGCAGCCAGTTGGAGGGCTTTGGATGCCAGATATGCGGCTTTCGGCGCATCTCGAGCACTCCCGTATTGAGGTTGAGCCAATGAACACAGTCATCAACAAGCCCAGAAGGCAGGTCGATACCCGAAGGGCTCCTGAAGATGGTGCGAGAAACGTGTTCTAGCAAAGAATTCCTAAAGATTGCTCGGATCACAACCTTGCCACCCCTAAAGCCCATGTGGATTTGGTGACCGTTGACTTGGCTCACAAGTTGATATTGCATGTCCGTGAGGCTTGATGGACGGGTGAGCAAGTGCTGTCTTCCGAATAATTCTCGAATGCTTGGATCTTCCCTCATCTCTAAAGGCAGCCTTCCCAGTGGTTTTCCATCCACTAACAAATGCCCCTGTAGTATGTGATATTGAACTACCTGCGGTCCCGTCCATTGGGTGCCAGAAGTCCGCGACATAACCCACCAGGAGTGCTTTCTAGGCAGAGAACTCCATGAGGAATAGGTTCTCCTTCTGGTAAGGCCTGAATCTGCCCATGTCTCGTCGATGGCCTCTTCGAGGGCAGAATGGGAATGCATGGCCCAATTCTTGATGGTCTCTCGCATGGAGTAAAACGTGGACAAGTCCCGAGTGAGCAAGCCTTTGAGGAGGGGATTGAGCTCGTCCAAGTTGACCAGTAGATTCTCCTGAAGAGCGATGGAGGCACGGAAAAACTGAAGAAACTGGTCGTTCCCAAGAGTTTTCACAGTGTCTGGCGCATCAAGATAGACCGAGAAGGTCTGGCGGCAGAGTAGAGCAGCCCAAAAAGCGTACGTTGCAGCTTTACGTGCGCCTTCGGCATCGTTTGTTGACCTGACCTCGTGGCGAAGATGGACGATCCAAGCAGAGGTGATCTCGCGGATCTTCAGCAAAAGCTCATGTGCTACCCCTCGGGACTCTTGAGGACTAAGATGATACAGTCGGATAGTAAGGGTGACGATGGTGCTCATGCAAAACACCTCACGCCAGTTAGAAACGAGTGTTTCCAGCCGGTTACGGAGTTGCTCATACAACCTGGAGCGGAAGGCTTGGTCATTGAACCAGTTGTGGGCTTCGCGCAAGTTCCCCAGCTCCCGGCCCATTGGACCAGCTTGCAGGGCGAGATGGTTGAAGAACGCCATCGTGGTCTCACTGCTAAAGTTGAAGTTGGTTGCTCCCAGCTCAACCAGAAGTACTGGCCATCGTCGGCTCCGTCCGGAAACGGCTCGCTGAAAGGCAGAGAACTCGTGTACAGACATGCCTGGGGGACAGCTGGACGCACTTGCTGTTATCTGATACGACGAAGGAGGAAACGTAGTGTCTCCCATACATCTCGTCTCATCTCCATAAGGATCCATCACACCCCTGGGCAGCCATGAGCCGAGAAGATGTTGGAACCAAGGAGCCGTGTCCATGTCATGAGCCCACACGCTCAACTCACTATCATAATAAGTGAACTCAGGCGCAAATGCCAAAAGGACCTGAGCCCTTGTTTTCGGAAGCTTCTGTTTCTTGTAATGCATCTGCAGAAATGACTTTTTGCCCGACGCCAAGGTGAATGACTTGGAACCCCTGGTGCCGTGCCTCCAAAATGGGTTGTAATGGTCATATTTCTCCAATAGCAACGGAGGTTGGCAAGGAGCAACGGGAACACAGCGAGTCCCCAACAGCCGCAGCTTCCAGGTAGCTACCCGGTATGCTGCAAGGTACTCAGGTACGACAAGTTCGAAGAGGATGGCAGCTCGTTGGGCTTTGCCATGCTTCGCCTTATTCTGCGGGAGGAAGTCCTCGTGTATGCTAATCTTCAGTCGCTTCCTGCAACGCTTCTTCCAACACCGATTGCATCCCTCCACGCTTAGTGTGCCATTGGGCTGTCGAGTGCAGCAGCAGACACCAGTCTGTATGGCCTCAGATAACTTCTCGTACTCTGCCATGAGGGATGCAAGCTCTGAGCTCTTTGAAGTCCTGGATTGGTAACAGGCGGCGGTCATCCGTTCGCCTACAGCAATCATCACACTCCCCCTTCAGTCTCGTTGAATTGTGTTGGGAAGGCGGATTTTCGATTGGGGCTGTCGAAGATGGAAGCGTGATCCGGGCTGTGGTGAGCGATGCGATCAGCAAGATACTGCTGGACATGATTCAAACGTGCCATCTCATCCATTGTGAGTAAACAAAGCACATCGAGCGCTTCCGGTATGAAAGTGGGATGGTACTTCCTGAGAAGAGGACACGCCGTTGTGGCTGCCTGATCCATGGACACCCATAGCTCGAATAATCGGAGGAGATAGCGGCTCATTAGCAATGCATCGTTATCATACGCATCGCCGACGTTGCTCAGATGATTCAAGAGTGTTTGTGATAGATTGGTACATCTCTGTCTTGGGTCTGTTGGTGTCCCCTTGACTTGTGCCATGATCATCACATCGGCGTGGACGAGCCTCCCGTAACGACTCGCCATCTCATTCACTTGAGAAACCGTTCCTTCACTGACAGATAAAGAGCTGGGTTTAGCGCTCTGCTGCGGAGCATTCGTATTCCGGGTCAGCAGTTGCGAAAGAACTGGGCCGCTGTTGGGCAAATCAAGTCGGAGGTCCTCTTCTGGCGCGCGACGCGGGAGGGTGGGAATCCGGCGAATAGTCTTCTTCTTGTACTCTCGCCACGAGATGGAGGCTCCCTGTCGTGCTTCGACCGCAATGACCTTGAAAAACCCAGACGTGGCGATGAAGAAACTGTCGTACATCGACTGCAGCGGCCCGGAAGCAGCCGACTTCTCAGACTCAAGCTTAGCAAGGCGACGACAGAGCTTTGCTTGGAGCATCAATGTTTTCTCTGGGTGTAGTTCCCCCATGCAATCTTTGAGGAGATCGGCCAACACGGCGCACATGATGAACTTGAAGTACACCCGGTCAACACCGTCGCCGCAATCGTTGAAGATATTGGAGAGGAGGCGTCTGGTGGCAACGCGGAGAACCAGCCAATACGCCGAACGCCTCCAAGGAACTTCGGATGAGCCAAGCACCACGTCATCCCGGACTCTCTTCTGAACTGCTCGAACGCTGACTGGTTTTCCAATGCCTTCCAGCAGCGACATGAGCATCTCACTAATGAGTGTTGGGCTGGGGCAGTCACGCGTCTCGACAATGGGCTTGCCCCCTCTAGATACGTGGGCCGCAAATTTGTCAAAAGTCTCTGAGCTCGATTGCTCGAGAAAGTCACACAGGACGTTGAGGAAGGATTCCTCTCTAAAGTCGTCAAGCGGGATAGCAACTGCGCGACCGGGAAACTCCCATGCCAGCGCATGATTTGCTTTGAGAACTGTTGTGGTAGGGGCCGCAACTTCAAAAACTTCGAAAACGACACTGTTGGTCCTTGAGAAGAAGTTAGAACGAGTCTCAAATAGCTTAGAAGATGGAGACATACTTCTCATCTCGGTGAATTAGGAGAGCCGCGTTTTGCTTTGCGATGTGAAGAGCCAGCCATTCGTTTTCCAAGCGGCTGAAAGCCCATGTGAGGTCTTGCTTGGCCAAGAACTCGTGGTTCAGCGCTTTTGTAGCTTGTAGGGAAGCCTCGAGGGTATCCCAGATTTCTTCATCATCGAAGTGACAAAGGTTACGAAGGGTGCCGCATGCTTTCAAAAGCCGCTCTCCGAGGTTTTGGATTAGTGAGGCATCGTCGCTATTGAATGTTGTCGGGAGCTTGGGAGGCAGGACTAGGTGGTTGAACACAGCGTCAAGCAAGGGCTGCGGCTGGCGAGCCATGCTTCCTCAGGGAATGAAGGAGATGTGCGAGATGAGGCTGGCTGAGACAAGTCGGAAAGGGATCTCGCGTTGAAAAGAAAACAAAGTGGGAGGGAGGGAGAGAGAGGGAGAGTTGGAACAACACAACCTTGCTGAAGCAGCCATTCATATTGGCGGCTGGCAAACACCTGCGTAAGGTTGGTGGCCAACTTCAACCGGGAGGGCCTCCCGCATAATGTCCATAAAGCAGAGAAAACTGTTGGTTCTAAATTGGTTGTACGACCGTGGCTGAGATGTAACTGGTCGACCATGGGTAGCTACCTGACTGTCTGTAGGCGATGGATGCGATAAGCCAATGGGTGCGAGTTTCCACGGCCTGAACCAACAAGATCACCCACGTTGGCGCCCAACCGGCCTCAATTATGGCCTTGCTGCAAATAATTTGTACACTTTTATTTTGAGCAAGTGGTTTGGGAGCTGTCGGCCTTGCGAGAAGCCCTGTATACAGCCTCGCAAAATGTAAGGAGCTGACGGACGGTCGGGCGAGCCTTTGCCGTGCCTTCATTAGCTGTTGTGCGATGCAGCCTCGCAACGAGCGCAGTATGAAGGGTTTAATAAAAGAAGGCAACAAGCTCCGAAAATGCCATTTGCTGGTGTGTGGTTGATTCATCAGTCAAAAGTGATTAGGTCCACATCACGACTGATCGCATCTCGGACGCTTTGCATTCTACTATAACAGTTTCCACTACTCTATATGTATCATTTAAGTGTAAGGTCAAGGGTGAGGTTATGTAAGGAGCCCTTATTAGCTGTTGTGAAAGTATAAAAATGCGAAAATGCTAATGTGCGACCGTACTCTCTTCCAATAGACGCAAATTGATAGAGGCCTGCAGTTCTGCACTGATTCCATGGCTGGAGTCCGTCCCATACATAAATGTGAGGAAAGTGGTAATGAAGGCCTCACTGCCGTACACCAGTCCTGTCTTTCTATCGGGTTCTCCATGTCGCACCAACATTTTCATCCAGTGGACGGCGGCGACCTGGTACCACTTCCATCTCCGGGCTATGCCAGAGGTAACGTGGTTCTTGTCGCCATCTTTGGGTTTGAAGTCAGGGAGACCGTTTGCCGCCGCTTCTTCGTTTGTCCAACCCACGGTGTGCCTTTGGGAACGAAGAGGGGGAAACCAGAATGCCGCTGGAGGCGCTGCCAGGTGAAGGACATTGTGACATCTGCGAATGGCATTACCTCTAACACGAATCCGATTTCGATGTCTCCTAAAAACTTTTCGGCGTTCATTTCGGTGCGGATTGCGGCGAGGTGCTTGTTGGCCTTTTGATCGCGTCCACTTGGTTGTTGGAGGCTGACTTCCGGATCATGTCGATGTACTTAGTCTTCTCTGTCTTGTTCCTTTGTAGGAGTGTCTCGATGTGCTCTCTGGCCGTCATCCAGTCGTGTTGGAACTCCTTCTTCTTGTTTCCGGCTTCGATAAGGGCTTTTTGCGCCGCTGATAGCTTTATAGTGACTGCCCATAGTGCATGGATCGTGATGTCGGTCCAGTCACGCTCTCCACTGCTTGCATTGCCGTTGTTGCTCTCTTCATCGTGGTCTATAGATTCGCCGTTGGATTCATCGATCTATCGGAGCTGTGCTTACCTCTTTGCCAACTGTATGAAAGCTTGCAATCGAGGGTCCGACTTGAAGGAGGACGTGTTGGCCATATTGCTAGCCAGTATGTTGGTTCGAGCTGCAACAGCCAACCGACGGGAGGTAACAATCAAGGTGAGTTTGAAGACGAGAAAGAAATGAGGAGGAGAAATGCAAATGCGGTGTGTTTTTATAGTAAGTTTGGCGGCCTTTTGACATTGAATCGTCCCTTTACATACTGTGGATGATATTGAATCATCCCTCAGCAAACAATACAAACTCTAAACCCAATACTTTATTTATCTCTGGCCTGGTAGCAATTGTGTGAACCGATGCCCGCATTGTTGCTCGAGTTAGGTATCTAAACTGACTGTCTGTAGACGATATCGTGAGCTAATGGGTGCAAGCTGATCCGTTCCAAACCAGCAAGATCACTTGTATCAGCACCTAATTGGCCTCGATCCCGGTCTCCCTGCAAACCCCTTGTACACTTTTGCTTAACCAAGTGGTTTGGCCCGCGAGAAGCCCCGTGTACAGCCTCGCAAAGGCGCTGTGTTCAGGCGGGTGCCGAAAACATCTTGGAAAACAGTGTAACCTGAACGCCCTGGTGCTTGACCTTGTCTGGCAAAGAGCATTTATGTCCCGTCGGCTGTTGCATCGTGCATTGTTGAACATGACGGAAGTTTGGGGGTTATGTGAGGTCCTACTTGGGAGAAATGACCGTAGAGACGGCCAAGGCGCTCCTGCCCTCATTTTGCCCATTCCCTCACCCCTAACTTGAGGTCTGATTTGGCTCCTCAGGTAGGTATGTATGTATGATGGCAGGCAGGCATGCAGCCTGGATTCTATGAAATTGCTCTCAGTTGATTTAGGACGTAATCAAGTAAAAGCATACAGCTGGGTTTCTTAGTTATGCTTCAATAATGCTCGCTGTTTCCTTGTCTGTGACACCCCTGAGGAATAGATGCCGAACTGCTCTGTCTCACACTGAGAAGACAAGAGTCCAAGTCTGCTAATTTAACTCTAAAGCAACGAGGTGGATTTTCGAGCCTGGGTACTCATACTATCACATCAAATGGTACATGTTTTCCCGCCTGTATATGCAGAGAGTACAATTATCTTACAAAAACCACACCCACCCGCTCTACCCTTGCCCAGTGCCGTCATACCGCTGCTTTAGCATCTTCTCATCCATTTTTATTCTTCTCTGCTTTAATCTGAACCTGACTTAAACTCAGGTCTCAGAACCCCTGACCGCTGAGCAACCTTCTCCCAGTCGATGAGATTCCACCACGACTCGGCGAAGGCCATCTTGCCACCTTGGCCGCCAGCACCGACACCCCAGTCAAGAAGCCAGGCGTGCTCCCAAGTGTTGAGGCACAAGAGGGGCTCTAGGTCGATACCACCAGGTGCGAGATCGCCCTGTCGCTTACGAGCGCCTTGGACTTGGTTACGGAAAAAGGTCTTGGCTGAGCCGTCCTTGCCAACCGTGTTCATGTCGGTGCTCTGGGCCCGCCAGTGAGCGCCGGGGTACGGGGAGCCGGCCTGGTAGGTGGTCAACAGGCGGTAGTCTCCGGGGCCGGCCTTGACGAGCCAGATGAAACCGGGGCCGAACATGGCGGAAGCGGTGATGACGAATTCGCGGCGGAGGGTCTCAATGGAGGAGAATGAGCTCTCGAGCTCCTTGCGCAGTTCGACGGGCATGGGGGATCCGGTGGGGGAGATGCCCTGGAAGAAGAAGTGGTTGTTGTGGGCCATGGAGGCATAGTTGAAGATGGGGGCCTGGTTGGGTTCACGGGCGGTCATGAGGGCGATCGTCTTGGTGTCCTTGTCCTCGAGCTCGGTGCCTAGAGAAGAGCCAAAGGTCAGTGGCTAGAAAGGACAATGGTAGATGTTTCAATTAGTCGCACCACCTTAACCGCTCTGTAGCTGCTCGGCTTGTAGAGCCGCTGAAGACGAATATGGTGCCAATTGGTAACAGAGCTGGTACATACCAACAGTCAAAGCATTGAGCTTCTCAATCATAAGCTTCATGTACTCGGTCCAAGCCAAGTTGAAGCCGCCAGGGCTCATCAAATTTGGGACGCCCTGGGAGTAGTCGTGGGGTAGCTCGGGGACATTGTGAATGGAGCGGCGGGCATTGACAGTGCTGCGCAAGCCGAGACCGAAAGCCAGGCGAGGAGCCCTTAATCTGGGACGAATCATGGCGGCGTGTGAAGGAGGCGGGACCACGGGGAGGGGATGTGGTGGTGGTTTGTCGGCTTGTCGTGTGCTTTGCGCGACGATGCCGGCTTCGACTTTTTTTGGCGGTGCTTGATTGGATTGGCCTGAGTTGTGAGGCTCCAGGCTTGGGAGGTACGTACCGTCGAACTCCAACAGTGAAAGACCAATTCGGAAAATGGAGTTACGTTGTACCGGCTTTTGCTGGCGGCATATCACATGTGGACTGCTCTAAACCTTTTTAGACACCCTTTCGAACTGAGCTATCCCCTGTAGAACACAAAACCACGTCTCGTACGTAATCTAGAAACGTTGTGAGGTCTAAACTGGCCCTACCAGTAAGCTTTGCTCAACATAGTCCTTATCCCGTTGGGTTCACTATCTTCCTGGCTATTCTTTGGCGGCTTGAGTGCTGGGGAGGTAATTCTGAGTTGTTCCTTAACTGACCTAGTTAGAGCCGTGCTGACTTGAAAGCCGTGGCTGAGTTTCTAGAACAAGGCCTGTGGCTCACCTCCTTGCTACCAACATGCAGCTCCGCCACTAACAACGCGTCTTGTGCAGGTGTGACCCTCTTGTCCTCCTATCGGCGGGTCTGGTGATGCCCCCATGATCAGCCACAGTCGCCCCGTTCCAGGCTGGCAGGCGTTCAGCAGATCAGCCCCATCAAACCTAGACGGCCTCTCCGTCATCATTATTCTGACTGCATTGTCTTCCCCTCAACTTTGGTTGCCCTCTCTAGGCATCATCGTTCTAAACCCTCCGTGGGTTTTTTTTTGGCTCTTTTTTTGTTCTTCAATAAACACCTTTTTGGATTTAGAGTCAACACTGGGCCACTTTAGCGCTTCGAGTTCTGCCGCCGCTCCGTACTCATCTCCTAGTTAGCCACGGCCATCCTTCCTCCATCTGGACACTCTGAAACACCACTCACTCACTCTCCGTCTCCAACGCAAGTTCGCAACCACCACACGCAAAGCCATCCAATCTTTCCTCCGTCCTCAAACGTCCTTGGTTATACTTTTCGCGCCTTCTACGAAACACCACAAAGGCACTTGGGAACCTCGCGTTTCCATCTCCTCTCTCCTCTCCCATGCTCCCTCCACCAGGACTCGACGCAGTCACCACAGCAGTCATCGACAATGCAGTCTCGGTAGCCACCGTCCTCGATATGGCATCCACCGTCGTTGCCCCCGCCTCCCCTGATCCCACAGCCTCTTCCTCTCAAACCATCTACGAAGAGGCACCCTCCGACTGCTCGCTCCTCGGCTCCTTTGCCATCATTGTCCAGGCCGCGCTCGGCGCTCTGGCTCTCCTGGCTCTTGTGTATAAGCGCTGGCGGGAACGACCTCAACGACCGGTCAAGATCTGGTTTTTTGATGTCTCCAAGCAGGTGTTCGGCTCCGTGCTGGTGCACATGGCCAACATCTTCATGTCCATGTTGACCAGTGGTCGCTTTTCCGTCCAGGTAGACCCTTCTGCCACCACCACGACTCGATCCGACGACAACTACACTCCGAATCCGTGCTCCTTCTACCTTCTCAACCTCGCTATTGATGTATGTCTAACCTACGTTTCTTCTACGCCATGCCAAAGAGTCTGATACTGACTGCCTACCTTTAGACCACACTCGGTATCCCTATCCTAATCATCCTTCTACGTATTCTAACAGGACTTGTCCGCTTCACTCCTCTCGGTTCACCTCCTGAGTCCGTCCAGTCAGGCTACTACGGCCATCCGCCCAACGCGTGGTGGTGGTTGAAACAGTCCCTCATCTACTTCTGCGGTCTCTTTGGCATGAAGCTCTGTGTCCTAATAATCTTCATTATGATGCCCTGGATCTCAAAAGTCGGCGACTGGGCTTTGGGATGGACGGAAGGCAATGAGAAGCTGCAGATTGCTTTCGTCATGATGATTTTCCCCCTGATCATGAACGCCATGCAATATTACATTATCGACTCTTTTATCAAGAGAAAGGAAACCGACCACGAATGCGTTCCAACCGAGGATCCCGAGGATGAGGGCCGTCGATATGACGACAGCGAGAATGAGACGTCGAGAGTCCGACTGGTCGACACAACTGACACCGAGAGCGACGATGAAGAAGCCGCAAAGCTACCTCCTAGACCTCAAAGCAAAGATACCGAGTATAATCCTGAAGTTGACGGCGACGACGACCGCACCATCGTGGGCAGCGGCTCGAGTGCTCGAAACGCCCCGGGCAAGATCACACCAGAACTCTACCCCAAGGAGTAGAACAACTCAATCCGAAGAGTTCTGTTCTGGATTGTCTGTGTTTTTTAAGTTATCGTGTATCTTGTTGCTTCTTATATTGGTTGGCCAAAAGACAAAGAGTTGGCTTGGCTTGGCTTTGGGTGTATCGTGTCGTTCGTTCCTGCTTTCGAGGGAGGCTTTCTTGGTACATTTGGCGGGCAGAATGCCATGGGCGTTTTCTTAAGACGGCATTTTCATATTTTGCAAGGGGTTGAAGGAATCAATAGTGTTTATACATGGACCGGATTTGGGCTTGCATGTCATACCATGCACCCGGGCGTCGTCACTCTCCGCGTAATCGTCCCACTTGCATGACGAGGCTCTTTGTACAGACGAGGGCCTCTCCCACGTGCTATTTGATCTAGTAAACGGACGGAAGCCCAACTAGACAGTCTGTGTCTCCAGTCTATGCCTGCTGGAACGGGATTCATTTTAACTTTGTCATGTTTATTCATCTCTTTTTCAACGTTGCTAATATGGCGAAGCGTCAACGCTGACAACTACCCATGTCCAAACCCCCCACTGCTCTTTTCAACAAACACCAATGTTCCGAAACCTTCTCCATCTTAACCCAAGCCACGCCTGAAATGGGGTTCGTCCGAACCCGTGTCTCATTCATGATCCACGGATAGACTATCGAAATGTGCCACAGAAACAAGACATGTGCCAGCAGACGATAAGAGGCTAGAATAGTGCCTCCTTGGTAACACCAACCACTGTGACGAGAATCCAACAAGAGATTACAAGATCAAGAAGAAAAGAAGAAAAGAGATTCCAAATGCTGCTCAGCGAGGATATCCCGACCCCTGAACGCCCCAAAACCAACCCTAGCCTCCCAAACAAGAAAACAAAGACTGTCGTGCGAGATATGCGTGGAACGTGTGGTTACAATATTCTTGAGTCGTGCGTTAGCTATAAAGTTGTTTCACTGAACTAGAGCTTAAGGCTGGTACGCCTTGTATCCAGGGTACGACTCCGTAGCAGGCGGTTGATCCTGTCGAGCGAAACCCGAGTTATAGGCATCGTTGACGGGTGAGCGTGGTGGATCTTGTTGGGGATATTGCCGTTGGGGCACCGGCCGAGGGCCGTAGTGAGGCTCAGGAGCAGGGGAATATGTTCGGTGGTTGCCATAGGCCTGCTCGCTCTGATAACCGTAGCTGTCCTGGATAGCCGGGGTCTTTCGAGCAGAATGGAGATAGTCGTCGAAGGCGGCCTGAGGAGCTGGGGACCGTGAAGGTGCAACTCCGTATCCATATCCGTTGAGCTCGGGAGCTGGGGTTCGGCTTGGGGCCGGAGGAGCTTGTCTCGTGCCGTAACCTTGGTTGGCATTGTCGTACTCTCCATAACCATTGTGAGGTTGCTCATACCCACGGTCGGCAGTCTGGTTGAATCCATTGTAGTTGTTGACAGGAGAGTGTCGGTCCATCGGCGCGGCACCGACACCCGTACCGTACTGATCATGGTCGTATCCATCACCCTGGTTATGATAACCATAACCCTTGTTATCAATGGGGGAGTACATGTCAGGAGCCTGGCCAGGGTTGAAGTATCCACTGTTGTTACCCTGCTGTTGGCCGTAGACCGGGCTTCGTCCCTGGGGCATGGCGGACGGCGTGCCGTTCATCATTCCATACTGTTGCTCCTGGACAGGCGACTTTTTGAGCTGGTCTAGTTCAACATCATCATGTAGGCCGACCTTGGTCGTGACTTCGGCCTTTTCCATGGTGGGCATTTCGGGGAGAGCATCCTCATCGTGTTTACCGCCGCGCACCTCCAACTCGGCGTATTTCGGAGGCTCGTTTTGCCAGTGTTGGGTCTGTGGGGCAAACTGAGTGCCAGAGGTTTGGGGAGCTGAGGTTTGGCCAAAGGTTGGGTTCATGGGCGGCTCTGATCGGTAGGCGTCGTGGCCTGTCGCGGGGGCGTAAGGGTCGTCGAGATGCTTGTGTTTGCGGTCTCCTGGAGGGTCGCAGCATCCGCAGCAGTCACCGCAGCACTTGAGGCATTGACAGCAATTGCAGCAACATGAAAGGCCGCAGCAGCAGCACCGAATAATACACCAGACGATGCTGAAGATGATGAGACCTCCAACGACAATGATACCAATCAAAGGCCATCTGAATGAAGGTTAGCAAAGGAAGAGATGGAAGACTGTAAATGAACATACTTGCACCACGCAACCGCCATGCAGTTGTCCCAACTGGACAGCGCTGTCTTGATGTCTGTGATCTTTTGGCTAGCATCCGTAGCAACGTCTCTCTGCGTCAGTCCGGCAGTGATGCCTCTCGCGACGGCATCCCTGAGGAGCTCCAAAGCGCTCGGCCGGATGCTCCGCGCCATGGCAACGTCGATTGAAGGCATGGTGTAGCCTGGTTGTCTTCCGACCTTTCCAAAAAATCAATTTGTGCGGCGAAAGAGCGGGATAAAAGAGTCGTGGTGAACAAAGCCCGGCGTATTGGGTGACGCAAAGTGTTCGCAAGGGGGATTCGTCGTTTCAGGTGTCTGTTTTCGGCTGGTCCTCGCTATCGCACGTTCCTACGCGATGGAATGATCGGAAGTGCCACGGTGGACAAATGTTTCTTGAAAGTGGCGGGTATATGCAGAGATTAAGAGAACCCTTGCGCGAGTGTCTCTGTTCGATGGGACGGAATCGTGTGTGTTGGAATGAATGGGTGCGACGAGAAGGCTGACGAGTAAGTAGTTGTTTCAGCGACGGCAAACGGACGGAGAGGGATTCGTCGGTCGATGTAAACAAATAAAAGAGAGTTGATGCTTCAAAAGGCTAACATAGAGAAGGACGCTCGCGCCAATAGAGTGTGAAAATTCAAGATAAAAGACAGGACGCCGTGGAAGAACGGCTCTCACCTTCACCCTTGTGGATGGTTGGAGCTTTTGAGTGAGCGCTGGAGAGAACAGAGGAGGTTGAGGTGAAGGGAAGGAACGCCACGAGGGGGGCGCCTTCTTTTCCCCCCCGCCAATAGCGCCTCTGAGGTCCCTGGAGGCAGTTGGGCCCAGGGGAAATTGACCCGCTGGATCGGCCTGGAGCTAGGCGAGCTAGCCCCTATCGGTAGCGCTGAAACAGTGAGACAGCAGGCCGGGCCGTGCTTGCCTTGCATAAAGGCGACCTGCAGACGGCAACTGCCCTGCCCTCCACTTCGCTATCCAGGTCGGGTGCTCTTTCCCTTCGATCTTCTCTTCGCTTCAGTGGCTTCCAGTCCTTGGGCAAGGACGAACTTGGTTTGGTCGCTCTCCACCTTTTTAAATGACAGGTCGGCGCTGAACATCGAAATGTTCGAGTGACGACAGAGAGGGGCTACAAAGGCAAAGATTCGAAGTTGATCAGAAGCGAACCAGTTTTTAGACGCTCGAGTTGCTTGGGGGCCAAGGGAATCAATGGGCAGTATTGACTGGACTGTAACACAGCCCCTCTACTTCGCACTCGTAGTCTCTCCCTGCAGGTGAACCAGGAGATGTGAGACAAGGTAATAATAGTCTAATCAGTATGGAAAGGAAAAGCTACAGCAACTTGGACTTTCTAGTGGTCAATTCATCACCTGGAAGTAGTCTTGCCGAGGGCGGAGGGACGGGAGCAAGAACCCTCCTTTCTTTCGAGGATTCATGATCCATCAACGAAACTCACTAATGACGACTTGCGCCCTTCTTCCATCGCGCGATCTGCATCATGTTTGCACAACTCCACGTCTAGGAAATTACTCATGACGGAATTCTCCCTGATCACCATCGCAACTTGGGTATTACCTCTCATGAGAAAAGTGTCTTCACCTTCCTAAATACATACCCAGGTCTCTATCTTCCTTCGTACGGTTTGTCCTGCGCAATATTTTTACCTTTTTCGCCAAGCCAGGGTTAGGTACGTTCCTAGCTGTTAGAGAGAAATGACAGGGTCATCGATCCCAATTGCTGGGCAGACGATGCAACTGTTGAGGTCTTTTTTTTTTTTTTCCCGCGCCTTTTGCTGAGGACCGGGAGCAGCCCATTCTGCGACAAGCCAAGACTGCCGATGGAGGCCAATTGTAACAGCGAACCAACACATTTGCGCAGTTCGTCGCAGCATGTCCCAAGTACGCGAGACACAGCCAACGAAAGATTTGGCCTGCGTCTGCAGCGTAGGTTCTTCGTACAGCAGGCGGCAATCACTATCTGCCAATCATCCGCGCATAAACGCCATCTTAAACAATTGATGCGATACCAAATGTGGCTTGTATGCGATGCTTGTTTCAAGAGACGCTGGGAATCTAGTTAATCGCCCAACGAGATGCTCGATTCATGCCACACGCTCTCAACGGCAGACGAGGCTGTAACAACTTACATCGGCGCTTATCAAATTATGATTCGACTCGTCCCTGACAGCACCGTAAATAGATATCGACTCGTGTTCTGCATTATTGTTGATTATGCTATGGACGTGGAAACGACGTTTCAGGAAGAAAAAGATATATCTCAAGAATTCCATCCTTTGGCTTCTTCAAATCCTCTCTCAGTGTTCTCTCGAGGTTTCGAGAACCATTACCTCCAGATCATAAATCAATAATAGAATCCGTATGCCCACAGGCGAATATCCCAGGCTGGATGCCTCCATATTCCCGTTGCCGAAACGCCCCATCATTACTCGTCGCCTCCCTTGACCTTTGCGACACCAGCGCCCTTTCTACCGAACGCTCGATGCCCGTCTATCTTTTATTTGCCGGGAGGAGGCCCCTGGGGCGGCGCATAGTCCCCGTCGCGCTGATACGTGCCCTGGGGAGGCTGAACGCCCTGTTGTTGTCCAGCGCCGTAGTAGCCATCAGCAGTGTTGAACGTCGTTCCAGTGTACTGTGGCTGCTGCTGCTGTCCGTAGGCTGGAGGAGGGGGAGCGGGAGGGTATCCGCCGTAACTCTGCTGCTGCTGGAAATTGCCGCCTGGGGGAGGGTAGTTCTGTTGGCCGTAGTTGTGCATCTGGTGTTGGTTCTGGTTTCCGTATTTGCCTCCAGGAGCCATCCAGCCGGTGCCGTAGACGGGTTGGACGCCACGACGACGGCGACGACGAGCGACGCTTCTGCGCATGTTGTTAGCATTGCTGTAGACTGGAGTGCAAGCAATCGCACAGCCTGAGAAGAATTGATACTTACAGACACGATAGCAAGACGATGAAAAAGAGACCGATGGCAATGGCCAAAACAACCCAGCGACCCCAGCTGTACCAACTTGATCGATAACAACGACCGTCGTGGTAGCTGTATCCAGAGGGACACACCCAGTAGCGCTTGAGGAGATCCTCAACGGGCGCCATCGTTTATCGAATGAATTGAAGTTCAATGAAGGGTTTTTTTTTGTTGGTGGAGGAGGAGAAAGTAAAGTTTGGTTTAAGAAAAGCTCGCAGCTGATCACGTTTGTTGTGCTTTGCACGGCAGTAAGCAGGTTGTTCCCTGAGCTGCCAAGCTAACGCGAGTCGGCGCAATAGTTCCCGGACGGTCACAAGCTCTGGGCACTAAAGACGTGGGATTAAGTAGTGGACCCGCGGTGACGGTGCGAAATGCGGTCGATGATGATGAACCAGGTGGCAGTTGTGAGGATCTATTCCGATCGTGGGCAAATCAAAACTGATTTGGGGGTTGGGCGATGATGGAAGAGGGGAAAATCAGGTTGTTACAATTCAGCCACCGCCTAGTTAACGACGAGAGATGGATGAGATGGATGAGAGGGATGGAAGAGGTAGCCAGTGAGGTGGGCGGGCTTAATATCTCTTTGTATCACAAACGGGCCTTGGCAGCCAGCACAGCCAAGACGGACCGGCAAAAGGACTGTGACTTGACGAGTACCCCATTGACGCCTTGCACGCCCACGGGGGCATGGGGTCCCAACCGTGTCTCGGCATTGCATCAGACGATTCCAAATGTTTCGGTGGCTGTGCACAAAGGCGGGCAAATCAGAATCAGCGGGTTGATTTGGACGCCTTCGGTTGCTTGGCGGCTTCCATCAAAGTGAAGGGGAGACTTGTTGCTGCGTGTTGCGGCGTATTGCTCCTCATCAGCAATTGCCGGATTTGAATCGCGGACAAACTATTCGGTACATCATCTGTTTTGACAGAGTGTGATGTCTTCCAAGTTGGCCAACTCAGGCTGAGGTGGTGACTAAGGTATCCTGTCATGGAAGTGTCAAGTGCGCGCCAGGGTATTCGTACTTCGTACTCTACGCCACCCGCAGCAGATCACACAAGCCAAGTTTCCCCGTCACAATCGTCATCGTCATCATCACCCATCATTTATAGTATTTTTCTTCTTTTTGCCCTGTTCCTGTTCCTCCCCAACTTCTCTAGAAAATCCCTTTGCGATAGATTCTCGTAAGTCACAGCAGTTGCTCTTGGCAGCTGCAATCAACATTAAGCCACCCCAGTAATCATGCAAGCTTATCCGGTACTCTTTCAAACAGCTCCCGTCGAGTGGTATCCCATACGCAACAATTCTCGCTGAGCCTCACCATCGTCGTCGCCCATCCCCACATGGCGTCCTCGACTGGCAACTCCGCCTCTCCTGGCGTCTTGGGACATGTGGCACTGACAAACCTTCAATTCCTCCGTCACCGCATTCGTAACCGTACGAACAGAGCCCGGTCCACCCCCGGCCTTTCTGTGGTCACTCGATCCCACCACTCTGGGATGTGAGTATCGGATCCCGGAGCCATCAAGGCCCGTGGTTCGTGGGGTGCAGCCTTCTAGAATGACGATTGTTGTTTGACCCTTGTGCCTTCAGCCTGATTGCGTCGAGCCGGTGGCAAATCCCCAATTGTAATGAGCCACAAACTTCATCTCAAGTATTTTGCAAGCATGTTGTATTTCTATACATGGTATATGCCAGCTGCACTACTGGTATGAAATCTATTAATGTTGTCCTATCTACACAACCATTTGTATAACGCGATACGAGGCTAGACTTCTGCTCTCCATGTGTTATGCACACCGGGAACCTGCATTGATGCGAGTCTATAAAACTCGCACTCGTAGTACTGAATGCCGTCCATTATTGTGATAGGTTATCGTATTCGAAGAAAAGTGACATAAAAGCGATGAAGAAGGGATACGTGTATCAACAGGCGTAGCTCTTCATCGGTGCCTTGGCCTCGTTGCTTCTCGTTGTTGTTCAATCCGATGATATGAAATCCGAACCAGTTAACGTTGTCCTTGCTCCATGCCCACGTATTCAAGTCCCAAACCCGTCCTACCTTTCCCTGCATGAAAGGAATCCCACGCTGGTGACCCAAGGTACGCCGACCTACGTCACAACCGATAATTTTTCCCACGCCAAATGCATCAAGACCTTGGTGTACGAAGTAAAAATCTTGTTCCACCAGGACACAGGCAACGCTTTCTTTTCCTTCCCTCCGAAAACGCCGTCATCGCCAAATTAAAAATCATATAGAGGTAACCATCAAACTCCCTTCCCTGATCATTACGCTGAGGAAATCGATCGTCATTCGTTGTCATAGAGTGCTGAGATTTGTGTGGTTCGTGGTTGAGGTGATGGAATACGCCTAGAGCCCAGCCTTGGGGAAGGAGTAACGGTTGCGGCGGAGTTGGTCGGAGGTCTTCATATTGAGCTCAGCGGCTTGCTGAGCCTTCTGCTTGGCGGCTATAGCGTTGATCTTTTCGCGAGCCCTGATGAGGCTGCTGTTGTCCTGCTGCTTGAGCTTGGAGCGGATATCGTAGAGGGCAATAAGGGTCGCGGCTCGTTCAGCGTCATCCTCGTACTGCAATATAGTTGTCAGCATGCGAATCTTATGTCAATCATACCGAGGGCGGGGCTCTGCTCACATCTGAATCTCCTCGTCGCGGAGTACCGGGAATAGAGTTGGCGGCAGACCCAGAGCGAGAACCGGGAGTTAGAATACGGCGACCAAATTTGTCAAACTTTCCTTCAGAGAAGGCACGTTGGAGCCCTGAGGGCCGAAGCTGGTGGGATGGGACGGAGACGACTGGGGAGGGGGCTAGGTGTTCGTCGGTTCTGGCACGTGTGATCTGGACGACGGTGTTGTTGTTGGCCTTGACGATGGCAGTTGCGGCGTCAGGTTCCTAAAGGCAAAGTGTGAGCTCAGGTGTCAGTTAGAGAGAAGGGGTGGCCAAACCAACATACAGCAGCGCCGAGGTTACTGAGGTCGGCGAGGACTTGGGAAAGTTGTAGGCTCTCCATGGTTGGGTGGTTAAGTGGTGTTCTTGTATGTGCGGGAGTGGTGGCGGTGATATCGTGGTAAAGGAACTCTTCGTAGCGAGCTCATGAGACGTCGGGCAGATATTGTTGGATCAAGAGGCAGAATCGCCGAGAAGGCGAGTGTGAGACGGTGGCGGAGGGAGACTTAAAAGGTAGAAGGGCGGGAGAAAATGAGAAAGTGGTGGGTGAATTTTTTTGGGTTTGGGCATGAAAGTGACAAAACTTCCAGGACAGAGAGACGCACCTTCCAGGTTTGACTTCTGTTGTGCGTGCCTATGGTGTGGTGCGGTCACAGTGGAGAGATCAGTGGGATTAGTGGGGTTATGGGCGTGGATGGTCCTCCCGGCAGTGGCCACACCCACCACAAGCGACATGGATTTATTCGTGGGCGCGTTCCAGGTCAGGCCTTTTACCGGTATCGAGTTCCAGTTCCATTTCATTTCTGCAGCTTCTGTTTGGACGCTTGCTCTGGAGCTGCAAGAAGGGGCCCCGATGCGGTCTGGATCCATCGGCGACCTCCACCGGCCGGCCGGGGGCCAGGGGGTTGAAAGACCAGTGGGGTTACCGCATCGCCGGATATCAGCGATGGACATGGACATGTTGACAGTGCGGTCTCCAGTGATGAGCACGCATGATGATGATCATTGTTATCAGGGAATTTGGGCGTTTGTCTCCCCATTGATGCGTTGATGAGACACTACAATCAGACAGTTTCCTTTTCGTCTGTCTGCCTCTCTCTCTTCAGTACGAGCACATGCAATGCAATGGATCAAATGGAAGAAGCCGTTAGGCTCAGGAGGCGGCTTGGGAAGGTAGAACTAGATGAACAGATGCAGCCTGAAATGTAAAAAATTGCAATATCCTTCACTGGCTGGGAAAGACGTGTGAGGGTTGCAACTAATGAGCCCTGCTCCCGGACGCCGGTCCCGCCGGATTGTTTTTGCTGTCTTGCAGCCTTTTTGAGCTGACTAGCGAGTCGGCCTTCCTTTCCCCTTTCTCCTTCTTTGATAGCATGAAAAGGAGCCTTGCCTCGCTTCGTGCTTTGCGTGTTGCCAAAGAGCAAAACTTACCAGTCGAGTTGAGTTGGCAAGTTGGTAAAAGAATAAAATGCAAATAGCATCGTTAACCCACACGGCTCATATCCCAGCTCTAGAATCTTGATGTCTTCCTCCTCCTCCTCCTCCTCCTCCTCCACCACATCGATTCATCGGCAAATTATGCAGCACGGCCTTTCCAAGAGGCGGGGTGAATGACGACGGGGGGAATTTAAGCGCCTTGGTCCTCCCGTCACTCCCGCTTTTATTCAACAAACTCATTGGTGATCGACGCAGTGTGGCCATGGATTCCAAGCCGCTCAAACTCTCGACGGGTGTCACCTGTTCTTATGTCTCCTTTTTGACTCACTCTTCAAGCCAAAGGCTCACAATGACCTACTGCATTGTCATGACACCTTGACCGCTCCTCGCAGAGCCCCCCAGGCTTCACCGCACTCTTCACCGAGAGTATCTGTCTGTTGCTTCCCATTCCCCCTCTTTGGGCTGGTGTGGGGAGCTAACACTCAACAGTCGGCCCCGGCGAAAGCTTGGTTCGCAATACGGGGATAGGTTTGCTGCATCATCTTGCTGCCTGTGAAGCTTCCCCATGTGTGTGTGGGCTTTGCGCTTGCAGCCGGGCAGGGGGAAGCTCTCGTCTGTGTGTAAAGCCAAGAAGGGAGAGGTAGTCACCAACACGCATCGAATTGACTCGGAGAAAGGGCCTTCACTGCTATCCTGCACCTGGATCTGAGTGTTCGCACACTGCGTCATTCACCTTGGGCAAAGGGTAGCATCTCCCGAAGCTTTCCCTGGACATGCACACCAACCTGTAAGCCTTGTCCTCCGAGTCTGTCCGATGTCGCTGGCCACATGATCGAGTTCTTTGAACCATCTGCAACTCCACTTCCCCGCAAACTCGGATATCACGCCCCTAGGAGTTCCAGCTCCACCCCCGATCTCACGTCCATGACCATTGCCATTGACCAACCATCTCTGACCAGACAGCCTTGCTTTGCGTATCTTGGACCCTGCTTTGGTCTGCTCCCTGCCCTGCAGTTATAAGTCCGAGAAGCCGAATTTGCTGCGACCCTCCTGCGACGACAATCAGGATAAATCCGAGGGTGTGCTTGCTCATCCCCCTTCAAATTGCAGATACATAGCCAGATCCGGTCTGTTCAGTTACACCTCGTTCCCCGGACCTGCCCGTTTCACACCCTTCTGATATGTCTTCGTTTCTAACAAACCAGTTTCCACCTCCGCAACATGTCGCGTGAGAATGCGGCGCCGGCTTCGTCTTCAGTTGACGCCCCCGCCCCCGCGTTCATCGGGTCCGGCCCCGCCCGGTGACCCACGGGCTGATGCCCCGTTGCGATGTACCGGCCCGGTTGATAGTTCCAGAAGGAGCAATCTGTACTTGACCGGTTTGTGTTACATGATTAACTATGGCCATCATTGGATACAACTCAACTTCTATTACTGGACATTATATACATCGTAGACATTCGTAGATGTCGTACCGTTTTGGATTGAAACAAGTTGAGTTCCTGTCTTTGTGGAAGGGAAATCGCCTCTAGACAAGTCGAGATGGGTCATTTGACGCCCCACTAGGGCGCCTCTCTGTGCCCGTGGATCGAAAATTCGGTGCTTGTCTTCGAAAATGTTTCCAACTGTAGTCAACGCCAAGCTCGCATCACTGCATTCATTCAGAGCAATTATTCTTGGCATCAAACCTCTGCAAATCAAATCCCCTATCGCTCTCCAAAGAGGGATTCCCTTCTTGGCACCTTGACCCACTGCTGTTTTGTTCGCCTCCTCGACGGTTCACCGTCACCTTCATCCGGGCATGGCGCACAACATTTGGGCCATTCCGCTTCAACTCACAAACTTCAACATCGTTGTGGCCTTCTTGGGAGGTTTCATATCCCTTTTTGGCCTTGTCTCGTATCTTCTCAAAGAAAACTACTATCTCTCTGAAGCCTGTAAGTTGCTGTCATCATCACCCATCTCGATACCTTCACTGCGGGATTTTTAAGGCGTCAAACACGACAAGAACGTGAAGGCTGATATCGAGGAAACAGTAATCGCGCTGCTGGTAGGCGTGGCATTTGGTCCTCATGGCACCAACTTCATCCAGCCCAAGGACTACGCCCAGTGCGCCGGTCTCTCCGATGTCGAATGTCAAGAAAATCTAAACTCCATCACCCTCAACTTCTCTCGCCTGGTCCTGGGCGTGCAGCTTGTCCTCGCCGGTGTGCAACTGCCCAGCAAGTACTTGTGGCGGGAATGGAAGTCCATTCTTCTGCTCATCGGGCCTGGCATGACGGCCATGTGGCTATCCACGAGCGTCCTCGTTTGGGGCCTTACTGGCCGACCCAACTTTCTACATGCCCTCGCCGTGGCAGCTTGCGTGACGCCGACCGACCCCGTCTTGTCAGCCGTCATTGTAAAGGGCAAGTTTGCCGAAAAGAACATACCGACGGAACTTCAAAACGTCATCATTGCCGAATCAGGCGCGAATGACGGTCTTGGATACCCCTTCCTCTTCTTCGCCTTGTATCTCATCAAGTATACTGGCCCCGGTGCTACATCGGGGGGTGCCGGAGATGCCATGGGCCTCTGGTTTGCCTTTACGTGGGGATATACCATCATCCTTAGCATGGTATACGGCGCTGTGGTGGGATGGATTGGCAAAGAACTTCTTCACTGGGCCGAGGAGCGCAACTACGTCGATCGTGAGAGCTTTCTAGTCTTCGCCATTGCCCTCGCCCTGTTTGTTCTTGGAACCTGTGGCTTGGTCGGTACCGACGACGTTCTGGCCTGTTTCATTGCCGGGAACACGTTTACATGGGATGACTGGTTTCGGCTGGAAACCAAAGACGATTCTCTGCAGCCGACCATTGATATGCTCCTCAACGTGACCATATTCCTGTGGTACGGTGCATCCCTCCCCTGGACCAGCTTTGACGGCGACTCCCTCATGCCCACCTGGCGTCTCGTCGTCCTGGGCCTTTTGGTCCTGCTCCTGAGGCGCTTGCCTTGGGTCTTTGGCATGCACAAGTGGATTCACCAGATCGAGGAGGTGAAGCAAGCCATCTTTGTAGGCTTCTTTGGCCCCATTGGTGTCTCGGCTATTTTCTACCTCTTCATCAGCCTGGAGTTTATCAAGGCACATTTGAGCGATGAGGACGGAGTCCCTAGGGACGACGTGAAGCATCTCGGCGAGATGATTCAGATTGTGGTCTGGTTCCTTGCCGTATGCAGCGTTGTAAGTATCGACAGTACGATTGACTCGTGCATTCTCTCTGCTAATTGTGCTGTCATAGGTTGTTCACGGATTGAGCATCCCTTTGGGTAAACTGGGATATCTCGGACCCGTGACGTTGGGTCGCGTGCTCAGCCAGAGCCTCAGCGATGAGCCCCAGGCAGTGGCGGCTCGACGAAGGATTCCCATTATCGGGAAATACCTCGTCTTCAGGAACAAGAACGACGACGAGTCCCGCGTCGCTAGGAACATTCAGCATCCTCTGGTCATCTCGAACCCCCGTCCTTTTGGACCAAGTACTGTTGCCGAGGCCAGAGCGGCGGAGGCGTCTCAGTCAGCGACTCCTGGTGGCACGCGGTCGGGAACTCCAATTCCGCGAGAACGGGAGATTCGCTTCCATGATGAAGTGTAGACGAGCACGGCGCAAGCCCAACATGGACGGCACTGCGATTCATTTTCTCCCTAGATCCAAGATACCTGCCTAGGCTGGGAGTAAGACCAGGAGCCAGGTTCGCAGGGTGGAAGCCGAGCAGATAGATTGAAATAAAACCATAAAAGGGAGCAATTGCTCCAAGACCATAACACGTGGTCACTCATCACCAAAGCTTTGTTCCCCGACATGAAAAAGGCTGAAGCGAATCTAGTCCCTGCGAACGCCACTTTGGGTTGCCTCCTTTCTACCAATCTCACAACTTGCTGTGACTGGTGCACAGTCTCTATGGTCAGTGCGATTCCTCAATTTCAGCCTTACAGCTGTTAATTGCATCCGTGGAAAACTGTGTATTTCACTTCTTGCGACAACAACTGGGGGCTATTTGACACATTCTCCAAGCCTCAATGCGCCACAGAGCTTACTCATCGTGTAAGATATGACTTATCATATAACAGACCCGTGTTCTAGAGAACCAAAGCCTCGACCAAGCTGAGGCAAAGGAGGTGTGTTTAGCATGTCTCACTTTATTTCTTGAAACTGTTTGACTTAGCCCTGTTTGAGAAACTTTTACTTTTAATATTATAATTAACTGGCCTAAGTTTTATAAAATCTGTGTCAGCCCTCAGAACAGTCTGACAGAAGCCAGGAGGATGTTACATGCCAGAACAATATATGTACTATTCTACTGAACTCTTTTGGAACTTAGGTGTATAAATATGGCCCCTTTCTCCCACAATCTGAGACTGAATCTTCCCTCAAGCATCTCTTACATTACCACTCAAAAGTGCCACCTCTCTTGTAACTACTACAAGCATCTAAAAAGAAAACAAGATCACACCACCACATACAGCATCATTACCAGCACTATTAAGCCAAAATTCACCTCAGTAAACATGTCTCACTCTATCGACACCAAGACCGACATTGTCCTAGGCTGCTATCTCCCTGGCTTTCTAAACGAGGAGTGGATTGCCCTCTTCAGGGAACTTAACGACGTTGCTAAAGCGCATTCCAATAACTCTGAACCTGCCAGCCCTCGACGAGCCGAGCTCGCCGACAAAGAGACCAAAACATCTCCCGAGGCTCCGGAAGAAGAGCTTCCTGCAGTGTGTCAACCCCAGTTCAATCTAACGCCCGAACGCCGCCGTCAAGCCACTGGGGGTCGCAGCACCTTGGTTCATCCAGACCTGCACTTCTGAAGATGATGTTGGAATGCGTTCGCTTCGTGGCCACACTTCGTTGAGCTCTGGAGAACCCTCTTACAACAAATGAGACAACACGGTCAACGGACTAGGTTAAATTTGACTGTCAGTATCTGTAGCATATGTGTATACTGCACTAGTACTAGCCTTTCGCAAATAACTTGGGCATTTTATTTTGTAGTTAATAGACTTTTAAAGTCAGGACCTAAATATACCTTCTACTAAAACAAAGCCCAATCTTGAGAGTGGAAGAAATAACATATATCAAAAGTAACCAACACCGCGGCGAGAGCCTGCTACTGGCTACAGGGTCATTCCTGGTATGCAATGAGTGTTCCTCTGTATAGAATGGACATCCGTCCTGGATATTCCCTCCTGTTCCAACTGGTTGTTTCTATAACTTCCAAGTAGTGAGAGATATAAGAATGTACACAGATCAACGGTGCGCATTAGAGGACTTCTGTCGGGTCGCCTGACAAACGGACGTGGGGATATTAGGGCCTATGGGCCAGTAGGGAGACAGACAATACATCATCACATCTGCACATACACACATTGGCACTGCATGTCCGACAGTTGGTAGCATTGCACGTTCATCGTCGACCCAAAACCAGAACCAGAACCAGCCTCGTCGTCTTATCAGCCAGCTCCATCCGTGGCGTTTGGGAAATCTAATACCATTCAACTTACTCAACCGAGGAGACCCGGGCCACTGCTAGAATGGGGCCCGCCACCACAGGAGAAACTGTAGCATCTTAATTATAACTAAATTGCTCAGTCTAGGAGTAAGGTTAGGAGTGGGGGCGTTAGAACGCCTCTGACTCATTGTGCCAGGCAAGCGGAATCAGTCAAATGAAGACGCGTTCGGTACCGGTAACCCAAAGGAGCTCGTTCCATCTCAGGAAGCGAAACATTGCGCTGTAGGCCCCGTCTAGCCTTTTCGCATTTTGTGCCTCATCTGCGGCAGGGAATTCGAATCGAAACTTTGTCAACTATAGGAGGCTAGGCTTATACTTCACAAGGTTCCCATCCGGCTCAATGTCTAAATCCGGAGGGAGGAGGATGACCTCTTCGTTGGGCTGACGTTTGCTCTTCTTGGGCACAACCCTCCTTCCAGCAAAACAAGTCTTCGGTCTTGTGAACTCTTCGAGACGCCCAAGTGGGGTATGTGGGAAAAAATGATCGTTCTTCTAGTCTAGAAACAATTAGAAACATATTATATCATGGATGGCCATGTTCTTACCTCGGGGTTCCCTTTGCGGTTTTGCAACCGCGTGAGCGTCCTCAACGGTTTGTTAAAAGATATAATCTTGGCCTGCTTACCAAGGATCTTGAAACTAAGCGACTTCAAAACCAAAGGCAGAAGTCCCTCGGATTGCTGAGTTCAACATTGTGGAGCTCCTGGTTAATAGTCACCGTTACAATCGTTTGCTTCGATCGGGCTAGGTGTGGACTGTCACAAATAGAGAAAGGCAAATGATAATTCAGTGAGCGGCGGGAAGGAATTAAGGGCTGGAATCATTTTGGAGAGGTCCAGAGAGGGTTGGAGTGAAAGGTAAAGTGTGAACAGTCACAGAGTAAGTAAGCTGGAAATGAATGAAATAGGTGGGAACCTAATGGAACGCCTTAGGTGATACCCGGGCTTGGGCCCAGGTTGTAGTTACACAGAGAGATTTCTGGTGTTGAGTAATGAAGAGTATATTTACTAGGTAGTAAATCGTGAGTAAAGGTACATGTGCGACGCTCGACAAGTGAGAAACCTCCCTCAATAGCAAACAAATGAGCCTACTATGACAAACAACACTGAATCATCCCTAATAAACACGGGCTTCCATTCCTACACCTACTTACACACACAGCTTCTTCGTACTGAATTTCTGTCTATCCCCTCTTTCACTTCTGCGTTCAGATTCTGCTTCATTGGAGTTAATCTAGATATATATACACACCTCTTCGTCTCTTCTCCCTCAATCTTCATCCTCTACTCTTTTCGCTCTTGCTCACTTGTACGAGTAGAACTCTCTTCGCCTAAGAGCCCGGACTGAGGATAAAACTCGCTCTGTTCGGACAAAAACGACCAATCTTCGCTACGACCCAACCACTGATGGTAATGTGCTAAACTCCCCACCAAGGACAAAGTCAGAAAGGATTTGGAAGTCGCCAAAGGTACCGAGAGTTCGGTTGACCATGGGAAATGAAGCGAACAAGTATCTGGGCAAAACAGGCACCGTCACGAAACAAAACCAGAACAGGGAGAAGCGCGAGGCATTTGTGCGTGTTTTCGTCCCCCTAACGGATACTATTTCTTCCCAGGCGAAATTCTACATTAGATGTCGAATGTCCAACGGCCGACTGCACCCTCGCGTCACCGACGCGCATCCCACCTTCTTCTATTCCGAGTTCTAGGAGGACATCGCGAAGGGGACCAACAAGAGAGACTGGGTAAAGGAGATCAACACACTTTGCAAGCGCAAAGCCGCGACGGATCAGACAACGAATGCTTTCTTCGAATCCACCCAGCCACTCGCCCATGAAGAATCAGTTCCGCTGGCCCAGGAGATGAAGGTGTGTCTGATGTCACAGCGCATCGAACTCTACAAACTGACCGAAATATTAGACCGTGGACCGGCAACTGGAATGCCTCGATGTGCTCGCTGTGCACAAAGCTTAGCAACTCGCCCTTGATGGAGCGAACAGCTTGTATAATAACAGTTCACAAAGCTCTTTGCACCGACGCAGAGAATGGGTCACACAGCGACTGGTGCCCGCACTCTTCAATCCGCGATGCAACGAGTTTCCCTGATGCGAGACTATCTCTTTTCTCAGCCAGTCTGGATGGTTTTTTGGCACGCCAAGTTGCAATCCAAAAGGCCGCTTCTATCAAGGAGACATCTAAGACTGGAGCCTCGGCTGCCTTTCGTGGGGTTTTATTGACCATTCGGTCTTTCATTGAAGCATCGGTAGTTCACGGACACAGAGTTATCAACTCAACTGCACACGAGCATGGGCCATTCCTGGCACAAGCCAATATGAAATCCTTGATGAGCCAGGTTGGTAATTCAGTTAACGTCGCTCATGCGACGCACTTGATGGATCAGCTGGGCGCGCTCTATGCTGTCGTGTATGGCTCGGCTTACCGACATGCTGCTATTGCAAACCAGAAGATGGTCAAATATATCGACATGATGTTTCGCCGTCTGGAGTAGGAGGGTGATGATAAGTGAGGAGTCGGTTGGAATGGGGCTTACCAAGGAGATTCAGTGTTGATATGGCGCGTTGGAAGAAGGTCGGTTCTAGTTTGATGCAAATAGGATGAAAGTCATCCAACGCTCACGGACGCCAGAAGGCATGGCGGTCTATCATATAGCAATAAGCCTCCTATAATAACCTTACTCCTTACCTCACTCTTAACCTTCCTCCTAACCTCGCTCCTAACCTCTACACAACATTAGGAGTGACCGTTTAATGAGAGAATTCAAGGTACTGATATTTAAAAACCGTTACTAATACGAATAATCATACGACATCGTCGCCCGCGCCAAAACCATTGCTTCCTAGGAGCCAGTTTCCTGTGGGATACGCAATTTAACCCAAGCCGTGAACCAATTTCTCCCCTTTCTTGCTAACATCACATCATGGTATCCCATCATTCCTTTTTATTTCGCTTCAAAGGCCAATCAAGCCTTCTCAATTCGGCAAACCAAGTCAGAGCCATCGACAGAGTCACCCTCACGGACCTGGAGGCTGGCGACCTTTCCGTTGTGGGGAGCGGAAATGACCATTTCCTAGAGAAATAGTTAGCAACAATATTCAAGGGAAATCGGATAGTGAGTAAACTTACCATCTTCATGGCGGACAAGACGGCAAGAGGGTCACCCTTCTTGACATCAGAGCCCTCGTGGACTCGGAGCTCAACCAGGACACCAGCCATAGGAGCACCGACCTGGCTAGAGTCGCCAGCATCAGCCTTGGGTCGGCTAATGTTCTCGACGGCAGCCTTCTTGTCAACAACGGTGACCTGTCGGACCTCACCGTTCATCTCGAAGAAGACCTCACGCTGGCCAGTGCTCTCTGACAGGGGGCCAACAGCAAGAAGCTTGAGGATGAGGATCTTGCCCTTCTCGAGTTCAACGTGGAATTCCTCGCCAATATCAGGTCGAGTGAGGAAATAGCGAGTAGGCAGGACGGAGAGGTCGCCATACTGCTGTGTGAACTTCTTGTAGTCCTCAAAGACCTTGGGGTACATGATGTAGGAGGCAATGTCGCACTCAGTGACGGGGCCGCCGAACTTCTTGCCAAGGTCACGCTTGGTCTTGGGGAAGTCAACGGGGTCAAGGAACAGACCAGGGCGCTTGTCAAGCTTGCGGCGACCACGAAGAGCATCGGAGCGCAGAGGCTCGGGGAAACCGCCGTAGGGCTGGCCCATCATACCCTCGAGGAACTCAAGGACAGAGCCTGGGAAATCAAGCTCAGAAGCACGAGCCTTGACATCCTCAGGGGAGAGGCCGTTGGAGACCATAAACTGAGCAAGATCACCGACGACCTTGGAGGTGGGGGTAACCTTGACAATGTCGCCAAGAAGCTCGTTGGCATGCTCGTAAGCCTTCTTGGTCTCAAGCCACTGAGATCCAAGACCCAGCTGGGAGGCCTGGAACATCATGTTGGTCAACTGACCACCAGGAATCTCGTGCTCGTACACCTCGGGATCGGGACCAGCAAGGTGAGCCTCGAAAGGAGAGTAGAGAAGGCGGAGCTGAGACCAGTAGACGTCAAGGGCGCGGACCTGGCGAGGATCCAGACCGGGGTCGAGGTCGCTGCCCTCAAGCGAGGCGATGATGGCGTTGATGCTGGGCTGCGAGGTCATGCCAGACAAACTGTCAGTGGCGGCATCGACGGCATCAGCACCGGCCTTGGCGCAAGCAACCATGGAAGCAACACCGGTACCAGCAGAGTCGTGGGTGTGGACGTGGATGGGCAGATCGGGATACTTCTTGCGAATAGCGCCAACAAGAAGGGTGGCGGCGTGGGGCTTGAGAACTCCGGCCATATCCTTGATGCCGAGGACGTGGATATCGAGGGCAACAAGCTTGTCAACGATGTTGAGGTAGTACTCAAGGTTGTACTTCTTCTTGGGGTTCTAGTTGGAGCGTTAGCAAGGACGTATAACACAATGTGAGAGATTACAGGGTAAGGAACATACCAGCAAATCTCCCGAGATACACACGGTTCCCTCAACGACACCACCAGCCTTGTGAACGGCCTTGATACCGACCTCGAGCTGGTCAATATCGTTCAGAGCATCGAAAACTCGGAAGATATCGACACCGTTCTTCTTGGCCTGGTCAACGAAATGCTCGATGGCGTTGTCGGGCAGGGAAGCGTAGGCAACACCGTTGGCACCACGGAGCAACATCTGGAAGGGAATGTTGGGAATCAACTTTCGCATCTTGCGAAGTCGGTCCCAAGGATCCTCGTAGAGGAAGCGCATGGCGACATCAAAAGTAGCGCCACCCCAGCACTCCAGGGCGTAGAGGTTGGACAGGGCATGGCTGGTCTCCTTGGCGATTCCGAGGAGGTCGATGGTACGGACACGAGTGGCCAGGAGAGATTGATGGGCGTCGCGCCAGGTGGTGTCCATGAGCAGACAGCCCTTGTTAGCACGAACGGCCTTGGCAAAGGCCTTAGGGCCCTGCTCGAGAATGACGTTGCGCCACCCCTGCTTGCAAGGCTGGCTGACATCGATCTTGCTACCATCGGAGGCAACGATATCGGGGACATTGATCTCAGAGCGAAGCTTAGGCTCACCAATCTGGCCCTTGATACTGCTGCCGTTCACTACCACATCGCTGAGATAGGCCAGCAGTTTCTGGGCTCTGTTTTGGCTGCCAATGAGATCAAACAGGGCCGGAGTGTCGTCGATGAAAGTGGTCCAACAGTTGCCGTCGATGAAGACCGGATGAGTCAGGAGAGAAGCGAGGAAAGGAATGTTCGTTTTCACACCACGAACCCTGAACTCGATCAGCGATCTTAATATCTTGCGCCTTGCGATTTCGTAGGTTGAACCGTGGCAGGTTGCCTGTAGGAGGAGTGAGTTAGCCATTGTCATGGATAGAGACTTGGGAGTCGAGGTTGGGGATGGAGGGGAGGTTCGCGGAAGAAGCAGGAAAAGAAAAGGGTACAAACCTTGACTAGCATAGAATCATAGAAGGCTTTTTAGACAATAGTTAGCAATGGTAAATGAGTAATGTTTGTGATGAAGTCTTGTGTGGACGTTAGGGCGGGCGTGGAGATGCTGAGGGTTGGTGTTGATGCCCACATGGTCGAAAACCATGTGCATCAAGCACGCCCGGCCAGGAAAAAAAAAGGGAAGGAATAAATAAGGAAATAAAGGGATAAAAATAAAATAATCCGTCTTGGCATTAGTTCGCAGGATTGGGGTGTTTGATGAACATTGCTCGTTGAAAATGAAGAGGTCAAGAAAGAATGAACGAATGAAGGTGTACTCACGTGTGATGACAGCGCCAGCAAAGCCGTTGCCACCATCCAGGCGGACACCATTACCACCAGAGGAGCGGTAGACCTCGATTTTGCCAGTGTCGGGCTGGAAGCCTTTGGCAGGATCCTCAGTGGTGATACGGCACTGGATGGCGAAACCACGGGTAGAGATGCGGTCCTGAGTAAGACCAAGCTGCTGCAGAGTAGCACCGGCAGCAATCTGGATCTGGGCGGCAACGATATCAATGCCGGTGATCTCCTCGGTGATGGTGTGCTCGACCTGGATACGGGGGTTGATCTCAATGAAGTAGTAGCGGTTCTGCTGGTCAACCAGGAACTCAGCGGTACCGGCGTTGCGGTAGCCGGCCGTGCGGGCCAGGCGGACAGCGTCAGCCAGGATGTTGTCACGGACATCAGCGGGGAGATCCTTGGCGGGAGCAATCTCAACGACTTTCTGGTGTCGTCGCTGGACGGAGCAGTCACGCTCGTACAGGTGGACGATGTTGCCATGGTTGTCACCGAGAAGCTGGACCTCAATATGCTTGGGCTTGTCGAGGAAGCGCTCGACGAAGACGGTACCGTTACCGAAGGCAGACTTGGCCTCGGAGGTGGCACGCTCAAAGTTCTCCTTCAAGGACTCCTGATCGCGGACGACTCGCATACCTCGGCCACCACCACCAAAGGCAGCCTTGATGATGATGGGGAAGCCATACTTGTCAGTGAATTCCTTGACCTCCTCGTACCTCTCGACGGCACCGGGGGTACCAGGAACGACGGGGACGTTGGCGGCATTGGCGAGCTTTCGGGCGGAGACCTTGTCACCAAGGGAGTCGATCACATCGGCGGTGGGACCGACGAACTGGGTGTGGGGGTCAGTGCACAGACACGGCGGAAACTGGTGGGGCCGTGCCGACTTACGATAAGGCCAGCCTTCTCAACGTTGCGAGCGAACTCGGCGTTCTCGGACAGGAAACCGTAACCTGTGAGACCGGTTAGCAGAGCCGACAAAGTTGTTGAGAGCACAATCAGACATACCGGGATGGATCATCTGCACACCGTGCTCAACGGCAATCTTGATGATCTCGTCACCAGCCAGGTAGGCGCCGACAGGGGTGTACTGTCCACGCTTACCAATGACGTAGGCCTCATCGGCCTCTGTTGTAAAGTCAGTACAGCGAATCAGCAATGAGGTCGGGTGGGACGTTTCGTACTCTGTCGGTGCATGCTCAGACGGTCCTCATAACTGAAGACTGCAACAGTGTGCAGTGACAGCTCGTGAGCCTGTACAACGACAACTGGTCAGCCCCTGGTTTCATAGCAAAGTGTGTAGAACAAGATCAAACTCACAGTTCTGAAGATCTATTTGAGCAATGGTGGGTCAGCTTGGCAGTCTCTAAAACAGGGCGGTCGGATGGATGGAAAGGACGGGTTGTCATACACGAATGGCTATTCACATGTTAGCGATTGCGGGTCCCTCGAGGCATGGGTCACAGGAGACTTACGAATTTCACCACGGTTGGCGACTGTCGCGAGACAAAAGAATCGAGTCAGCGCATGCACTTTAGAAGTAGCTCAAGGCCAATTGAGGTCCCATCAACAGCCTAGAAGCTCGGGACGCTCGCAGTGACTCACCAAGAATCTTCTTGACGTGCATGATGCTGGAGTTGGCACGGATGTGGTGGACCGTGTTGGCTTCCTTCGGCTCATCGATCTCCTCCTCCTCGAAGACATCGTTGAAGGTGAGGGGCTGCTGGGGGCACCGGGAGTGGCCATTTTGGGCGATTATTTGCAAGAGGAATTGATGGTGATAGAGGCAAAAGGGCGAAGAAGGGGAGCTCTGGTGGGGGAGCTTTGTTGATGATGGCGGGGTCCTTGGGAGTGGTGGGGTAACGAGCACGCTTGTTCGGTATGAAGATACCGCGACAGCTCTTCCGGCTCACGAATTGACCACGATGTTTCCCAGAAGCACAGGACACGAGCAGTTCAGGCGTCGTAGATAGTGGCAGCAAAGGTGATGGAGGTTTGGGGCTTAGAGGGGAGAGAAGGAGAGGAGGAAAAAAGCCGGAGGCGGAGGGGGTTTTGTAGGACGGACTTTGGGCCAAGCTCTTGCTTCGACCCAAGGTTCAGAACTCCAGAACTCGGTGACACACCCGGCGCCCGGCTGGGGGAATGGGTATGAGCTACTGTCTCTATCCACGCACCTCCCACCTTCCACGCTCTCTTTGCCGTCCCAAGCTCCATCTCGCACGCCCCAGCCGTCTCAGAACTGTCCAGTAGTCCCAGCACGAAGGAAACCACCATTGGGCGGTTAACCGTGCCTCTTGCGGATGGGGAACTGGGTCGGTCCTAGAGCATGCCTCTCAAGCGTTGCCACTTTTCTTTGCTTTTGGGGCCAAAGAGAGAAAAATGCATCCCAGGCATGTCTCTACCTCCACGCCATACCTGAGGTGAGGTCGCTCCTAGCTCGGTGATTTGTTAGGTATCCTAGATGCTGAAGATACATTTTACGTAGTTTTTGCAGCAAGGGAATGTCATAGCTATGAGTGGGCTTGGCACCCCGTCGCCGTTCAATATTATGACCTCAATGTACTTCGTACCTCGCCGAGAAAGTTATGACTCCCAAGCAATCTCAACCTGGCTTGTGACCTGTTTGGCCCTTGCCAGCCAGCAGTTCTTCAACACAGCACAAGGGGGGGTGGTTCATCTGGAATCACGGATCTATGGAAATCGCCAGGGAGGCTCGACCGGGCCGGTCACGTCTGCGTGCTGCAGCATCGGACATCTGCAGGCGAGAAAAGCAACAGCCGCGTGCCGGGGAGCGAAGCGTCATGGTGGTGGAGGATGCAGCAGAAGCAGTCGCATCAGCAACGCCGCTGCAGGATGGATAAGATAGACTTCACTGCCGCGCCTCTCCCGGGAACAGGCAAAATTGCACGGACCAGTGGGCATGGATGAGACACAGGATGGGGGACGGGGGATATGACAGGAAAAGAAAAGAAAAAATAGAAGACATGGGGGGCGTGTGAGATAGTGAGGGAGCAACTCGGACAAAATAGAAGAGGTGTGAGTGGGATGTGTTTGCGGTCACCAGGTCCGGCCGGGGGGCGGAACTGCACATACGAATACAGGATGATGGAAGAGAAGAGGTGAGGGAGGATAAGACGGAAATGGGTCATGGAATCCATCCATTGGCGTGCCTATCGCATCTCTGCTGTATGGCTGGTGAAACGGCTGAAGTGGGAGGGTGATTGGATGGGTTGGCAGACGATGCATCAACGGCATCCGCCGGTATTAGTTGCTGAGAACTGGGGACTCGAGTTGCAGCTGGACTATGGGAAAATGAATGGAGACGCCATCTCGGCCTTGTTTGCGACGAATAGCGCCCTTGACGCAACTTCAGACGCACGCCCAATCTTTTTGCTCACACGTAGCCATTGGCCAATCAGACTGCTCCGATAGTCGGCCGCGGCCTTTCCCCTCCACGGCTTTGTTTCTTTTGTCTCATATCATCTCAACCACTGACATCAACTTTCCTGGCCCTATCTATCTATAATTTCTGAATAAATAAGTCTCGTCGAAACCTCGATATCAAGGTTAACGCCGCCTCAATCACTGACCGCTCACCGGCCATCGGTCTCCCGTCACCGAGATTCCTTGATGGTGTGGCCCAAATGACTTGAAAATTTTCTTCTTCTCTCCTCTCCTCCTCCTTCTCCTCAACAATCCTTGGTTCGTATTTTCGTCCACGTAGGCCAACAACACCCTACCGCTCGGCGCCTTACCTCTAGAGGTTGTCGGCACCTCACACTTTACCTCTAGAGGTCGTCCGCACCGCACCTTGCCTCTAGAGGTTGTCTGCACCACACCTTACCTCTAGAGGTTGAACGTCCCACACGCCTGAAGCCGGCGTTGCGGCCACAATCTGTGGTTTCGCCATGGCTTACCATGCCATGGACAAAGGGAAGGCCAGTCAAGGATCCACGTTTGCTTCGCCTTGGCTGTTCCTTAATGCCGAGGATGTACCACGTCGAAGAGTTGGCCCAAAGACCCTGCTGCTCTCTTCCTCGACCCTGAGAAAGCCGCCCGGTCCTTGATCCCTGTCCCGCAGCTCTCCCACACACACAGAGCCTCAGCATGTGGTGTTGTGTAGCAGGCTGGCATAGTATTCTGCCGGCGCATGCATCTTGCAGTTCAATCATCTCGGGGACTGGCCCAGGAGCTGTCAGTGACGACCCCCAGGCCCACGGCACCGTCAGCCACGTCCAGGCCCGGCCGACGATCTGTCTTGTTTTACGCCGACCATGACCGCCATCTCCAGCTTCACAGCTCGAGCTCCGAGCTCCCAGGTCCGAGCCCCAGCTCGGTGGGCGAGTGCGGGGTGCAGTCCTCCGTCGCCGGCGCCGTCGCGGTCCTCTGGCGGTCCCCTCGACTCAGGTTGAAGCACATACGCGCGGCTCGCCGCTCGCCGGCCGGCTTTTTCTTCCATCAACCACCACCATCACCACCACCACCAACAACAGTCCAGCACCGTCCATCACCCACCACAACCCACTGCCACATACATACATACATAGTTATACATTCGAGACACACCCTTCTGAGCTCACAGAGGACAATCGACTGGGGTTTGATGCAACTCTCATTGTAGCCTGGGAGCCGGCCCGTCCACCATGGATCTCGACGAAGTGCTGTAGCCGATGCTGGCGTCAAAAGCCATCATGGGGCTCGGTGACTTCCCGTCGTTGGAACGAAATGACCTGGGGCTGTGTCTGTCTCTTCCGCCGAGATGATCTCCATCCCACATCCACCATGGACCATGGACCTTCGCTCCAAGGCCCCTCATTCCCGCCCACACGCACGCATTGTTTATTCCCATGCTGCTGACCCCACCCCCACGGAGGTTGAAGGCCGGCGAGCAGAAGAGAGCTTTGACGCTTTGCATCTCCCGTGAGTCTCTGCTCGCCGTCCCTCCCCAGACGACACGGCCCAGTTCCACGCCAAACACGCCTCTTACGGAGCTCTGCCACACCCCCGTGTTCCGTGTCTCGCGGGGTCCGCATCCTGTTCAGTTGCACATTCGCATCACTTTCTTCATCCACGTCGACATCCACGTCAGGCATATCAGGGTTGGGGGATCTACCCACGCCCTCCAAAGCCCCCAATTGCTTCAACCGTTCACGCCCCCATCTCTATTATCTTGTTTGACAGGGCGAAATGGCTCGCATTCGTAGCGGCGCATAACTAATGGAGGTCGCATCAAAGCTGTGGCAGAGCGACTGGCAGCAGAGCTGCAAATCGCAATTAGCCCAATGACTAAGGCGGCTATTCCATTGGTGCGCATTTCTCCCCCCTCCATCGGCACATGTCATGTCGCAGAGGTGGCCGACTCGCCCTTCCCAACCTTCCTCGACCATTCTTTGTGATATTTTTCCATAAGGAAGTTTATGCCGGCCTCTTGTCCGGGTGAGCCTAGCTCCGACCTCGGCTTTCGGTGTACGGTGTACCCCAACTTTTTGGTAACCGGTGACGTTAATAAGGTTAAACTGGGAATGGTAAAGGGAAAATTCAGGCCGATTGGACAGGAAGGCACTTCGGTGTAGGGCTGATGAATGCCGAAGAAGGCATCTCGATGTTTTCCTGACATGGACGTCCACGTCGCTGGGATGCCATGATCCCGAGAAATGCGCGGACACAAGGCACCCAAGTCCAGCCACGCCGCCCAGGGCCTGCTGGCTAGGTAAGGTTGTCCCCCAGTCTTCAGGGACCTTCTCAGGGACCTCCCGCCTCCCGCTTCTCCATCTGCGTTGGCCAGGCACGTAGCTTTGCATTTCCGGTGTCCGGAAGTCACATCGCGATCTTCATGGAGTTTTCCTTTCCCCCCTCCAAAGAATGAATGCAATTGAACATCACCTCAACGATACACCCGACCAACCTGCAATTCAGCCAGTCAGTCGGCCAATTCCCCCTCCCCAGCATGCTGCTGCCTGTGTTGTGCCAGGAGGCTTGCCGGCCCAGCAACGAACGATCGCTGAGACATTTTTTGTTCCCTTATCTCGGCCGGAGTTCAGCGATGAGCAGTGTCTTCTATTCACCCTTAACCTCTAGAGGATGAGTGCCGTGACGTGCTGCAGATGGCGCGCATCATGTGGGATCCGGACCAGGGAGGGGGACAGCGTGCGTGTGAGTGCGACCTGTGAAGAGCGGCTAACCAAGGATACAAACGGACTTGACAGTTCCCAGGTGTAATTTGGATGGCATGGGCGGGTCATCAGCCTGCTCCCCTTCGTCCATCTTCCACAACAGGATGGCAATGAAACCTCGAGTGTTGTAGCACAGCATTCGTTGCAGCAACGCACGTCCTACGTTCAACAGGCAAGTTTGGAGAACGGCCGGGGTTCTACGCCGTTTCCTCCGTACGCTGTGACCTCACTGGCTTCACACTCGGTCCTCAAGAGGCAAGATCGGGGTGTCCAGCCGGACCCACATGAGCCAGATCTCCCTCTCCTCCCGAGATTCTCGCGCTTCCACCCTCCAGCTCTTCTCGACGAGGCCTTCCTCTCCTGTCGGTCCCGGTTCCCATACCCTCCACTTCCCCCAAGGCCGTTGTTCAAGAGAATCTACGGAACGCGCTTGGCCTATGGGGTTCCTTTGAGCCGCCATTGTGGGGTTTCGTGTCCATATCTGAGGCAAAGGCGGCAACACTTGCTGCACCCTTACCAGCCTCACGCCAATCAGAGGGGCTTGTTTCGCTACCGTTGTCTGTTGGTTGACATCCAACGAAGACCATCCGGGCTCACGCACACCTCAGCTACCTGGAGTAACTTTGCGGGGGTTTCATGCTTCATGCTCACTCGCTCAACTCACTCACACCAAACCGCTTCTTGGCGTGTGGCACTTTTGCCCGGCCATGCTCTAAAAAGGTGATGGATTTCTCTAGAACCGGAAAAAACCAAACAAAAAGTTACCGTTCCCTGACACGGCCTGGGGGGCACGGGCAACTGCAGGTACCCAGGCCATGGTGCAATCTAGATGAGCATGGAGACCATCGACCATCTCGCAGCTGCATAATGGCGTGGGTTTGCGTGTGTGTATCGGTGTGTTTGGCCACGCTCACACTCTCCGAACCCCGAGCTACAGAGCCCGAGGGCACTTCCCCTCCCTAATTATCAATAACCACCCCAACGAAACGTTTTCCCGTGCTGCCGCTCTCCGACTACTGCTTTCAGCTGCCTCTTCAGCAAGTTTCGTTACTTGCTGACAGCATTCTCAACCTTCTCAGCAGCGTGCTCGAGCTTGTCCTTGGCGGCCTCAGCAGCCTGCTGCATCTGCTCCTTTCCACCCCAGTAGTGGTAGTTCATGTACCGGTATCCCTGCGTGAGCTGCGCACCCTCGTTGACGAAGTGGCAGGCGAACAGGAGCCAGTTTCGAGGCTGCACGGCGAGAGAGTAGCGCATGAAGGTGCCGGCGTAGATGATGAGGGCGCCCGTCATCTGTCCGGAGATCCTACGAGTCCGGTGAGTCAGCAGCGGAATTTCCGGGGAAGCCATGGGGGTCGTCTCACATCTCAGGGCTCTTCTGGGTATCCATGATGGCAGCGATGGGGATACCAAAGTTGGATGCGGGACCCCAGAAATCTAAATGCGGCCAAAGTCAGCGTGTGTTTGTTGGTGATGGTGTTTTGCCCTGAGTTCGCGATATTTGTGCAAAACATCATGACTCCTCGGCATCTCGGATTCGTTCCGATGCCGAATTGCCCAGCACAACAGACATGTCACGCAACCGTAAAACCTGTCGCAAAGCGTATTCTTTCGAGTTATCGTATCGGTTTCGGCGCTCGAGTAGCTTCACCAAGCTGTAGTTTGGCAGGTTTTGCGTGGTCGGAGGACATATCGGAGTCTGGAACCAAAAAAAAAAAACTTGGGACGCTCTCTAGCTGTGTGATGGGGGAGTCAAAAACGTACGGGTCGAGCAGAGATAATCCGACACCGGGTTCGACCGGATCTTCGCGTTGATTGCCTTGATAACAGCAGCCATTTTGAAAAGTGTCTGAAAGCTCTTGCGCTCGGGAGACACGCAAAGTTCGTTGAGGGGAGGTGGTTAAGAGCTCGAATGTTTCTCCCCCTCAAACTCAACGACGGGTGCCGAAAACTGGAGGCGAACGGATGTTGAGAGGTCACGTGCGGCAGTAAATGGCTACATTCCCCTCCCCCAACGTTCGTTAAGTCCGGGCGCACCTTGTGCAACACCACAAGTGCGCGCGAGGACGTGATATCTATGGAATCTTCAAATTGAACTTGCAACTTGAACACATCTTGAGCTTCAAGCTTCACAGGTGAATCCTACCACCCAATAATAGCACCTTTGGGGAGGACCTGCAACGGAGCCGCACCTTCACAGCTCATGGGACCATTCATTACCCAAGCTGCCAGGCACATGATGGATCAAGAGCTGACGCCACATCAAGTTAGATTCCGAGAGTGGGGTCTCATTCCAGGTACGCGATTCTTCTGGACCCCAAATCCATGGGCGGCACGGGGTATTCTCGTGGTCTTATCCGCTCCTCGACTTCAGATGCAACCAACTTGCAATTGCTGTAGAGTTCCATTAATTCTTCAGCTAGCAATAGATCCTCGCAAGCTATCTAAGCTCTGGCTAGGCGGGTGACTACGGGGAGATGTCTGCTAACTAATTAGTAACGTTGACCTACGTAATTACACGGCCCCCGAAGACTTCGGCATCCCAGACCGCCCTCCTCCGCTGCTCCGGGGGAACTAACAGCGAGATCCACCGGGAACAAGGCGCACACAGCTCTCTCCAGCTTCTCCGTCCAACGCCCGCATCGTCATGAGCAAGGGGCAATACACCGAGAAGAAGGCTGGCCGGGGGGTCCACGACACAGGAACATCCCGAGCGGCCCTTCGGAGCCGGGAAACCAGTCCCGGAGTCTCCCGAAACCACCCGCATCGTATAGACGCTTTGCTTCGGGAAGGACTTACCGTTGTCTCATCTGAACCTTTTGCTGCTTTGCTGATCAATTTGCGCTATTGCCGAGGCTTCAAATGGTTCTACAACTGCTACGACCCTCTGGAGATGCAGTTCCATTCGGTCTTCTTTCACCTTAGGACATGACGGACTCTCACCGAGCCAATCCACGGTCACGATCCCGATCATCACACTCCCCCAGATTTCGTCTACGGTCTACCTCGGGTCGTTTCCCGACTAGGTAACGGCGACTGACGACTCGAGGGGTGTGCATACAGTTCAGAAGCAGCTGATGGAGTCACTGATGTCCAAGAGTTTCCACTCAAGGGCTGGGTTCTTGACTCTTCATGGCTAGTCGTCTAGCCATGAGATGCAACCCCAGGTTTGGCTCCGCAGCTGATTCGTTGGCGCAAAAGCAACATTTCCATTCCTATTTCCCGGGTATCTTTTTCTCTTTTTCATCTCAGAGGCCACGGTCCCTTCTCGAAACTAAAGTTCCACGTCGTTTTGAGGTATCCTTGATCAGATGACCCTCTGATGCCAATGTGTTGCAACACGCTGGGAACCATCACCCACTTCTTCAGCCCGTTTCTTTCCGCAACCATGTCGATGAAGGAGTCTCCGGCCATCTCGTAACCCGGTTCTCTGAGTCCTCGCTCGAGTTTGTCCAGGTTTCGATATGGCATTGCCAGACCTTGAGCGCAGCACCCGTATTGTGGCATCTCATGGACTCCAACCCGGTATGGGCTCACCAACAACCTTCCCGCCATGAAGTACAGTCCAATGTACATTGCCATCCAGAATGCGATAAGGTAGATCAGATCGAGATTCGCCTTGATCATATCAGTGGCCTTGAGCGGCTTCATGGCTGGGGACCTCCATCGCACAAAGAGGAACGTTCCTGTCACGACCGTGAAAAGGAGCAGACTGTTTCCGAGATAGACTTTCCACTCTTCGGAATTCCAGCCCAGGTAAGTTTCGGTATAGAAGAGGCGGAGGTAAAGCCAGTCGTGTCCGTTGCTGCGCGCCTCGACTTCCTCGATGGATCTGGTAAGTCGCTTGAACCAGTCGCGGGAAGCAATCACGTCGTCTTCGACCAGGACAAAGTAGTCGGCGCCCTCGTTTCGACACTTCCCTATCAGGTTCGCATAGTCCAGCTGCACGCGCTTGTTCCGGGAATCTTCGGGTAGCCATCGAAGCGAGGAGTTGGCGATGAGATGGTAGGCTTCGATGGGGTTGGATCCGTCCTCGCCGTAGACGAGAACTTCGTCGGCGATGTTTGGGAGCCAGTCTTGGCCATATACAGGATGACTCGAGGAGACGAACTCGCCTAGGAGAACTTTCAAGTTGAGTCTCTTCCGCTCTTCGACGCTCAAGGTATCAGCCAGTGAAGCCAGTGTCTTTCCCACAAAGTTCTCCCGGTCCCGCCGGACGCTTGGTACACCGACGCAGAGTTTAATTCCTTCGGGTTTCTCGGAGTTGCCTGATGTGTCGGTCTTGTTGTCGTAGAGCAAGGGTTTGGCCGCCGTGGCAGGGATGGTCGCAGCTTTCGTGAGGAATTCCTGGGCTTCGGCTTCTCGGACGGCGGAGTATTCCTGGGTGTAAGCTCTTGCCGGGTCGTAGAAAAGGGTTGAGGGGTCGTGAAACGAATGCTTCTGGCAGTATCGGAAGAAACAGAGCCAGATAATGGCCAGGGCCACGTTGGTGATGATGACGGGCCTCATGGTGAATGGCTACCAAAGAGCAGAGGCGAAGTAAGAAACTCAGTGACTTGAGGGGAAGGAATACATGACAAACGCCTCCGCTACCCTAACAAATACAAGCAACAAACTGTGAGCGGCATTAGCATTCATCTGAAGATGGGGACGTTAAGGAACTCACCACGAGAAATAGTATACATCAATTAAACAACAGACAATGAAAGAGTGTGATGTCAGTGGTATGCAAGGTTAAGAAAAAAGGATGTGGCAGCGGCAGAACTAACAAAAGGAGAAGCAAGGTTCAAGCTAGAGACTGCGGGGGATCGTGCTTTTAATGCGACTTGTTCAAGCCTCCAAAATGAATGACAGGCGGGGATCCTTCCTCCTTCTGAGATGGAAGAGAAAGAAGCTTGAGGCTGAGCGAATGAGTGGACCGAGTCATGGGGGATGAGGTGGGATTTAGCCCAGTGCGTTTCGTATAGCGCTGGGTGGAGAGATATTACATCACGGGCTGAGAGAGATGAAGCTTGCCTAGGTATTAATTCACCAACGGCTGCGTCTGACTGTGTCCTCAGTTCTTCTAATTAATTATGCGAGGCGGCATATGCGTTGGCAGTTGGGGTTGCAGGGTATCAGGGTTTCATTACAACCTGGTTCTCGGAAGAGTCTCAGATCTTGCTGCTGACGACGTCGCTCTCTTCCCCTCACGCAGTCGTTCCATCTGTAGTCGCACGCAGTAAGATTCCAGAATCATTCCCCTGTCTTCGCCCCTTGTGAAGCGCTTGCCAGAAGAAGCTTGGAAGTCCTGGTCCCTATCCGTATTCTTCGAAACAGGGGGAAGAGCCAATTCCGACCAATCCGCTCAGGCGGTCTGGTCCAAAGGCAACCTAAAAGACGATAGCGCCGGCCTTGAATTGGCGCCGTTTCGTTTGCTCGGGTGTCGGCACTGGCACAGGGGCTTTTTTGACCGGTGAATGAGAGGAGAGCGGTGCCTGTGGACTGAGGTCATGGAAAGTTCCAGGACGGGCGTGATAATTAACTACCAACGAGAATGCACGCGTTTAAATTAGACTTAAAAAGACGACGAAGAAGTCGACGATGTCAAGCTGTCACACAAAGCAGCCTTGACCTTCATTGGCCCTTTCTTCACTCAATCGCCAATATGCCACTATACCCCAGAGAGTGGCTGAAACCATCCTCCGAGGCTCCGCCCTCCCAGCTGAAGAGAGATTGGCCCATGGGTGAGACAAATTACGGGAGAAGCTCTGGTGAAGAACTGTTGAGGAATTCGGAAGGATTTAGATGCGTGGCTGAGACACGGCCAAGCAGTCTGCAGCGCCGATCCTTATACGTAGTCATGAGCAAACCATTCTTCAGTGATTTTAGTACCCGAGACACGGCTATTCAGAGTGAATATCTAAATGATTCGATGCACAAGCATTGACCATTTTGATCTGGGCGGCCGACTCGTATTTGTTGCGTCACATTAAGATTGGAGCCCGTGGCGATGCTCCGTGCCGACGATCCAACACATCGGCTTGATCCATGCAATCAATCACTCATCAATTGCTTGATGCGATACTAGATGCAGTTTTTGCTCGGCCGTTTCCTGACGTGGAAAAATGGCCAAAAATACTCGTCCAGCCTTCGGATGAGCGTTGAAAGTGGATGCGCCGTTGATTCCCATGGGGGGGGGGCTTCGGACCAGCACCGTAGATCCGGGAACAAGCTTCTGATCATTTTAAAGAATTGTGCAAGGATGCAAACTTCGTTTCAATACGTTCGTAAATCCCCGTGTGACATTCCGCACTGAACACAAAATACCTATGTATACCTACGGTATATAATAGGACTTGCCTGTCGAGTCTCTGCGACCAAATGGCATTTGGCGGTGCCCAGACGCCCGGAATACATGTCACAGGGTAATGGCACATGCAGCTTTCTGAGCGCAACGGCTGGAATATCCAGAAAGTATACGCTCTTATCAATGATGAGGAACGAGTAGTCAGGGTACCGATCCTTGTGTTGTCTCGCAGTGCCACTACTGCGTTCGCCCGTCGTAATCGCCAGTTTCTCTCTCGCTCCACTCGCTCAGTTCATTCTCTTAGCTGGGCCCCAGATTCACCATCGCTTTGAGGAAACGTGTCATTCGATTCAAGTTGCATCAAGAAGCTGAGTATATCGGGTAATATATTTAGCATCAGGTCGGCGGGAACTCGTGGTCAGTGACCCAAAAAATACCATCTGAAACAGTTCGAAGCTTGTTATTGAGTGCCCCTTGAGCAAGCTAAGGAGGAGGAAGAGCTGAGATTCCGGACGTAGCAAGTATGCAGGATGCGGCGGATCATGGCCAAAAGAGATTGAATACCGCACGAGAATTGCAATTTCCAGTGATTTGGTTTCATACCTGACACATTCTCTATCCCTTCATTCAACCTAAGTGATATCTAGCAGTAGCTAGAAGTTACTAGCAGTTCCTAGCAATTATTAGCAGTGAGTTATCGAGCATCTACACTTCTATGCCCTTAGTGCTAATATACATACTGAAAAAGCCAGAAACCTATATACTAAATTTATAAAGGTCAGTTTTGCCCACAAATTTCCCCGTTTGGCGTATTTGTGATCTCCGACGCCTTTTGTTGATTTGGTGATGACGGCCTCATTGACCGCTCTATGCCAGTCCTGTTTTTCTTTCGGTTCCTGCGCCGTGTCGTGCCCCCAGCACATCCAGTGGACGGTGAGCTGGTAGGTAGCATTCCCATCGCCGAGCCTTGTTGGAGAGGGCGTTTTTTTTTTCGGCAACTTTAGGGTCGAAGTCGGGAAGGGCGTGTGATGCAATAGGAACTGCGTCCGGAAGTGATCTCGTGCCTCTTTATAGGTTTGGAAAATCGAATTCACCAGTGTGATAATTAGTAAAGGTCGGCATGTCTTATTAGCATCCGCCTGCTTTACTTAATCCGGTTGAGGGTAAGGGCACTAATAAAGGGTTTTGTTTTCCCTATGTTTGGCAAGCTACAGAGGATTCATAGTATGCTGGGTATAGGAAAGTCGGTCTTGTCCATACATATAGAACTTGCAATACTATTATATGTAGTCTTATAAGAAACTCCACAATCTCGCTATCATTGCAGTACATTTCCATCTCGTCCTCTGAACCGTTAGATTCTTTGCCTATTATAGCATCGTCGTCTTCGTTGTCGTCGCTAATATTAGGATCTTTAATAGTAACGCCCTTCATACTGGAGTCTTGCGATAAAGTCCCCAAGGTTAACTGCGGTTTAACGAAACCGAAATCAACCATAAAATATCGCCCATAAATGTGTGAAGGTATTTATAGATGGAGTATCGTTTTTAAGGCTCTCTGTAAGAGCTTCCATCCCTGCGATAATGTTGTTAAATAACACATTCGTGTCTTCAGCCACGGCGCCTTTCTCTGTCAGCTTCTCTGGCAATGAGAGCACGGTACGTAAGAAATCAATGCATGCATATGTGGTCAAACTGACTGACTTACTCTGGATCTGTTTAATAACTTGGGTTGCTAGCGATGAAGTGAAAGATTGGAGTAGAAAGTGGTATTAGGCTTGAGGGATGAGAGTGAGAGGTTTGGGCAAAAGAATAGTGCAAGCCTTTGAGTTTAAAAGAGGGGAGAAAATAGCTAAGAAAAAGGTTTCATGAGGAAGAGTAAAACAGTCCCATGAGGTAGTTAGGTGCATATGCGTAGGTGCGCAATAACTTACTGCTGGTAACTGTTAATTACCACTCAGTGTGCATAGGGATAGAAAAGGTGTTCATTATGAAATCAAATGACACTTGGATGCTCGTATGGCATTCAACCTCGTTTGGTCATAATTTCTCACATCCTGACCCAACGAGCTCTTGCTGGTTGCTGCATGGTACTAGAATTGCCTTACTTTCTTGCATGCTCGAAGCAATACTCTTTAAAATGATAACGATACCCCCGGCCCGGTCTGCCTGCCCGGGCATGCACATTCTTTACTTTCTCCTCGCGCCCTGGCTTAGTTCTCCCAGCTGGCGTCAAGTTTATATAGGATTTGTATCGCGACTTCCTATCCTTGGGTGTCTTATTATAGCATTTTTCAGTCGACGGTTCATGTACAGTGTGAGATAGAAATGCAAGACACATCCTCAGCCACCAGTGTGAGTCGCACTCGAAAGGCAGGGGCTGCTTCTGCCTCGTGCTTGACTGAAATGGGAACCTGCAGAATTTAATCACTCTTATGACTCTTCGAGTCATTTGTTTTCTCGCGAAATATGCACGGCAACATGAGCGAGGTGGGCTGGCCACTCACTAAAAGGGGTGGCAGATCGAGGTGAGTCATTCTGAGTCTGTTTGTCATCCCCAATGGCAGCACAGTGTACAAAGGTACTGCCACTTTCTGCGCCGGAAAGGAAGGCAGCCCTCCGGCCATCCACTTGCCACCACTGCCGATGGCTCCACTAAGCGAACGCCTCTCTGCCCGTCATTTTCTAGGCATTTTATTCCGCCCTTGCGACTGTGATATCAAAAGAAGCTCGACGCCCTCTTCGTTTCTTTCACGTCAACCGCTTTGCATCGTTCTCCTCCTCCCTCCCTTGGCCTCTTACAGTTCGCCTGGAGCCCTTGCCCTTTTCTATCTCATCGCATTGCTCCATTTCTTTGCTTACGAAGACGCTGTATTTATCAAAGCGCACACTCACTCACCATTTTATCATCATCACGGAAACCCCGCCATCAAGCCTTGCCACCATGCCTGCAGGAGAAGAGGCGTCTCAGGCTTCTGCTCAGGCCCAAGGAGCATCTCAAGGATCCGACCGAGGAGGTCGACGGAGGAACCGTGGTGGAAGAGGACGTGGCCGTGGAGATGGTCCCGGAAACAATGCCTCCCGCGGAGGCAGAAACGCCACGTCCGAGTCCAGCTCTGCTGCACAACCACAGCCATCAAATCAACCAGATGAATCATCTAACACTGGAAACTCAGGCGCCTCAAGAGGCAGGCGGAACAGAAGAGGCGGTCGGGGCGGTCGGGGCGGCAGTGGGCGTGGTGGCTCTGAACCTCAAACCCGAGGCTCGTTCCGCATGGGATCTCAAAGACAGTTCGGTGGACGTTTAACCACCGAAGCCGACGATGCCAGCCAAGCGGACACGGAGGCAGCGCCATCATTAAGTGCTGATGCCGCCGAGTTTGTCCCTGGCCAAGCCATTGTGCCGAGAAGGTATTGTTCCAACACCAACCCCAATCAACTGGATATGTAAACTTGTGCTAACCTGTGGTCCAGTTCTCAATCTCAGCCTTCTCAACCGCAAGGGCAGAAATCTTCAAGGACGAGAAATCGTCGTAAGACTAAGAAGCCCAGACCTGATCTGCCCAAGTCTACTGCTTCGGAACTCTGGCAGAGAATTCAGGAAGACATCAGCAACTTCAACTACGAATGTCGAGTTTGTACCGAAGAAGTCACCCGAGAATGTCAGGTTTGGTCATGCACAACCTGCTGGGGCGTCGTTCACCTGAACTGCGCCCAGGAATGGTACGACACTTCCATGAAAATCGACAATACCACAGGCGAGGCTGTTTGGCGTTGTCCCGGTTGCAACTCTCAATTGTCCGAGGGGCCCAGCTCTTACCATTGCTGGTGCGGAAAGGAGACCAGCCCAAGCCAGACCAGCACGTTTCTACCACCTCATTCTTGTGGACAGACTTGTTCAAAGCCTAGATCTACTTGCCCTCATCCCTGCCCCCTTCAATGTCATGCCGGTCCTTGCCCTCCCTGTGCGGTTTTAAGTCCGCCCGAGCCTTGTTACTGCGGGAAGAATACAAACCGAAAACCTTGCAGGGAAACTGACTACCACAATGGCTGGAGCTGCCATGAACCCTGCGGAGATATCCTATCATGTGGAGAGCATGTCTGCGATCAACCATGTCATGCAGGGCTTTGCGGAGACTGCCCGGTTATAGTCAACGCCAAGTGCTACTGTGGAAAGGTTGAGAAGGAAATCAAGTGCTCTTTCCAGGACGATGCATGCGACTCCTACGAACCAACCAACGACTCTTGGTTTACAGGCTCATTTAGCTGTGGAAGGAAATGCGACAGAGCCTACGACTGCGGTATTCACAAGTGTGAAACGACCTGTCATGCCCAAGATGAGCTCCCTACCCACTGCCCCTTGGCTCCGGATGTGGTGACACATTGTCCTTGTGGGAAGACTCTACTAGAAGAACTTGTGGACCACCCACGAGAGTCTTGCGAGGACAAAATACCGCACTGTGACAAGGCGTGCGAGAAGCTGCTTGCATGCGGTCACCTGTGTACCTCCCTCTGCCACATTGGCGATTGTAGCCCATGTGGCGAGACTATGGATATTGACTGCCGGTGCGGAAGGGTCACTACCCAAACCGTATGCCACCAAGGAGACATCGAGAAGCCGCTATGTTTCAAGGTTTGCCAGGCCACTCGGAACTGCGGACGCCATCGATGCGGCGAACACTGCTGCCCCGGCGAGAAGAAGGCGCAGCAGCGAATTGCTCAGCAGAAGAAGCAACGCTTAGGCGTTGATGGCATCCCAGTCGAAGCCGAGCACATCTGTCTTCAGATATGTGGCCGACCTTTGAAGTGTGGAAGTCATTTCTGTGAGAAGCTCTGCCACCGTGGAGCTTGTTCTACTTGTCCCGAGGCAGTATGGGACGAAATCAGATGTGGCTGCGGTCAGACTGTTCTGCAGCCTCCTCAGCCCTGTGGAACTCGGCAGCCTAATTGCACATCCAAGTGCAGACGACCACCGGTGTGTGGACATCCTCTTGTCGACCACCAATGTCATCCTGACGATGTCGATTGCCCTCCATGTCCTTATCTGACCGAGAAGGTTTGTGCTTGTGGCAAGAACACTGTTCCAAACAAGCCTTGCCATCTTCAACTGGCTCGTTGTGGTGAGACGTGTGGAAAGAAACTTCGTTGCGGGTAAGTAATACTCTATTCGTTGCAAGAGAAAGACATTGACCTTCCTCAAGACTCCACGAATGCAAAAAGCTCTGTCATCAACCTGGCGAGTGTGGTGATGCTCAGAACAGGTGTGAGCAGGTCTGTGGAAAGACCAAGCTCTTCTGCAATCATGCTTGCCAGAACCCCTGCCATGGCCAAACCCGTAAGTTCACTCTCACCCCTTTCAATAGCTGAATGATACTGATTACTTCTCTAGCCTGCAACGAATCAACTGCATGCCAAGTAAAGATGTTTGTGGTCTGTCCCTGCGGCAACCACAAAAAGGAGTTCAAGTGTCTCGCCAGCTTGCAGAACTCGGAACCCCTTCGCCCTGAGCTCAAATGTGATGAAGAGTGCGAGCGTCTCGACCGTAATCGCCGTCTCGCCGCTGCTCTCAACATTGACCCGGCAGCACACACAAATGACCACGTCCCCTACTCGGACAACACGCTGAAGCTTTACAAAGAGCTGACCGCCTGGGCTGACCGCCAGGAGAGCCAGTTCCGTGTATTCGCTGCCAACCCTGATGAGGTGCGGCTGCGATACGAGCCGATGCGTAACCAATCTCGACAGTTCCTGCACCTGCTCGCAGATGACTTTGGGCTGGAAAGTAAGAGCGAGGACTTTGATGCCCACCGCTCTGTTGTCGTCTGGAAGTCAGACCGCTTTGTCTCGGCTCCGTCCAAGACGCTCGCTCAGTCTGTGAAGATCAGGGCTGCGCAGGCTGCCCAAGCCGCTGCCGAAGCTGCCCTTCGACCCCCGAGCCCTCCAGCGCCTGGGATGGAGCCCTTTAACGGCTTCGTTCTCACAGCTCCTAGGTTCGGTATCACCGCTGACGAAATCTTGGTCGCTCTCGACGCGGACCTCGCGACACTTCCGTCCTTCCAATTTAAGGTCGACTTTGTCACTCACATCGAGCCCAACGACGAGGCGCTCATCAAAGCGACGGCTCAATACGCCGCCTTTCTGACCTCGTCGTCTGTCGAAACAAGCCTGACCGCCCTCAAGCCGCGCCTCGAGCAGACTCTCCGTCGTGAGAAGCTCGCCGAGGGCATTCTGCTTTGCCACGCAGACTCTAGCGGTGCTGTCACTCGGCGTGAAATCCTCCGACGTGCCGGCGCAGGCGGCTGGAGTGCTGTTGCCGGCCGCGCTGCCTCGTGGAAACCCGCTCCCGCCGCCGAGGAGGAGGCTTCCAAGGCACCTGGCCGTCGGTTCGTCGGCCTGAAGAAGAAGAAGCCGCAGCCCGAAGCGGGCAAAGTGTGGTCAGCTCTGAACGGAGACGTCGAGTGCTAGAAGAACTCTCGATGATAGAATCATGTGCAGTGAGACACATATTGGCTAGACCCTTATGTTTACTAGATTCAGCGCTCTTTGATGTAACATGCGTGGGATACTTAAGCAAGCATAGACAAACTTAGGATATGGGAAATGACAGGATTAAGCGCAACTCTCCCTTTGCTGTCTGCAACGATATGACATCGGATGTAACATTAAGCATGTTCCGCAAGTGCCGTCCCGTCCTCGTAATGTCCGGAGCAAGACGCCACACTGGTTTTCCTTAGTTTACCGATAGTAAATTTACGCATGAACGACTAACAGTAGTGCCAACACCAACTGGACTCAAGATACCAGTTAAGGTGGTTGTCTTCTGAGACAGAATGTCACTCAAACACGAATCAGACATCACGAGGACACACCTCGCGATAGCGGCGAGCATCACATGGGAAAAAAGCACCCCACAAAGCCCGAGACAACCAGACACACCGATAGCGGTTGAAATCATCATAATCTCATCATTTTATGTCCTAGGTACGTATTGTTTCTATACCCTTCCTGGCTGTATATATGCAAAATAATAGGTGGGGTGATAAAGGGCATTATGGGGGAAGCGCGGGTATCATTAAATCGTCGGGCCGGAGGAAGTCTATGTTGGGTTGTGGATTCTACACCACATCCTCTATAACCGAGTCTGCTCTCGTGGTTTCTCGCTTGTCACCTCAGCAACGAAGTCGGCAACGGCCTCAAAGTAACCCTCCTCGAGGACACTCGAGTTATGGTCACCTCCCGGGAGGGGCTTCCAACGTTTAATGGGTGCAGTGGATATCTCGAAGAGTTGGCGCATATGTCGTGGCCTGGAGGTCATTAGTCTGGTTCTCGGCATGTAGAGCTGAAACAAGAAGAATGCATATTTGTTGATCATCAGGGGATATTCGCTTTCAAATCCAGACCTTTAAAAAAGGTTCATATTTTGTGGGTGATGCAAATTTAATCATCACAAGATCAAGGACGGGGAGGAGAACGGGAGCTAGGGAGAAAACTTACGGTACAATCTCATCCTGCAAGCCACTCAGGAAAAGTATTGGGACCTTGGTGATGTTTGGCAGGATAGAGTCACTGGGCCACACCTGGTGGCATAGCAGGGTCAGGTATTTGGCCGGAGGCACAACAGATGGGATGAGCTTCCGCATGGAGAGGAAGGTGTTCTCCAGGATCAGGCCTGCAATGTCTCCGCGTTCCTGGTTTTTGGCCACCAACTTGACACTAACAGCACCACCCAAACTCTGGCCGTAAACGATGAGCTTGTGATCTCGTGTCTCTGCTCGTTGACGGAGATAGTCAAGCCCGGTCTGGGCATCCATGTTCAGGCCTGACTCGTCCGGCTCGCCGGTGGAGGCACCGTAGCCTCTATATTCGAGCATGAAGACATTGCAGCCGATGAAGTTGACAAGCATGCGGGCGATGGGTAATCGATGGCCGATATTTCCCGCATTTCCATGGAACATCAAGAAGGTGACGCCGGAGTTCTTGCCCCCACGGGGACCGCGGATATAGTATGCCGAGAGCTTCTCGCCATCGTCGGTAGGAATGACCAGCTCTTCGAAATCTTTGATGCCAAAGTCGGAGGGTTTTGGAACGTCGTTACGAGAGTTTGCGGGAATGTGGCTCGGATAAATCAATGCCCTAATGCAAGTGTTAGCGGGGAAATGCAGCGGGTCACACGAGGCGTCGCGTAGCAAGCCTGATGGCGTTGATGGGCAGAAGACGTACTTTTGCTTGAAGTAAAGAAGAGACGTGAGGATGGCGGCGATGCCCTGTGAACACATTGCTCGGTTAGCTTGTCGGAAGCGAAAGTAAAGACTGAGACCTGGCTGCATCTCTGTGGATTTGGAAGGGGACCTTATGCATCGGCTGTGTGTGCTGGTGCCTGCAAATGTTGTAACTCGACATGTGGTAACGACAGCGACGTACCGTAGAAGCAATTGCAGGCAGACGCATGTAGCTGGCGACAGAGCTTAGGAGCGAGGCTGTCTGCTCTAAGTAGCTCGTTGTTGGAGGCGGAGTGGAAGGGTTAGTAGCAGACATGGTTGACCGATGGGGTTTGCTGGGCATCTAGTATGTAAAGGCTGGGGTATGGTAGGCGAGGACCAAAATGCGGTGACCCAACCACGGCCAAACTGGCCCAACGGAGAGGAAACAAAGGATGGAGCCAGGGAGATGGGGTCACAAAGAGACAAGCCGGAACCAGCCCAGCAGTAGTAATGGCAATCAACAGCGGGTGGTAGCAGCGGGAAGAAGTGCAGCAGCAGTTATTCGAACGGTATGAACCAAGCCAACGGGACCGGGAGTGATGCGGGAGAGTTGTATCGGATGTCGTGTTAGGTCAAGCGAGTGGATAGACAAAGCCTTGACACAGCCTGAGGAGCAGCCTCAGATATTCAGGCAGCTGACAGCAAAGACGTGCGATGTATTATGGCGGAGTCCAAACTGAAGTATCGAAAAGTTAATGAAGACAGAAGAGGACGGAGCTTCGAAAACGGCGGCGAGTGGAGCACGGAAAGAGTCGAAATTCAAAATCGATAGTTCCCGGACGCAACCGTCAAAAGCGAGAGCAGGACCGTACAGTAGGACGCCTCTGGGACGCGGAGGACAAGCTCGTTGTTGGAAGGACCCTGCTGATTGTCTCGGGAGCGATCCCTTTTACGGGAGCATCATGCAGGACGAAGGGGCACGGGTTTGAAGGGGACGAAGGGTTGGAGGCGGCGGTGGAGGGTCGGGAGAGCCGAGGCTGAGCCGGAGCCGTGCTTGTTGAGCTTTGCTGTTGCTGCTGCTTCTGCTTGTGCTGTTTGCGGGCTTGATTACGGAGTCGGTCGGCTGGAGAAGCAAGCGTGTGAGATGGGGATGGGATGGGACGATGGTGCGGAGACGAGCAAGGAGCAGTGATGGTCCCTTGCAGGAGCAGTAGCAGAAAGCGGCGACAGACGGTGAATGGTGGGCTAAGCGGTCGCTGGTGGTGTTGATCACGGGGAGGAGGGAGGGAGGGAGAGAGAGGGATGAGAATGAAAACGAGGGAGGCAAGATAGTTTTACTAGATGTTCCTTCCTTAGATTTAGCAATAAGCGACCGTGTTATCAGGGCAAATTTCTTCCTGAGGTTCCATTGAGACTCCGAGCTGCTTATTGCATCCCGCTACACCGACAAAACAAAAAAGCACAGAGCTTTCATCACAGGAGCTCAACAGAAAGCTCACTGCAAATGGAAGCTTCCCAACCTCGCTCCTCAGCCTGGAGAGCTTCGTACCGGTAACGACCTCCTCCACTGGCCCACACGCCGGACAATCGACCAGTTTGGTGGAGGACTAACGGATTCCCCCTTCTCCCCACCTGATGAGATGATGGTACAAGGTTGACACGCATTCAATGTACTGCTCCACCTCAGTTTGCACGGAGGATACCTCTGATTCTAGTTCGTGTATGTACTCAGCCACCATCGTGGTCCCTCAAATGAAAGCTGAACACGCCAAAAGTCCAACGGCTTGATGGCATTTTCGTGAAAAAGGCAGGGATCACGAACATCGATATCTTGAGAACGTTTGTCCGTGAGCAAACCGAGATCAGCCAGCTGAACAGTCGCCAATGGCACACGGCAGAGACAGTCGGGCGATAAGAAGCAATTATGCAGACGGGGAAAAGGAAATAACACAAGAAGACCAAGTCATGAAGCTTATGCATTGCCAGCTCACACGCACGGAAGGCCTCACTCTCAGTCTCTCTCGTAAGCGCTGCGGGCATGACAATATGATGTCGGTGGAAATGAGCCCAAAACGCCATTTACCCGTTTAGGAAGCTTCTCTACGCACCGAAGCATCTTGGCAGCTTCTCCCGCCATCAATCCATCAATGCGAGCGCAGCGTGACCATTCATGCCCTGCCCAGGGAGGGGTCTTCGCGAGGGGCATCCAATAAATGCTCACTTAGCACCGAGATGATGGGCAACAAAAATTCTATTGCCTCACAATCTCACATGAACCATCGTGGTCGAACTTCATCGGCCGTTCGCCCCGGGAGATCTCACCCCTTGGTCCCCTTGGGCCTTGAGTTCAGGGTGCCACGTGCTGCGGGTGTGCGTAGCTGTTCCCCCTGAGAGGAGGTCAGTTCCTGGATTTGATGGCGTTTGAGGAGCACACATCATCATCATCATCATCATCATCATGAGGCGTGAGCTAGCGGGGGCTGTACAGTATATTCCAGCTTACACCCGCTGTTGCTACCAGTTGCCCTTCCCTTGATCTTCCTCTTCGTCGTCGTCGTCGTCTTCCATTTTTATGTATCTTATTTTTAACGCCGGCGGCCCTCCGAAATCCGGATTTGACCACCTTTAGGGACCTGCATAAGTACAAGAATAGTAGCTCTTCCCCAAGCTCTGGCCAGCTAGCCCACGCCAGCCGCCCACGGGAGACCAGTTTCTGAGACCAAGACCAATCTAGTCGAGAAATGTGGCTGTGTTCGAGACAGACGTCCCCTTCGTAAGATATGCACAGGGTCCCGCGGTTTGAGGGAGGACATTGGTTGTATTCGTAGTCGGGAGTTATTCTGATGGGCGTGTTGGTAAACTGTTGCCGTGTTGTTGACGAGCGTGTCAACGCGGGGATGCGGATACGGGAATTAATCAGGTATCTGGACGAGAGTGAGAATATGCATGGCATCCGAATATGCCGGCAAAACAGCAAATGGCATGCAGCAAACCTCCGGCCGTCTTTGTTTTGCTTGTCCCATCCCCCGGTCTCTCCACGAGCATCCCCCGCCTGTTTCGCAGAGGGGCTTACGATTTGCATTCCTCAGCTTCGTCTGAGTTCGTATCATCACAAGGGCGAGAGCGTCTTACTACGTACGTAAGTTTCCTCAGCCAGATAGATCAGCGCTCCGGGACACCCACCGATTCAGGGATGGCCCCTGAAACCAGTCTCGCCCTGCTTCCGGAAACCCACTGCAACTCCATACCCCCCGTCCCCCGGCGCAAATAAGTCGTTTGTCTCTGGTCGCCCTGCTACGCTACGGCGGGCACGAGACCGCTTGGTAACAACGCCCATTCGACGGCTGAGATGCGAGGCCAAATCCGGTCGGCGTTATGGGGGCGGATTTGATGATGAGTTGAAGAAAGCGAGAATCAGGCCAGCCTCGTTGTCAAGCTGTGAATACTTCGTACGAGGAAGTGGACGAGCGGTTAAGATTGTTATCGTGGATGTGGGGCGGGCCTGAGCTTGCTGGCGAGGGAGGTTACGGACGCTTGTTTCTTTTTCTTCCCTTTACTTATGACACGATAAGTCGATCGATGGATCAAGAGATGCGAAGGTTCTCTTGATACTGCAATAGTAAGGGAACTGATATTAAGTTTTCAGGGATGCTGGACTATGCAAGGGCAGAGAATAAGTTGCCGTTCCAAGGGATGTTAATGCGCGTCAAACGCGTGGATGCCATTCGCAGGAGCGTTTCAGTGTGCAAAGGTCGAGGTGTGTCAGTGTGCTTGATACGGGCTGTGGTTGGTTCACACTTACAGACGCTGGTGGTTGTGAATTATGAAGGATGGCATCAAAGGATCTCACGGCGCCTATTCGGGCTGGAGGGGGCGCTTCAGGGCCAACCCACTGAGAGAATTTGACTTCCACTTTCTCTCCAGTTTAGACTTCTGCAAGAAATGCATGTCCTCCACGACTCCATCGGGTCTTTGACAGATGCGGCAACAGGCCTTATCCCGGGACAAGATTTTTCTTTTCTTCTCGTGCCTTTTCATGTGCCTTCTGCCTTTATCGCCCCGCACGTCAACTGCGAGCTTGTTGAGAGGCTAGCCCTGCAGTCGAGCCCGAGCCACGAGCCTGGTCGAGTGGGACGGGAACGTCCAAACGTCGATTGGGCGAGGGACGGTGCTTGCTTGGTGGTTATCGTGCTACTGCAGCGTAGTTGGGTAGGCCGGAGGGCCCTTGGGCACCATTGAAGAGGGGGATCACCAGCCATTCAGCAATGACATATGCACCACGACTGGACGCGTGTGTTGGGCGAGGTTGAATGACGAATTGCTTTGAAGGAGAAGTGATCTAGAGGGGAAGGGAGGAGGCGCATAATAATGTAGATGCAGATGGTTGCTGTTGTTGTTGGCTGTTTACCCTGTGGCGGCTACTACACCCACCCTCTCTCTGCGACGACGACGACGACGCCGCACAGCATGCAGGGCCGTCTTCGGAACCATGAGACAGAAAGGCTCGTCCATCACCATCAGCCCATGAAACTCAGACGTCGTTTGCGTCCCCCGTTCCATGTGCCCCCACTGCCGCAGCATTGAGCCATGTCCTGCCGTGGTTCGAACCAATGGTGACGTCGCCTCAGACGAGTTTTGAATGCGTCGAACAGGGCGTCAGGGTCTCAATGCCTGTCCTGTTCGACCTGTGCGCTTGGTTGCCGGGGGGTGGGTGTGTTGTCTTTGTCCAACTGTTCCCAAGTGAGGGGCTCTTTTGCCTCCCTTCCCAATCATTTACAACGTATGGCTGCGACGGCGGCGTCGTCGTAGCGATGGATCCAGACATGGCCGTATGGGAGCCCACCACGGGCTTCGGCAGCGCCAGAATCAGCACTTCCTGCGTCGTGTGATAGGCCAGGGAGTCTTGAATTGCTGCCCTGCCCTGCCCCCGATGCCTCTCTGGCGTTGATGGATTGCCTCGCTGGGCATCTCTGGGTGAGTTTTTTCTCTGGTGTGTTACGGAGCAGGTGCGAAGTAGTCTTATTAGCCTGCTGCAAGTTTCAAAACTGGGCATCCACAACTGACGCCCAAAGCAGCCTCAAATCTTTTTTCTTCTTGTTTGCGCCCACACACAATCAAAGTCAACAAACCCGTCGCAATATCTACTTTCCCTTGTCTTGTCTTCTCTTCCCTCCCCTCCCTCCTCTTCTTTTTCCTTTTTACTTTCTCCCCCTCCCTCCTCCCGAATCTCCCCCGCACCAGACGACATCACACATCACATCTTTAATTTAAATCCTTCCACCACACGCCCCCCCGAAAGCGAAAGCCAAATCCTCGTCCTCACGCTATATCACGCTACGAAGCGCAAGGCCAGCCGCCAGGCCCAGAAACACCACTGCGCCAACACCAGCAACATATCTTCCGCTTCCGCATCGCAATCAACATCCGTGCCCGCCGCTGACGGACGGACCCTGGCCAGCAACCCTCCCACCTCCCACCTGACTCTGGTGCTCATCTCACTTGGCCGCCCCTCCATCTCCCGTCCCGCCCTGTCCAGCATTCGTTGTTGCGCCCCTCTTCTCGACTTCCAGCTGTGCTGTATTCGTATTGTCCGGGCTGTCTGATCAGCACCACGAGTCTGAGACGCATTCCTCCATCCTCCAACAACAAACAACCCACCCCTTGCCTCCTTGCATAGCCCTTCGTGCCTTGCTAGACCCTTTAAAGCTTCCGGAACCAGCTTCCACCTCTCTCCTCTCCCAGCTCTTCTTCCCGAGATCCAACACTAAGGCAGCCCTTCTCTGCCTCTCTGCACTGCATCTGCATCTGCACCTGCACCGCCTCCGATTTGTACTTTCAACCTCCACCATCAACAATAACAATCGTACTCCGTACCCCCTCGGCCGAACCCTGACAATCCGTACTCGAGGTCCTTGCATCGCCTGCGTCCGAATCTGTAACGCTCTCACCAAAATCGCTGAATCCGTCTCCGTGAAATACCGCGATCTCCTCAGCTCTAAACCTTCTCCTCCGCCATCTACATCCAATCATCGGCACTCGACTGTCGTTGCCGCCATCATGGTCTCCTTTTCCTGCGAGGTAGGTTACCAATCTCCTTGTGTGGCTATTCCTATTCCTCTGTCTGGCGCCTCGTTTCCCCTCCCTCTCAGCTCCCCAATACTGCAACTCTCATGGGAGCCCACCTCTCCATGCCCACTCACACCCCCCCAAAACAACGTCCACGCCTGACATCACCTTCCACACCATCTCATCGTGAACAGCCTCTTTCAAGGATGCCCCTTCTTTTGGATGCCGATCTGATGGCCCACACACTCTCCTTTCCGTCTCGTTACCTTCCATTGCCTCTTCCTTCAAATATCCCCAGCACACCACCCCGCCACATCGGACCAGTCTCCATTGCCTTGCATCCCACTATCCCTCTCAACTCTCTAACCTGTTGTTCTTATAGGCGTGTGGTGACGTCCTCACCAAGAAGAAGCTTGATCCTCATCGAAACCGCTGCCACGGCGCCACCTTCACTTGCATTGATTGCATGGTTCACTTCTCCGGCGTCCAATACCGAACTCATACCGTATGTGCCACTCCATCAAGAGTCCAATCCCAGCTTGTCCCCCCTCAACTTGCATCGTCAAATCCTCTTCTGACATCATTTAGAGCTGCATGACCGAAGATCAGAAGTACCAGGGCGCCCTATATAAGGACAAGTCGAAGAAGCAAAAGAACAACAACAACAATCCCAACCAATACCAGCACCCGAACCAATACCATACTCAGAACCAATACCAACCCCAGAACCAATACCAAAACCAATACCAATATCAACCCCAGAGCCAAACTGCACACGACAACGCCGAGATGGCTCACAATGCTTACGTTGAAGATTGTGGCGAGGACCGCGAGTTTGATTGGGCCGAGTACGAAGAACCATCCGATTCCGATGATGAGAGCATCTGCTCCGAGCCCCCGCCAGAGGCCCCTACTCCCCCTTCCGCCGACCATGAAGAGCATGTCGATGTCTTCGAGTTCCTCGTGGCCGCTGGTCAGACTCCTAATACATCCAAAATGAACCTCCCTACCCAGCTTCCGGAGGTCACTCCAAGCACCTCTCTTGTTCGATATGAACCTCCCAAGGAGGAGGATGATTTGCTAGACCCCGCTTCGTTCATGGCAGGCGAAGAGCTGCCCGCATATGAAGCAATGCCTCCTCCCGAATTTGTTACCCCGGCCCCAAAGCGCGAGCGACGCAAGAGCAAGGAAGGCAGCGAGAAGAAGGACAAGAAGCGCAAGCGCCTGCACGTCGATGTTCCGACCGACCAGGAGATGATTGATGCGCCCCCAGTCTTGCACAGTGGTCTTACTGGCGGACTTAACCGTATGATGAAGCCCGTCTTCCCCCCTTCTCCCAACTATTCTAGCGGTGATGCTCCTGAAGTCTCCCCAGCTAGCCCATTGAAGAAGAGCAAGCACTCCAAGCACAAGCATGCCAAACACAACAGTATCTTCGGCATGATTGCCGGATCCAAGACCAAGACCAAGGCTAAGACGAAGAGCAGCAAGAGCAAGAAGTCAAAGTCATCATCGAAGAAGAAGTCAACTAAGGAGAAGAAGACGCCTCATCTCATCGAATATCGCCCACAATCCAAGGACGGAAAGCAGCAACCTGGCGACAGCCAGGTTATTCTTTTCAAGCCGTGCGCCGATGTGTTCCTGAGCTTTGTCAACAAGGGACCTGAGAGCGAGAAGGGGTGCAGCATGAACAAGGTGCTGAAGCGGTTCCATCGACAGCGCCAGGCCATGGGCAGCGATATGGGCAAGGGCCCGGAAGAGAAGGAACTGTGGCGATCGCTGCGATTGCGCGAGAATGACCGAGGTGAAATCGTCTTGTTCTCACTACACGACGAATAGATGCACCTGAAGGAAGAAACACAACAGCGGGCAACCAATGGCAATAACGGAACGGACATCATTAAAAGGAACACACACAGGAGTTTTTAAGGGGACGGACGGGTCTGGGGACAACAACAATCACGATACCTGGATGGGATATGTCTTCAATCTGTGTACTTTCAATCTGTATACAAGATGGTTTGGGACGGATGGTTAAACGGATGGGATCTCTGGTCGGTGTGCCGGTGATAACGAGGTTGGATTCCTCTGGGAAGGCCTCGCGAATAATGCAGTGTGAACGAATGGATGGGGATGGCTTCCGGGTTGATGAACGGACGGTTCTTTTCTTCATGTCTGTGTATTTTCCGATGATTTTCTCTTTTTTTTTTTCTCCTTTTTTCTTTCTTCTTTTGTTTCAGCCTATGCTTGGGGAACACATGGGGCTTTGTATGTGCTAGTGAGGATACCACGGGAAAGTTCTTGCTTAGCTGCAGGTATATCAGCTTGCGAATTGCTTGAGGACACAAGACGTCAATGTTATTGTATTGTTCATTCCATTTCGTTTCATTATTATATACATGTTCTTTGTGATACGACTAGATGACGCGCAACGGTAATATGTGCTGTGCCATGGCCTCTCGTCGGCATAATGGGCATTCGGGCTTCTCTCTCACCCAGTCACCTATACATTCCCAACAGAAGACGTGACCGCACTGCGTCGCAGCAGGGTCCTTCATCTCTTCCAAACACAAAGTACACTTCCTTTGCTGTGACCCTTTGATAAAGCCCATGACCTTGTCATCAGTCAGCTGGAACCGGGGCGTCGCCGCAGCAGGCGTATGCGTCGACGCGACCAAGTCAATGCGGGCCTGCGAGCCGTGGCCGCCCGACAACAGCAGGTCATTGTTGTTATTATATGAACCGTCATGGTCGAGCGACACATCGGCACCGGAAAACGAGCTTCGCTCGCGCGGCGCAGCGGCGTCGGCGAGGTTGTCGCGGATGTGCGAGTATCCTTGGACCGCTAGCTGCACCACCAACAGCACGCCGAGCAGCTCGTAGCCCGCGCGGTCGGGCGTGTCGGGCACGGTGCGGGTGAAGACGTAGCGGAAGGAGAGGAGCCGCTTGGCCAGCTCGTAATACGTGCCGCTGAAGTAGAACAGGGCGAGGACGACGGCTTGGAAGGGCGCGGCCGAGGTTATCGGCGTGATGTGGCGGGTTATGTAGTCCCAGAGACGGGCTTCGCGCGACGAGATCTTATCCTGCTTGCGGAGGGCTTCGATGCGGCGCTCGAGGAGACGGCGCAGGCGGGCGCGAAGGCTGGGAAGGACGCGGCTGGCGAGGTAGGGCAGGAGGATGGAGGCGGCGACGTATGCGGCGCGGCGGTCGAAGGCGGGCAGCTGGATGGCGCCGTTGCGGGCGTCGACCTGGACGAGGTCGCAGTATTCCTCGCCGAGGGTGCGGTTGCCGGGGAGGGTGGTGAGGAGGTAGTAGAGGAGGGTGGCGGCGACGCGGAGCTCGGGGGCGCGGGCGTGGGTTGCGCGGGCGCCGCGAAGACGGCGGAAGAGGTCGCTGAGGTCTTGGGTGAGGCGGCCGGTGAAGTAGGCGTCTTTTTGGTGGGAGCGGATAATGTCTGGGGCTGAGGCGAAGGGGTAGGGGGAGGATGACGGCGTTGTTGTTGAGGAGGCCATGATGAGGACGAGGATGAGGTTGGTGTAGGAAGTCGGGAGAGGAGGAGGCACTTGGCCTACTTGGATGGCGGACGACGCAAGGTTTGGCGAGTTGATTTGAGGTTGTGGGATATCATGAGATTGGTGTCGTCAGTTGAAATGCAGTCGCTCGAGTGCGATGCAATGGTATCGCGGTTGAAAATGGCAGGGAGAGCTCTGGCAGGTGGTTTAGATTGGAATTTGAGCCTCGGGACGACGGGGGGCCCTCGGGAAGTTGGCCGGAGTTTGGTCGGTTGGTTCCCGCCCCCCAGATTGGGGCTTCCCATGTGCTTTGCTTTAGTGGGTAACTCATCAACGAAGAGAGGAAAGCCAGTTCTATTCGTGGAGTCAATTGCTTTCCATTGGTAGCCCTACTATATTGTGAAATAACAGTTTTTGCATCCCATATATCGGTAGACAATTAGGTGGTATGGCTTTGGTTGATATGTAGGCCTCTTCCCACTCTAGTTATCTGAAGGAACCAGTTTTGGCCTAGGGCATCGGCAGTCGCCCACCTTCTCTCATGGCCGAGGAGTCTGCGGCCTCCAAGCTCACTGCCTGACGATCCTAGCCCGCCAACTCTTCTCAATCGGCGGCGGCCTGATTTGGACGTCAACGGAATCGCTCGTCCACAAAGCCGTAAGATAGACGAGACCACCCTATCGCCCTGGTCGCACCCCGAGGACGTTTGCACCGCAACCTCGGCGCAGCTCATTTTGCTCCCAATCACTGCCAACCCGTCTCCGGATCCTACAGCTGCTCACGTTCAGAGAGGCCATCAGGCACGCATCAACTATCATGACTCTCAAGCTTCTCACCCTTGTCGAGACCCAGCAATTCGACAGGACCATGCACCGCACAGTGCAGCCCAGAGAGTTTCTCGAACAATCCATCTGGGACATACTTTCCTTGCTCGGAGAACGTATCTGCGAAGGTGAGGCCAATGTAAAATGCTACGTCTTTCTGAGCATGATGTTGGCTCAAGTCGAAGCCTTGGAAGAGGGCGTCGTTGTCTCCCAAACGAAGGTTGCGGAAAGAGGGAGGGACAGCTTCCAGTTCTGTCATGATCTGCTCTGCACCCAGGCTTCTGACATGTCATTAGTGTATCCGAGTGATACAGACTTGACGTCGATGTGTCTTGAAGACGATATTGGCTTGGACTTTGAGTTCCTTGTGCTATATGCAAACGATTAGAGCTGCCCAGCCACTTGGCAGCCTCCACGATTTTATTCTGATACAAATTTCTATCCAAAACTCCGCACGCTAATACACGATCCCCCTTTGCATATATAGCTATATATCTCATCACGGCCCCAAAGTCGGGTTTTGATTAAAGTCAAACGCTGCATGTATGCCCTGCTCCGTAGCCTGGAGTTGCATACTCAAAAACTCATCCGTCACCAGCGTGCCCAGCTCGTCGCCCCATTGCGCCATCAGATCCGACGTCACGGCGTGATTCAGCTCGAGCCCGTTCATCAGGTCGGGCACGTTGAGCGGATCCTCGGGCGGCATGACGACCTGGGCGTTGCGCGCCCTCATGACATAGTCCTTGATCTCGCCCACGCACGGCCACGTGTGCTGCACCTCCTCCATGGCGTCGAGGATGGTGGTGAGGGAGCGCGAGATGTCCGGGTCGTCCCAGGATGCGCCCTGGAAGAAGCGCTTCATCATGACGGTGCCGGCGGCGGTCGATAGGGTCTGGACAAAGTCGAGAGATAAGGACCTGAAGCGGTAGTGGCGCGAATACGTGCGCATCAATCTGAGGATGGCTTGCAGCGACTCGTAGCAGATCTCGACGTCCTCGCTGTCGGCGATTCCTGGCTTCTCAAAGAGGTGGGATGGTGGGCGGTGGAGGATGATCATGACGGTGTGGAAGAGCATGCTGTTGATGTACGAGTTAGTCGACATCTCTCTTAAACACCCGGCGGATAGAAAACTTACTGCATGCGAAGCACCGACGGCTGCACTAGACCAACCGTCCATTGGTTCCAATGCAAGGTACCCGGAAGACTCGACAACCATTTGGTCAGCGAGACGTGGATCTGCCTCGACCTCGCGGCTGCCACTGTGTCGTCGACGTTTCCTCGGCGGTTCTCGAACAACTCGGTGATCATAATGTGAACAATCTTGCATAGCTCAGCCTGGTATATGAACGACCCAACCAGCGCGACGCCGTCCTCAAACTCGGTTGCCGAGGCGCCTTTGCAGATGTAAATATCCAAGAGACCCTCCCAATCGGGAGGATACTGTAGCCGAATGGTGTTGCGGACGTCGGACTCGCTAGGATGCAGAGCGGGAGGCCGTCCGAAGTAAAGGCTGAGCTGCTTGTCGGCGATGAAGATGGCCCAGTAGACTCGTCTCAAAATCTCCGTGTCGCGGACGGCCAGCTCCGTTGCCCGATTTGTCGACGACTCTGCTGCGCCATCCCAGTTGTTCGGATCCAGGTGAAGGCCCATTTCGTGAGCCAAGCGGAAGGCCATGCCGCAGAACAGCCATCCTTTTGAGGTGTGTCCGACGCCAATCTCGCGGTAGCCCAACAGGGCGAGGGCCTGCAGGGTCGTCAAGTCCGGGCTGTCGAGGGTCGAGTAAATCAGGGTCTGGGCCTGGTTGGCAAATATGTCGGAGACGTTTCGGGAGTCGTCGAGCTGCATGGCACCCAGAGCGCAGATGGAAAAGAGGAGGGCGTCTGAATAGTATTTCCCCGAGCCGATGTCGTAGTCACGTAGAAAGTACTCCCTATAGACGAGCATGTGGAAGTGATACTGGTATTTGAAGTAGGCGGCCATGCACATCTGGGACGTCTCATCGTGCGGCGCATACAGAAAGCTGTGTTCGCTCGGGCTGTTGACGCTGTTGTTCTCAGACAGGCCGGAACTCATGGCAGGAGGGGCAGAAGCCAACTCCAGGGGCGAGCCTCCATCGCTGGGAGATATCGAGGCCTCGTGCGAGAGGTGGATGTGGTATGCGCTGGTGCCGCCGAAGAACTGTGTGGCGTTGCTTGAGCGAGGTCGCCTGAGCTGTCCGGAGCGCACTTGAGCAGCGACAACTTTGGGGTCGGCATTGGCCTTTTGCTCCGAGACGAGCTTGGCCGACGACAGGCTGGCTGAGGCTGGCGGCGAGATGGCCAGCTCGGAGAGAATGTCATCTCGCTCGGTGCTGTCGGCGACGGCGAGTTTGCGGAGCAGCAGCTCGAGCGAGGCCACTTGGCCCTCGAGGGCTTGCACGTAGCTTTTTGAGATGGGCCTTGCAAGTATGTGGGATGAGTATTGATGGGTTGAGAGAGACATGCGTCGTCTTGTCTTACCGTTGCTTTTCCCCACTTCCGCTGAGAATACACTCGGTGCCAGCCTTGACGCATCTTGAGCAAGGACGTTTGCGGTCACATTTAATCTGAGCATCATCGAGTTAGCCCTAAAGCAAAGATAAATCAGAGTTGAATTTAGTACCTTGCGGCGACGACATCGCTCACAGCTAAACTCGCGGTCAGCCTATCTCGACGGTGGGGAATCAGCCTTTACGAGGGGTTTTCAAGGTGAGCGCAGACTCACGATATCTTGATGGACTCGCCGAGGGGCGTCTGCGTCTCTTCCATGCCGCTCATCGAGAGTGATGGGGAGTGTTGTATCGAGTTGAATAGGTTGGTGGTAGTCGGTCGCCAGCCCGGCAAACCGGATCAATAGACCAGGCGGAAGAACGGCTGTCGTTGGTGAGAGGGTGGTTTGGATGGATGTTTGCAGTTGGGGTAATTAATTATGGGCTTTCGCAGACTGCTAAACGACAATGCGCTAAATTCTCCCTTTTGGGGAGGCGTCACTTGACTTGCCTGCGAATAGCTACATGGATGCGATATCTATTTTGTGGTGCTATCAGGTCATTAGATGTTTAATTTGCCAACAATTGCGGATTTGGCAGTATTGCTTCTAGGACACGACTGCAGATAGATACTTTATTAAACATCCCTAGTCTATCTCGACAAGGCACACAAGAACATGGGTGTTTAATCTGTTCGTAGTCTCACAACCTACATACACACCTACATCCCAAGGATCCCCCCTTCACTCATCCATCGCTAATCGGCCCCTCGGTAATCGGGCAGACGCATGCTAGTCGACTCTGCCGAGACATGCACACCTCATATCTGCCTGCTGATCCTCCCCAAATGCCCTTTATCAGTTGCGTCGAGGACCAGCATCTGCCAGAAGAGGCCCTGGTCGGTTCGGCCTTGTATCGCCGTCTGGCTCGTGTGGCGTGATAGTTGCCGCAGGGGCAGCCCGAGGGACTGGCACTTCCTCATCGTGCAGACGTCTCCCCGTTCGATATCGTCGAAATCACCAACTAGTCAGTTCCTGGCACATCTACACATGCCTTGCCACTGTACCTTGCATGCCTTGGCCACATGGCTTGACCCCACAAACGGACACGGCACGGCCGTGTTCCCGGAGCAAACGCCCAACCGTCGGTCGCAGGCCCGGTCCGAACTATGACAAAGTCTCTCCAAGATGGCCCGGAGCTAGGCCCGAAGTCGACTCCGGGTGGACACCCGAGAAACGAGTGGAACTGTCACGACGACGCGTCAAGGAAGAGCAGCTGGTTCCTGACCTTGTAATTCATACACTATCGAGAATGACACAAAGACTCATACTACATGCCTCAACAATTGACATTCTGTCCCGAAATCTCACTGAAACAAGTATGAGAAGCTCACACAAGAGGCCGAAACTCACTACTCAGCAATCGAATTCATCCTCATCCAACTTCTTAGTGCTATTCTTCCTTGAGACATCAAACTCGGCCGGACATCCGCCTCCGCTCCCTCCCCCGCTTCGTCTTCGAGTGCAACTCAATATTCATGCATTATCTCAGGGAACAAACGCTTGCTGGGCATAAAGCGATCTCACTCTGTCTGATTTATTGGTTATTGGCCTTCTGGGACTGGCTAATATATTTTTGACATAGCTGCCAATAAACCGAGTCTTCTGTGGGAGATGAGTATCGCGGCCGACGAGAGCTTACCCTGGAGGACACTAGAAATTCGTCGCCATAGACCGCCACACGCCTCAAGTGATCAAGGACTATTTCACGAGAAGGCGTTGGTATTGGCTTAAGAACGTTGCTAGGATATCATGCTCGGTGATACAGTCACTGGAATTGACAGTCCTAGCCTTGCTCTGATTCACAACCAGACTCTGCCTGCATTATTATCCCTAGTGGCATCGCAATGATGAGTAATGGCTACGCTGTGGTCAACCTCGAAAGCACGTCAGAAGCCACCAAGCTTTCGAAGGCTGTTGAGAAAATGGACCGTAATCTAAGCCACAGCAAGGCACTCGACTCTACGAACGCCAAGGAACGTCGTGACTTTCCATGCGCCTTCTTCTCTACCAATGGAGACTGACCGCTAATGCACCGCAGGTCACGGCCAACTATCAACACAATCACTCGACGGGCCAGTTTCACGGCGGAGACTTCCCTGCAGCTGCATCCATTTGCCCGCGAGGTGGTCTTCTGTGCGGGTGTCTCTTGATCAATACGAAGATATTTGAATGCTGCTGCCTTGACCGAGGCTTCAATTATCAAAGAGCCTTGGGGAAGTCGGCGCACTCATCGAAGAAGAGAAGCTGATTGCTCGGTGTCTTCTTTTCGAGAATGGCACCATTGAGCTGCTCATAAGCGAAACTGCCAAGCATGGCTGACGGCCCTTTTTCAGCTCGCAGTGCATCCTCGATGTTGATGCTCGTGCATGTGACACGGGATGACGAGGGAGTGACACATCGACAAGGATCATCGGATTTGAGCAGATCGGTCACTTTGACGCTGGGCGCCGACGGATGGAGGAAAAGGCGGAGGAGAGGAATTGGCGATTCGAAAAGATGGTCGTTAAAGTGGAAAAAAGGATGGGACCGTGGGAAGAAGGATTCACAGGGCTGAGGGCATCCATGATCAACAGGCAGCACTGCCACAGTTTCAAGGGGGACAATGAACAACCAACAACGAGACGGCGATTTCCCAATTCAACTCAAAGGGAGCTGCAAGGATTGCGACTGAGCGCAAATCATGCAGCCGTCCAGTCCGTCGGTGCATGAACATCTCCTGGTGATGGTGATGGAAGCGGAAGTGGCCGAAACACCAAGAAAGCGAGCCTGAGAGTATCTTGGCGGTGAGCATCACGAGCATCATTCACGCCATCTTTGGAGCATTCGCTCTCTGGAATATGCCTCTTCGCTAGCGTGTGGGCTCACGACTCGGCTGGCTGAGAGAGCGCAGCAAAAGGACAAGCTCGGCCGATAAGAAGATGACGGTCAATGCAAGCCACATTTGTTTCTTTGTTAGTGCTGCCGCCACATGCCACCACCAACGGGAACATCCATGATGCCCACGTTTTTTGGCGCTTGACTGACTGACTGCTCGTATTTCGTCCCCTCCCTCGTCTTTGACAAATGAGCCGCGTATCCGGACGTAGCGCGGAATTCCGCATCGTTCGGCTCCCAGGTCCCGAGACCGCTATCAGAGAGCGATGGGCTTACTTGGCCGGTATGGCGCCGGAGATGACTTCATTCGAGGGAGAAGTAGACATATCAGCACCAACGTGGGCGGACTCAGCCTCGCCCGAGCTGATCGGCGAGTGAGATGATGTCGGGTGTTTTCTGGAAAAACACGACAGGAGAGAGAATTCCAAGCCATGCTCAGGGGCAGCTGCGTACTTGTAAGAAGAACGAACAAGGTGAAGAAAGCAAAAGAAATTGTGTAAATGAGAGCAGCCTGTAGCGTGCACTTGATTTCGATAATTGCTCTCCAGCTCAAGCCTCGTCAAAACCAACAACTGGCTCAGGCCCTTTGTTAGGACTATTGCCGCCTGGGCTCACCCTAGACGATAGTTTCACCTTTGACCTGTGCGCTGGCCCCATGCCAAGGCCGTTTAACAAGCAGAAGCTGGCCATTGGCGAGTTGCCACCTGGGTCCGTTGGTGTCTTGGGTGTTGTGCCGAGAAGCCGCTGGAGAAGAAGAAGAAGAAGAAGACGTGCATTGAGTGAACTGCCCACTTTTCTTTTTGTGTTTTTGTTTTGCTGTGAGATGCCAAGATGCCGAGAGAGAGAGTGACCCATTGATGTTGATCCTCGTTGATAGTCATGGGCAGTGTAGATAGGTAGGGCAGACAGAAGGGGGCAGAGAGAGACAGTCAGAGAGAGAGAGAGAGAGAGAGAGAGAGAGAGAGAGAGACAGAAGCCCTCTACGGACTCGTCGGAATTAATGAGCATCTGGTTAATCGGCACCAACGGAAGCCCCCCCCCCCTCCCCTGGAGAGTCCCCTGGTCCCCTGCCAGACAAAACAACCCGCAATTGAGGCGCCGCCCACCGACAAGATTCTTCCTGTTCTTGGCTGCGCCCTGATGGGGATGGGGAACTTCTTATTATCGGCTTTTTTCATTTTTTAACCATTGCCAATGATTGTTTGCGTCCCCTGACTTCGTAACTGGCGAGAGCCTACTAGGCCTAGACCCGAGTCGTTCGGGCTTGGCTCTCGCTCTTACGCCCCGTTGTCTATCGTCTTCTTCTCGATGTCGTCTTATTATATCATCGTCTGCCGCCCCCCCCGTTGAACCCTTTTTTCTTCTTCTTTTCTTTGCTTGCTGTTGTTCTCGTGTAATACTGTCCAGTCGTTTTTTTCTTTCTTTTTCGTATTGTTCGGTTTCACGGTCCCTGTCAACTCAATTGGTCTTCATCCTCATCTCGTCACATCACATCTCTCTTCATGTATTCTCTTGACCCGAGCTGACAGTTGACCGACTGATTTCCCCTTCCTTTCCGCCCTCTCTTCTCATTCACCTCTCTCATAACATGTCGGGGAGAAACGACGCCATCGACGACTCTTCGGAGCCTGCGCCTCTGACCCGGACGCGCAGCCTGTCCAACTCGTCGACGGAAACGGCCAGCTCAGATGATTCCGTCACGTCCGCGACGGCCATTGTGAAGAAGACGCCCGAAACATACGGGAGCTCAGCCCAGGGCAGTCATGAGGACCATCATGATCAAGATGGTGCCCACTCACCGCGTCTGTCCGACGTCTCCGATATCTCGCCCGCCGACCGCCCGAGAGAAGTCACCGAGAGGAAGCGCAACTGGAAGCGAATCCTGCTCTGGACGGTGCCCCCCGTCGTTGTCGTTATAGCTCTTGCGTTGAGCCTAGGCTTGTACTTTGGTCTGCGCGAGGTACATTCACCCCTCTCACTTCTCAATGAGCCTCCTAGAACTACTCGATGACAGAACCTCGTCACTAACACGCCAGACAGGACCGTGACCCAAATCTCATCAAGGGCCCTGTCGTCGACCTGGGATACTCGCGCTACCAGGGCCTCGCCCTCACCAACGGCGTCAACGAGTTCCGGCGCATGAGATATGCCTCTCCTCCGCTCGGCGACTTGCGCTGGCGGGCTCCCGTGGCGCCGCAGAACGAGACCAAGATCCAGGATGCTCAAAAGGTAAGACGATGACCCAGCTTCTCTCATTCTACTCAGACCTAACTCTCCTTCTCAGTGGGGTTCCTTCTGCCTCGGACTCGACCAGACGCCCGGCGGCCCAGACGAGGACTGCCTTTTCATCAACGTCTGGGCCCCCAGCAACGCCACCGTCGCCTCCAAGCTGCCCGTCATGGTCTTCATCCAGGGCGGCGGCTACATCATCAACTCGAACCCCTACGCCAACGGCTCGCAGCTCGTCGAGAACTCGGGCCGCAACATGGTCTTTGTCAGCTTCAACTACCGCGTCTCCGTCTGGGGCTTCTTGGCCGGCGACGACGTCAAAGCTGATGGCGTCCTCAACGCAGGCCTCCTCGACCAGCGCCGCGCCCTGCACTGGGTCCAGGACAACATCCACCGCTTCGGCGGCGACGAGGACCACGTCGTGCTTCAGGGCGTGTCCGCCGGCGCCGGCTCCGTCGGCCTGCACCTGGCGGCCTACGGCGGCCGCAACGACAACCTCTTCGTCGGCGCCATCGCCGAGTCGACCTTCTGGCCCGGCCAGCCGCACTACAAGGACGTCGACTACAAGTACCAGCGCATCCTCAACGAGACGGATTGCCTGGGCCACGAAGACGGCAACATGGCCTGTCTGCGCGCCAAGTCGACCGCCGACATCCAGGACGCCAACCACAACGAGCCCTTCGTCGGCCGCCTCGGAAACCCCAACTTCTACTGGATGCCTGTGACCGACGGCGACTTCATGGTCGACACGCCCACCAACCTGTTTGCGCGCGGAGACTTCGTCAAGGTGCCGCTTCTGTACGGCTCGACCACCAATGGTAAGTTTTCATGCCCCCTTCCCCCTGAGCTGTCAGGGGCCTTCGTCATTCCTACGTATGCATGTAGTGCACGTCCACTTACACACACGCGCGTCCAGACGGCACCATCTTCACACCCAATGCCACCAGCCCCTACTACTTCACCACCTTTATGAAGAACAACTTCCCCTACATGACCGCCAACGACACCGACGCCATGCTGGACCACTACCCGCTCGAGCCCGCCTTCCCCATGCACGCCGACTGGTACGGCCCGGCCGCCCGCGCCTGCGGCGAGTCGACCTTCATCTGCCCCGCCAACTACATCCTCAACTCGATGCGGTCGGCCAGCAAGACGGACATCTTCTCCTACCGCTACAACCTCCAGGACTACAACTTCATCGACACCGGCCGCGGCGTCCCCCACACCCTCGAGTCGACCGCCGTCTTCGGCGCCTTCATGACGGCCACGCCCGCCAGCTACACCACCTACAACGCCCCCATCATCCCTGTCGTCCAGAACTACTGGATCAGCTTCGTCCGCTCCCTCAACCCAAACACCTACCGCTACAAGGACGCCCCCGAGTGGAAGCCCTGGGGCGACACCCAGACTCGCATCGTCCTGCAGCTCCCAAACTCCACAATGGAGGATGTTCCCAGGAACGAGACTCAGCGCTGCGCCTTCTGGCGATCCATCAACGAGACAATGACCCAGTGACCATCCACCACCTGTCATGGCTTTGGTCGCTTGTATAACGATTTCTTGCATATTATCATGATACCCAAATAGACGTACTAAATATAGACATGTATATTCAACTGGATCTTCACATTTCCATCAATTCCTCGTGTCAGCCTCACAATGGAGCAGCTTTCATGTTCGATACCTTCTGTTCAAGTTGACTCGCTCTAGCATCTGCATCGTGAATACCTAGAGCTCCTTTACACCTCACACCATAAACGCATTATTCCCCCTTTAAAACATGCCATACCAACTGTTCCTTTGCAAAGACTCCGTTGCTAAAGGTGACACCCTCTTACAACGCATTACTTACTTGAGCGCGTAGACCGATCTAACCTCCTCACATATGATCTCACCACTCGCTTTGCCTCAAATGCCCATCTGCGAACACGCCGAACTCGCTTCTTGGACCGATTGGAGCCCGTCTTAGCTTTCTGCTGAGTTTCTGTTCCAACCTTGACCAAAGCTTTGCCGCCAGTCTTATACGGCGGCGACGATGATCTCTCGTGGCTTCTAGAAACATTCGAGCACCGTCTGCGTCTTTTCGATTGGGGTCTAGGCGGAGGAAGCCCAGCTACCCTGAGGCGGAGTAAAGAAACCTTTTGTCTTAGACCACGTCGATTCCCAGTCGACGCTGTATAGAGCATCGATTTCTGGACATTTTCGAGGCTGTGACCATGACTTGAATGACGGGATACCTTAATCTTCTTCTCCACGAGTAATGGAGGATAAGCAATGTCGAATTGGTATGATGGTACCGACGGAGACTCGAGCCCAGCCACCTTACTGGTTACCTTCAACCCGCCGTTTTCTAGTCCAGAACAGGGCTTGCTTGCACGCGCCTCATCAAGACTGCCGCGACCTGTGAAAAGGTCCTGCTTTGGACAGTTCTGTAGGTCCGACAAGGAGCTGTACTGTTTCAGTACCGGACTGCGGATGACTGGCCCCGGAGTCAGTTTCCCTTTTTTCAACTGACTGCGAGAAATCTTCAGCTTCAACCGGGATCCTCTGTAATCTTCCGCTCTTCCTGCTGACGCCGCCCCAGACGAGTCACTCGAGTGTTCTCGAAAGTTGAGTGGCTGGGATGTCTTCACCCTCATCCTGAATTTTGAAGGTTTTGCCTTCAACCCCTCACCATCATCCTTATCGCAACCAATTTTGGAAGCTAGGAAACTGGAGTTTTCCTCGCAGTCAAATGGCACCAGGGATTTCGCTGGGCTTGTGAAGAGAAGTCCAGTTGAGACCTCTGTCCCCGTCGAAGTGCTTCCAAACGGCGATTCACACTGGCGCTGCGCTTCAAGAGGTAGAGGAGGCAAGGCCTTCATAAGCTGAGGGATACTCTTTGTCAGTTTCAACTGTTGAACTGGGGAAATGGGGTTTGGGGACAAGATAGGAGTGTCTGCTTTCGCAATTGAAAGTTCTGGGTGCATGGCGTCATCTAGAACGAGCGGAAGTCCAGTGAAGACATTTGCTGGGTTTCGCTTGTGTTTTCCGGGAGAAGTTCGTTTCGTTGGTCGCCCATAGTGCTCTTGGACTTGACATGGCAAGCTCTGAGATTTACGTAGAACACCCAGCGCTTTATCTTCAACCTGCAGGCTCGACTTGCGGTCATGGAAGGGGAAATTCGGGACCATGTTCTCTTTGTTTTCATCCCTTGGTTTCGACTCCAAACGGCCCTCAACGGTGTTCATAGTGGGAGGTGTCTTCGGAAGAGTTAGGTTTGGCTCAGGATTATGCGTCGTTAGTGAAGACTGGGAATCGCGCTTCGCGGGATCAACAACTTCACTAGATCTTCTATTCTGTGACTTGAATGGCTGCCATTCAGTACACCAAGACAGATCCGACAATACTTCCGAACTTGTTGCTGGACCCTGAAGCGCGATCGTGCTCTCTTGATCATCGATATCTTGAGGATCAGGTAGATCTGGGCCCGACGGAACGCCACTGACATGAGATAGCGCGTGAAGACCACGCTCATGGTCGCTCCTCAGTGAAGTGTGAGCAGTCAAGGAGATGACATCCGCCTCTATGACTTGGACTAGATCGGAGCCTGGGCCGTTGGGTGCCTTAATACCATCGCCCATTTGGACCGCATGAACCATATCTTCTGGGAGTTGGTCAGTGTACAGATGTATTTCCTTGATGAATCTTACCGTGAGAATTCTGGTTGTCATCTTTTGCCTGGGCCACAGGTGGAACATTGTCAACATCAAGATCGTCCTGACCGTCTTCCCTCAAGATCATAGGTCGGTGGAAACTGTCTACTCGCTGAGGGACCGGACAAAAAGGGACCATATAGCCAAGTTCCTGTTCAGGCCCCGTGTCAAAATCTTCAGAGTAGTCATAGTAGAAGGCGCCCGCGGAACGGATAGGTGTCCCTGCTCTGCTTGGAAGGATAGGTCTCTGGTACATTTCAACAATGGATGTCAGACTTGCTGACCGAACACTCTGGTCACTCGAATCATACTGTCGACGTGATGACCTGGGGCCACCATAGACGACTGAATTAGGAGTGCGAGAACGACTCGGACCAGGGACTTGGTAATGCGGACCGGGAGACATCCGTGATGGCAGAGAGGATGTTGATCTGTTGTACTCAGGCCGCATAGAGAGAGGGGGCGGACGGCGTGGACCTGTGTACTGAATTGGCTTGTAAGATCCATGGACAGTCCGCTGTGAAAGAGTTAGTTGCGCTTCCTAGACACTTATTTTTAGTACAAAAAACTGACATGAGATACTCTATCAAGCTCGACCATCCTACGGTAGTCAACACTCCCATTTTCTGTCACAGCTGGTGAAGCTGGCCGGACCCCAGGACGCTTCAGGCGCGTTGGATACGGGAAAGGAGACCGAGGCCGCTGGAGACCACCAGAGCTAGCGACACTCTGTAGGGTGCATGATGACTTTTGAGAAGGAAGGCGTCTCGAGCTGCAAGTAGTAAGAGAATAGGACCGTTGACCATCGTCCATTGACGGGGAGAAAGACCTCGAGAATGACGACTGGGTCGGAGGGCCATAGAGCGATATGATCTCGGATGTTGTATCACGATAGGAAGGCAGTGTCTTGCGGTCATCATGAACGGGCTCTTCATTTACTCCTCGAGAAGGACGACGAAACAGGAGATTCTCATCCCCAAAGCCGGGCCTTGGACGAGGAGGGTGATGGTATGTTGCCGTCGGTAGTGCAGGTCTAATAGAGAAGAGACCGATATCACCTGTTTCAGTCGTCGTCTTGAGCATACTCTCCAATGGGCCTGGGGAGCGGAGGAGTTGGGCGTTTCCAGTGACACTGCGTAGAGGTCGCCGCTGCGGAGCTGGCGGACGAGGTTGAGTGTGATGCCTTGGCTTCCCATGAGAGCGATGTTGGCTGTACTGAGAGTTTTGGCTGGCACATCTCTGCTGCGGTTCTTCAAGGTCCATGTTGTATGTACTGAAGCTGACGTAGAGCAATAGAAAGAATAAGATGGGATATAGTGCTGCGGAAATGTTCACTGACGACCAAAAGAGAATCAAAACAGACCAAGAAACGTTGAAGGGCGATTACAAGCCAGCCGACGACCGTCACTGGGGGGGCATTCTGGTGACGGAGGACGGAGTCGGAGTTGGAGTTGGAGTTGGAGATGGAGAGGACGGGACGACATTGGGCTGCTTTGAGGTGACAGGCCCGAAGCTTGGGTGATTCAAGGGCAGGTGAAGCCATCGCTACTGCCTTGTGTTTGCTTTGCTGGAAGGGGCTTGAGACCGAACAATTTGCGTGAAGCAAGGGAGGAAATGTCCAAGTTGCGATTGGCTCGCTGATGGCCAGCTTTTACCATTTTTGGGAGTAGCGAGTGCGATTGTGTGAGCAGTTCTGCGAACAAGAGAAAGAGCTCCATGATTATCCATCTGAACTGGCACAGCAGTCGCACTTACCCACTCGAGACTTGGTGAGGGCTTCCATCAACTCGCTCTAGCCCTGGTACCTTCCTCAGGCATTCACCACCAGCGCATCTCCCTTTCCACCTCAGTCGACATGCAGAAAGCAAGCTTCAACAGAATTTCCCTCATCAACGACGTACCAAGTACACTCGATAGCAACCTACGCCCAACACACGAGGGTGACGTCAAATTTGAGTAGTAGCATGCACGCTCAGGCGCATTTATCGCGTATGAGGTGGTTGCCATCGCGGCCTTTTGGCCTTGTCCACTTTACGGTTGCCCAGGAAGGTGTGCGTGTATTTCACGAAGGGGGACGTTGGTTCACGCCACCAATCCTACCCAGCTGCTTGCGAAGTTCGCCGTCACGAATGTTGAGTAGGATGATAAGGTGTGTACCTACAGGAGGATCTGAACTCAACCTTACTTCGGCTTCTCACTATTCTCAGTTCCTTGTCACTTGGCAGGGCACATGCAAATCGACGAGTCCTTTCCTCCCCACCAGACATCGAGTCCCCTCGCTCGAGTCCCCGTTCTTCCCGACTTGACACATCGGAGGGGCGTTAGCCATGGCGTCTGTCAAGTCAAACTCCCTGCTCTATTCGCCTGCCAACACGAGTCAGATGATTTCAATCTTTCACAAGACCAATCCCGACACCGCTCAAGGGTCAATAACGTGACTCATTGCCCAGAGAGGACTGGACCGGACCGGGCAGCATACAAGGGACGGGGCAAGGAGGAAAAAGTGCTGCCAGCAGTCTGCCACTGAAAATTCGAGGATTCGAGGGGAAGGGGGGATGATCGCCCGTCCGGCCGCACAACCGAACTCTCCCAACTCCACCACAACTTGACTCGGCAACAGGGTTTTATTAGCTGGCTAGCTATTCTGGAAGTGTATCCACTAAGGTTGCCGTTCTCGTCAAAGCGATTCCCGATGTGGCTTGCACCAGAGTCGAGTCTGTCTCCGCCGTCTCTCCGTCGTCCCAGCATTTTCCATCATGGTTGCGCCCGGCCTCGACATTCACTGGCCACCGTCGTCCCCCGCAGTCCACTTGGCTTCGGCCACGAAAGAGCTTGTCGAAATCTAGTCAGGGGTCTGCGGGACGACTTAGTCTTGTTCCGCCATGTTCATGTGGTTTCTTGTTAAGCTTGCCGAGTACGCATGACCGAGCCACCGTTTCTTCGGGGCCCTTGAAAGTAAAGTGAAAAAGAAACCCTCGTCCGGCATTCGTCGTCAAAACAGTAACAACCCCCTCGCATCTCCCCGTCCGAGACAAACTTTACCACGCCTCTAATAAAACATTGCGTCCCCCACATCACCTGACTCCGACCAATACTCCAACACCTTCATCGATATTCCGTACTTGGTCCATCTCTAGGAAAGGTCTTCGCCTAGCACCGGCTTGCCAAGATGGCTTCCCGAAAACCGAACTTGACGCTTCCCCTCCCCGAAAAGGAGCAGCCCGACTTCCAGCTCTCGTCCACGTCAACCACTTCACTACGAAGCCCACGCTTCATTGAGAACTTCGATGCACCATTCTCCGAAGCTATCATGAACGCCTCTAGTGCAACCCTTGCAACAGACACCATGACCTTTCCATCAACGTCCTCTTCCTCCAATGACCGGGCCAGTTTTGGAGATGAGTCCAGGCCCCAACCGCCCTTCAGCAGAAACAACTCCGGTTTGGTCTCGCCGAGCCCCCTTCGCCAACGTCACTCAACTTGGGAATCAGACACCAAGCGACGCGCCAAAATCAACGACAGAATCCGAGAATGGGCTAGGAAATCATGGGGTGCTGCCCGAGGGCGGCCCGATACCAGGAGTGGTTACTTTGACAGCAACCCCAAACATAGCAAAAGCAGCGCAGCACTACCATCCTCGCCGGGTGACGTTTCCCCCACCGAATCAGAGGGGTACGGGCGAGGGGCTGGATATGCTCGAGCCGTTGCAACCAGTACGACTCTACCCAAATCGAGTTGAGCTTGATATGATGTTGGATGTGGGAATGATGAATGAAAGGCTGTGACCTAGGAACTCCCCGCAGGCTTGGGGACAATATCCGACACACGGCGAGCACATTAGGCGTTGGCGGTCTCTGTCTTTTGGTTGCAAGGATAGCAAAACGTAATGTTTTGATGACAGTATATGAGTTGGTATGAGTCTGGTCAGAATACACCACCGCCAATAATGAAAAGGCGTTCTTCCTCTCGTTTAGCCCAATGAATAATCTTATTTGCTCCCTGCGTTATCGTCGCCCTCGACACATTCGGTCCAGCCACGCAGTAGAATTCGAAGACGGGCGTGATCCAGGCCAGCGACGTCGCGTCGTCCCCCACACTGTGCAGAACCTTAAGATGCGAGTGTTTGCTGTGGATGGACGCATGTAGCTCATGGTACACAGTCATCAGCCTCCTTCGATCAACAAGCCCTGTGAAGGTTGGGTCTAGCGAGGACATGCAGAACTGCACATTCGCCCGCGACTTGTAAAGAAAGTGGCTGACTTGACTTCCCGGCGCGATTTCTTGTGCCTTGGGACGGCCTGCTTGAGCGGCGAGTTGAATGATGGCGAGAGTGCCGTTTTTGGCTAACTGTTGGGCAACATTGTCCCGCATCTGCTTGAGTTCAAAGAAGCTCTCCCGGTCGGTGCTAATCAGGATCATGGCCACTTCTTCATCTGTTGAGTGTCCTCCGGCGGAGGCCGGAGAGGTGGCTTGTTCTCCGGAAGTTCCCTCAAAGAAGCTAACGTACATGTAGAGATAGCCTTTGTTGTTGAAGGCGGGCAGGCAGAGGGGAATCCAGTTCTCACCGCCTCCGCCTTTGATGCCGTCGCTCTCGAACAGCATGTTGAATATGAGCTGGAGATCGCTGGGGTGGAGAGAATGTCGACGTGGCCGAATGACACTGACCAGCTTTCCACCAGCTACGATAAGGCCGTACAGTAGCTTGTCTGACCTCAACTTGAGGAACGTGTTGTTAATGGCATGTCGCTGAGATTTCCGAAGCCGCAGGCACTCTAGAGACCCAAGAAGAGCAGAAGGTGAACCTTTGGTAAAATTGTCGGCCAGGGATGATAGCAAAGACTCGGTGCCCTGTAGTGGTTTGCTCAAATCCGTCGAAGGTCTGTGAGCAAAGATTGTCCTGAGCCTCGGTAGGGTAAGCGTCGATAAAATTTGCATGTAGAGAGCTTCCAACTGAGCTCTTAGCTGAGAATCGCTCTCTCCTAGCTTGCTGATGGCAACCAAGTACAGCGAGCCCTCTGTCATGATGACAAAGCGCGTGTCTCCAGCAGTGAAGCCTTGGAGAGGATTCTTGGCTCCTTCGTAAAACGATATGATGGTTTGTACAACGCCAATCGACGAGTTGATCAAACTAAGATCACCGTGGCGGCTCCAAACGGGCTTTCCAGCCGAGGATAAAATCAAGTAGTGCTTTAGCTTAGACTTCCACATGAGCAGCTTCAGGTCGTCTTCGAGGTCGGTATTCCCTTCTTCCGGCAATGGTGTAAATTCCTGGTCGAAATCGGCGAGGCGGTCCTCTGGTCCTATTCGTGACGCTTCGAATGGTTGTACGGTGGCCGACTGCCCTCTAAGCATGTTCCACGCCGCACTCTTCTTATGGAGTTCCCCGACGAGCAAACTGGCGATGTCCCCGGCCGGTCTCATTGTAGGCGCAAAGCTCATGATGCTCGCAGTCTCGTCGGCCTCGCCAGCAATGCTGTCCTCATGACGGCTGGGTGTCGCATGGCCGCTATCGGCAGGGCTGGGGACGGCGTCAGGACCAGGGGTTGGGAAGGTGCCTCGGGATCCATCTGGAAACGAGAGCGTTTGGATCTCCACGGGTGTTATTGCGGTCGTAGCTTGTGCTGGAAAGGTCTTTGAGTCGGCGCTGAGGCTCTGGGGTCGAGGAGGGAGTGGGGGACGGTAGTCGTCGTCTCCCGATGCTGGCTCCTGTCGCATAATGGCGGTGCGTGCGGGTGTCGCATTGCCAGATCAACCGTGGTGGAGGAAGAGGTAGAAGGGGGGATCAGGAAGTTTCAGGACTAAGTGATCCTGCGAGTTTAGATGCGAGTCGAGAGCGGCCATTATGCCATCTTCGCGGGAGCTGGCGAGAGTTAATGTGCAGCGTCGCTTCTGGCGGAGAAGGGCGACGATGAGGGCCGTCCGTACCGCACAGTGATGGGCATGATTTACTGGTGGATCTAACCTGTTAGAGCGATATTTAAAGTGCAGGAACCCTGATTCGTTGGCATCCCCTCGATGATCACTCCCGTCAGTTCGAAACCTAGAGTACATACATGGCGGAAAGATAAAACGACTCCCGAGCATAATTTTTTTTTAACATGCATCAAGTAATCAACAGATTCGATATTGAATTTACGGGTTCCCATAGAAGCTGGGCCCATACATGGGAGCCTAGACATTCGCTGTCCGATGAATGGTTACAGTCTAGCCCACGTTGAGCCCGAGAGACGTGTCGATTGCGTACGCTCACTGGAGGTACCGTTCGCCCAATGACGCAGCTATCCACTAACAAGAGCCCTGACAGCGGAGGGGCTGCTGCAGCCTTGCGCGCCTGGGCAGCTACCACCAATCAGCGCTTCTAACTGCCCTGGGTTTCAAGGTACATCGGTACCTTCAAAGCACCCACAGGGGAAGCTGGGCGAAGCTGGTGGGTGAAACGTAGCCTTCCCAATGGCATTCGCAGCTTCGTCTCAGGCCCTCCCTTTGACAACGACTTTTCTTTAGTGCACTCGCTCCTAGCGATGCAACCTGGCGTTTTTGTCGTCAAGTAGGGAACTCTATGTTCTCATCTCCGTCTCCGACACGAACACCCCCGAACGATGGCGCTCGAAGCCGGTGGCCGGCGGTCCATGTCCCCAGAGAGCTCTGGACGAGACTCGCCTATTCCACGACAATGGAGGAATCAGCTCGGTGGAGGTGCGCCGACACGCCCAAAGCCAACTTACTGCCGTCGCTAATATTCGATGAATAGAGGAGGCCCCCATTAAAGACAAAACCTACCGAAAATACGCACATGGAGTCGATCGAGCACTCGTCTTATTCGAAACGGCATTGGAGGAGTGGGCAGACTACATATCATTCTTGAACAGGCTGCTAAAGGTTCGCATCCTTTGCCCTGAGTTGGAGGCTCGGATTACAGTACGCTGACTTCCCGATCTAGGCCTTGCAAGCCCGACCCAAATCGATAAATGGGATCCCAGCCAAGGCCACAGTCGCAAAACGTCTGTCGCAATGTCTCAACCCATCTCTCCCATCTGGAGTCCACCAAAAAGCTCTCGAAGTATACAACTTTGTTTTCACCGTCATTGGCAAAGATGGCTTGTCCAGAGACCTCCCTCTTTACCTTCCCGGTTTAGCAACAACCCTCTCTTTCGCATCCCTGTCCGTACGAGCGCCATACCTTGATATTCTCGAACGTCATTTCCTGCGAATAGACCCTCGCTCCCTTCGGCCAGCTATGAAATCGATTATTCTTGCCCTGCTCCCTGGTTTGGAAGACGAGACGAGTGAGGATTTCGACCGGACCTTGCGCATGGTTGAAAGCTTTAAGCATACCATCCGACCCGCGAACGCCGAAGAACTCGACGAGCGCCATTCATCAGGAGATGCATTCTTCTGGCAGTGCTTCTTCCTAGCCTCCATCACCAGCCATAGTCGTCGTTCCGGAGCCCTTGCCTACTTGGTGAGGTACCTGCCTCCATTGGGGTCAAATGCCAACCCCAAAGCGGACAAATCAGCAGCATCGATCGTAATTGAAGATGACGTGAAGAACAAGCTTGCAGCTGTTGTCACATCCCCCGAGCCAGGGCTGCTACTGCGCTGCTTTGCCAGTGGCCTTTCGGACGAGCAACTGCTCATTCAACGTGGTTTCTTAGATCTCCTTGTGTCCCATCTACCGCTTGATTCGCATGTCATCCAGAAACGCGTGAAATCCGGAGATCTAGAGTTGCTCCTCAAGGCCGCAGTTGGTGTGGTTACACGACGAGACATGAGCTTGAATAGGCGCCTGTGGGCTTGGCTTCTGGGACCGGAGCCAACCAGCTCGGAATCGGAACAGGGTGCTGAGCCGCTGAGCCCTTCGGATCACCGTCACCAAGCCTATCTCGCTGCCAAGACGAATTACTTTGAACGGTTCGGTCTCCAGCCTCTCACTCGAGCGTTGCTACAGATGATCGAAGGAAATTATCAGAGTAGTGCAAGTGAACGAGCGCGCCCGTACCGAATTTCCCTTTCCCTCATGGACAGGTGGGAGGTTGGTGGGCTCATCGTCCCAGAAGTTTTTCTTCCCATCGTCGAGAGTGTGCGGCAGTTCCAAAGTCGATCTTCCACCAAGGCTGAATTCACAGAAGTCCTGCGCAGTGCCAGTGTCTTCTTTGATGGTATCGAGAGTGGGCTCATCTATGGCGAGCTCGTCAGCCTCCTTGCGCAAGCTATCGGCCCGGGCAACCTCAGCATGAAAGAACGAAGTAACAAATTGTCGCTGGTGAGCTTCATTTTGACCAATTTCAACGTTCGCGAGGAAGAAATGATAACGATTCATGCTCCCCTTTCTACTCTTGCCGCGCTATCAATGTTGGAGGATTCCGCGGATCGCCAGTCATCACGCGAGAATACCAATACATCATCTCTATCGAACGAAGCTCTGAACATCGCCATTTCACTTCTCGACCTCGTTCCGGAGAGGGGATTCCCAGAGAGCCTCCCGAAGGGTACGCAAGCTAGTGGAAACCACCTGTCAATCCCCAACATTGAGGTGCTGAAGAAGATTCGGGCCTTTTACGTGAACGAGCAAGGCAATATTGATGCATCCCCTCCACCTTTCAACCCTCTAGAAGTCGGAGAGTTGCTACTCCAGAAGGTAGTCAAGTTCATTTGCATTGACCAGGACTCTTCAAAGTCCCTCGCGGACTTGGGGATTCGAATCCGTCTCCTAGTTCTCGCACTACACAAGATACCAGCCGCGTACGAAGTTGATGAGCAACAGCTCCTCAAGCATCTACACGGAAAACTTCAGCAGCCTCCTCCACTGCAATACTCTGACTTTTCCGCGGTTCTAAACCTAGCCACCCAATTGTACAATGTCGAGAGAATCAAAAGGAACGAACTATCGGCTTTGGTGGTTCCTCTTGTACGACATGCCTGGGCATATTTATCCGCATCTGAACCCAAGTACCATGTGGAAGCTGTGAGGGGTCTTTGGCAATTGCAATCTGCATTATCCCCTTCAAATCGGGATATCGAAGCAGCGCTTTCTAGCCTCATCGTCTCCTATGATCCTAACTCTGTGGAAACGGCTGGGTTTGTCGACGCCGGACGCACACTGAGCGTGCTCTGGTCACATACTCTACAAGACAACGTGTACGGAAACGATCGGCGAGGCTCGAGAACGCCAATGCTTGAGGTCCGGGCCTTGCCTCGACTCTCAGGCACGGACAACTACGAAGTCATGCTAACTCAACCGCTGTTGCTGATTTTGGACGCACTACAAGACGACCGAACTGAGCTGTATATGACAGTTAAGTCATGGCTCAACAGCATGCTTGGCCTTGACAGGTATGTCATCTGTACCTTGTTTCTGAAAGCTACACGGCTAACGCGCGTACCAGGCTGTTTTTAATCTTGGTCACTAAGCTAAACAAAATCCCATTTTTGACTGGCCTCGCAGAGACCAAGGACAAGCCGTCTGAAGACTCGCCAACGTTCTCCGGGGACGAGGATCTCGACCTCTGCTTGTACTATCTTCGGACACTCTCAAATGTCTTGGCCTGTTCCGGGGACATTTCGTGGTCGGTCTTGGCGTCTAAGCATGTGTCGTTCCGGGGGCAACAAACCCAGATCAGCAGTAAGAGTACACCCCTACCTCACCGAGTCAGAGTATTAATCCTTTCCTAGCCGGGGGAGACGACGAAGAGATGACACTCCAAGAGTTCTTCATTCGTGTTTGTATCAAGTGCATCACCGGCAACCCAGCTTCAGATGCAGACAAGGAACTCGAATCCGACATCAACCAACTCTATCGATACGCTCTCACAATCCTCCACAAATTCCTCCTCAGCCCTTACGCCGCCCCCATCTCCAACTTCCACCTTGAAAATGTCCTCATTGACAGACTATTCATAGCCCTTCAGGGCTCCGACCCCTATGTGCAGGTTCTTCTGCTTGATGTTGTATATGACACACTCAAGCTCCGAGACGTTGCACCCGTCGGACCCCCAGCTTCGCCTGCTTCTGAAAAGAGACGGCCGAGCTTCGTCGACCCTGGCAGGGGAAGCAGGCTTTCGGTAACGACGGCAGATTCTCGTCCAACGGTATCACCTCCACCTCCACTCCTGCTGAAGTGTCTCCAAGAAGGCCTAAGCTCGCCTAGGAGTCGATCTGTGTTGGACAGCTGGGTTGCTTTTGTTGCCGAGTGTTTACCATTTTACACGGAATCTATCTTTCAGGTTTTGATTCCCCTTGTTGAAACGCTATGCGCTGAGATTGGGACTACGTTCTCGAATCTGCGGGACACTTTCCAGTCCTCATCTCTCTCAAGTAGCAGCGATAAGGCTACACCAGAATCTACCCTCATTTACCTACTCAACGGCCTAGAGCAGGTTTTGGCGAGAGCACACGAGCAGTTGCTTACAGAGGAGGCCAGAACTCAGATAACCAAGAGTCCCGATCAACCACAGTCGCTGTTTGGTAGCATGGTCTCTGGTGTCTGGCAATCAGACACTCCCCAGGCTCGTAGTGCCACAGCAAATGACCGTTTGACAGTACACTTGGCATTTCAGGACGCCGTCCGCATCTGCTACAAGATCTGGACTTGGGGCATGGGTGGTGATTCGAACAAGCAGGACCAGAGCTCCTCGGCGTCGTTCAACTATACTTCCCTACGAATGAGGAACCGGGCACGGCGTCTCCTCGAACATCTCTTCACCGCAGAGAACCTTGAGTGTCTCGAGACAGTCATTGACTTGTGGAAGAATTCTCCAGCTGAGTCACGGCCGTCTGAAGTATTCCATCTGCTTTCTGCGTTGGAGGCATCTCGTCCCCGGCATAGCATCCCGGCCCTGTTCAACGCCATTTACAGCCGGAGCAACCCTACAGCCATAGACCCTGCTCGTAAATCGACAATGACGATTTCTCTCTCCGACACTGACCTTGTTATTTTCCTGGTCGACTATGCGAGGTCACTCGATGACGACGCCATGGACGAAATCTGGCAGGATTGCATGGTCTTCCTGAAGGACTTGCTGGCAAACCCCTTCCCGCATCGGCAAACCCTGCCAAACCTGCTCGAGTTCGCTGCTATCCTCGGCGAAAAGGTTGACAACACCAATTTCGGCGAACAGAGGAGAATGCGCCGCGAGTTGGGTGTAAGTAACTTCCCCTTGTTGGCTATTCGAGCGCCATACTGATTTGCACACAGGACCTCTTCCTCCGCCTCCTCACAGCTCTCTTCACCACGAGGCCCATTGCATTTACTGATTCAGTACCTCATGTCGGCTCTCAGGTTGATCTCGCTCGCCGAGGCCCGACGAATGGTGTTGGCGATGGCCCTGACGACGTTGTCTTCATTCTTGCATCAATCACCCCCAATCTTTCCAAGATTCTCCTTGAACCTGATAGAGTTCTCTCGGCTGCTGGCACCATCTCGACCAACGTCGTCGGACCAAGTCTTCGTGCCAAGGCTTTCCCCGATACTTTCTCAAAGAGCACACTACGTCTCCTCCATGAGCTATCCAGGTTGCAGAACAACCAGAAGACATGGAAGAAGGACGTCGGTGACGCATTCAACGATGCCAAGTTCTTTGGCATGAACTTGGACCTGGTCAAGGACGACTGGCTTCCCCTGCTGAGGCAATGGGCCTTGACCGAAAAGGAGAGGGTGTCTGAGATTGTCTCCCGAATCAATGCACCTACCACAGCTGGCATCGTCTTTGGCGTCGGTGCGACTTCAGCTCGACTCGAGGCCGACCGAAAGACGCAGCTCAACCTTCGCAGAATTGCGACTCTCGTCCTTGCTTCCGCCGATGATGCTTTTGTTACCGACTTGAATACTATCTTCGATAAGCTGGTGGAGCTTCTCGCAGCATCGTCTACTTCCTCCCCCTCGTCCACCACCCGCGCCGACATCTACATGGTCGTTCGCGCCCTCGCCATCAAGACGAGTGCCATCCATCTTGGCATGCTCTGGCCCGTCGTCAACGCCGAGATTCACGCCGCCATTTCCTCTGTGGTTGCACCAGACAACAGCTCCGCGTCCGACACGTACACCAACGCCGCCATTCTTCAAGCCTGCAAGCTCCTGGATCTTCTCATCTGCGTGGCGCCAGACGACTTTCAGCTCCACGAGTGGCTCTTCATCACCGACACTATCGATGCCGTCTACCGCTCTGCTAATTATCAACCCGTCGCCCTCGCCGACGAGATTTCCGACGAACTTGGCGCCGTGGCCACCAACTCGGCCCTGCAAACAGACTCGGTCGCAAATCTCGTAGCCAGCGCTGGCTCGTCTCGCCGGCCGCTCCTTGGCCCCAGCGGAATCAGCGACGAGGTTGGCCTCGAGAGGAAGGACGAACTGGTCGCCAAGGTGTTGCGCCCGTTCTTTGGCCAACTCAGTATCTTTGCCTTTGAGTCGACGTATGCTATGGGACGATTGGATAGGGAGGCCTGCGTCACGGGATTATTGAGGGACATATTTGATGAGCGAAGTATAGTCAAGGCACTCTAATAAAAGTCGTGAGTTCTTCTCTCTTTCTTTGCACGGGGCGGTTGGGGTTACTTATTAGCACTTGGGTGAAATAGAGTGAGGCATTTCTGCCTCGGCAACATTCTGCTAAAAACCATGTCTATTCTACATCTCGATTGTGAGTGAGTAGTGCTGTAGAGGTTGCCAGAACGTCTGGTGCCTTGGTATCTCGATATTCAAATCTGCTGTCCAAAATCGGCCTTGTACAAACCCGCCGCCAACAAAACACTTCATAAACCTATCATCATTCATAACGCCCTTGCTGCATGTGTGGTATCACACCCCAAAAGTCGCCGTTTTTCTTCTGCCATCAAGCCTCAGCGCTAGGCGGCCATGATGGGGGTCTGACCTATCATGGTCTCCAGAGTTGGCCCCAAAACCTTCTCTACGACACTCTCAAAAGCCTGCCTTTCCATCACGGCTCCGAACTCGAGACACTGCACGACACCATTGAGCTCGTAACTCAGATTGTGGAGCAGCTGCGGATTCATGAGCACTTCCTTGGGGTATCGATCCGCGAGCTCAAACCAGGCTTGCACGGGGGTAAGCTCAATGTCGCCCGGATTCAACGACGACGCGAGGCCGTGCAGCGAGGAGAGCTCAATGCGCCTCGAGGGCCACTCGTAATACACGGCGGGGATGTGCGACTTTATGCCCAAGGCGCGCCGCGTGCCGCATTCGGAGGCGCTGGCGATGTTCTTACGACCGCGGTAGACGCATTGGGGAGCGCGGGCCATACAGAAGGTCGAGGCCATGAGGGTGTGGCCCTTGAACTCGTCGGACTGATACTCGTGGTGGGGATAGTCACCAAGCCAGAAGTGGTCCCAGCAAATGTGTTCCATTCTGTAACTCAGGTTAGGATAGGTTTATCTTCGGGGCCTTTGGCTTTTGGGTACTTACGACAGAATGAAATTAATAGCCACCTGCTCCTCGTCCTTGGAGAGGTTTGAGGTGAAGACGCTCCTTCGTCGGCCCGTCGTCAGGGCGGTGTTAGGATTGGGAGCTTCGTTCGACTCGCTCGAACTGGACCGTACACTGAAGACGGGAGTGCTTAGTTCGTCGTCCTTCTTTAGAGTGACGATTATGTCGTCGATGTTGATGTTTCCGAACAAGTCGGGTGTTTGTTCAGACTGTGGCGGCAACACGTCAACTTGGCGGGATCCTGTACCCGTTGACCAGTCGGTGAGCTGCTCGTCTTCTGAAGACAGCATGCGATCCACCTGCTGTTCAACGCCCTCCATTGGCGCTGGCAGCGTCTGGGCATGGTCTGGCGTCTTGACCGAGATGGTGATGCCGATGAGTTGCAGCTGCGCCCTCATGGCCGAGTTCTCCTTGCTCAGCTCGGCAGCCTCGTCCTCAGTGAGGGCAATGAGCTCGCGGAAGTGGGTGACGTCGAGTTCGAGCTGTTTGACATATTCGACTTTGCGCTGACGGTGCTGGATCTGGGCGCGACGGACTTGGGCTCGTCTGATCTTCGCCTTTTCACTTGAGGTGAGGGGCTTTGACGACGGGCTGTCGCTTGGTCCCTCGGGAGCTGAATTAGGAGTCAGCAACCATCCAATCTTGGCTGATATTGGGTGCAGGTTGAGATGCGAGGCGTGTGTGTCTTGGCTCCTGCATGATATAAAGAGGGGCGGTGATGATGAAACCCCGTCTCGTCGAGTCTGTAGCAGGCAGATGGAAGAAGGAAGAGCGCACAATCAACCTCACTACAGGCAACAAAACACACCGAGAGACAGACAGACACACTTGGAGATGCTCGATGGAAGAAACAAAGACAAGACTCACATTCACTACTCTGGTTGTTGCTGGCAGGCTGCTCAGGCTGGACAAACTCAACGCGGTTCCCGTGCAGTATCTTCTTCGTCTTCTTCCAAAACGAGGTAAAGGACGGCCGCGGAGCAGCGTCGGACGGGTCGCGCGATGCCGTCGCCATGGTCGCTGAAGTATGAGATGATGTCATTGGCGCCCTCCGGCGAGCCTTATATGTGAGAAGACGCGCGGGAGAGGAAGTGGAAGCGAGCGAGGCTGCCGATGATGGCCCGGAATGCGGAAAGTCAGGGAACGGCACTTGGAAATGCCCAGATAAACTACCTAAGGCAGGTGGGAATTTACTCTTGGGCGAAAGGGCTTCTAGGTAGGAAATAAATCAACAAGACGACACGTTGGAACCTGTTCAATGAATGTATGGAAGAGAGGTTAATTTGTTAGTGACAATCTCCGTGGAGGTTTTTTTGGGACTCGATTCAAAAGGGCCCTCCCCGGGTTTTCTTCTCCGCCGACACCGTCCGTTCCATCAATACGTACCTGGGACCCCATGGAACGGGATGTCGGGAACCTCAATCAAGTTCGCACCAGCGCCGTCTCAGCCACAATGGCTCCAGGCAGTGAAGCAGTCAAAGCTTTGCAGTTCAACACTTGAATTGGTAATCATCAATCACATGCAAGCCGTGCAGTCTTTCACTAAATTCTTTTCCCTTTTTTATTTCCGAACTGCAAACGCCCCAATATTTTATCCGCGGCTTCATTTCCATCCATTGAAAGCAAACAAAACTCATTTATAGTTCCACCAAACGCCTCGCTGTAAATATCATTCCATCTACTTCCTCTTGCTTTTCACTCGTCGTCGTCTCCGTCGCTGTCCGTCGCCGTCCCCTCATCAATATCCTCTTCGTCCAGGTCGTCCATGTCGTCACTGTCATCCTCGTCCTCCGCGTTTAGGCCCTGCACAGCCTTCCAATGCACATAATCATTTTTCAGCCACCGCTTACTGACCGGCAGCTGGTAAGGGTCGAACGGAAAGTACGGATCCAGCTGGTGGTAACTTTCATCTTGCGTCTCGTAGCCTGCGTCTCGAAGTGCACCTCCATTCGAGTACGTTGATGAGAGGTATTGTGTCAAATGGATTCGCTTGTTTCCCTCCACCAGCGGATACACGTACATGAAGTTGAGCCGATGCGCAATCTTCGCAAACTCTTCCACAATAACAGGAGCGCACACCTTGAGCGGATTCAGCTTGCCAAAGATTTGTAGTCGAAGATCTTTGCTTGACGTTCCGATCCAGTTGAACTCATGTCCGATATACGACGAAGGGTCGTCCGGATCAACATCCTCTGGTGCTCCCACCACTAGATCCTGCCACCGGAAGCAAAATATGTAGAGAACTGCTTGGACAAGGCTGTAGTAGGGGTGGAATCGCTTCAAGTCGGGCCCTCGACATAGTGGCTCGTACTTCTTGCGGTATTGCTCCAAGTGATGGATGAGGAGAACAAAGATGCTTCGGACAAGGTCGGCTGGAAGGTGCGCTCCTCGAGCAACGAAACTCGCCAGATATGCTGCAGCCGCCTGCTTGAGGACATTGGGCGTGTTGCTCTGAAATGCTGTCGCGATAAGTTGGCCACAAAAGGCATCTGTGAGACGCTCATGCAACTGTGCAAAATGAAAGATGAGGAATTGCGTGTGTCTCGACTTGTATGTCGGCAACACCATGTGGTCGAACTCGCGGAGGAGGATCGTAAACGCGTCAAAGGCCGTATCGGACCCAGGGTTCGTGAAATAAGGCGTGTAAACCGTAAAGAGCGTGTCCAACGCAGCATCCATCTTCTCGACGCTTCCCTTGATGGACTTTATTCTACCCGCATCCTCGTCGTAGTCGGGGTCGCCGCTCTCGACGGATTCAGTGTCGCTTTCGTCGTCATCATCATCCTCCCATTGCATATCGTCGGTATGATCCCGTAGCGCGTACATGACAGCAGCGGTAACATCATCGTCCAAATCTTCCAGGTCCAGCTGCATCTGGGAATCAATCTTCACAACTCGGTTGATGATCAGATCCAGGACGTCCTCGCGCAGAGTAGGGAGGTAGTTCTTGATCCGTAGGAGATTGTCGATGTATGCCATGTGCACACGCATTGACTCGTCGGGGAAGGGAAACTTGGTGCCAAGGAGCGTTTCCAATACTGGGATAGCAGATGGGAACATTTGGAGCAGGTACTTGAGAGTGGAGTGCAGCCTATCCCGCATGGCATCGCGGCTGACCTCGGGGAAGTCGGGCACACACCAGACAGATGGACGAGTATTGGAGAACTTATCCACAATCATGGACAGAACAGGGGAGAGATAGGAACCCTGGGCGCTGACCAGGGCGGCCAGGAAGTGAGTGAAAACCTTCACAAAGGCATCATCACGGCCCAGCCATGAGCACTTCAAAATGGTCTGGACGAGTCCATTGCAGGCCTTGTCCTTCAGAATGGGTATGCATCCCGTGAGAGCCATAACATAGACCTGAAGTTCATGTGGCTTTAGGGTGTCATCCTCCTCGCCGACGATGGGAGGAAGATAGCGTTGCTTATCGCTTGCAAAAAGCTCCTTGAGAGTATCGTACTGGCCATCATTGCCCCGCAGGTGCTCCTCCAGAGCGGTCCTGACTTCCAGCTTCACCTCATTCATCGTTCGTTTTCCGACCTCGTAAGTCACGTTTCGGATGTCGTCAAAGAAAACCTTGCGGCGTTTGCTGGGACTCTCCGGAGCATCGAGCGGGTCGCTGAGCCCTGCATGTTCGGCCTTTCTCCTGCCGAGAACCGATGTAGGTTTCAAAATCGACCGAACTGGAGTCGAATTTTTTGAGGGAGTACCAGAAATGGTCCTGGTTGCTGAAGTGAAAGGTCTCATCGATTCGGTTTTCTCGTGGTGATCGTGCGTGCTCGTCGCTTGGAATGTTATTCGTTGTCTCAGGCAACAGCGCCTCCCTTGTGTCGTGCGTCGTCTCAAGAGAGCGGGGTGGTGCTCAGGGTCTAAACATGTATAGAAGTGAATTCGGCGGGAAAGATTTGAAACGGCTGGCAATCATAATATCTATTCTCAACGCCGTCGCAGAAGGCCTCGTTGCGGCGAAATAAGATGAGGGGGGATCTCGCTGGTGACGGAGGGAAAGTGAAGTCTGGGGCGCTTGGTGGGCGGCAACTTTTTTTCGATAGCACGGCGTGGAAGTGGAAATTTCGGAGGCATAAAGTGGGGTTCCTGCACGTGCCGCTCGACTGTTTTTACTGAGACTTTCAGGCCATTCCGCTTTCGCCACTCCGTCCTATTGCGTCAGACCTCACCAGCAAGTGGTAAGAACCGAGCCTCAACATGTAAATGTCACTCCGAGCTTAAGCAAGATCCTATGCGCAACCGTCATGCTTGGGAACTCCTAGGGCCTTAGTCAGCCAGTTCGAAATGAATCCCAATCAAATTAGAAAACTATTTAGTCTCTTTCCTATTTCGGAACTCTATGCATGTCCGTGGCTCTGCATCTGAGAGTCCCAGTCAACTGTCGAACTAGCATGTGCCGCAACTCGAGACCACTCTCAAGTTGACCTGCGAACTGAAAGCATCGTTCAGAAGTCTATCATCCGGATAGAAAAAACTCGTTGCGTCATCGTAAGCCTTTTTTTTCTCTTGGTGGTTACCAACTCGCCTCAGATCCATGTTTTCAATATACATCCGAAATCCTCCCCCGTGCCATCTAGTCGAATCCTTGAACATTGTTGTGGTAGTATTTATACACACTCAATGACACACGCACTCCAGACCCAGGCATGGCGTCTGCGTATGGTGATGCAACGATGAGCCCTAAGAGATCATGGACGGCCCGTCCTCACCAATACCGAGGCTCCAATTTGACTTGTCGGTTGATACCGGGTTGGTTGTGGTATGACATCTAGTAGCCCTCACCCGTGGCGGTACCGTTGTGGCCAGGCTGGGAACCGTACATGTAGTTTGGGTCGGCACCGCCCTCGACGTTGGAGCCTTCAGCGTTGCCGAACTCATTGCCAACAGAAGCACCCTCGCCTTTGTTGTCGGCAATCATAGCTCCTGGCCAGCCGCTGTTATCCAGTACTCTTTCTCGGTTGGATTGGTTCTGTTGCTGTATTGGGAGTTAGGGTAAATAGATCCAGAGATGTTTCTAAACAGGGGCTCAACATACCTCGCGATACTTGGAGAGATACACCTTGAGGGCTTCCGCATAGTTTTCGAAGCCAAGAGATGTCATGGCAAAAAGAATATCCTCACCGTTGACCGTCTTTCGCTTTTCCTGCTGGCATTTCTCCGACGCTGTGCAGGCCCATAGGTCAGCGTGCTGCAGATGAGAGACATGACTCGGATCTGGGCATGTCGTTGAGACGTCCGGGGACAGGGGGAAACAAGCACAACATACCTTCACTCGTAATGAAGGAGATGAACTCGCTCACACACTCTTGCATACACTCCTTTGCCTCCTTCGCTATCTTTGCGTTTTCTGGAAGGGCATTCTTCATGATCCGAGCGACTGGAGCAAAGTTTCGAATGTTAGCATCAAGCTCATCAGCCTTGTCGACCTTTGAGGCGCGAGGCGCCTTGGGTGACTTGGAGGACGAATCGCAAGACATTGAACGACCAAATCCGCACGGCTGGCTGGCTTAGACGGCGAGACAGCTCATGCAGAAGGACGAACAAATCATGGCGAAGCGCTTGGGGGGATAGAAGACCTACCATTGGCTATGGGCAACCACCGGTCCTGCTCCTTTACACCCTCGAACTCGTAGCTCGCGGTGCCGGCACCCTGTGGGTCATGTTGTTGCTCATTCATTTGTGCTTCCTCGTCGGGTGACGGTGCACCTTGGTCAACCTCCTTGGGAGGGGATTGGGGGGAATCCGACATATTTGGCTACCTGCAGCGGCTGCTAGCGTCCGTGTAAAATGCTTCGGGCTGGCACAGCTGGGCCTTGAGATGATGTGTCCCCAGGGCCACGTCGCAAATGGTAGGGCTTGCAAGCGTCGGGGAGGGGTCCTCCAAGCTGCAGTGCTGCGTCAATCCTGACTGCCGTCAAAGACTCTTAGTCGCTCACAATCGCGGTCCCTGGCCCGGGATTCTGGGGCTATGACGCTGGTCCTTGGGGCTTTGGGGGTGTGTGCTTGGGAAGCAAGGCGTGGTTGTTTTTGCGGGCGAGGATAGGAAGAGCAGGCGGGGGAGGGGTGGGCCCGCGGCGAAAGGTCAACAAGTCAACACAGGGTCAGTCAAGCAAGCGAAGACCAAAGGCCTGTCAGCGGATGCGCGCGCGCGAGAGTGTGTGTGAGAGTGCGCGGTGGCAGGGTGTGGGCGGATCGCACAACGTCGATGTTGACTAGGCAAGTAGGCGGTTTGAGGCCAAGAATGGAGCGAGACGAGGGGATGCGTTGGAGGCAGACACGAACGCAGACGCGCAGGCGTTGGCGCAGACGATAAACAGCACGGTTGGACGGGGGGGTTGTCGTTGTGCCTCCCTTGGTTAACGGGCCGGAGCGGCGCGACAAGATGCGCGGAGCTGGGGTGTGGTTTGGGCAGGCCGGGTTACACGAAGTCGCAAACGCTCGTTCGCCAATGGGTCCCGGAAGGCTGCGAAATCGGGTCAGAATATGTCTTGACGTTTGGTCCGGCGCGGGGGAGTGCGAGAGAGACAGTTGGGCGTGGAGGGGGAGGAGAGCGGAGAGTGGACAGGACAGGGCGAAGCCGAGAGGCTGAATGGAAGCGAGGAACAGGAAGAAAACGGCGAAACGGCCCCCGTCCGTCTCACGTTTTGTTATTGTGAGGCTGCGGCTTGCGGAATGGAGTGCGGTGCGGGTACGGGGACGGGACGGGTGCAGACAGAAGAGAGAGCTCGCGAGAGGCAGAGAGGCAGTAGGTACGTAGACGGCTAGCGGAGGAGAGAGGAGGCTGAGAGGGCGAGAGGCGCTCTCACTGGCCGGCGACTTACTTGCAATCAATCAAGTCAAGGTCGAGAGATCTAAGGGTGGTGTCTGAGTTGTTCGGTCGAGGGTCGAGGGCAAGGTCGAGGTCGCAGTCGCAGTCGCAGCACCGTCTGAAAGGTGCATATGTGGAGTGCAATTCGACGTGGGGTTTGCAGGAGAGGAGAGAAAGAGCAAGCAATCCGCAGCCTAATAACGGAAGGTGCGGTCAACAAAAGCGTTGTTCACCTGCCCGGCGGAGCAACATGACCTCAGGGCAACGAGCCGCCGCCGCCGTCACTTCTCACACGGACGCCAGCCTAAGGTAGGCGCTATAATCCAAGGCCCAGCCACCAACCAGCCTGGCTCTCAAGGCGCCAAATTGTTTTATCGATAACGGCGACCGGGCACTTTCTGACATTTCTGTGCCTGCTAAGCCTTGTGGGGGGTGGAGGAGCTGCGTTTGATGTGGGTCTATTCTATCATCAAGATGGTTTTTAATAATGAAGAAGCTGACAACAGTACGTATTCCATCTCATTGTTCTATTGTGCACGATATCAGAGAAACCCACTCTATCCCCCGTCAAGCCATCTCGCGGTCTGCACTCGATGTTTAATCCCTCCCACCACCAGCCTGTAGCTAACGGACAGCTGCCGACGGAAAAGCCTGAAACGATGGAAGCAAAGCTAGACAAGGTCATCTGTCGCGTCAGCTTGCTGGAAACACTCCCCAGCTGAGGAGGAGGAGGAGGATCGGCCTTGCAGTTCTGGCGGTGTGCCGTACGGACGGAAGACTTGTCGTCATTTCCTCGGCGAGCAATCCAAGATGATGATATTCAGGCACTCACTGAGCCATTGTCTGATGCTGGAACTGGGAGGGTGGGCTACCAACGCCGCTCATTTGGCAATGGCTCAAGGTCCCTCCTCATCCCCCCAGCCACGATATGCTAGCCCAGGTCGTGACCAAGGACCATGAGTGGACGAGCATCATCTGTCAGGACGGGACCAGGGCTCATGGCAACGACCAGTGACGGAAAGTCTCCGCCAATAGTCTGGCCCAAGAAGGCAATTGTCGATATTAACATGGAAACATGATCGACCTGTACGTTAATTATTCCGGCCCAGAGAGAGCCAACCAGCTCGCCATGGCAACGCAACATCACAAGCTATTGGGATTTGTTGGATAGGTAGGGAGTTAATTACCGACGCTTCAGCCGAGTATTCGTATCAACTCGGAAACTGATCACAGTCACACACAGTCACACACAGGCAACCTATCTAGTATTTCCCCTAATCTCCTACCAACCTGCAACCTACTGGATGCCATCGGCCGTTTCGTAGGGCCGCCGCCTGCTGCAGCGCACGCACTCTCACCGGTCTCCAAGCCACGACTCGACGAGCTGAAGTTGACATCATACCTGCACGCAACAGAGCGCCCAGTCCTGCCCAGTTCAAAAATCACCATTATTAATCAGTCAAGATTGCTTCATTTTACACTGCCAGTGAGGCAGCTCGACATCATTCCACCTTCCGTCTCACATCGCACACACACACACACACAAAAGGAGGGTGTACACGCATGGAGAGGGCCTCATCGGGGTCGCCCTCCGTCCTGCAGCGACCCAAAACACGGCCAAATTAATTCCGCGGGATGGCCGCAGCATCAGCATCACCCAAACAATTGGGGCCTAACTTCCATTTGTAAGGCAACTGAGGATATCAGTCCGGTCAGAAACTAACCCAGTCTTGACGCCTCGCAGTTTCAGCACATGTCGGTAAGCCCAGAGGCCAGAATCCGGAGATGGTTTACTGCCCAATTAATCATTTTCTCTTTTCTGTTTCTACGTCTTTAGCCTATTGTCATCGTAACGTAGCGGGTGCTACACAGGAGCGTTTCAGTCCCTTCTCCCACTCGAGATAGATAGCATAACCGCTCCAGAGGCAGTGCCCGTGATACTTCACCTCCATCCCCTGCCATTTTTAGCTACATCGTCAATCTGCCTTGGATCGAAAAAAAAAAAAACCCCCCGCTGCCTGACGTGCCTACGCGAGGCCAACTCCCAGTCGTCGGCCATTCCGGGATCCGGGGTTGATTGGGCTCGAATACATGGCAACCAACGCATACGCCTATCATATTGTCCTAGAGTCCAGACCTTGGTAGATACATAGTTGGACTACATGCTTCCAGAAGCCCGTCCTCTCGGAAGGCAAACCCGCATGCAGATGTACTGCACACAACTTGACATGGCCTTACATGGGGAAGACGGACGTGGGCGCAATCACAGCCACTCACACGCTATCATGCTCCAGCCCCAAGACTCTCCTCCTGCAATTGCTGGTCGATCCCTCGCCCCGATGATTTGGGACCTGAATGAACGGCCCCCACACACAAGTTGAAGAAAAGAAAATAGGAACCGCCTGCTGGGGAAAAGAAGCTCGTTTCTCCCGGGCAAATCAAGATCACGTCATGGCCGCTCCGTATAGGCGCCCCCATGTCCGTCAGAAGTCGCCTCGCTCAGCCCGACGATCCAGGCATTTTTCCAGCTTCCCGGTGTGTGTCATGGTGGGTGGGTGTCATTAGATGGAACAGTGCCAGTTGTCCATCGTTCTATCTGCGGCATTGTTGGCTTCCATGCCAAAAGTGAAAAGTCTCGTCCGCCTCGAGATGCATGTTTCTTTTGCGGCATAAAGGCGTCGACGTTGTCAAACCACCTGAGGGCTGAGGCCTTGGAGGCCACCATACTCGAGACAAGGAGGATTCTTTTTCCAGTGATGTACAGCGTACCAGAAACTAAACACACTGTGTTCGGGGCCATGGTCGAATCTTGCCTCGTCAGCAAAGTAGTAGTTATCAGCCACCCAGTTTGACACTGCAGCTTCACCGGTCGACTAGTACCTAGAAACTAAGCAGGACTGGCAGGTCCTCGTCAGTTACCGCTCAAAACCCCACGCCCTCCCTCCAAGTAGTGTGCCTGCACGTCAACAAGAGTTTGAGGTTTTTGGGACTTCATGCGGTTGGGCATTGAGACGCCCTTGCCGCCCGGACCCCACCGCATATCGAGACTGTACAACGCATCAACACCATCTTCTGGCCCGTCCCGACCCATTGTGCGTTGCCGAGCACACATGACATCAGAGCATTTGTCTTTGAATCGTGATCTTGATTGAAGTATGCTGCACTTGAGAGAGCCCAAGGCGCCTTCGTCAGAGTGGAATCTCATGGCCTTAATGCTCCGCGTTCCGTATTTCGACGGTTCTCCGACAGAGTCCATGGACATAATGCCAACCGTCCGAATTTGCAAACATCTGCGCACGCATACATCCAAACATATGAGCGCAGGCGCTCTAGCTCTTGCATCAAGACCAAGTGAAACAAGATACTCGGCGCTTGAATCCCAAAGAAACTTTTCATCATCATTTCGTTACCTCATTGCTGGACTACCTGCACATTGTTCTTTTTCTATGCAAAAGTTAGTGTTTCACACTACATGTGATGGTGATATAGATTCAAGAGGGCAACTCACCTTCCACTTTTCTAGATCGTCTTGCTTTGTCTTGTACTGCTTCACAAGATCGTCCAAGACCTTCCTGAGACCTTCCTGGTTCGTCTTGAGGGCAGGCACCACATCCTTAACGGTCCTCTCCACGAGCACTCCGTTAATCAGACGAAAGCATTTTCGATCTCCCGAGAGGGGCTCCAAGGTCTCCAGTACAAGCCTATTTTAGAGTTAGAAATGAGCGGTGTAAAATGGTCTTCAAAAGCGGTGAGATTCTGAAGCGATATGGCATGATAGGGGCATCGCTTGGCCACCACAACGCCATGCGACGGTTCTGGACTATGCACACCAGGGGCGAAGGTGATGATGGAGCATTGCGTGAACCTACTTGTGCTCTTCGGCTTCCTGCTCGATGTCACCGATTTTCTGGGCGACCTGCTGCAGCGTAGTCTTGTAGTTTGAGTATTGCGCCTGGAGGTCTGTTGATGAAGGTGAGTTTTGAGGCAAATGAGCTGGCAGAAGAAGCATAGAGACTCACCCTGCTGCTTCCTAGCAGGCACCTGTGCTGATGAGGACATGGCTTCTGGTTTTTGTGGTAAGGCACGGGCAGCGATAGCGACGGTAGAACTACTCGTGATGCCTGGTGATGTGCGTATTTAGATATTCTGAGGTTGATGATAACGGAACTGCCCCTCCAAAGTCACTGACTCCCTGGACTGTGGGCGGGTTTGGTGGGCAGCCACTCGCCTCGCACGTGGTCCAAGCGTCTTCGAGAATTGCTGCCCACGTCAACGCTGTCCAGTCACCATCAAGCCAATTTCTTCAGCGTATCGTCTGTCACATCAGGTGCAACTGCTTCCTCAATCGCCCCATTGCAATTATGCATCCCCATCTCCATACCAAGAACGCCCTGGGTACTAATCTCGCATGATCGCTCTTGCTTCTACAGCTAACCCGTGATTCCAATTACAGCGTGCGAAGATGTCATCGCCGTCCTCGAGGAGTGCCACGCCAGAGGCTTCATGCACAAGGCTGTCGGAAGCTGCAACGATGCAAAGGAAAAGGTGAACCAATGCTTGCGCGCTGAGCGAACCAAGACCCAGGCCGACAACCGCGCCATTGCCAGGGCGAAGAGGGATAAGCTCAAGGAGTCCCAGAAGGAATTGGGTCTATGAATTCAAGTTGCATAATCGAACGAATGTCCTACGAACGTGCCACGACCCCCACGAGACGACCGGTACCCCAATTCTCTTCGATCGGTCATGCTTCGATCATTCCGACTTTGTATATTACATGGCTGGCGTTTACGGGACAGTTGTATGGGAAGGGTGGGTGTGGTCATGAGATAGAATTGGCTTGTCTACGAACGCATCGCCACTGGGACGATCCCCATTCCAATGTACAATTACGAGCAACAATTGTGAATGCAAATTCATGTATTACTACCTCAACCTATTTGCCCGACAAAACCTGAAGCCTACTTGCGCATAGCGGTACCAAATGTATAGAGACCGATGGACGATATGATGCTGAGGACGATGGGCACGGGCTTCCGGAGGCGGATGGCGCGGGGAAAGGCGGAGCCAGCAAGGACAACGGAGGCGAGCAGGCAAAGCTCAATGCCATAAGGCTGTCGATTCTGGATGCGGTATCCTCCGAGGGTGTCTAGAGCGATGATCAGCGCTTGTTGCTTGGAAGTTGAAGTGGAAGTGCATACACAAGAAACCAACAGCACAGCCGGCGATGATGGAGGGCAGGGATCGTGTGCGCGCATACCCCATGATGCCGCCGCTTGCAGTCAGGGCGCCCAGAACGTAGGCCGTAGTCTGGAGATTCGTAGTGGCGGCCTATCCAGGATTGGTGAGCTTGAGCTTGCGCATGCAGGTTGTCGACCATTCCTGTAACCTACCATCTTAACGGCTGGGATATTCGGATCAATTCAATTCGGATACAATCGAGTTATCGCAATGCGACTGGAGGAATAGACGCAAGGTAGAGTTCCTCTTCCACCTGGCTTCAATTCTCAAGTAGTCTCGGGATTCGCGTTTATATGGCAAGAACCGAAGCTGCTCGGTTTTCGGATGAACTCAACTTGTCCTACGTAATCAATCCGGGTGTTGATTGGCTAGAAGCCCGGTTATCTTGCGGGGGTGAATGCCGAGCTCTGTGGAGAAGGAACCAAATCTGCTCCGAAGGAGACCATGACCAACCTCGAGTTAATAAATAAGCATCGTAGAGTTAAGTTATCATGAGTCCAGCAATTTCGGAACACCTGGATAGGTATAAAACGAATGCATATTTTCTGTCCTAGATATGTTTGTCTTCGTCATTGATTCCGCATCCCCATCACATCATAGTGATTCACCAAGGTCAACGATGCAAGGTTAGACCATCTTCTTTGACGTTATCATAATTGTATATTTAATTCTCTATGAAACCAAACGAAACCGTACATTGCGGTCCGTTCTCTCTTTTCCCTCTTCAGGGAGGCCTTCTAACCTTGCAGGCCTCTGTCCCCATTTGTGTGCGTCGTCTCTTGTTGAGCATAGCTCGTTATGTAGACGAAACTGATAGCAACATCAACGCACGAAATAATCCATCCCTGCCCGTAAGAGCAATGAGTAGTCGGACGCAAATATGAAAATGAAGAGAAAAACAGTACATCAATGCCACATCCCCGTGACACATCAAGTTTTCTTCTTGGGAGCATGCCGAGCCCCGATGAAAAACAAGCAGGCTCAGCTAAAACAAATCATCCACAGGCTCCCTGTACTGTACCATGCAAATCCGGGTATGATGTGGCCAAGCTTTTCGCTCTCGGGAAAAACTCTGCCGCCCTGTGTACCGAAACGCCAAACCATGTAAAAAATGCCAATGTTGTTTGCAAGTCACTCAAGTACACTCCTTGTGTCTGTTCTTGTGTGTTTTCAATGTGAAAGGAGCCAGAACGGTGCTTCGCGGGGTGGAGGATTATGCGCCGTTTGACTTGGTTGAGCCGGAGCCCTTGTTGCGAGCATACAATGTGCGATACATGTTGCTCAATCGCTTTCCAGTGACGCTCTTACTAGTGTCGTCTACAGGCCAAAGCGCTGCCAGGAAGTCCCTATAACCATGTTAGTCAAGTCCAAGGTGAGGTAGCATTCATATAATCTGCTTACCAGAAGTTCGTCTTGACACCCTCGTCGGCAGCGGTAGCAGGCAGTTGTTCGTCGAGGAAAGTGCCGATTGTAAGGAGCTCAGACCCGAAGATGGCCGCGCGCTCTTTGCTAGATTTGACGTTGTCCTTGGTCGTGGAAAGAATCTTTTCAAAGTTCTCTCGGACAGGCTTCAACAAGAACCAGATCATAGCGTCATTATCCTTGGCTCGCTGGTTCTTGTCGTCTCCAATCCGCCGAAGCTCGTCGAGGCGCCGAAGGGCCTTAGCTCGTCGCTCATCCTGGGGTTTCAGGTCACGATGACCTCGGTCTCGGTCTCGATCTCGATCACGCTCTCGTTCACGCTCTCGGTCATGCTCGCGGTCACGCTCTCGGTGACGGTCTCGGTCTCGGTCTCGGTCTCTTTCTCGATCTCGATCTCGATCACGGTCACGGTCGCGGTCACGGTCACGGTCACGGTCGTCGCGATATCTGTCGTGGCGACGGTCTGGAAGGCGGTTATCTCGGCGGTCATCTCGGCGGTCATCTCGTCGATCATCCCGGCGATCGTCACGGTGGCGCTGTTTGTCCAGGCGTCGTTCATCCTCATGTTGACGCTTGTCCATCCGGTCTCGCCCATCTCCATGTTTGCTAGATCGGCGGTGGTCTTCGATTCGGCGATGTTTGGGACTGCGACTATCGTCATGAGATGAGTGCTTCCGTTTGAAGTCGGCTCGCGGAGTGCCTCTTTCATCAGCAAAGCTGCGAGAGCGGTGGTCGCCAGGTCCATGTTCTCGATCCTTTTCGCGATGCTTCTTGCTCTGGGGAGCAGGAGAGGCAGTCGAGCTTCCACGGTGACCATTTGTAAGATGTTGCTGCTTCTTGTTGTTGCGATGGTGGTTCTCAACCACCTTCTGGGCAATTCGATCGTCGGAATGCTTGGAGACCAGCACGGACAAAAGGTATTCGGAGCGGCGAACGAGATGAACCGCACCCGGTGCCTTCATCTTATCATTGCCCTTGCTTCTCTCTTCCTTCTTCTCGACGCGATGCTCCTCAAGAAAGAACTTGGCACCCATATCGAGCTCGGCATCGTCACGGATCTGAGACCATGCACCAAAGCCGTGGCGGTCAATACCAATAAGCAGCATGGCGTCTTCCTTGGCACCCCATGGACAACTGTAGCTGGCGGCTTTGGTGGCGTCAGGAAGGCGGAATGAGCGCCACTCAGGGTGACTCCGGATGACCTTGCGGAGGAGTTGCAGCTGTTTCGGTCGATCAATTGCCGTCTCAGCATTTACTTTCTTCAACAAGCCGAAATCGATCAAGACTGCCTTTCTGTCCTTTTTGGTCAGAGTCTTGCCCATTTTCTTCTCGTCTTCGAGAAGCTTCGCGTAGTTGTCGTCCACGGCTTCCCTGGCTGCCTTGATGAAATCATCAAGAACCGACTTGACAAATTCCTGGTCTCGATCTCCCAGCTTAGCCTCGTTAATGATGTCCTCGGCGCGGTCGTCCATAGAGCCAAAGCGGAAGTACGCTTTGATGAGATTGCGCTGATCCTTCGACGACAAGGGGCGCTTGGGATCACTTCGCTGTGCTTGCCGTTGCGCTTGTTCCTTCTGCTGTTCTCTCTCGGCCCTCTGTCGCTTCTTAAAACGATCTGCCCTATCCGTCTCAGAATTTCGACTTTTCACCGCGGCTCGTCGAGGGGCGCTCTCAGCTGCAATCTTGGCAACATATTCCTCATTTTGTTTTTGCTCTTCCTCCGCCTTGATCTCAGCGAGTTTTTCAGCTGGAATGATTTGGTCCCAATCCAGATTGATGTCGTCCACTTTGACATCAGTAATCTGCATGAAATTATCCCAATCAATGCCGCCGCTGCTGAGGTTGATCTTGTCGTCAACCTTGGTCTTGGTGATTTCGGCATTCTCAAGAATCGAGTCGATATCCAGTTGTTCCAGACGCTCTTGGTTGCCGCTCTGCTCAAACATCTTGGATGAGCGCATCTTCAAGACCATTTGAATATCTTCAGATGACGAGGGACCATCGGTCTTCAAGCCCTTCTTATTGAGCTCCGCCTTGAGTGATGCCTTGTCATCATCGGTGACACCAGCTTGGATGGTCAAGTATTCAAGGAGAAGCTTGTTGCGAGCTCGTTCCAGAACCTCTTCCTCGACAGTTTCCTTGGAGACAAGACGGTAAATGTTCACAGGTCGCTTTTGTCCGATACGGTGGGCTCTGGCCATGGCTTGTAAGTCTGCCTGTGGATTCCAGTCGGAGTCAAAGATGACGACGGTATCTGCAGTCATCAGGTTGATTCCCAGGCCACCAGCTCGGGTAGACAATAGGAAGCAGAAGTCATCGCTGTCATCGGCGTTGAAGTGGTTGATTGCCATGCGTCGAGGGCCAGCTGCGATGGTGCCATCCAGTCTCTGGAACTTGTATCCTCGCAGAGATAGATAGTCTCCCAAAATATCCAGCATCTTGACCATCTGACTGAAGATCAACACTCGGTGACCATCCTTCCTAAGTTTTGAGAGGAGCTGGTCGAGCAACATCATCTTGCCGCTACTCGTGATTAACCCTTTTATTTGGTCTTCGCGACGAACGCTGCCAGCCAGGACCTTTTCCTCGGCACCCGGGAACATGTACGGGTGATTGCTGATCTTCTTCAGTTCCATCATGACATTGAGTAGGGAATTCTTGTGCCCGTTGGTGGCATCGCACAAGGCCTTGTAGTTTCGTGTGAGGATGTTCTTGTAATAATCCAGTTGGACATCGGAGAGCTCAACGCGAATGATCTTCTCCGTCTTGGGAGGCAGATCCGACTCGACTGTCTCTTTTGTTCTTCGCAAGATGTAGGGGGCGATTGCTTTGTGGAGGGCTTGAAGCTTTTCCTGGGCATCGGTAGCGGACAATGAGTCCAAGTCCTCGTCGATGTCTACCTTTCCGGGATTTAGGAAATCGAGCAGGGCTGACAATTCGGCCAGGTTGTTTTGGATGGGCGTGCCAGTGATCAAGACCTTGCAGGGAACGCCAAAGGCGACCAAGCGAGCGTACAGCTGAGATTCCCGGTTCTTGAGCCGATGCGCCTCGTCAACTGCAAGCGATTGCCACTTGATGGACTGAAGAAACTGCCAATCCTGAAGAATGAACTCGTATGAGGTGACGAGGACATTGAACTTTGGTTTCTTGGGGTTGCCGTCCACGAGTAGCTCATTTTCGCGGATGATCTTTCGAGCATCCTCAGGCCCCAGGTAGACCACATAATTCAGGTCAGGCGACCAGTTGTTAAAGGTATCGCACCATGCAGGTATGACACTGAGAGGGGCCACCACAAGAGAAGGACCTTCCTGGCGACGATTGTTGCGCAACCAGCTGAGAAATGAAACAGTTTGTACCGTCTTGCCTAGACCCATTTCGTCGGCGAGAATGACATTGTTGCCTCGCGTCCAATTAAGGCAAAGAAAGTTGAGGCCTTTCAACTGGAAATTTCGAAGCTCGCCAAACTTGATGTAGTCAGGTTGCTCGTCGAGTTTGACCATCCTTGATCGGGTATCGAGGTTCGACTCTTTCCGATCCGACTGCCAGGAACGCGAGGCGCGGTCGAGATACTGGTCGATCTTGTCTTGGAACTGCCCACTGATGTCGGCAGCGACCTCCCACGTGCATTCTTCATAGGTGAGGCCCTTCCACTTGACAAAGTACTCGTCATCGTCTTCACCATCCCTGACAGCAACGACTCTCTCGACTTTAGTATAATCTTCGTATGCTTCTTCTTCTCGCTCCCGATCAAGGAAGAATTGCTCCTTGGTCTCCGGGGGTACATCATCGCCAAAACGGATATCCAGTTCCTGGTCGACGAGCTTGCGGAAGTAATTCTCGACTCTTCGGAAACCACGAAGGCTTCGAAGTTCATCGAGGGTCTCCCAGGTATCGTGCAGGTGAGACTTGCCCTGCCACTTGATGAAATACTCGAAGTCGTTACGGCCAGAGTCATAAGCCAGCTCTTGATCGTCCTTCAGTCGGTGTCGCATGACCTTTTCGATGTAGGGAGAGTCGTCCACGTAGTCCGCAACATATTGTGAAGCTGCGAGTTCGTCCTCGTCTTCTTCGTCTTCTTCGAAATCGCTTTCTTCGTAGGCGCCTTGCTGAACAACTTGGGCTGCTCGACGACTCGACCAGCGTTTTTCGGCGAACGCAAGGTCTGGCTGCGCTTCGCGTTGTAGTCGAGCCTTCTTCTGTTGGGTTCTCGCACGAGCCCCTCCATACATGTCTGAATCTGAGTCCGAGTCGTTTGTGGAGGCTCGCAAAGTTGGTGTGCCGATCTTCGAGGCTACAAGAGAGTCAGGAGGGTGTTTTGGGCGGGAAGGGGTCAGGTCAAACTGGCCAAGAGTTGGCACTCACAAGGTCGAGAAGTCTCTACGCGTCGGCGTTTGGTGGTACGCCTATTGACAGGAGCCACATCGGAGTCCGAATCAGATTCAACCTATTGCCTCTGTGTCAGTGAGGTATTCCAGGGTAAAGTATCGACGACGGCATACGATTTTGCGCTGTTCTCGAGGTCGCGTCTGCAAATACTAATTAGTAACGATTGTGGCATGATGGTGAAAATTTTTCAAGTCTTACACTTCGCCGTAGACCGTATAGCTCTGGGTTTGCCTTGATGTACTCGTCTTCACCGATAGGTGCTTTCCGCTTCGAGGTCCTCGTTGAGTCGGTAGAGCTGGCACGCTCTTCCACCACATCCTCATTCTGGGATGGTGCACTCTCCTCCATATCGAAGTCGGCATCTTCGGACGCGTTATCCTCGCTTGATTGCTCGCTCTCTGACACCTGAGCATCATCGTTGGCGATGTTCGATGCATCGTTCGCATCGTCCGATGGCGACGGGGATGAACGGCTTAGGGGATGGTGGTCGGGTTCAGGAGAGTCATTATCGTCTAGGTGGCCACTAGCATCGAAATTCGATTCGATTTCATCGTCGGGCGACAAGTGTCCATTGGAATGACCCCCTAAGGTAGGGGTGGACATCATGACGGTGTTAGCAGAAGCTGCCTACTAGATGCGCGACGACGTTAGCAGGTGAGTTCAGAGCGAGGCGGTTCTAGCTGAGGGATTAACGGCATGAGACGAGCCCAGCGACCCAAAAGCGCCCAATACATGACTGGCAAATGCGACAGATGATGCAAATAATCTTCTTGTCGCATTCGGCGCGAGCTGTTGATGGGAAGGCTGACGTCAAGCCGATACCGCAATTGGGTAACTCAGTCGGTTACGGCGAAGACTACCGAGTCACAGACGCGTCTAGACGGACGAGAAGCATCGATTCCATCAAAAACATGTATCGGAGGTCAAAGATATGGACATCGAAGGCCAAGATCGCGACTTAGACGGCCAGAGTCGACACGGGATCGGCAGCGGTCGACAAGTGGACAACAGGTAGGAGACGGCAGCAGGGCAAGAAAGACAAGGACAACTTACAAGTCATGAATAGATGACGTTCAGGCAGCGAACAGCTTCTATACGTATTTGAAAGATCGTCTGTGACAACTTGGGTGTATCGAGGGACGGACGGGGATCGTTTGGGTTGAGGTGTGAAGGAGACGGTGGGAATGTCACAAAAAGCACTGGTGGAGAGCAGGAAGAATTGGATGGACGTCCGAAAGCACGGCCCAGACCAGGCCTATCTGAGCAATCGCCTGCTAGGCGCGAACACGTGACTCTAGCTTTTACTCTGCCAATTCATTTTTTTTTCCTCGCATACTTTGAACCGACCTGAACGAAAGAAAAATGAAACCTTCAATATGATGCGAATACTATTTCGAATACAGTTTAATCGACCGGTTGAATGGAGGCACGCTGTTCCGTGCATTTATTGTTCATATATATCTGGACTCTGTGTGACATTTGGGCACTTCTTTTTTTTGGATCCTATGAGCTTATCGGCTGTTATCGCATCAGCTATTTTTCTGATTGTCCCGCCTCTGAAGTTGAGAGCCCTGAGCATGATTTCGAGATCATGCTCGGGCATGAAAATTTGCTTCTTCATTCTGAGAAACACAGTTTTTCGTGAGCGATTAAACTCATAGTTTACGATACTTTGACAGTCTCCTCAGCAACAATCCCCATGTACTTCTTTTCTGCAAACCATTTCTCCCATACTTTCTCTCTCTTAGGTCATGTGACTCGAGGAAGAACTATGAAAGTTTGCAACAGCAGACAGCCCTTATTCTCTCGAGGTTGCTTTCTTCTGCAAAGCTTCAATGTCAGAATCTGATGCAAAATTAGGCAAATTTGCTTATTTTCGTGTGATCTGACTCATAGTTTTAGTATCGGTACTTTGACCGTAGTCGCAGTGATATTTTCAAACCAGCCATAATAGTTGGTTGAGGCACGCCAAATAAATGGCTTTAGTAGAGACATCTATTCATCCTCAAACGCGCACGAAAATTTCCACAAATTTAAGATTTCTCCTGCAGGCACCTAGCAAGGTAGTCGCCACTGTTGAAACCAACGGGAGGGGCCAGGACGCTCTGAGACATGGACGGCCGAGGGAGGCAGCAATATTTTGTCCAATATGCCATTCCATTATTATGTAGCTTTTACGATCTGGTTGGTGCATAGATGGCCCAAGGAGTATTCAATGGTGAGATTGATAACTAAAAGCAATTAGGAGATTGACCAGACATAGCTCAATCGAGTCTCTTCCTCGGTGTAGTTCGTCCAGGATCGGACAGAAACGGAAAGATTGCCCTGAGATTTCGGCTTTGTGTCCGTTGGCGCGAGTGGAGGAACAAGGAAGGGGCCCAGACCTAACGACTTTGCCTAGGCTTGAGCATCCGGAGCGGCGGCAGTTTGAATCCGAGGGACGGTTTGTGGTCACCGAGCTCACGATTGTCTTGGCCGGGAAATGATTTCGCGATTCGCGGGGAGTGGAGCCGATGGATGAAAGGCTTTCCGGCTCGGCACGTGATAGATTCATCAGCTGGAAAACGAGTGTGCTCGTCATTGACGGTTGCAAGTTGGGGATGAGAATTTCCCGAGGTGAAGATGGAAGAAGTCGGCGGGTTCCGCTTCATGTGTGTCAGCCTGGAAGGAACAAAACGGAATTGATTTTTGTTTTTGGAATTCATGCAGCAAAAAGGAAGAGAGAAGCAGAGGCAGTTGAAGGATGGGCTTCATATGAGGAAAAGCACCTCGGCCGGCATTCAATGTCCAGCTACAGTATGAAGGTGGAGGAAGCAAGGAAGCTACGCCACGTTGGAGGCTCCCTTGGCTGCTTCTGTTTACCCAGTGATGAGGGTCAGTAATGTACTCGGAGCTGCTAATAAGCGCGTGCTGATTGGCCGGATGAACCGAGGAGCCGAGAGAATCCGTAGCGACCCAGGGTTTCTGTACTTCCTACGCAGGTTGTGTCGTAGGGAGCCTCGCATGCGGCATGCGCCCAATGGAAAGCAAAAAAAATTAGCGGAGGGACCTAACCTTGTCGCTACGGCGCTGCGTCCCCAAATCCTCGTCCCCCCAGAAAACCAAAACTCAACCCCGTTCATCTTCAATTCCCCTCGGATGCAGCCTGGTCACACAGTCTCGAGTTGATGATGGCTTCTTCTATGGCATTGAGGCGGTTCGCCGCTAGCCCTTCCGTAAGTCCTTGACTGTTGCCTTTGTCCTTGCGCAGGTCGTCGCTGTACTTGTCGATTGCTTTCGTCTTGTTCCGTGCTTGGACCGGCCCGGTCGCCCTTCAGACCATCATCACCAGCTTCACTCCCCAGACGCATTTTCACGTCGCTAATACTCGATAATCAGTTGTTCAAGGCCCCCAGGCTCTCTGCCAGGGCTTTCTCTACCACCAGACCTGCCGGTAAGCTCTCTTTCTCCCATGCCCGCGACCCAATTGTCCTCGATGCTAACCAAGCTCCTACAACAGCCCGCGTCATCGCCAACGGCCCTCTGCGTGCCAAGGAGGCCTCGCCTTTCGTGAGCACCAAGTACTCCGTCATCGTATGTCGACCCCCCCATTGTCCCCCGCGACCAACCTGCTACCTGTAGAACACCAGCAATTGACCACTTGTGCAGGACCACGAGTACGATGCCCTCGTCGTCGGCGCCGGTGGCTCCGGTCTTCGTGCCGCCTTCGGTCTCGCTGAGGCTGGCTTCAACACCGCCTGTATTTCCAAGCTGTTCCCGACCCGATCTCACACTGTCGCCGCTCAGGGTGGCATCAACGCCGCTCTCGGCAACATGCACGAGGACGACTGGAGATGGCACATGTACGATACCGTCAAAGGCTCTGACTGGCTTGGTGACCAGGACGCCATCCACTACATGACCCGTGAGGCTCCCGCTTCCATTATCGAGCTTGAGAACTACGGCTGCCCCTTCTCACGAACTGAGGATGGCAAGATGTAAGTATCAGCCCTACAACCATGTCTCTCCCTTCTCCAGTTGCTAAAACGTCGTCCACAGTTACCAGCGAGCTTTCGGCGGTCAATCGCAAAAGTACGGCAAGGGTGGCCAGGCCTACCGATGCTGCGCTGCTGCTGACCGAACCGGCCACGCCCTTCTTCACACTCTCTACGGCCAGTCTCTCCGCCACAAGACCAACTACTTCATAGAGTACTTCGCCCTCGAGCTCATCATGCAGGACGGCGAGTGTCGCGGTGTCCTTGCCTACAACCAGGAGGACGGCACCCTTCACCGATTCCTTGCCAACCACACCGTCCTCGCCACTGGCGGTTACGGCCGAGCCTACTTCAGCTGCACATCCGCCCACACCTGTACCGGTGATGGTATGGCCATGGTTGCCCGTGCCGGTCTTCCCAACCAGGATCTTGAGTTCGTCCAGTTCCACCCCTCTGGTATCTACGGTTCAGGCTGCCTGATCACTGAGGGTGCTCGTGGTGAGGGTGGTTATCTTCTCAACTCCGAGGGTGAGCGCTTCATGGAGCGATATGCTCCCACTGCCAAGGATCTTGCCTCCCGAGATGTCGTGTCTCGATCCATGACCATGGAGATCCGTGAGGGCCGTGGTGTCGGTCCCGAGAAGGATCACATCTACCTCCAGCTTAGCCATCTGCCCGCTGAGATTCTTGCTGAGCGTCTGCCCGGTATCTCTGAGACTGCTGGTATTTTCGCAGGTGTTGATGTCCGCAAGGAGCCCATTCCCGTCCTGCCCACCGTCCACTACAACATGGGTGGTATCCCTACTCGATACACTGGTGAGGTTCTCACCGTCGACGAGGCTGGTAACGACCATATTGTTCCCGGTCTGTACGCTTGCGGTGAGGCTGCTTGCGTGTCTGTCCACGGCGCTAACCGACTCGGTGCCAACTCTCTCCTGGATCTGGTCGTCTTCGGTCGTGCCGTCTCGCACACTATCCGTGACAAGTTCAACCCTGGTGATAAGCTGAAGCCCACTGCTGCCGATGCTGCTGCCGACCACATCGAGACCCTCGACAAGGTCCGAACCGCCGACGGTCCCAAGAGCACCGCTGAGATCCGCCTGGCCATGCAAAAGGCTATGCAGACTGAGGTCAGCGTCTTCCGAACCCAGGAGAGTTTGGATGAGGGTGTCCGCAAGATGAAGGAGATCGATGCCCTGTACGCCCAGGTTGGCATGAAGGACCGCAGCATGATCTGGAACTCGGATCTTGTTGAGACCCTTGAGCTCCGCAACCTCCTGACCTGCGCGTAAGTTTTGCTCTTTTCCACCCTTTGACTGATTGACGGCGAACTGACAATGACGACTCTAGTATGCAAACTGCCACGTCAGCTGCTAACCGAAAGGAGTCCCGTGGTGCTCACGCCCGTGAGGATTTCCCCGACCGTGACGACGAGAACTGGATGAAGCACACTCTGTCTTTTCAGAAGGAGCCTCACGGACCCGTCGAGCTCAAGTACCGAAAAGTCATCTCCACCACCCTTGATGAGAACGAGTGCAAGCCCGTGCCTCCTTTCAAGCGTGTATACTAAGCAAGGTATTTGGGTGACTAGGTGGAAGGAGTTTTTTAGATTGTTGGTTGGACTTGGTATGATTATGCATGCGGTAGCGTCTCCTTTGTGATGAACTGAAGATATGCGAGACATATATCCGTGACACCGAAGTTGAGGAGGAGTGGGAGAAAAGGGAGGAGGAATATGGGAAGCAAGGGTGTCTTGGATCAGGACAAAACCCCAACCCTATGTATTTGTCAAATTTTTAGTTAAAAAGAAAAATTTCTTCCAAGACCCGGTGCCCTTTCATGTAATCTTGTCCAAGTCTGTTTACTGAAGCAGTTATAGCAACTTCTGTAAGGATATGAAACCTGCGCAGAGTATATTGTGCTCTTTAAATAGAATGTATAATTAAATCCCTTAGTTATTAGCAAGTATTGCTTTCTCTTAATTTTGTAAGGAGCCGGATTGGTTGGGCGCTGAGGGCGTGCCGAGCCCTTGCCGTGCCCTTATTAGCTGTCGTGTGATGCTGCTGTCTCGCAACGAGTTGCGAGAACTGTTCACTCTTTTCGGCCTGACAGCTGATTTGGTCTATTAACGGATTAGTCTATATTAACTGTTTACTTGAGTTAAAAATATAAATCTCATTGTTTTTTTGGGGTTTTTTTGGGGGTTTTTTTTGGGGGGTTTTTTTCTATTGTTTTTGTAAATAAGTAAATATATAGATATGTAATTTACTTTTATGTGATTTTTATAAGGGAGGCGGGAGGCGGCTGTGTCCAAAAAGCGACCGTTATAAAAAATCAGCCCAAGTTGGACGTCATACATTGCAGGTTAGCGCACCAAGGGCCAAAAAGTACCTCCACAGCTAATTCTCCATGATAAAGTACATTCAAGCTCCCGACGGGCTAACGCCCTCACCTGCTATCGACAATCCCCCACTGCCCTGCCCCGCCAAAGTGGACGATTCACAAGTCAAGAAAAATTGATGACCACACACCAAGACACCACCACCACAACTCCTTGTTACAGGCCGTGACCTTCTTTCTTGATCTTCCCCTTTCAAGGAGCCTCGTCCAGCACTTTGCGTGCCCTTTGTCTTCCTCGCGCGCAATTTCCTCGGTGAAGTGCAGCGTCCTGTGCTGGAAATCCGTCGTCTTTTGTTTCCACTTTTCAAAACAATATTTAAAGTCAAAAAAAACCTACCCGAAACCCCACCTCGTTCCGTTGTGTCCTTCGCCAGTCGCAAACATGTCGGACAAGCTCACACGGTAGGTAAAAGTCGAAATGTCTCTGGTGTTGGGTAGGCGACGAATAGACGTGTCCAGTAACTAACAGCAACTTTCTCAGTATCGCCATTGTCAATAGCGACAAGGTTCGTCGCCGTGCCTCGATCAATTATTTGGCCCCCCATCAAAAACTAACCCCTCCTCCTTAGTGTCGCCCTCGAAAATGCCGTCAAGAGTGCAAAAAGTCTTGCCCTGTCGTCCGTAGCGGAAAGCTCTGTATCGAAGTCTCTCCCTCCGACCGTCTTGCCTTCATCTCCGAGTCGCTCTGTATTGGTTGTGGTATCTGCCCGAAAAAATGCCCCTTCGAGGCCATCACCATCATCAACTTGCCCACCAACCTCGAGAGCCAGGTCACCCACCGTTATGGCCCCAACAGCTTCAAGCTGCACCGTCTGCCGATGCCCCGACCCGGCCAGGTTCTTGGCCTCGTTGGAACCAACGGTATTGGAAAGAGTACTGCCCTGAAGATTCTCAGCGGAAAGCTCAAGCCTAACTTGGGCCGCCACGACAACCCTCCTGATTGGGAGGATGTTATCAAGCACTTCCGTGGCTCCGAGCTGCAAAGTATGGCACCATGATCCCCGAAACCCATCGAGGCTCATCTCGAATCTGGACTGACCTCTTGTGACAGACTACTTCACCAAGCTTCTTGAGGATGACCTCAAGGCCGTCGTCAAGCCCCAGTATGTGGACCAGATCCCCAAGGCGGTCCGAGGACCCAACAAGAGCGTCCGGTACTTGATTGAGAGCCGTGCCAGCCTCGGAAATCAAGAACAGGTTGCCAATACTCTTGAGCTGAACCACATTATGGATCGAGACGTCAACCTTCTCTCTGGTGGCGAGCTGCAGCGATTTGCCATTGGTACCGTGTGCGTCCAGAAGGCCGACGTCTACATGTTTGACGAGCCTTCCTCCTACCTCGATGTCAAGCAGCGTCTCAGTGCCGCCTCGGTCATCCGCTCCCTCCTGCGTGATGATGACTACATCATCGTCGTCGAGCACGATTTGTCCGTCCTGGATTACCTCTCCGACTACATCTGCGTCCTCTACGGAAAGCCCGCTGTTTACGGTGTCGTGACCATGCCCTACTCCGTCCGTGAAGGCATCAACATCTTCCTCGACGGCCACATTCCCACCGAGAACTTGCGATTCCGTGACGAGTCCCTGACTTTCCGTATTGCCGAGACCGCTGACGATTTCGCCATTGACAAGTCCCGTGCCTTCAAGTACCCCAAGATGGAGAAGACCCTCGGTAACTTCAAGCTCAGCATTGACTCTGGCGAGTTCACCGACTCCGAGATTATCGTCATGATGGGTGAGAACGGTACTGGAAAGACGACCTTCTGTCGACTGTTGGCTGGTGCTCTGAAGCCTGATGGAAAGGGCAAGGTTCCTGATCTGAGGATCAGCATGAAGCCCCAGACGATCACTCCCAAGTTTGAAGGAACTGTCCGCCAGCTCTTCTTCAAAAAGATCAAGCAGGCCTTCCTGTCTCCTCAGTTCCAGACTGATGTCGTCAAGCCCCTTAAGCTTGATGACTTCATTGATCAGGAAGTCAAGAACCTGTCTGGTGGTGAATTGCAACGTGTTGCCATTGTCCTCTCTCTTGGTATTCCCGCCGATATCTACCTCATTGACGAACCCTCTGCCTACCTCGATTCCGAGCAGCGAATCATCGCTTCCCGTGTCATCAAGCGATTCATCATGCACTCCAAGAAGACCGCCTTCATTGTCGAGCACGATTTCATCATGGCCACCTACCTTGCCGACCGAGTCATCGTCTTCGACGGCCAGCCCGGCATCGATGCTCACGCCAACACCCCCGAGTCCCTCCTTACTGGCTGCAACACCTTCTTGAAGAACCTGGATGTTACCTTCCGTCGCGACCCTACCAACTACCGACCCCGTATCAACAAGCTTGGCTCACAGCTCGACCAGGAGCAGAAGATGGGTGGAAACTACGTAAGCTACACCTCGTCACATATTGAATCTTACTTGATTGCATTGCTAACCATATTACTCAATAGTTCTTCTTGGAAGAGACTCCCGAGGCGAAGAGCTAAAGGCGCCCCTGAGGACACTTTCCCTCCCCATATTGAGACTTTTCCCGGCGTTTGGGGCGTTCAAAATGCAAATTCTTGCTCGGGGCGCAAGGGCGGGCACCCGGGTATTTTAGGTATAGAGGAGCACAGCGCCGGCGAGGATGACGACCCAGAAGAATGACACCGGCGACGACAGCATATCCCCTATTGTCTGGTCCTACGAAGACGCGGTTCGCCATGGTTTTTGGTGCGAATGATGGTTGTCATGTTATCTGCGTTTGAGTTGTTGGCCAACTTGTTTCTTGCGTTCGCTACCCTGTGACTAGCGGTACCGCAACGCAACAACATGGCTAGGCCGACGAACCGGACTGACTTCGTAGAATGAGGGACAATGGATTAAGTAGGATTGCTGTCGTCTGCACGTTTCCTACCTCGCGGGAAACAATAGTAGTTGCAACATGGTAGTCAGTTTTTAACACATCGATAGTACAATATACAATCGCTCGATCGTCACAAAGACAATCAATATCGGTGAATAGGTAATATTTCAAATCTCTAACTGCTTCTACCCAAGCACTGCACCACTTTCGACCTACGTACGCATTACAGGCAAGAGACCAAGGGGAATGGGAAACATACTAGGCATTTGCTAGGTCGAGGAAGCATGCGTTAAGCCGAGTGATCCACCGTCTGGGCCCTGAGACGGCCAGTAATAAGAGGAGCCGAAAGCCTGTACTCGAGAGTCATCTCGCCCACCAGTCGTGTTGGGGAGGGATTGATGATGCCGTTACGTACGATGAACAAGCGTTTGGGTTGCGTGAGATACACCTCAAAAGCAGCATGTCAATAGTCCACCTAATCCTCCTCGATCTCGCCTTCCTCGCTGCCAGAGTGAACATCCTTACTAGGAGCAGTATCGGCGGCGGCGGCAGCAGCAGCAACGGGGGGAGGCGTTTTCTGGCGGGGTCGGGATTCGCGCGGTGGAGTGCGCTCACGAGATCGTTCTCTTCGCAATCGCTGCGGGATGGTTAGCCTTACTGCGTCTTAATTGAGAATAACGAGGGGTAAATCATACCTTAGAATCTCTAGAATCTCGGCGAGAATAGTCATCCTCGTCATCAGCGCGTCGCCGTCGAGAACCTGACGGCCCATCTCCATACGGAAGCTCGTCATACGAACCTCGATCACTGCGACGACGATATAGTCTTTCGCGTTCATCCTCTCTATCCCTCCGCTCGCGCTCATAATGGCTGTCGTCGTCCCGGCGAGGGCGAGAGTGTCGGTCATAATCACGATCTCGATCACGATGGCTCTCACGCTCGCGTTCTCGCTCACGTTCCCGACGTGGCGGGGGTGATGCACGGCCACGATCCGATCCCAGCAAGCCTTCTGCCATGCTCGCCTTGCGGTGGTTACGTTCGCGCTCAGCGATGGCCTTGCGCCTATCCGCTTCATACGCATCTGGCTCCGGACTGCGACTTCGTCGAGCGCTACGCCCGCCGCCGCTGCGATGAGATCGCTCACCTCTGGAGCGATCTCTCTCGCGTCGGTGCAAGTCTCGTTCGCTGGACATTCGGTCGCGGCGTCTGTAGCTTCGGTCTGCGTCGTCTCCTTTCTCTCGCAATCGGCGGATGTGCTTGTCAAAGGCACTTCGACGAGCATCCTCGGAAGTGATGGCCTGGAACTCGTCTAGTTTCAGAAGTCGAGGTCGTACCTTTTCATAAGTGTCATTCACCGTGATGGCGGGCTCCATGCGCTTCATGTGTGCTCGCAGCTCATCAACGGCTCTGCGCTGTTGGCGCTCCGACAATCGGTCATCATCTCGCTTGGATGAACGCTTTTCGCGGAGCTATAAAATGCGGCGTTAGCAATAAGCGTATAGTTTGGAGTGCCGAGATACATACTCGGTCGAAAATGAGTTTGAGCAGCTCACGGCCAATGTTAGCAGTCCGTCGATCATCCTTCATGAGGGATAGAAACTCGTCAAAGTCACTCGTAGGCGTGAGCTCAAACCGCTTGTCCTGGACTATGTGTTAGCTGGAAAACTGAAACTGTAGGATAACAAGACTCACTTCGAGAACGTCGAGAACAATGTTTCTGGGTACACGCAGACCACGCTCCTCCTCTTCAATGACATCCCAGAAGAGTTCCTGGGGCGTCGAGCCGCCCAAACCAGCCATGTTGGTGTATCGAGGCTCATTTTCAATCACAGAAACAAGTTGTGACCACTTTGTTCCAGCGTTAATCTTACCGCTACGGCGGAGTTCGGCTAGGAGGGACCGGAAACCATCACGAGCCTTACGTTCCTTGCGGAACTTCTTGTTCTTCTCCTCTTGCTTGGTATCGTTGAACTTGCGCTCAAGAGCCTTCATATGGTTTTGGAAAGCAGTCAAGATGTCAAACTTGGTGAGGGTCTGGTACTTTTCATCACTCTGAAAGGGTGGGGTGGATGAGATGATACCTTGCGCATCAGACCAGCGCGTGTATGGCTCAAGATTGAGCTTGGGAAGGAGATCGATGAGACCATCCATAGCGTTCTTTCGAAGAGTGGTCTGCTGTTCAGCATGTGCCTTCTTCAGGCCGATGATATACTCCTCGAAAAGTTGGCGACGCTCTTCCTCATTGTTGGTAGAGCGGAAAATAGTCTCGCCCTCAATCATGGTGCGGGCAGTCTTCCACCGGGTGTAATGGGCGATGTCGGGGTGTCGCTTAAGCATGGTCTCGAAGTCAGCACGAAGCTTTGCAAGTCTTTCCTTGGCGCGCTCCTTGTCCTGAACCACCATATCCTGGCAATACTTCTCGAAAGCAGCTCGACGATCCTTGGGGTCCTTGATCGCACGGAATTGAGCATCTCGAGCCGTCGCTCGAATAGTCTGCTCCCAGGTCCAATCGGGCTGGACGCCACTGCGCCTGAGGAGCTTGGCGAACGCAGCTTCGGCCTCCTCGAGGGTGGCATATTCGGGGTCATTGGTCGCAGGGACGAATGCTTGTGCCTTGGGATCGCTCCACGTCAGTTGTCGAGACTCGGGGTAAATGTCCCGCTCGTCGCGGCGGTCGCGGTCATCACGCCGGTCGCGATCATCCCGGCGGTCACGGTGGTCGCGGTGTGAATCGTAGCCTGAATTTCCATAGCCGCCGGCGCTGTGAGGACCGGGGGTGTACGGTGTCGAGGAAGCCGGCGTGGCAGGTTCGCTTGCGCCGAGGGCACTCTTGTAGACATCGGGCATCTCCCATGAGCTCTGCTTCGTCTCAGTGTTATACCAGTACTTGCGACCTCCCTCGGCAGTATACTCCTTCCAGGGCTGGTTGGCAAGGGCGCGCTGTGCCACGGTATTAGCATTCCAATTCAAAGGGGTATTCGAGAAGCTGCATCAAGCTCACCTCTGCTGGCGACATCATATCCTCGGGCTTGGTCCATTGTGTCGCCTTGGTTGCAGGGTTGTAGTAATAGGTTCGTCCGTCGGGGGTACGATGTTCTTGCCATGGCGAGGCTGCTTGGGCAAAGGGCGCAGAAGCCCCGTAGCCATTCATGGTTGAAGTGGTGAGCGTCGCGCGTGGAATCTGCAATGGCTGTTGATAGTATCGAGTGGGGAGGTTTGTAAGTGCTGGCGACGCGTCCCTGATGGAATGATTGGGCGGCAGATGTGTTGGGATGAGGTCGAGAAGAGAGTTGATGATGGTGGTGGGTGAGTCGCGATGCTGCGAGCAGATTTGCGAACCATCAACTTTTTGACGCACAGACCACGTTTTGCTTTGCACCTCCCCCCTCTAAGATTAACGTTCCTCCCTTATTATTAGAGCTGCCTAGCTACCTACCTATGCATCTAAGCGACCCGACCGACACGTCGACTTATCCAGGAGCATACGTTATATCGCAACTGAACGGGCATATGAGACCGCCCAAACACGCAAAGAGAGCGGGGGGAAAAGTCGAAATTAATTCAATTCTCTCAATGAAGCGATAGAGCCGTCTCCTCCGCAGCGGGCCAACATGTCACAACTCGATGCGGCCCTAGGGCCAGATCCAACGTCTCCCGAGCGCTTCGCCGCCCAATTCGTCCCAGACGCAGCCGCCGACTTCGCAGAGCAATCCCAATTAACATATCTCGTGCCCACAGACTCGAATCTGGACCTGGAAACTGCATTTAAAGATCTGGAGCCGGGAACTTCTATTCTGTCAATAGACCAGCGCGAATCTCTCTTCTTTGGTAACTTGTCACCGCTATCCCCCATGCCACCTACACAGTACACGCCGTGCTTACGAACACCTAGACGAGACGGTTGATCTTCTCGTCATCTTGAAAACACCTTGGACAAGTGAAGCGGTACTTAGATCTCATCTCAAGAGACTAGTCATCTCAGTCGATGCCCACATCGTCAATAGTACTACTTCTGGGCGCGACACTCCATCCACCTCAGACAGCATCTTCACAGCCCGGGTCCCTGATATTGAGGACCCGGTCATCGTCGTCGATGAAGAGGGCAGTGGTGTGGAGGGGGACAGCGATGATGAAGAAAGACATGCTGGCCAGAGTATATATGCCGCCTGGAAACTGCCCGTCTTCCTCGCTCGCCCGCGCATCCGTCTTCACGGCCCTTCAGTCGTCATCTCAGCTTCCGCAAGCCTCAAGCCCGAGCTGACCTTGGAATTCCCCACCATCGGGAGCGGATATCTTCACAGCGGCGTGCCGTTGGGCTACAATCTGCTCGAGTCCTTCGCCAGCGACGCCTCCCTATTTGACGTAAAGCCTCGACTGTCTGCCACTCGAGTCTCTCGAGTTGCCCCCGTCACTCAACCGCAGGAGCTGGTTTTGCATATCCGCGCCCTGCAGCGGCTAGAGCTCAAGATCTATCCCATTGTGCATACCCGCATACGCTTTTCAAGGCCCAACACATCACCAAACAGCGCGGCCGTCATTGCCCTCCTTGAAGTCGACTTTACTTCAAACTTTGACTGCGAGGTCACGCTTGACAAGATCAGCCTGTCGATACCGGATAGTACCGTTGACAGCCTCAATGATGAGTCGGGCATGAAGCTACCTCTTTCATGCGTATCCCACGACCACATCACCTTCCTCTACCGTATTGCTCCCAACGAACTGGACATCACGCCCAAGAACCCGTCGAGAGATCTTGACATCTCAATCAACGCCACTGCCCAGGTCATCCCCGGCCGTTGCACCCCGCATCTGACCATGCACTGGACGACGAATCTCGACTTCACCACCCCCGTCAATCCAGGCTTCGGCCCGACCACTGGCACCGGCATCCAACGATCCCATCGCCCATCCCAGCTCTCCATCACCGGCCAGGCCGTCCACCCCCTCAAGTCTCCCTCCGTCATCCGCCCGGACGCCCTGCCCGGCCTGGAGGCTGCCACCTCCAACACCGAAGCCAACCTCCCAGAGCTCGGCATCACCATGACCTTCACCGGACCATCGGAGCCCGTCCGCCCCGGCGACGTCTTCTCCTGGACCGTCTACGTCGTCAATCGTGCTTCGGAGCACAATCCCCTACCTCCTCGTAAACTTGCCCTGGTCGCCGTGCCGAGACGTCGTCGAAACGAAGTCCGTATGACTCGACCCCCGTCCACCGGAGCCCGACGGCGTGGTGAGAAGGAGATCAGCGATGCCGTTGTGGATGAAAACGTTCTGCACGCCATGCAGAAGAACTTTGCCATCGAACCTACCGAAGTCGTCTGCCTGAGCGCCGACACGCGAGTAGGACCGTTAGCACCAGGAGCGTGTCACGTTGCTGAGCTTCAGTTTTTGGCGCTGCAGGAGGGGATAGTTGGCATGGAAGCCATCCGTGTAGTTGACTTGGGATCACAAGAGCACGTCGATATCAGAGAGCTGCCGACCATGATTGTAGAGCCAGCAGCAGCATAAACATGATGTAATATTTCCATTGTTCTTTGTTTGGAATGATATGCCATATCTCGAATGTCATTATCCATACAGTAGTAGTCCTACTACGATGCCAACGCCGCCTAGTTATGCCGTACCCTCCTTGCCTGTATCAATAATGCGCCTAATGCAAACCCCATCTAAGTGCTGAGTAGGCAAGAAAAACACCAAAAAAGCTCATTACAGGTCATCCAAGTCATCATCCCATCCTAATTTCTGGTAAATGGATAGTGGCTTCGCAGCCGGCACATCCTGTGTAGGGGTGTTTTCCACAAATATCTTTGCAGGAGGCTTAATGGGTGTTGCGAATATTCCTTCATCTCTAGACGAGGTGAAGTCGGTGATCGTTCGTTGGCCCTTGACCGCGCTGCCTGGCACAAGCACGTTATCGCTTGACTCTTTTCTTCTCTCCATCAGGGGTGACCAGGGTACCGGCCCATCGTTTTCAAGACGATCTTGAAACCTCGTGCCCTTGGACGGCGTATTATCGATTCGATCCAATGCTGGAGACGGACTGTTGCGGAACACGTCTCTATGCCCAGTCCGCAAACCAGTTGAGGGAACCCTTGATGGAAGGCTGGAAGGAGGAATGACCTCTTCAGTGCTCAGGAACGGAATGTCGGCTATTGATTCAGGCTTTGGAGCAAACACGTCTCTGAATCGGTTGTTCGTAGGCGTAGCTTTCACGATGGAAGTACCAAGCGAGTGTCGCGCAGGCTTTCTCGCTTCTAAGTTGGAAATTAGTTGACTTGAGATTGACAAATGTGACCTTGCTTGACTTACTCTTCGCCGACGAAAGGCCTGTAAACGTTCGGCGCTCCGAAGCGTCCACCAACTGCTTGCTAACAACATCACGGTGCGGTTTTCTGAGGGTAGAAATGGCCTCCTTTAGTTGGGCGTCCACGAGTGCTTTCTTGGTGGCCTTGGAGTCTTCCAAGTTGGCCATGCTTGTGCTTCGGGAGAGAGAAGGACCATTCCTTTTGTTGAGCAGGTCGGGATCACCCTTGACAAGTCCCTTCAATGCTGCAGGCTCGCTACCTTCACGCTTGATCGCCGCCAGGGACGTGGTAGTAGCGGAACGCATCAAAGCGATCATGTTGCTCGGACCTCTAGAGACACTTCGGCGGTGCTGCTGCTCCGTAGACAGCGCTCGCTGCAATGTTCTCGGCTGTTGGCCAAGGCTAGGACGCTTTGTGGCTGCCCCGGGCTTCTGCTCACGCTTGCTGGATGATCGCTTCAGGCCCCTCGACTTGGGTTTCACAATCACTGGGCCACCCAGCTTTCGGTTGATAGAGTCACATAGCTCCGGGAGCCTTGCCGAGAAGCTGAAAACCTAGTTAGAATCTAGAAAGGACGTGCTACCGTGGAGCGTAACTTACAATGGAACAATAACATCGACACAAAAGTCCTTCAGAGGCTCAGACGTCTTCTGTAGCTGGCTCTCTCCAGGCTGGCGTATAACTTGCGAATCTTCCAACAAAATCTGCTCGTCAGAAGCGGTAGATTGCCAGATGGTAAGACGGTCGGCATGGACATCTATGAGGACTGGTAGGTTGTGCTTATTTCGTTTCTTGGGAGGCGGGAGTGCCATGCCATCCTGAGAGTCTGTGGCACCAGGCAAAAGCGGAAGTTGGCTGTCCTCTGTATCCTCAGCCGCTTTCAGAGGAGTAAGTGCCAGGATTTCGAGAATAACAATCATTTGGAGCTGGGTTTCTCGGGTACGAAGCATTGAAGCTAGTGACTTGATCTGCTGGGGAGGCACGTTGGGTTCGTCGTCTTTCAGCTCCGGCTTATTCGCCATCCACCATTTTTGGATTTGCTCCTCCTCATAAGGGTAAAGACCATCTTTTCCGATCTTCATCTTCTTGGCTCGGCGCTTCTTTTTTCGCCCTTCATCGGAGCTTTCCATGACCGTCTTCATCTTGGCAATAACCTCGGGGATCGTATCGCGGTATTTCTTGTCGACTTGCACAGTAGTGAGGATAAGGCTCTTTAAGAATTCAATCAGATCGCCCATGTCCAAGTTGGATTCGAGATCGAGGTGAAAGGCCGAACGAGCACGAGACAATGGACCCTTGGCAAAATACGCCAACGATCCCATAGATTTATACAAGGCCTCGAAGTACTGAGTTCTGATCGTGTCGAATATCGTTTCACCTGTTTGCTGCGGGGTGGGTTGTTCGTGGCTGATCGGCTTGGAGACTGGCGTGAGGTGCTCGATAGTCGAATCAATGTGAGCATTAGCTTCTGGAAGCTCTTCGTGCTTAAGAACAGGAGATGGCAGTTGTGATTTGACGGGGTTCAGAGCCTGGGTAGCTTCTTCCAAGGTTGAGACGGATTGGGACCTGGCACGTTTCCTGACAAGTGATTGGATGGCTTCGATGGCAGCTCTTTTGACTTTGTGGTCATTGTGTAATTGAGGTGTTGTCAGAGCCGACGTCGCCCCTTGACGAGAGTTTGGTCTGGGAACTGCCCGCAAACGCTCCTGACAGGTCGCTGTAGCGTGTGTTGATAGGTCAAGAAGATCAGTCCAGGGTCCTAGTCGACATGTGATGTAAAGACCGTTCGGCTGCCTCTCGAGGGCATAAACATTCCGGCTGGAGTCGAATCGCGCGAGAAGAACGACAGGTACAGAGCCCATTCGGCTCTCCAGATCCAGGATCTTGATGTGGGACTCGTACATTCGGCCTGGCGTCAGTTCCGAGCTGGATGCACTGAAATCAATACATGATAGAGGGAGATGCTTGCGAGGTAGGAGCATCAACGGCTGTAGGACTCGTGGCTGAAGATGGAGGTTTGTAGGGTGTGCCTGTGGGAGACACATGATGTCAGCAATCAATCATGTTAGATGGACGTTGAGGCCACAAAACGTACCCTGAGTGCAATGGAGGGTTTCAGCAGATGATCCATGGCAACGGAATCAGATCTCTTTCTTTTCCTTGCATCAACCGAAGAAGGGACGTCAGCTGGAGGATCGTCATGGCGATTCAAGCTGCCCTCGGAGCTTGGTGTCAAGATCCTCGACTGTGGACGCGACGCGTCGGCGTCAGCGACAGCGGGACAGGGCATGGAAACGATGAGACACTCGTTCACCACATAACATTCGAAGGTAATAATCCGGGCGTAGCAAGTACTAGAAAGTAGAATATAAAACGACTAAACAAGATGCCGATTGTGCAGCAGGCTGCCGAGGACTGTGAAGAGGACTGTGATTTTTGGTGTAAAGTGGTTTCCCAATTTCCCCCATGTCCAACAATAGAACGCGAACGGGATGGGCGCGTGCACGGATGATGGAACAACGAGCGGGGCATTTTTTGCTGGAGGGCAACGTCCAGTAGGTACCAGGGCGCGTCCATTTTTCCTCAGTGACAGCGACAGCCAGTCGACACCGCGTTTGCTTCGCGGGGGCGGAACACCAGCGCACATGTCGCCCCACGAACCAGCAGCGACTGGAACCCACTGCTTATCGATTTGCAGCACTAGAATCCCCCCAAAGGTTCCAGCTGCCTTCTTCTCGCAAACCTGGTCTTGAGGCAATTGACGATCCTGTCACCAATTCGCTTCGGCTGCCATTGTTCCCGTTGTGAAAGACCGCCGATCGGAGCTGATCAACTGGGTCACCGAGAGACAGACACGCCGTCGCACAAACCCCCCCCCCTCTCTCGGTAGAGGTACTATTGACGTCAAGTTGCACAAGTACGAGCTTCAAAACCCGGAAGCTGGTCTGGTCCGGATTGGTAGCGGGGTCAACCAGCTATCATATCATCGCAATTCGTCCAAGGAGTGCAGACTAACAGGGGAAAAGCCTTCAAGGCCTGCTTAGTCGAGATGCAATGACAAGACGATGACAACCTTCGTATTGCTCCGAATGCTTGCATTGGTCTTTCTTTAAACTTTGTCGTTTGATGCACCAGAATCGGGACGCTCGATGCAACCTGGAACCCAGAAGAGGAAGACACCATCGTATTGCGATTTGTCTCTTCAATGGAAGCCAATGGCGAACCACGGCTGCTCGCCACGATTCTGCGCATTCACACAAATTACCACCGTTTACGAATCAGCTCAGGTGGCGTTCAGCTGCAAGCTAAATCATAGTTACCAGGCCCTGTTTTTCGCCTGCCTCGCTCGCTGCCTCGCTATTCAGTCGCACATCAACAACCCCAGCTCACTGCAGTCAGGTTGCACACATGCAAAAACGCCACCCCATCAGAAGCAGAGCTGAACTGGGCTGAGCTGAGCATCTGTGTGGGGAGCCCTGAACTGCTGAAAGGGCTGGAAAGGCCGTTGCAACCGTCAGCCTCAAAAGCATAAAGCGCCTCCGCTGCTAACCGTTTTGTGGTGGCTAGCTTTTTTGGCATTGTAACCTTGAATGGGAATACTCGGGGAGAGGCTTCAATCTCGTTTAATGTTCGATGTGAGCGCCAGGTTTTTTGGGCGTCGTTCACAAAGACGAGACCTGCAGCAAAGTATCTCGTTGTACCACCCCAAGAGCCATCAATGTTTCGTTGCCGACTTCGCACAGCGCTTGATCCCGTCGGCAGTTACTTTTATGACCAGGAGATCCTTGGCCACGACAAGATGATCGACAATCTACAATGTCACACCAACCAAGTCCTCGGTTCGTCAGCACTGCCTTATCCAAACATGCATTCATAGCCTCCGTCTTCTTTCAGCAGTTGGAACAAGAAAGGCCTCGTCCCTCTTTGGCGAGTGCACTCCTCTTGCACGCCCAATTAGTACTGTCCAAAGACAGCCTCAATGCCCAAAAGCCCAAAAGGATTGTCCCGTGATCCCCCCCGCACCAAAGGAGCGATACCGAGTGGAGAAGTCTGGAGGTGAAGAGGGGGGGGGGGGGGGAGGTGATCCCCGGGGTGTGGGGACCGCAGCCTCCGGGATCCGGCTTTCGGACTGGCCCGCTTGGATCTCCGTGCTGCTGGTGTCCATGTGTGTGAACCCTACTAGCCCAGAGTGAGGTGTGATTCTGTATTGCAACCCAACCTTGGGCTTGTCAGCCATCGACTGGGTGGCGTGTGTACCACCCGCCAACTGCTCATTGGGAGAACAGTTCCTCGGTGGCGGCGTCGGCGAATGGCCAATATGCCCCTTCGGGGTCGTCAAAGTGACGGGTATGGAATGGCAACGACGGGGCCGACCTGTTTTCGGAGGCTTTTGACTTTTGCCCTCCCTGTCCGAAACAAACTCCAAATCTCACCCTGCCCACCATCTTTCCCCTTTAGATCGCCCTCCAGAGCTGATCCGCCTACAGTACAGCGATAGTCATTTACTGTGCCGCTCTCCTCGCTCCATGACCTCACGACTGTCTCACACCACTTCGACAAGCGGCTTCAACTGATTTGACGCATCCTTTCGGTGCTAGGATTTTTCAATCTCATGATTGGTTTGCTATACGCCCCAGATGAGCTCTTCATCCCTCATCCCACTAACCGTAGTTTGCAGTTCCAACAGTGCTTCCAACGGCCTCGAAACCCAAATATGTAAATCCAGAAACCTCTTTTCCCGCCTTGCTCCTAGCACCAAACGTTCCGTGACAAACCAGTGTACCTTTTCGTGTATCTTGCTCCGTTTTGCGTTCCCATGATCCCTTCCCGTCTTGTCTGTGCCCATGCCAAAGCGCCAATATAGTCCGTCCATTACATTAGGGTATGATTGTTGTGTTCATTCGTGAGATAGTAGAAACAGAAAGAAAAAGGGGGTTTTAGGCTCGCTCACAGAGTAACGGTTTTCATCACCGTTACGTGAACGGCAAGGAGCGTTGGTGTTCATCCATATTGTACAATGCCCAAAAGAGGAAGGAAATAAAAGAAATTGCCAATAGCCGTGGTTATAAGGGGTCGTTAATTAGGCCGTGGTTGAACGATGGTTAGGGATGCAAAGCCTTCAAACGTCATTGTCTAGAAGAGGCGCCTACTTCTCCACACCTGTAAAGCTGGATGGTGTCATGTTCATGAACTGGACCTGTCGGTGGCTTTGCCCAGGAGACGATTTGGCTGAGACCGAAGCGTCAGACCAGTTGTACTCGGCATTACCACCAGAGTACCCAAAGTAGTTCGGTCCCACTTGAGAGTTGTAGGATGGCGTTTGGGGCTGGCTGGCACATCCATTGGCAATGTAGTTCGGCACATTGTTCGAAACGTTGGGCACTTCAAAGTCACTTGGAAAGCTGCCGAGACCTGGGGTCACGAGAGGCTCATCAAAGCCAGGTCCATCGTAGGCTGGGTTCAGGGCAAACATGTTGTCCATGATGCCCGGTGTGGTAGGTGGGGTTCGTAGAGTAGGGTCCTGTACCATCACCAGATCGGAGGAGAGTTTGGAGTCGGTGTTCACATCACACAGACCGTGCTGGGCCGACACAATGGGTGTGTTCGGGGTCGGTGGCGCGATGGTTGCGGTAGCTGCTGTAAAGCTAGGGGACCGGTTGAGCTGGAAAAGGGCATCTGGGTTACGATCAAAGAAAGGGCTTCGGGGGGTTCCTGATGATTTCGAAATTCGGACAGTTCCAGTCGCGGAGGCTACACGGCGCATTGAGTTGCCGGCATCCGCTCGTCTTCCCACGTCTACCCCAGTCCGAGGACCTCCAGTCGAATAGCTTCGAGAAGCATTGATTGCCAAATGTGGAGGTCGGCGGTTTCGACGGGAGGCAATGTCCATAGATGGAGCAGACTTCGCCAATCCTTGGGAATCGGCATCAGTGGAGATACTGTTCTCGTCCAAATCTGACTCGCTGTACTGAGAATAGGAGTCTTGAGCCGAGTTAGGAGACAGTCCAGCCGTTCCTGTGAAACACTGCGGAGAAAAAGAGGCAATGGCTTCGTCCTCTTCGCTGGGCACGACTAATCTGGGGTATTGATTGAAATTGGGAAAAGAAAGATCAGCTTGTTGAATGGTGTTTGCGTCGGGCATGGGAAGAAATTGGCTTGTTGAATCGGACATGAAGGTAGACTGAGCCGAGTCTTCATACTTGATGGCAATGTAGTCCTTGGCGTCAACAGAGTCGAATGAGAGAGCCCGGTCGGGAGTGACGTGAGCCGACATGTTTGGTGACGAACAAGCATCAGACTGGCTGGTCTCGCTGTCATGCTCCGGGGTAGCAAGGTCAGCGGAAAGGTTGAGGTCTGTCGGCTCACTCTTGATGGTTGATCGACGGGGATCGGGGAAGGGTGCACTGGAAGCTACCCGATTGTGGTAGCGGTCATTGTGTGAATGGTTGCCACCCTCAACGGCAGCCTTGTCCTTGTCTTGCTTCTGGCGCGCAGCATATTCCCGGATGTTCTTCTCCTTCTTCTCCCGCGCACGGCGGTTCTGAAACCAGTTCTATAGACAGTCAGTTCTCCGTCCCCAGTAGGTGGAGTGAGGATCCTACATTGATGCGAGCGTTGTCAACCCTCATTTGCTCGGCGAGACCCTTCTTGGTGCTGCTGTTCGGCTTGTGGTTCTTCTGGAACTCTGTCTCAAGGATCTCAACCTCCTCTTTTGAGAGACGAGGCTTCGACTCTGTTGTTCGAGCCATCTGTTGGTGATGAACCAGATGGCTCTGCTGGGCATTGTAGAGTTCCATTGATTCTGGGAGATATGCAGCATAACTGGGAAGCTGGGCATATCCAGCAAACGTGTTGGTGGGGGCATTGTATGCCCAGCCAGACCATTGGGCCTGCGAGTAGGATCCCATGTTGTCCATCCTATTGGTGTCCTTGAAGAGAAAGAGGGACAAGAGTGTACTGTCGAGGTGTTGTTACGAGAGGGGCTGATTGACCTTGGTATGGGTTGGTTGCAGGTTTGGCGGGGAGCGAAGGTCGAGCAGATAGAGACCTGATGTTCCTATAATGGCAAATAAAGAATGACTTGGTGAGGAAGTTTGTGGGTAGCTCGAGGGGGAAAGGATGTAGTGTTGAATGTGGTTGATACCGGTTGGGAGTGGGGGATCCGGTCGTCTTTTGAATAATGAGGAGTTCAAGGTAACTAGAGGAAGCGAGAAGGGCGCGGAGGTTGTGAGACCAAGCTCACTTCAAGGGTCTGCCCTCCGAGGATGAGGTCGACGAAGGTGGTCTTAAACGAAGAGGGAAGAGCAATGGTAGGCAAAGTGGGAGGGGCGTGGGAGGGTAAAAGAAGGAAAGACATGCCCGCAGCCTTAGGAGCACCGGCAGTCGTCTGGCCCGTCATGACGGCCTGTAAGATGGCGTGTGGATTTTGCACCCGAGTGAGTGTGAACTGGGGTGGCGGAGGAGAAGAAGGAGAAGCAATCAGACCCGCCCCTGGATCCTTGAAACCCTGTATCCCATCCGTGGGCGTAGCCGGGGGAGGAGATCATATCCATCGAGGGTGCCCTGGTATCCACGAGCCCTCCAGCCCAAGAGAGCACGAGAGAGCCGCCCGTCTCGAGGAGCATGGTTAAGGTACCCACGAATCTAGGAGAGACAGCGGCACGACGCCCTCGACAGGTACAGTACCTGACGCGACTTGGGACTAAGTCCCAGCTGCTCATCCCTGCCCCTAACCCTTGCTTGCCTTGGCTCCCACTTCCCTCCCTCTCCCAATCACCCCCCCTCCACCTCCACTCGCCCATCAACAAGGCTACGCGAAGGTTTTCATCAGCTAGGGCACCCCCGGGCGTCCAGGGGAAAGTAAGGCAGAAGACGACTTGGCTGCACATCGCACCAGGACCGTGCTCTGTGCTGCCGTCGTGGCGGCGCCATGGCCACCCACCCAGGGCACTCCCTGGCTCCCTCCTCCGAAGAACATAAACGCAAGGCCGGGGAGAGGTATGTACGACGACGCCTGCTGATTGTGATAGGAGTGACCCAACGCTGGGTCAAGACCGGATGCCAACGGAGAGGAACGGGCCAGGGATGTCGTACCTAACTTGAAGGGTTACTGCACAACGCAAAGCTGGCAGGGCCAGGTTCCAGGGCGGCAGCGACAAACACCGTCCATCATTGCTTGCTTCCAAGACCATCGTTGGCTGCCACGGCCATCACTCGGTCACGTAAGTCGCTCCGTGTCGCCTAGGCCTTCCAAGTAGAGGGAGAGGGGTGTGATGACGCGGAGAAGTGTCTTTGTCGGCCAATTTACACCTGTAAACGGGGTCATGATAAGATCGAAGGGCAGCTGAAGCAGGGGGGAGAACCCATTCACGGTGTAACTTCAATTTGGAGGGCGCTGAGGCTGTGAAAACGAGATGATAGGTAGGCGGGAGAGGGCAACTCGGGACGGCACCGTAAGGGACGGAACTCCGTATGCGCAAATGCAAAGCGTGATGCTGCGGTTGTGCTGTTGTGGAATGGAGGAGAGCAGGGTGGATGTGGATAAATTAGGCGGTACCCAGGAGCTTTGCCGACACCCGATAGAGACAGGAGAGGTGCTGCGAAGGAAAAGGTGAAGTCCATCCAGTACGAGCCACCCAGCAGCAGCAACTTCCAGGGGCTCTGGCGTCCGTTGTGATCACTAGCCAAGGCCCACAGCACCCGGATCATGGCATGGCATGGGCCTGCTGTACGCGCCCAGCCCACTGGACAGTTGCCCTAATAAAGAAAGAGCTTGAGGCCATCATGAAGACCACGGAGGAAAGACCGGCTCCCCAGGCTGCACAAACCCTTTATGCAACGGAGGAAGGTGCTGTCTACGAAGCACAAGGCAGGATCCTCAGCCGCCCACAATACAGAGGCTGCCCGTTCCTCGTGCCCCGTTGTCGTTGTCCAATGGCCGACATCTCACCACAACCACCGTCCACCATCCTGGCAACATCCCAACATCCCGCATATCCTCATGACCTTGTTCACTGATGGCCACGGCCGTCTCGACCATGGTCAGTCAGTCATTATGATTTCATCCGAGCTGCATCACCTCCCTTGCTTTTTTGCTTCCCTTCCTCCTGCCGCCGCCGCAAGCCTTGTCCCCCCTCATTGTCCAAGCTCTCGGCGCACAGCTGACAGATGAGCTCCGGCCATGTTGTGTTTGTGTAGCGCTACGACATAGACACGTACCTCATCTTCTCGCCATGCATTTACCGTGCATCCCGCACGATTATGAGGATCACTGTCACGAAGAAGCTCCGCTCCTTATTTTGGGCGGTTATTACTGGGAATCGACCTTGGCGGTGACATGGTCCATGGGATTGGGGGCCATCCGGTCCTGCTAAGGATCTCGTCCGCGGGTGCTGTCCATCCCGCTGGATCAGGTGGGTACTTTGGGGAACCCAGAAGCTCTCCCCTTATTTTGTTGCAATCGCTTTGGTTATTGACGTTGATGCTCTCTTTTATCTGGCCCAGCAATCATCTCTGACGACTCATGATGCTGGTGCATTCGTCCGACGCTTGGATAGGCCCCTGACAGGCTTCGCCATGAACAAGACAGCATATCGCGAGCCAGAACAGCCCATTACATGCACATTAGCTGCCAGAGGAGGCAATGGCTCAATGTCCGAGCCCCCGGTCATCCAGCTCGCTGACTTGTCGGCCGCCGTCTCTATCTTCTATATGTTGTGTGCCATTGAGGCGACAACTTCGGCAGCCTCCTATGGCTTGCCCACACACAATACAATCCGTCACCCAAAGCGCTCTCCCAGCTCGACCCGATTACCGCTTTCGGCAAGCGCTGCGCCGGCCCCGCCTTGGGCTGTTGTCGTTTCCGGTGACCCGCCTGGCTGAAGTCCAAGTTGATGGTGGCCTGCTTGCCCAAACCGTCGCTTAAATCCATGTCATTGATTTGCATGCTGCAGAACCGAGTGTCATTGCGTCTCGACGCAGATACAAGCGATGAAAGGTCAACACCACTGAACCGGTGAGTCGAGATCCAGACTCCGGTTGCCTGCGATTCCGCTGATACTCGACAGACCCCGGCTTGGACAGCTTCCTGCCCAGCTGATCAAGATCCTCATCCAGGATCCAGATGCAAGGAAACAATACCTCGCTACTGTACATTCAGCTACCAGCGCACGTACGCTTGCCGCCAAGAACCAAACTTCATCACCCAGTCATGCTCGCCGTTAGCCCGCGCCACTTGGAGCCTTCCTCGAGAGGGAACCTGAAGGCGCCTCGAACATTTTTGAGAGCCTGCTGTCGAATATGGTCTTACTCGCCTTGCTTTGTCTCCCCTCGTCAACTGAGCACGGTCGAGCCTTGGAGTAGGCCCTTAGCTCAACAGCATATCCATCCAGACATGCTTCCAAGTGCTTTATTATCTTAGATTTCCGAGCAGAAATCCAGAGAGCCACTCCGCTGGAAACTAAAGACAGGCCTAAGTCAAGCCTCTGACGAAATACATCTGCTGTCTCCTGGATAGATCTTGGTTTGCCCGTCAAACGCCAGTCACGATTGCCGATCCAAATTTGAGGAGCTTAGCACACAACGACGATGATAAAGCCGAGTCCCATTGTAAAGACGCAGTGCGTACCGATCACCGCGAAATCCTATGCTCTAATAAATGGTACTGGTCAACTCTTCCGTTGACTACCATTCAAGACATCGCTCGGCAAAGTGAGCCAGCAGAGTGGTCATGACCCTCTTTGACAGTGTCATCCTTAACACAGGGTTACACTGACTTGCTTGGCGGGTGGGCGCAGGCCTCAATGTATGTAGGGCAGCAAGGGTAAATTTCCCAAGCTGCACGATGCAGTACGAATGCATATGGAGGACAGCCTGTGTCCGTACGCACATCCAACCAACCAAACCAGGTGACACAAGCAAATTGCATCCGACCATTATGGATAACTTGCCAGGGGAAATTATTGTTGATGCATAGCAAATGGAGAAAGCTTCAAAATTTGATGAGATTCTTCGACCAGTACGGATTCTACAATTCCATGGAGAACAGACAAATGGTCGTTTCGTCTCGGCGCCTTTCGAATGGTGACATCTTATACGGGGACGCGGAGCATCACTCTCCAAGTCTCCATCCTCCACAGCCGACTGTGCAGTGCGGACAGAACCCACATCTCAGATACCGGGTGGAGTTGAGACACAACGAACATACGGAGTGCCCGAAGAAAGAACGGTCTCGACTGGTGCGAGGCCCTCACAAGGGGAGAATTTGCCCATCCGCCTATGGTGGCATCTGAACGGGAACAAGCTGTCTGCTTCCAGTTTCATGGACCCAGTATGCTCGCCTGTAATTGCTGAATCAACATTAGCTGATGTACAGACGTTCGTTGGCTTCGGACCACCCAGGTGTTTGGGATAGCATAAACAGGATGGCGCAAGTATCCTTTCCAGTCGATCTCCTTAAGATGTGCATTATACCGCGGGAGGAGGGGCCGGCGATTTGTGCGCGTGCAGGTGGGCTCGGAGGCTTGCACATCTTGGCACATTTGGGGCGAGCACAATACTACCTACTACACAGCACCCGAGGCTCTTCTTTGCGTCAGTCTGCCACGATACGAACGGGAAAGAAATCAGGGACGTTCCAGCTCCACGGAGATCGACATTGCTAGAAAACCGGAGAGGCGGGTGCCCAGAACGTCGGGGCCGTTCTCGACGGCTGCCGGTGGGATTTCTTACTCACATGTCTCTCGGGTGCGCGCCTGTTCCGGGGAAAGGGCGGGGAAGATCTGGTCGATCAATTCGGCCACGGCGTTGAAGCTGCGGCTCTGGACCTCCGAGAATAACGCGCAACACAACCCAGAAGTCCCAGCGGTCGTTAGCCTTGGCCATTCTCTCCCCAATCAGGAAACTCGTTGGCCCTTTGCACAACAAGGGCCCTGCGCTGTGGCAACCGCTCACCCTGATTGAGCATTCAGGTCCGTTGTGACAGCGCTGTCGGGCAACTCAGCACATCTTTGCATCAGTCGTCGCAGCCAGCGCTTGCCAACCACAGGTCACTGCATCAGTAGGTGCATAAGTATTGGGCCAGGGCGGGTCCTTCGCCTTTTCCCGGAAAATGGAAATGAACAAGGCATCATCCATGAAGACGAAGCGCATGGTTGATCCCTGGCAGGCTATTCTTCTCTTAAGCGTTAGCTCGAAGGAGGGTTCACGATCTGACTTTTGCTGGGATTCGGCTCCGATGAGGGCGGGATGGCGCAGGGCCGCAGACCAACTTGGATGGAAGACGGAGGTCCGCGTTAGCTCAGTATCAAATTCGTACGACGAAGTACGCAACCAGGCAATTGGAGGTCTAACTCGGTCTATCAATTTGTTCCGAAGTACGAATACCTCCAAGCCATTCTCAATGCATGAGCTGGTCTACATGACCGTTGTCAAGCCCACCGGCTTTTCATCAAAGACAACAACGCTAACAAATTTCCAGGCTTGGCGCATCCGTGATCGTTCATTGGACAATCAGCAATCAGCATGCCAAGAGTTCAGCTCGAATGCGGAATGGCTGGGTTGTCATTTGGCGATGCAGTAACACGTCCACCGTCTTCGACAGGGCAGGCAAGTCTTACATATGCAGAGGCCAGAGAGATATCACAAGTCCAAACAATGCATTGAGAAGGGGAGGGTACACACATGGGGCGCTTTGGAAGGACTATGGAACAAGATTCCAATGATTTTTTTTATTTTTATTCTTATTTTTATTTTATTTTTGGCAGTTGTCGATGAATTTGGTGGCGTCCCAAATGGCAAGGATTCGGAGATGCTAGTTACCGCACCGCTGGGAAGGTCTGGATCGATGTTCCTTGCGCAATCCGACCTCGTTAACGGGAACCAGTAAGAGGTTGGTAGGACGCGTACGAAGCCTGTGCTACGTACGTGCCCCTTGTACAAGGGGCAGTGGCTGGCTTGAACTCTGTCAACCAATTCTGTCCCCTCCTGGTCCTGGATGGCGGCTGGACGTCCGGATCTTTGGGCAGGCATTCCTCATTGAGAAGCTGGGACTCTCAGGGCGGTAAGAGGGTCGTGTCTATGAAGCAGTTTGAGTTGGTTGGGACCTCAAGACCCCTGTTGCGAGCTGCGAGGTGCAGCAGACGCATCATGCATACGCGTGCTTCGTCCACACATGGGCAACAAGAAGTCTCTCATCCAAACAACTTAGCGACGTCGGGCACGCCGTTGCAAGAGGCAGTGTGGAGTGCTCCCAGTGAGTGAGCGGCACACGTTTCCAAACGCCTTACCATGTTTTCAGCTCAGGTCAAAAATCGACGCCTTGCCCGTTCCGGCGGGCATGCAGATAGCCAAAGCGAGCTTGCCAGGGTCGAAGCGCTGCGATTCTGCGAGTACAGGCGAGTGACAGATGGCTGGGTACCCCTCTCCCAGGATCAAGGATGCGAAAAGGGTGGCCCAGGCGGCGACTGAAGAACAAAAAACGCTTAAAGCGGACGACAAGGAGGGTGCCGTGTTTCTCATCTTGTCGAGCAAGGACCAATTATGGATCCATCTCACACGTGGCCGTCCAGCCTGGGAGCTGAAGCTAACGCGATGGGTCTCAAGGGGCACTGACCCGGGCGCTGCGGAGGTGACACTGATGTTTGCTCACTCACGGCGTCACGGCTCGATCGAGGTTCTGGGCATTCTTTATTCGGAGGAGTGGTGCTGCGAAAGAGGAAGTGCGAGCGCAGATCCCTTGACGGAAGGGGCCTCGAACGTTTATTCAGGACGAATACCCGGACCCAGACCTCAGATCTGGGGGCCAGACTCTGCATCTCGCCCTGGATGCCCTGATTTTTCCCGCCCTCACCGCGATACCTCGGCGTGGGAGAAAGCGACGACGGCCGTAACGGGATCTCAGAAGCGAGACACAAGTTGGCCGCCGCCAAAGTACGCCCAGGCGAGCGTCAACCGGTATCAACAATCATCACGTAACGCAACGGCTTCTCGCAAAATCCACTTGGAAAGGACAAGCTCTTGCGCCGGCGGAGTCGGGCCGGACGGGGGCCATCCAGTTTCTTCGTACGGGATCTGGTCAAGACGACTTCTCGGGCCCGTTTACTAAGTTGATACGACCGTTTCGACAGGCCTTCTCTAAAGTCGGGGTTTTTTTTTTTTTTTTTTTTGCCCCCCTCAGCGATCAGCTCGACAGATGGCAGCATGCAATTTTCCCCCCTCACCGGCCCTCTCACCTCGTCGGCCTTGAACACGCGTCCCGAGAAGACCGAGACCGCTAACGGAACATGAAGCAACGGCTGTCCTCACTCAGACACCGGCTCAGTGGGTGGGTTCAGACAGCGCGAGGTTTTGACTTTGATGTCCGTTAACTTTCCATTGGCTTTGATTCGGACGTAGACTGAGGTGGGTTAGACCTGACTCGCCGTTTACTTTTGTCTCGTTCCTGAACCAATGAGCCGTCTTGGTTGGGAATGGGACCAGGAATAGGAGTTGTGAGTTGAGAGTTCCGTGTTTCCTTTCCTTTCTTCTCGTTGTTGCTGCTGCGTCCGTGTTTTCTTTTGACTCTCACTGTCGACTCGGGAGTTTTTTTGAGTTGAATTGCGAGACAGGCCATGAGGGCAACAAATCTCAGGACCACGCGAGAGTAAAATTTGCATGCAGCATGAGAGGGACAGACACTTCTGTATTTTCTTTTTCTTGATTTGTTGGTAATTTTTGTTATTTTTTTGTTTGTTTGTTGTTCGGTGTTGTTCCTCTCCCCTTCTGCTTCTTCCACCGCTGCTTGACCAAGCAAGACGGAGAAAACTGTCCGTGCAAGCGTGCTTTGTGTGGTTTGCAATGGCTCTCACTCAAGTTGCAATCATGCCCTGATCTCAGTGGCTTAAGGGGCGTGGACTTGGGCGTGCGCCGTGCGGTCCCGGGCGTGGGACGGACTTTGACATTCGTTGAGAATGTCCCCATTGTGGGGATGAGCTCAGAGCGAGAGAATCTGATGAAAGACAGACTGGAGTCAAAGACCCCCTCATTCTAGGCTGCTTTGGGACTTTCTTTTTTGATGTTGTCGCCAGTCTTCTTTGTTGCCATCTCTGATTTGTTTTTGTTGTTTCGCCTTGGTCCGATGGATGGGGGCTGCAAGTATCAGGAGGCACTGGCTCACTCTCAACACGCTCGATGCGGGTACGCATACAGCATCATGACACGCACGACACGGCCAGGCGGCGGCGGTGATGAGACGGAGATGCAGGTCAAGCCGGCAACGTCCCAACTGCTGCACCGAGGCGTCGAGCGGCGTACGGGGCGTCGAATGAGGCACGAAGGGGGAGGGGGCTATGGGACCTTAATCTCCTTAACAGCTCTCCTCCGCCAGCCACGATCACGGTGATCACTACAAAACGGGCATCGATTGCGGATTCTGACCTACTTCTGTATCTTGGCTCAATCTTGAAGGGGGGCCTTGGGGTCCCAACAGAGTCTGACCAACAGCAGCCTTCTGCGGCACTTGTCTCAAGGCGCTGTTTTAGCCTCTGCTCGCCCACGCACGCAACGCCATCGTACGTATCTTTGCACGCCGTCTGCAGGAGTGTACATACGAGTACTCTACGGATACGTCTAGTCGCTGCTCCGTATGGACGGACGTGCACTCTTCGCAACGGCACCTCCACTCAACTTAACGGCTTGGTGCATTCCGGAAGGCGGACCTTCTTCTCGCTCTTCGGCTTCTCAAGTTAGGCTCTGGAGACAGGACTCCTGGCTTGCCGTACTCACCCTCTTCCGTGGCCGGGACGTGGGGACACAAAGGCTTGCCTCGCTCCGAAGTTCCATTGTCTGGTGTATGCTTCGTACAGCCAGGCCGACATACTATGCAGTCTATGCTGCAGTCTGTCCCTGACTGACAGACAGCCAGCCTTCGGGTATCCCCGACCATGCAGGCAGGAAATGGCTGTCTATTGGCGGTTACCGCTCGCTGCTCTGAGGGCATGGATTGCTTCGTGCAATGTCCCGTAACACCCAAAAGAAACAACCGACAGGCGCTGTCATTTCAATTGCGCCCGGCAACGACCATGGCACTGACACGCACATACGCGCCCGCGGTCAAGGACGGGCGGCAACGGGAAGGCGAAGGCTAGAATGAGCTGGTCTGTCACTATCTCGAGCTACCCGTAAAGGTCCGTCTTCCAACGGGAGCAGCCACCATGCGTGCCAACGCTTTCTGGAGCAGTCCCCGTGCTGGCTCGATTTTTTCCCACTGCTCGCGATACCCTCTCATCACCGACTGAGCCGGAGCATCAGCTCACTTTGCCGACGACCCCCCCGCCTTCGCCTTTTACCACGCACATCGCCAAAGCACGCAGTGTTTGCGAAACCATAGCGCCCTCTCACGACTCGCAAACCCCGGCCGCCGGGACCTTGCATTGTTCTCGGGGGGCCCATTAACCAACAGTAACCACGGTGTTGAGGGTGACCCCTAAATCCACCTCTTGCGCCGGCGCGCAACCGGAGCTGTCGCCGCATCCACGGCCCCGGAAAATGGTCCAATTCGACCACCCGCTCGCTCAATAACATGCCAGTCTCTCGTTTGTGCCACCACGCGCCGGCCTTTTCTTTTACTATTGTTGTCTTTCGGCTCTACTGTGCTACGAAGCACACATCCCGGCTCTGTGGCCCCTCCGGTCGCTCAGGATCAGTGTTACTGTCCGCGGTGACGCTGTGAGACGGAGACGTCATTTACACATTCCCCGCTGCTGTGTCATGCCAGCCAGCAAGGCGAACCTCAGCTGGCCGCGGCCCTGGGTACCAGAAGCAAAAACAAGATGATGCTATTTTCATCTTGTCTTGTATGTCCGAGGTTCCTGCTAGGTTAATTAAAGAAAGATCGGGCATTGTGGTTGTCCTCGGTGATACCAGGGAATAGGTTATGCACGCCATGTGTGTTCCTATTCTCCATGATGGGCTCGCAGATAACAACACTCGGCAATAGCAACAGCAACATCAACACATGAGATATGAACAGAAGCAAGCTCTTGTGCATCTCAGGGGCAGCCCAGCTTCAGTGTCAATGCCTCTGATGGGCATGGTTTCCCTGCAGGCCACCCGTCTCGCTCTTCGTCTGCGCCACTCGTTATTCCCGAATTCTCCGACGATGCAGCTTTCTTTGCTCATTTCTCGTCATTTCTTGCTTCGAGTTCCTGTCCACTGGGAACCATCAAAACATCCGAACGTGCACATGCGAATAATAGGCTCGAGAAAAAAAGTATGTGCTACGAGAGGCCCGGCTCCGCGTTAACTTGCACTTCGTCCTCGTCGGCCTCGTCTCCTCCACTTCCTCCTCCACCCACAGTCCCCTTTTTTCGGTCGCTTTGCCTTTGCCCACACGCCCCCTTCCCTTCCTCTCGCCTTGGGACCAGGATAACCCAAAACATAGCAACTATGGTAACTCTGTGTAGCCCTTCCCCTCTCCGGGGAGGGCCAGAGGTCAACCGGCTGCCGAGACATTTTGATGGAGCTACGGCGGCCGGCTCAAGTCAGGGAGGCGCTGCCTTCTCATCCCGGCAGAGTCATGCCAAAGGCCTATCCCGCCGAAGAGCACAAAGGTGCGACGCGCCGAACTTGCAGTAGCCCCGTTTTTGCCTCCATCTCGTCCGTTTGCTGCCTTCCTTTCCCTGCTGTGTCCCCCGTTGGCGATCCCCGAATGAGACTGGTTAGACAAAGGGGATTTTTGAAGAGGGGAAGGGGAGGCCAATGCCAAAGGGGGTGAGTGGACGACGCATGTCTCACTTGTTGCCGTAGCGCAATCGCAGCAAGGCGAGGGGGAGAGAGGCAGATGTCGAAAAGCAAAATGGGATGATGATGATGCCTTCGGTTGCGAGACCCGGCAGAGCGGACAAAATGGGTGTCCGTGTCAGTCGAAGGGGGGTCGTCTTTTCGTAGTGGAGATGAGCGAACTGTGAGGGAGATTGGCACGTCTCTCTCTCTCTCTCTGTGTTTGTGTGCCTGTGTCACGACTGTGTAATCCTATTCTCGTCTCGGACACCAAAGTGAGGGTTGGACCAACAGGCCAAGGCTCCGGTGGACGGGCCTGTCTCCCTTGCATATTGTTGGTGGTGTTAGTCTTTGGTCAGACTGGGGCACCTTCATTGGTCTCACCGGCGAACGCGTTCGTGTGTGTCTGAGACCTGTTAGGTGAACGTGTTGAACATGGTCGTTGGCGATTGCCATCGTGGTCGTGAAGAAACCGAGGGTTGAGCGTGATGCGAGGGGGACTGGGCAAGGAAGGGAGCGAGGGATGGCCTTGGTGGATTTCCCTTGCGAGGGCATTCTGTCTATTCTCAATCTTCTTCTCTTTCTAGATTCCCGAGAATGTCATATTCCGTCCTTTGTCTATCTAAGGTATTGCCGTGATCATATCAGTTTCCCTTCTCCCTCCTTTCCGGTCATCGAAGCTTCCTTCTCGTTGTCGCAAACTCCCTCGACACCGCTCTCACTCCACCGCCGTCGTCATCATCACAGTCGAAGGGCATTCGAAAGCTCAATCGTCACCCTGCCTCCCTCGCTACGCACAACCCGGACCGACTCGAGGTCGCGCACCACCCAGTCAGGCTCCGCAGCGACGACCTGCTCGACGGTATGGCTCGTCACGAGACCCAAAACCTTACATCCGGCAGCCTTTCCGGCGCGAATACCCGCTGGGCTGTCCTCGAGGACGAGCACCTGGGCGTCGTTACCCGTGAGGCCGATCCTTTCGCGGCCGAGAAGATAGCACGCGGGGTCGGGCTTGCCGTGCTCGACGTCCTCGGCGGTGACGAGGCAATCCGGGCTGGGACGGGGGAGGGAGCGGGCCTTGAGCCAGCCGGTGACGAGCGGCACGGTGCCGGATGTGACGATGGCCCAGGGGCTGGAGGCGGCGATGACGGCGTCCAGCATGACGCGGGCACCGGGAATTTCCACGGACAGGTGGCCGTAGTTCTTAGGCAGGATGCCTTCCATGTGTTGCGTGACTGTAGAGGTGGTCAGTTGTGTGCTTCTTTACTTGGGAATGTGTGTTCTGGTATCGGTGGAAGAGGCACTGTCGAGTGATGAAGCCATCACCACCCGTCTCGAGGTATCACTCGGCAGAGAGAGGCTGGCAACTTACATTCCCAAGTGGCCTTTTCCGGGGCCAGTATTTTGAGGATATCTATGCTCCGGCGCCCATGAGAAGTCTCGAGGATGACGGCTGGGTCAACTCCAATTTCCTTGCCGATGCTATGTTGGCCTCAGTCAGGGGTTGTTGAACTTGTGTTCGTTTGGGGAACTCGAACTCACGCTTCCCAATGCTTGACGACTGCGTCAGTCGAGTCGATGATGGTGCCGTCCATGTCGAACAGAAAGCCATCGAATGTCAGTTCCTGCTTGGGCAGGGTGAAGTCTGGTAGTGAACCCATGATATCTCGTAGTGTTCTTGTTCTGGTGAAGTTGCTTCTCCTCGAGCGGGGTTGATAGTAACCAAGAGGGGGTATGCTCGATTGTACAACAATTAACTCGTTGGGAGTCTGGAATGATCAGTTGGTGAGATTGTCTCTTCAATTGGAAGGAATATGTTGTGAGTCACTTCAATTAAGTATTCGTCTTCCGTTCAATCTATAAGAGTTATCCCGCCACGTGCCTTCTCCGCGATATTTTACTTCGGTGAGGTATCCCCAATTAGTATCTCCGTGCCGGTGTGCGGGGTGTCCCAGATTGGTTAGTCTTGGGTCGGTGTTGGGGGTGCTGACTAAGTTGGGAGCAGTCAATGGAGTACTCTGTTTCGGTGTGATTTTGACCTGTCTGTTAGATGTCTATTCCGGAGCTGTGGTAAAGTATGCTGGTTTCAGAGTGTAGCTTGGGTGCGGCTTGACATGTCGTGTCTCGTAATTGAGCGTTTCTCCCTTGCATTTGACTGCCGAAGTGAAGTTGGCCTATTGTTGAGATAAATGCAAGTACATTAACATGTACAAAACTACGTTCATACATGGGAGAAACCCGTAGACATGGAGGCCAGCAGATTAATTACAACTTCTATAAAATAACTAAGATTATCGAGGAGTTATTATTATTGCATAAACGTAGGACTGACATTACAGATCGTAGACACCGATGATGGGTTTATTGACAACCAGCTTACCCTGTACCTCAGAAGCGACCCCTGATTCAGCGAGACACCAGCCCGCGCAGATCATGACTTCAATGTCCCCACCGCGGAAGCCTCCGCGCGACCCCGGAAGGAGCGAACGTCTAAAGTGACGTACCGGTACCACCAGCAACCTCTTGAATGGCCCAAAGGGAGAATCGCCGGATTGAGCTGATCTGGGCTGGTTCTGGTCTGACGTTGGCAAGCGTCTCCGATCACAATCTCTTCCTCTTCTAACCAACCCGCATGAAACAGATCGATTAGACTCAGCAACCATGGGGTCGCAAATCTCAGACGGCGAGTTGACCGTCCTCGTTACGGGCTTTGGCGTGCGTTGAACCCCCCATCCTTGTCCCCCCTCTCTTTTAAGTGCTCCGTCACGCGAGATGGTGCTGCGGCAGTAACACAACGACTTTTGCGAATAGAGGCGCAACCAAGCAGAGGATGCCAAGAAAATGTGATTGCTAACATTCGAAAAGCCCTTTCGGGAACAGTATCCCGTCAACCCGTCGTGGGAAATCGCCAAAGACCTGCCAAACTACCTTCCTTCGCTGCGAGCCAAGGATCCCAAGTCGAGAGACGCTCCCAGCATCCCTCCCGTGCGCATTCTCGTATACCCCGAGCCGATTCGAGTCAACTACAAGGTCGTGAGGGAACTGGTGCCATCCCTCTGGGAGACGTACAAGGGCCGAAAGGTGGACATTGTGGTACACATTGGCATGGCGGGCCCGCGCCCGTTCTACTGCATCGAGCGGAAAGCACATCGCGATGGCTATGAGCACGACGACGTCGACGGCGAAACGCCAAACGAAGAGGAAGAACGTAAGCCCGATAGCGACTGGATCTGGCGCGGATTGCCCAAGGAGATTGAGACGGACTTGGTTCCCGAGGACATTCTCAGACGATGGCAGGAGTACAGTGCAGTCAGTACCCTCTACACTTACCGAAACTCAAGGCTCAGGAGTGAAATGCTAACAATAGTTTCTAGAAGGACATGGATTTGCGAATCTCGGACGACCCGGGACGATACCTGTGCGACTTCATCTACTACTCGAGCCTGGCACATCTCTATAAACAGCAGCGCCCCAGGAAGGTCATCTTCCTCCACGTACCAGCCGACGCATCCGAGACAAGCGTTACGCAAGGACGAGAGCTGGCCATCAACTTGATTCGGTCGATCGTAGAGAGCGAAGTGATTCAGAAGCGACAGAAGGAGGTGGATGTATAAGAAGGTAGAACTTGGTAGATGGCATTGATTGAGACATATTTTGGTGCAATGGGGACACAATAGTTAGGTATATGATTACAGCGTCTACAGAACCAATTAAAGAGCACAAGCACGAGATGTATCAATGAATGCTATTTGATCCGCGGGAAGAGTATCGCGGAATCGGGTGTGACATAATATTCCCCGTCGGCGGGGTTGATTCGGCGTGTGCACAGTGCATCGGCGACCAGTCTATGGGAATATCGCACATGGTCACCGGGGAACTTGTAAATACAGAATAAAAATGCGTACGTAGGTAGGTAGTTTCCAAGATATATAAGCAGATGCTGAGTAAAAATAATCGAAAAGAATCGAATTCCATGAGTCGGATCAAACGGACATGATTCGGAAGCAAGTCGGATGGATATTTGACGACCCCCCCCCCACCCACATCTCCTCCTAAACTTGAACTCTTGTCTACTTTTCTTCTCTTCAATTACCTGCGCATACGCGAAACCTATAACCAACATACCTAAACAACAAGTACATTGATATCAAACGCAAGAAGAAACCGCTCTCATCAAAATGTGCAAAAAGGCTTCCTGCGGTACCTGCAGTACGTCCCCTCCCCTCTCTCAGCAATCTCCGGCTTCAACTCACCACAAACAGACAAGACGTCGTGGTGGGGTTGCGGCGCACACGTGCAAATGGTTCTCGACAGCGTCCCCGAAGAAGAGCGTTGCGTGTGTGAGCCCAAGGTCGACATCGGCGGCAAACCGTACCCGCCCATGGCCGCCTCGCCCAACTGACTGATCCGCCACGCTGCTGCCCTCGTGCTGTGGACGAGGGGCAAGAAGGCCGGGTATTCGCCTACGGGAGCGGTTGAGGAGCCGCTGTGAAACGAGAGAGAGGTTGGTGTGTTTATGACTGGATGATGGTTTGCCGAGTTTTTGGGGGTCAAGAAGTTGCGAGTCCACGGACAGAGATGCGGCATTGGGCAGTCCTGGACCTTATAGACGGATATGCTATCACATAGAGAGGAATCCTGCGTCATTGCCCCATCCAGTCTGCCCACTCTGCGGCGAGTTTCCCTATCCGAGTGTCGATCTCAGAGCTATTAACGTCTCGCTAGAATTCGCTAAAGCCTCGAGTTGTATGTATATTGCTGAGCCGAAGTAAATTCTAGGGCGATAGTCAGCCTTCTCGTGTAACATCAGATATACCAGAGCTTATCCTATGGCTGGTTTGGAAGTTTGTTAGCAATGACCTTCATGTTGGCCGGTCTACGTACGATGATCCCTTCCCTTGATTCCGAAGATCTGCTGGAGGAGTTCTGTTAGGTGCTTGGACGAGTTACTAAGAAGTGACAAGCATACCTCATCAACTATTTGCCGCTTTAACAGTGCCTCCAGCAACTTGGCCTTTTGCTTGTCTGTGCAACCGATTGTCTTGCAGACGTCGTGAAGCGCGGTCTATAGGGATTGGCGAACGATGACGAGATTATGATGGCTATGCGGCCGATACTGTCCAGCGATCGCCGTACCGCGGCAGAAGTCTGCTGCTGTTGCTAGCTGACATTGATCTATTAGTCCATTTTGCTAAGAAGAGGCTAACGATAAACACTAAAGAGAGATTAGACCACAAATGCCAAAGGGCTTGAGAGTCTAACGAATGCAAACTGGAGAGAAACTCACGAGAGGCTGATGTCCTGCTCGAATGTCGGCGAAGGGAGACGTTGAGGAGAAGAAGATGGCGAGCTTCATGTTGAGGCGTCGTTGTCTGCCAGATTATTGGGCTGAGGAGTACTGTGCGTTGCGTCGTGTTAAGGAATCACTCAGCTGGGCAAATTGCCCCGGAAGAACCGACTACAGCAGGAGAGCATCGCAATTGGATTGGGATAGAAACGTGCATCGTGGGCTGAAGTGGTGGTCAAGGGTGTATTTCGCCCTCGCAACATGCACCAGCTGTAAAGACGACAGAGAAATAGAAACGTTATCAACTTCGTTCGTATCCAAGCCCGAAACTTTTCATTGGCGCGTCTATGTTTCATCCCAAATGCTACCTGCATTCGTAGACCAGTATCGGTACTCGCCGTCTCCTCTTATCGTCTCCTCGCTCCACCACCAGCGCCAGCATCGCCCCTTTCCGCCAAGCTGACAACCTCCTGAATACCCGCCGCCTCCTGCTCTTCCTCCAGCACCGTAATCTCTTCGCGGGCGTCCCACCACTTCTCCTCGCTGAGCTCGAACGCCTTGGTCTTGATCTCCTTGATAGTCATCGACTCGGGCTGGACGCCCTTCCAGCGGAGGCTGGTCATGAGGACCTCCTGCCATTCTGCCGAAGTACGCACGAAGAACTCTCGTCGGCTCTCGAAGGGCTACCAAAGTGTTAGTCGTAGGATTCGTAAGTGTAGATAGAATAAAGCTTGCCCTTGGCTGCGGAAGGCCATCGTCCACTGTCGTGGCATTTGTTTCCGTATCGTCTTCCTCAGATGTCTCCGACGGTTCGGAAGAAACTTCAGAAACCTCATCCTGCTTCTTCTTTCGCTTACTCGGAGTGTAAATCTGTTGAGAAGGCTCCTCCTCCTCCTCCTCGTCGTCGTCTTCCTCGTCGTCATCCTCTTCATCGTCCTCTTCGTCTTCCGATTCCTGTATGCCTTGATTAGGTGGCTGCTTGTTGACAACAATGGCGCCATCACTTACGATCCAGTCCTCCACAGGTCTTGTAAAGATCTCCTTGCATCCATCAAGTTTGTCGAGGTTAATCGCGTAGAGATCGTCGAACGTAAACTCCCGATCTCCCTTCTCAAATGTTCCGCCGTAGATGTATAGCACGTCGTCCTGGATAGCCAATTGAGCATTGAATCTCACATGAGGAGGCTCCAGTGTCACTGGCATCTCTTTGGCAGGCTTATCCTCATCGGGCTCGTCCTTTTTCTTGTCGAGCTCAATTTCGTCAAGATCCTCGAGAGAAGCACCCGTCTCAAGAGCCGCCAGCTGCTTGAGCAACTCCTCCTCGTTTGCCTGGGCTCGTCCTCGACGGCCGACTCGCTGCTCGGGAGCATTCTTTTTCTGCTGACGGGGTTTTCTTAAAGCCAATGGCATGAACCGGTTTCGCTCAATGTTCCAAGCGAACAGCTGGTTGAAGAACTCGCTGTCCATGCCCTCCTCGCTCTGCTCGACATCATGTACACCTCCAAACAAGATACCACGGCCCTTGTGCCAGGCCATAGTTGCGCCTGCGCGAGTAGGGTTCGGCGCGTTGGCTGGCTTCTTTCGCTTCTCCCAGCGCACAGTTGGAGGGGTGTTGGGGTTCGCGTCGGTCGCAGGCTGGCTCATCCTCAGGAAGAAGCAGTCATCGTGAACCTTGGGGATAAGGACATTCCTCTGAGCCTGGTTGGAACCCTTTCCCTTTTGCTTGACCTGCACTGTGGACTTGACCCGAGAGTATCCTCCGTAGAGAACTGCGCCCTGCTCATGGGGCAACAGGGTAAAGGATGAGCGAGCGTCAGGCTTTAGCTGGGCTGGCGGCAGTTGAGGAGAGTGCCATTCGAAGTTCACCGTGTCAAAGATCCACAAGTCGGCGAGATACTTTGTCTGGTTTGAAGTATCTTGGAAGCCGCCAAACAGAATAATGTACTGCTTCCAGTACGTCATGCGGTGGCCACTGCGAGCCGAAGGGCTCTTGTTCTTGCCCTTGACCTCAATCTTTGTCCATTCCCTCGTTGCAGGCTCCAACCGCCAGAAGTCAGAGTAGTGATGGAAGGTGCCTTGCTTGGGAGACGAGAACTCTCCTCCGAATAAGTAAACGTGGTTTGGGTTACCGGCTCTGGTCCAGGCGTGGCCAGATCGAGGGAGAGGAGCATTGGGCGAGGTTACGCAGCGCCACTCGTCGCGATTGACGTTGTAGATGTTGAGATCGTTGTAGAACTGGGCCAGCGAGCCATTGAAGTATTCGCCGCCAAAGAGGAGCAGAGTGTTGCTGTCATTTGGCGAGGCCATCAGCGTGGATGCGGCACGAGCCTTTGGCGGGGCATCGCACACAGTCTCAGTGATCTTGAGGAACTGTTCTTGCTGGCGACGGTACTCCTCGAGAACCTCGTCAAGGTCGACATCCTCGGCATCGCTGCCTTCGACCTTGGCCGCCTTGGTTTTGGCCTTTTTCTCTCCCTTGGAAGCCTGCTTGGCCGCCTTTTCGGCCTGTGGCGTCGTTGGGTTTTCAGTCAAAACACCACTCACAACGTCGAGGGGTAGAGGGGTAACTCGTCATGTCATGACATACCTTTCTCGCCTTTTTGTCGCTACCGCCCTTCTTCTTGTCCTTTGCCATCTTTATTGGTCGAAATTTTGCGCCGTAGTTGAAGTCCCACGAGCTTGGTTTGCCGCAGAAAAATGCTGTGGGTGGATGGAGTCTCCATGAGGTTTTCATCAAGTCAAATCCAACCGTCTTGTGCACAGTGCATAAACATATATTTAAGCACTGTACGCCTACTTTGCTTGTTTACCGAACTAGGTGCTCCTCACAATGCGACTACACAGAGGGAAGACTCTTGATAACATATGATACCTTTGAATGAATCATTTTCATGACAATCAATGCGCCATAAACGCCTTGCATCTTTCGTGTATACACTCTGTTGGACGTCGACACCTCTCACTCTTCGACACCATCCGACAAGGTGCCAGGCATATAGGCTACCATAGCCTTGCTTGCACCCTCCATGCAGTACTGAACAACCTCAATCTTGCGACCTGCAGGGGCCAACTGCGCAACCTGCCGAATATCGCTTGTGCGAGGCAGGAAGAGAGCATGATCCAGTTTCTGATAAGCCTGGTGCAAATCTCCGAGGTGATACGGCTGCATGCTGTACAGGTCGAAAACCTCGTCCGTCCGGTAGCCCGGGCCGCCCCACGGCGGGCTTGCAAACACGACAGTAGCGTTCATGTCCAATCTGAGGTCGGGGTGTAGTTCTTGGGGTTGGTTGACTAGTTTGTCCATGAACTCGAAGCTGTCGCCGTTTACCCATGTGATTGTTCCCGGAGGCACGCCGTAGATTTCCGCATTATGCTGGGCGCAGGCGAGTGTAGAAAGGTCTCGCTCAATAGAGATGACGCGAGCCCATCGTCCTGAGAGGGCGAAGGCAATGCTATTGCCTCCGACACCACCAAAGGCATCAATGAGAATGTGTTTGTGCGCATCAGCTCCGTACATGTCATGCGCGACTTGACTAGAGAATAGTTAGATCCGAATTCCTGGAAACAAAGGAGGCTGCTTACTATGCGACTGGCTCAGGTGTCACACCAAACCAAGCATCATCCGTCATATACACACCCTCATCGTAGAGCGAGAAAATGGAGTATCTCTGAGCGAAGTACCTGTAAGTAGAGATTAGAAATATGGCGAAACTTGAAAAGAAACATATCTCACTTTTGAAGGTCCCAAGGCACTTCATGCTTGCCTTCGTAGTGATGACACTGATCAGTGAGCGGCAGGTTCTCTTCCGCGGGACTAATGGCATACTCGGTCGATCCTGACGAGAGCACCGCGCTTAGGCTTCCCATAGTTGCGCCCATACGATTCCAGATCGATGCCGTGGTTATGATGAAGAAAGGCTCATTATCAGATAATTTTGCTGTAGATGAATGAACCACGTTCAATTGACTGGGCAGGAAGCTTTGAGTTGATGGATGAATTTCCAAAACGAGGCTGAGAGAGAGCCCCACTCCCTCCCTAGACCCATATTTTAGCTCCTTGGCGCAGCTGCGAGGCTGTCAATGGTGACAGCTTGCACATGCAGCTCCCTTCCGACCTTCTGACGCAAGACTGTTTCTATCCTACGTTACTCCTCCGCCTACCTCCCGAAACAAATAATCTTCAAACTCCAGACAAACTCCCAGCGGCGAATGCGGCCATCATGTTTAATGCGCTGAATCGCTTCATCTCCCGCCTCGATGGCGATGCCCCGCAGCAGCAGAGGCAACAAGAACGAGGGTCCTATGGTTTCCAGGTCCTGAGGAACACCAACATGGAGCTGGCTATTGAACCTTGGTTTGACTTTATCGTTGGGATCAATGGACGGGCGATTGTATGTACTGCTATCTGACCATAGCGTCTCGAGAATTGTCACTAACACCGCTATCAGGACAGCCCTGACCCGACCCTCTTCTCGCAAGAAGTCAAGAACTGCGCCGGCAGCACTGTCACTCTGGGACTATGGAACGCAAAGGTGCCTTAATTATTCTCATATGCCTTTCCATCAGCTACTGACTTCTCCTTGTAGGGCCAAAAAACTAGGGAAATGCATGTCCCCGTCCCGGCAGACACGGCGTCTCTCGGCCTCTCCCTTCAGTACTCCCCCCTCTCCCTCGCCGCCAACATCTGGCATGTCCTCGACGTCCCCGCAAACTCCCCCGCCGACGTCGCCGGCCTCCTCCCATACAGCGACTACATTCTCGGTAGCCCCGAGGGGCCACTCTACGGTGAAGGCGGCCTAGGCGAGTTGGTCGAGGACTTTATTGGCCGGCCAATGCGACTATACGTCTACAACAACGAATACAACGTTACGAGAGAAGTCACGATCCAGCCTAGCCGGGACTGGGGTGGCCAAGGAGCCTTGGGTTGTGTCCTGGGCTACGGTGCTCTGCATCGGTTGCCAGCGCCCCTAAGCGAGCCTGTGGATGCCCCTGGGGAGACCATGTTCGACGGAGCCATGAATGAGAAGAGCGACCACGCCTTTGTGGCCGATAATGCCTTCGTAGGCGACACCACATTCGTACCTGCAGCTGCGGTCTCGGAGGCAGTACCAACGCCTCCTCCAGCAGGAGACTACCTGGTACCAGCACAGATGATTGGGACATCTCCGGTGAGCGCACCCGCGAGGGGCGGGAAGAAGAAGGAACGCCATGCCCACAGCCCCAACCAGTTGATGGACGACTATTTCAAGGAGGAGGAAGAGAAGAGCCGGAAAGTAGACAATGCTCCCGTCAGCAAAGGGTCTGGCTTGCCACCACCGCCAAAAGCTGGGGGTCCTCCAATGGGTGGACCTCCAAAGGCAACAACACCCAAACCGGAGGATAAGGAGGAATGACACATGTGATGGGGTAGCTTGCATGAATGATTCTCTCACAACTGGTCTGATGTATTTTTTGCGTTTCCCTAGCGAAGGTCTGAAAAAAAAAAGTCTTGAACGCCCTCTGAAATCGTACACTGTGCTTGATATTTCCCCCATCTCAAATCCATAGTAGGAGGCAACTCTGGCTCTATCGCATCTTTCGCTCTGTCCCCCGCCTTGACTCTATAATTCCCGTGTTTAGTTAATGAAGTTGATGCAGAAGAAGTGCAGGATCAAGCTGCAGACAACAAAATCGGCGAATGCTCTGAAATCGGATTAGCATAGCGCAATCTTAAGAGACCGAGTTCGTACCTCTCGGGGGAAACGGAAGGAAATTCGGCCTCGTTCGCCTTGGTCGACTGTATGCGCAATGAGACTGTATTCTGGTTAGCCTCTAATTCGTCTCGGGAGGAGGGACCAACACCCACTTGTCAACACGAACTGGCCGACGGTCGCAGAGAATCCGGATAGGAAAGCATTGAAAGGCTGCGTCAAGGGTTAGCACACGTTGGAAACTGGATTGCACCATGACGTACGTAGTTGCCAGCAAGAACACAGTAGACGAACTGGATGGCACCGACGGCGACCAGAAAGAGGAGGAAGATGTCAATCAGCTTAGTGCGCTGGGGGGTTTCCTTCGCCCAGTGGCCCTGAAGCAAGAAAAACCAGTCCAGGAAGTTCTTAGACTTGCTCCCGGACTCGGACTTCTTAGGAACCGGGGAGGGAGCAACCTCGGGCTCGCTGGCTTGCGTGGTCGCGGCCGCCGAAGGGGTGACGGGGCGAGGAGTGACGGGACGGGCGTTCTTCTTGGGAGCCATGGTGGAGACGTGGGGAACGTATTTGGAGAGGAGTACGATCGGGCTGAGAAGAGGTCGGTTCGGGGCAGTTATCGACAGTTCGTTGGTGATGATAGTTTGGGCAAGTTGTCGCATCCATCGAGACAGCTCGCAGGTACGAGAGCTCCAGATGGACACGAAAGCTCCAAGGTGGGTCGCGATGTGATTGGCGGAGGCGGAAAGGTGGGGAGAACGCCTTCAGGGAGGTACGTACCAAGGCTCAACGGGCACACATTACCTACCTACTTACCTAGGTAGTCTACCACGAAAACTAAGAGGCTGGTGTCATGGCCTAGTTAGTTAGCACTGCCGCTCTTGCTTAGTGAGGATCACCTTATATCACCTATAAATTAATGATTTCGCCGTTTTTAACAGCTTTCTCGGGCCAGCACGTCCGCCCCTGAGGAGTCTCGCTCGTGTGCCACAACACGTCACCGAATCCGATAAGAGCAACGATTAAACAGACACTGCAGTGACTGCACCAATAACTAACTAAAAATCACAACCCTAGTAAGCAGTGCCTAACACTGACAGAACGACGCACTACGGGCAACTCAGACTTTTCTCACTTTCTCGTAGGAGCCATGGCTTATGAATTGTGCACAGAAAAACAAAGCTCGGGAGCTTTGTTTTTGTGGGCCTGTCAGTGATTCCCCCATCCTCTGGATCTGAATCTGAAGTCCCGTCGACCCGATTTTCTATTCACAAGCATTTGACGTTATCAAGATGCCTGCTACCACGAGAAGCGCCTGGAAGCGAAACACTAGTAACGGAGGCGCCGCGAACCTCAGAGGCTCCGAAGAAGGAGGACCCCAGGCTTCTGACCCTGCCTCTGGAGTCGACCCTGATTCCGTCTCCGGAGTCGATCCTGATGTTGCTTCTGGAAACGACCCCGGCTTCGCCACGCCGACGGGTCCTCCACAAACTTCAGACGAAACCAGGGCGTCACCAAAAAGTCGATGGAAGAGGAAAAAACGACCTAAGACACGACGAAACAATACGAAAGCTGTCGAGAAGCTGTACTAAAAGAAACGACGTCTTAAAAAACAAGCGGCCAAACTACGAAACGCCAAAAAGACCGATGGCTCTGCGGCGGAAGAAGAAGAAGAAGAAGAAGGAGCTGGCCAGTTTTCTAATTCTAATTTCCAACACGACCTCCCAGCCGCCGAAGTCAAACGTAAGCTTCTCTTACAACCGTCCTCCCCATTTTAATGCTGATTACCGATCTAGAGCATCAGACTCCAGCCTGGCACGTTCTCTATACGACATATCCAGTTGTGGAGGAGAAGTACCCTCTTGCCTTGACATTCTCCAAGACGAGTACCTGGTTGGCCATGGAAGATCACCCATTCTCAATTCATCTAACTGAAGTCAAATGGAAAGCTTTAAAGAAACAACCCCGAAACGACAATCCCTTGGAAGAAAGATATGGCGCAGCCCCTTTTAAGATCGATCGTTCATATCACCTTTTAGCTGGTCTACTCCAGGTAGTCGGAGTTCCTGCTTCTGGCCCCTGCAGAGCGTGTGAGAAGGACCAGGGACGCTGGGCGACGTGTGTTATCAGCTACGACCACTCTTCCATCGACATTGCGAAGGGAGCATGTGCCAACTGCCTATACACCTCTGCGGGAGCTTACTGCTCATTCAGAGAGTCGTTACCCCAGGACACGGCGGATACTGATACGAATCCTGAACTGCAAGACCTCGAGGGAAAAGGGTTTCCTACGCACCTCGCAGCCAAGGATGCTATCAAACAAGCTCAACAACACAATGGATATCAAATCGTCAAAATTTCAAGCAACCTACAACCAGCGAAACCCATGTACCAGAAGTTTTGTTGCTTCCGACGCGACGACCTCACTTCAGGTGGCGTCAAAATTGACGATCCCTGCTTTTGGACCGTCCGGGTCGATTTTGTCGACGGCTCCTGGGTGGTTCAGCGACCAGACGGTACACACAGTCACGATGCCGTGGGCTACACTATACCTAAGCCTAATTGGAGATGCGATGTGTGCGAGTAAGACTTTGACTAGAACGAGAAGGACTCACACATTTGTCCAGGGCCTACTGGCATATGCTATAAGTGCTGCGTCCGCTTTCCAAAAAGCGAGCTCGCGGCACATAGGCTCACATGTCCGTCGCTCGTTTGCGGTACTTGTAGCAAGAGAAAAGTCGAAGATATGGAGCAGCATCGCAAAGAATGTCCTGGTCCACCCAAGAAACACAGGAAACAGTGCACCAAATGCAGGCAATCCATCGACAAGAACAAGTTCGAAGAACATTTTGAGGCTTGCGAGTATTGGCACTGCAGGCACTGCTTGACGGCAATAGTGGCTTCAGAAAGAGACGAGCATCAAAAGATCTGCGAGGAATGGCAGTGCGCCATTTGCTGCCAGAGAATGAAAGCGTCACAGAGGGACGAGCATCTGCCGAACTGTCCATTGTGGAGATGCACTCACTGTATCAGGAAATTCCCGCGGTCAGCTAAGGACGAGCACGTACAGTCCTGCGAGTTCTGGCTCTGTAAACCGTGTCTCACGGTCGTGTTGAAGACAGAAAGAGACGCTCACTTGCAGAAATGCGCTTGGTGGTGCTGCGGACGCTGTCAAACGATCATGTCGAAGTCCGAGAGAGATCAGCATCTACAGACCTGCGAGTACTAGCGTTGCTTCCGATGTAGCTATTACTATCTGGCGTCAACAAAAAACGAGCATAAGATTGCATGTGCCGAAGTACTGCCAGCGCGTTGCATTCATTGCCGCAAGCCTGGGCTACACGACGAGATTTTCAAGCACGAAGCTGAATGCGAAGCGCGGGTTTGTCCAGGCTGCGCACATACCCTCAGAGTTGACACGATTGCGGCACATTGGGCGAAATGCACAAAGATGAAATGCCCTAGCTGCTCCCGTATAGTCCAGCGCAACGAACCTCATGACTGTCAGAAACAGCTATGTTCAATCTGTCTCCGACGTTTTCCTCGGGGATGTGAGGACGATCATCTGAGACACTGTGAAGGATTCAAGAAGATTGACTCTCTTTGCTCGAAGGAAGAGTCGGATCGTGCTATCAGATCAATCTTATCGCAGGGCTTTCGATTCCCTCTCTTGGAAGGTTGCGCCAGAACCCTAACAATGTTTCTGAAGCACCCTCGAAACACGTTCATTGTCGATTTCGAGTGCATCCGCTCGGAAGATGGGCCACTGCCCCTTCAAGTAGCTATATTTGACGCTGCTGAGCGACAGGTTGTTCCCGCCACAGTCATAGATCATGGAATGACAATCGGGGAACTCCGAAAGAAAATCAGTCTCTCAAAATTTCACCAAGCTCGCGGCCCGTTCTCCTCTGTTGCGGTGATCCAAAAGTTCCAGCCCGGCCGTGACGAAGACAGAACTACAGGTATGACCTGTCATGCAATTGCAGACCTCATAAGAAAGCATGTCGATGTAAGTGCAATATTCACCTTCCATATCACCTCCTCCTATTTGCCTTCAAGTCGGCTGAATTGCCTTCTTTCACCTAGGGACATGGGCCCGTGAAAGCCTGCATCACTTGGGCAGTCACTCAAATCGATATCAGATGCTTGAGTTACATCCTCAAGACTGCGGGTGCAGAAGATCTGCTCTTTCCCGAATGGAAATTTAGCGATCAACCACTAGGATGGTATTATACTGCCCGGCGTCAAATGAAACTTAACGCAAGACTGCTTTCCTTGCAACTCGGGAAGCTCTACGGGGCCTTCTTCCCTGAGGATCGGAGGCTGACCTTGGATGCCCACGACGCTGGGGTTGATGTGACGATGACCATTCGATTGGTCAAGGCATACCTGCTGAGGGCCTTCGGCATGCCCCTTCCTGGGAAAATTGATTCCCACTTCTCCTCAGCCGATCGCGGCGCGAAGGGATGGGAACTGGATGCTGAGAAGTTGCTTAGCCTTCTCGAGAAGGCGACCCCTGCTATTGCCTCGAGCGAAGTCGTCGACGATAACGAGATTAGCCAAAGTGGCATCGATAAGCTCTTGGACGACGATGAGGAAGTTTTGGAGGACATCCCAGACGATGAATCTTTGGAGGACATCCCGGACGATGAATCTGCGGGGGATCTCTCAATCAGACTTGAGCAGAAGAACCTATTGGATGATCCCATGGACTATTGATTTGAAGATGCCTTCAAGACAAGAACAAAGGTTTATTCGTCTCTAACGACTCCTCCTCTCATGTCCGGCTCGTCTGCGGATGTCCTGTTCGAGTTTCTTATATGCTATCTTGTCATTTTGTTTTTTATTTTTTCTCGGCTTCTTGAAGCATATCTCTTTCTACAGAATGAAGCGTAATTCGTGATGCCCGTCCCAAATTCCCTTGCTCCGCCCGCATCCTGCACCGGGCCATCAGACCTCTACTCTAAAATAGCACGGAGTTCCTGGATCTGCCCCAGCACGGCTGATCGACTGGTACCGCCTGGAGCCGATTTCGCCTCGACACTCGATTCATATTTAAATGCCGCCGCAATGTCTGCTGTAAACCGAGAGTCAATAGCTTGCAGTTGCTCCAGGGTCAGCTGGTCCATTGAAACCTCTGTGTTCTCAGACAGGGCAACAATGCGTCCAGAGATGTGATGAGCCTCCCTAAATGGAACACCCTTCCTTACCAGCCACTCTGCAACATCAGTAGCAAGCATTGTCATATCCAGAGCAGCCCTCATTCGCTCTGGCCGCACTGTTAAGGTAGCAATAACCCCATTAGCTATGCCTAAACTATCCAATACAAACTCAACAGAATCCAACATAGGTTCCCAGCTCTCCTGAGAATCTTTAGCATAACAGTATGGTAGGCCTTTCATAGTCTTCAAAGTGAATAGTTAGTAGCTATTCTTAATATATTCTTGAGCACTTTTAAAGCCAGGCAGCTAGCTGAGATATCAATATGAAAACTCACCATCATTAAGCCAGCCATTTGACCGAAAGCACGACCTGACTTGCCGCGCAAAATTTCAAGCGAGTCGCTGTTTTTCTTCTTCAAATTGAAAGTCTTGTTAGTACCGTTGACACTTCACCTATGCCAATAGGTTACGTGAAGCCGAGGAGACTTACATTAGGCATTAATGAGGAGCCTGTTGCATATGAATCGGCCAGCCGCAAAAATCCAAATTCACTCGTTCCATAAACGATGAGGTCCTCAGCCCACCTGCTAATGTGGTTGGTGAAGATTGAGTTCCAAGTAAGGAACTCAATGATGAAATCGCGGTCAGCCGAAGTGTTCATAGAGTTTAAAGTTATCCCGCTGAAGCCAAGCTCCTCAGCCATGGCATTTCGATCAATTCGGAATGGATTGCCAGCCAAAGCACCACAACCAAGTGGACTGAGATTGACCCTTTCGAAAACCTGCCGCAGCCGCTCGAGATCCTGCTTGAATGCAGCAGCATGTGCCATTAGCCAATGTCCCCATCTGACTGGCTGGGCACGCTGGCTGTGAGTATATCCAGGCATAAGGTAGTCACTGAGGTTATTAGTCAGGAGGGAGCTGCTTGTAGCCAGAGATGAGGCTTGGCTTACATTTCGGACTCGGCACGTGCGATGATAACCTTGAGGAATGCAACGAGTTGGCAGTCTATCTCCTTGATCTGATCGCGTAACCACATGCGCATGTCACAGACAACTTGCTCGTTGCGGCTGCGGCCTGTATGCAGCTTGCCCGCGGTGTCCTTGCCGATGACCTCTCCCAAGCGACGTTCATTTGCCGTGTGAATCTAACCGATTCTATTAGCCTCAGCAAGTTAAGTTATACTAAGCGGGGTCTTACATCTTCGTCATTTGGCATGATAGCGAAAGTTCCCTGCTTCCATTCTTCCATCACTTGGAGCAAACCACGCTCAATCGCCTGAAAGTCGTCTTCGCTGATGATGCCAGCCTTTGAGTTGGCCCTGGCAAAAGCAATCGATCCAAGGATATCTTCTTTGTAAAGAGCCTTGTCGTACTGGATGGAGGCATTGTACTTATGCATGAGAGGATCAATCGCACCTGCGCACCATGAGGTCAGTATGCTGCATCCGAAGCTTGTTTCCCGAGACATTCGAACCTGTGAACCTGCCCCCCCAGAGCATGCCAGCTGCCGGGGCGTCCGCCTTTTTCTCGGCCATGTTGGAAATATTTGTGAGTGGCGTTCGTTGCGTTCGTTGCGTTTTCAAGGCCGATGAAATCAATGGGATCGATGAGACCAATGGAGCATATGGCGCGTAATTGTACCAATTGGCGTTCGAGATCAAGGGCGTGAGTAATCAACGCCGATGATGTTGAAGAATTGAAAGGCTCGAGATCAAGGGCGGGAGTTATCAAGGTCGAAGAATTTGTTGAGGAATTAAAGTTGGTCGATCAGTTTGTGGGGCCGACACCGGTGTCATGTGTTACGTGAGGACCCCGCCTGTTACAGGCTGGGCCTAGGGCTAGAAGGCTATGCCCTCCGGACCGCAGACCACATAGCAAGGTACGCTACGACCTTGCTCTAAAGCTGCGCTAATACTTAGCTATAAGGCCAATACTCGGCCTTAAAAGCTGATATTATAAAGGCTTAATCCTAAGACCCCTCTCAGCTTATAACTTATATAATAATACGTGTCGGGTTGGACTGTGGTCGTGAGAGTAGCTAGCCATGGGTGTGATTGGTCCGCTAAAAAGTCGGCTGGATCGGGGGAGGATTTTTAGGGAGATTTTTCGGAGGCCGGGACGGCCCGATGGGATGAGACCTCCTGGGTAGCTGCGAAGTACGGCGTTTGTTTTTCTTAAGCTGTATTACTATTATTTTCAAGTCTGACACTCAATTGGTCTTTCCTTTCCAATCCGTACGCTAAAAATCGCGAGTTCCACTGAATTTCCTGTCCGTGTCCATCTCCACTAACCGCCACAGACTTTGGCCGCACATCAACTTTTGAGCCTTGCCACCTTTCGGTGTATTTTAAATCCGCAGCCGTGGCGAAATGTATCATTTATATTTAAGAAACCCTGGGTCTCGGTGAGATTTCGAGACAATCCCTCTCATCAAAATATCAAGATTCTACAATGAATACCGGAGAGCTTTATGTTATACTGAACCAATCGTATTCTTTAAGCTGACAAGTCTTCGATGGGTACTGGAATACAGAGCCGCACTTGAGTCCCCATCTAGTTTCACTAGAGCTTGCTACTCGAGCATCATATACTTCTCTGATATACAACACTAATAAACAACAACGGCAACACTATGACCTCAACTGTCAGGCCTGGATATACGGAATACCAGTAAGCTTGAACGCTCGCTCAGACAAGATGGGCTCATGCAGCGGACGGTCCCGAACAACATGATCATCCTTCCCATCCCGCTTCGCAACATTCGTGCCTGTGTGCATGGCATTCGGCCAGTGCGTCGTGCCAACCCGTTCCTCAAACGCCTTCTTCTTCCGCACCAGGTCCTCCTGCGACGCGTCCGCCACCGGCATGTAGCACGTGTACACGGCCATGCGGTCCTGCTCGCCCCGCACCGGCACGTTGTAGTGCGGCGCCCGCGAGTCCCACACGATCAGGTCGCCCGGATCCGCCTCGACCTTGACCCATTCGCACCCGTGCTCCGCGAGCCACTGCATCCCGCGCTCCGTGTACCCGTACCACTCCTTTGTCCACGCCGGGATGCGGTCTTCGGTCCCGCGCACCTCGTCGTGGAACTGCTCGCTGAGCAGGTGCGCGCCGCGGGCCACGATCAGGCCGCCGTCGTCGGGCCCGTTGGGGAGCAGGTTGACGAGGCCCTGGAGGCAGCGGAAGCCTGGGCGGTCCGGGTCCTGGTCCTGGTGCGGCCAAGGCTTGTTGGCGGGGAGGTGGGTGCGGTTGGCGAAGCCGACGTTGATGGCGTCGAAGGACACGAGCAGGTCCTGGGTGTCGTAGACCTGCTCGAAGGCGCCGACGACGCCGGGCTCGGAGCGGATGGCCCAAACGAAGTCTTCGTGGGCGGCGCCGTAGTTGAGGAGCATGCCCTTTTCCGTGATGACGGGGAGCTTGTCGGGACGGACTGTCAAGGAGTTGGTGCGGTCGTAGCCAAGGCCACTTGAACAGAGAGGTTAGCATATCGAGCTTCTATAGATGTACCGTCTCTGAAGGGTAACTTACAAACTCTCGACTAAGCCGTAGAAGCGATTGGCATAGCTTAGAGCTCTCTCCTTGGGAATCGCACCCTTGATGACGGCGTAGCCATCACGGATGAGATCATCTCTCCAGTCGCCGTAACGACGATCTGTGCCGTCGACCTTCATGCGGTCTGCGCCGTCAGGACGCAGAGTCAGCGTAGGCTGAGAAGTGGTTGCGGTGGCAGTGGTCGAAGTAGTTGCCATTGTTGCTCAAGACTTTCCAATTATTTGGATATCAAACAGGTGTACAGAACCAAAGACCAGAGTTGAGTCTAGTTTGACATTCAGCCTCTTTTTATCACCATCGCTCTCTTTTGCTCCGTTAGTCTCCATTCTTCTATCCCGAGCCTTGCTGAACCTCCACAACGTCATTCGGTTCGTGATGGATGTTCTGAGCGAGTTCCTGGGGGTTGTTTGCTCCTCGGTTCGGTTCAGCTCGGTTCGGAGGCCCGACCGATCATGACAACCCCCCAGGACTCCGGCAATGAAGCTCGGGGCGTAGCTACCCCGCAAAATGATCGATCTGGGGTAGTTGAAGAGTGCGTTACTGGCTAGGCTTTGCTACTCTTCTGGAAACTATCTTGATTCTGGCCATTTGGGGGGCATGTATCGCACAAACCCCAACTTTAGCAGTGGTGGGGCCGGCCGGGGAGATGAGAAGCAATCGTGGGGCCGGAAGCCAAGTCATGACAACGAAGGACAATGGTGAGGAATGAATCATGATCCAAAGACGTGTCTGGTTTGGAAGAGTGCGTGGGAGGATAGGCGGATACATATGATTGAAGAGTGAGTGTATTTTGATGTACGTTGATTCATGGAAAAAGCTGATGGGTATCATGATGACAATGCTAAGCTACCTAACTAAACGAGATGCATATCCAAGACTTCACATTTGTTGTGTACCGAAATTTCCAAATAGCTAGTCTATAACCACCATTTGTGTGGGAGGCTTAGAAAAAGGTATTCTGGTCGTTGCCGCCGTTGATAACAAAGTCTCCGCCAATCATGGACCAAAATTCGTCTAGAGGCAAGTCCTGGAAGGGATCGAACACCGCCTCAGCTTGCGAGAAAGGATCTATGCCCATTGACATAAGCCCTGGGGACATACTTGCTTCCGCAGATGGTGGTGTCCTAATATCTTGCGATGTGACACTGGGTCGTTCTCTGGGCGAAGTTATACCCTCTAAAGCAGCAGTCAGCTTCTCGGGAAGCTCCGAAGCGGCTCGGATGAATTCTTCATGCTGGCCTATCCTCTGGTAGTGGTCTCTTGTGTACTCGGTGCCCGTAATGACCAACTCCATATCTGAGCGTCCCATCCGCTTTTGAGGGTTCTTGAGGATATTTAGCGCCAGAACAATGGCTGCTAGGAAAGGCTGCGTCGTGGTAAAGATTATTGATTGAATGTCGTGGTCTGCAAGCTCGAGAACTTGTTTGATGATGGATCTCGCGGCCCCGATGCAGATATTCTGGTTTTGCAACAGCCTTAGACTATGTGGCAGCTTTGTGCCATGCTTTTTGACCTCGTTGGCGTACGACTTCTCTGGAAAGATTAGTGACGCCCTGAATAAAGTGATTTGAGCCTGAAATGATGGGTTAACACTAGGAGCTGCCTATCTCGACTCAAGAAAAATACCTGGTAGTAGTGGAGTGACAAAAAGCTGGCAATATGTTGATGGTATGAAGGCTGCTGCTCGTCATAGTCGACAAACACTTCGTGACCAGGTTTCATGCCTTCAGGCAGAGCTTTTGCCCAGTCAAGCAGGGCCTGATCGAGCCGCGATGTCTCTTGCATAAGCATATAAGAGGATGATGCTTTCCTTCTGTAGAGGTGCTCGCTGATCTGTCCTAGAACCCTCGCGAGAGAAGCCCACATGCCAAAGTAATCGGGAGTTCCTTGTGAGTCGATACGTGGAAGTGGCTGATCACAGTCGTTGTCAGAAATAGCTGGAGGCCTTCCCGTCTCAAGCTCCATTAGCTTTTCGAGGGCGTAACAGGACCACCAGAGCCTCGAGTGCAGCTCGTGGTTCATTCTATAACCAGGGGATGACCCCATTGGCAAGTCGCCGCCTGTTTGACTCGAGATGTGTCTATGCAAACCGAGCGAATGGGAAATTCGAATGGCTTGGCCCAACAGATGCCACGCTTGACCTTCTTTACCTGTTGCCCATACTGGATCAGCACACATGAACTCTTTGTTATCGGTGTTAGGATATGAATGCTTACCACGACCGCGTAGAGCAATGGCCAGTATCAACAATGCCTGAACGGAACCCAGGTAAGGTGCGCTGAGTAAATGCCCAACCAGAGTGTAAGCTCCCTTTAGGAACGATGACCCAAAATCTGTGATGCCCCTTTCATGCTCGTCATTTCCAATGCTAATAACGCTGTAAATAATGGCCAAAGTTGCCACGTCACTATGCGAGATGGCGCCCTGGAGCCCGCTGACACTGGCACTTTGAAGTTCTGTTAGACGTACTATGTCGGTCATTAGAGTAGCCTGCTCGACAACGGGAAATAAGGGATATATGCGCTCGAAGAATGCGCGTATCGCGGGCTCGAGAGTCGGGATCGGAGGGAGATCGGGCAAGTGAAAGGATAGCGGTAGGTTAAACTCTTCGACATGTTGCATTCCCCATCGAAACCTGTTTGACATGGGAGGTTGACCTTTTCGACCCAAGTAAAGGTCGACGAAGACGCAGAGACATTGAAGACTGCTGCCTCCCATATACTTGGAACTGTCATTATGGAGCAGAGTGATGGCAAGACGAATGGCATACCTTGACGCGATGGGAGCTCTCATCGACATTGACCACGACATCTGGGCTGTCGTGAACCTGGTCGCCAGATGGAGTATCCTGGTTCCTTGCGTTCTCCATATACGCTCTTGTTACCCAAGTGACATGTTTTCCTCCCGGAGAAGGTTGTTGCTGGTCTGCTTGCTGTGTCGCTTCCGAGGCATTGGACATGGCTGGGTCGAATTGGATGCTCATCATGGAGCCAGATGCGCTGCGCTCGCTTATCGAACTTGCGCGATTCGCACGCTGCTCACCTGGAAACATGCCATCCTTGGTTGCCCATTTGCGCACTGCTGGACCGTCGGGTCGTCTTGGGTCCGAAGTCTCGCAATTGTCGCCGCGCAAGACGCAGTTTCGACATTTGGGAGTCTGGGCATCGCAACGGACTTTGCGCTTGCGACATTGGTTGCAGGCGAGGGATAGACGAATGCGCTTGGGAGGGGCAGGCCCTGACTGCGACTGGTCGTTCATGGCATCGACACTGGGCGATGATTCTGGAGTATTCATCGCTTCCGGCGCAATGGTTCCAATGAAGCGAAGAAAGATACGAGGAGTGTGCCTAAGTTGTTGAGATGTGGTGAGTTTATTATTGGTGAACGAGAAACGCCATGGGAAGGGTGGCAACGTGGGAAAGCGAACCTTTAGGTCAAGTCGCTTCCGTTCTTATGTGCCATGATGAGCCGCGCGAGACCGGCGCACGATACCCGGAAGACATTAGTGGTTGGCGCCAATGAAAGGATAGGAATCTTTGCTGACTGGTGAGGAGTTGAGGAGGGTTGGCAATGGGAGGAAGATGGCGGGGGAGGGGGGAGCAGGGAGGGGGAAGCCAAGAGACCGGGGGCAGCGGGGCCGGAGTGGGGGATTTGTCTGGGGAAGGGGCGAGCAGTGGTGATTCTGAATATGGCAAGAAGAGGCACAAAGCATCAAGTCGGTAATTGCCCAAGGCACATGTAGGTCAAGCTGCTGCTGCCTCGTTACACATCCATTGCTGATATCATCGTGGTTGGCCTCCCGCATACTGCAAAACCACTAACCAACCGTCATCTCCCACGCTCTCTGCCTGCGACTTCGCCAGATGCAACCCAACCCGACGAACTTGGTAAAATGTGAAAACACTCAGGGTGGCCTCTCTTGAGGTCTCCGAGGGGTATAAATGGTGGAGGCCATGATGATCTGGAAACTACTTCTACGGATAAGCCACATCTTGAAAGCTTCTTGTCCATACTGAGCGCTGGACTCGCTGATCTTCCAAATGACACGACTGTACTTCGACTCTTGGTCAACGACGTATCTCGGAGGTTGAGTCGATATCGCGAGGGCATACCCCCCCGATGCTGCTACCAGGCCTCCATTAACCAGGGATAAAGATCTCGAAGGGATTGTTGATGATTTCTATGAGATATCCAGGATTCTAGACCTGATTAACATCGTTCAACAAGCATTTGATCGGATTGCAAAAGTCGACCCATCCATCCGACCAGCCCTTCTCGACAATATACAGAAAATTGCGTCCTACAAGAAGGCAGCAATATCGCTGCTCCAGATCGCAAGAACTTGCTCAGCTGTCCGACAAGCCTCGGCGCAGAAGATATGTCTGGGCTCGGACTCATTCACTTGGTCAACACGCGCCACTAGAAACCTACCTACACTATTGGACGTCCTTCGCAGACATTCCGATACCGCTGCAACGAAATGGAATGCAGAAAGAGCTTTAAGCATTCTTAAAGAAACTAGAATGGGGAGGAGACGTATCCTCCAAGTTTGATTTCACATTAAGAAGAATCGAGGAGGGCGCTTAAGTCCATACCGAAATCCAGCTGATATGGTATCTAGATGCGCGACAACACGCAACGCAACCAAGAATAATTGCTCCAAATAAAGAAGCATACTATATTTTTCACTTCTTTCTAGCCAGCTAGACAGATTATCTCATCCCAGTTACTCATGGAAGACTGTATCCAGGCCGGAGGCTTCCCACTACTCCTCTGAGCACCCTAAGCTATGAGAAATTCACCCAAGACTTGGAACGGTCACTCATCGAGTCCAACAAATGATCAAGGGTCAACTTGTCATGATTCCAGGCCCGTTAGAGAGCCTACCGCCGTTGACGCCCAGCGCCAAATCTCTGCTTTCTACAGTGATCAAAGTGATCGAAGGGGACCTAGACGATGCTCAGAGTTCCGGAAACAAGACTGTGGTACCTGAAGGTCGAGTAGTATGTCTGAGATTTCTGACTCCGGAAATACGTTTGGCTAACCCATCAAATCCCAATGAAGGTGCTGGTCACCCATGTTCGACTATCCCCACTCGGCCCGATCAACATGCAAGCACGGAAGAAAACCATGATTATCAATGCCTCACCGCTGCAGTCCAGCCGAAGCAGACTGAAGAAGAAAAAGAGGATATCTCAGGTCCAGAGACTGAACCGTGGCAGAGTGTGGAGAGCGGCGCCACAAAATGCATTCGCTTGGATGAGTCTTTGGACCCATATGTCGAATACACGACAGCAAGTCCCAGTACCGGACCAAAGCCCTTGATGGTAACGACCCGAAAGTTATCAAAGGAAGAATCATTGATGGTTTCAAATGTCTATCATATGGAAGAATTGCAATATAAGGAGATTGTCTGTGACCCTCATCGTGGAAACCTTCTTTTGACAAGGGAGGGGAGACTTTTCAAGTCAACTGAGAGGCTTTTGTGATTCCACTGGACAATGACGAAAGTGATGATATGGCAATATGTGTTTGATAGGTAGTTGTTTGTGCGAAGAAATCCTTACCTTGCTATGAAGTGTCTGCGCAGGTGGGCGTGTGAGAAGCAAAAAGAACTAACACCACAACCCCACGATCTACTACATATTTGCTAGGCAGAAAATACCTGCCAACTGATTCATTTGCTTGCCTTTTGAATTTTACTGACGAAAGTGGACTGTGTTCACCGACAGCAGGTTATCCATATAATTAGTTGTTAAGCTGGACATGTGCTGCCAGCTAATGTATGTGAGTGGGGAAGACCAAGTTGCTCATGGCCATGATGGCCACCAAAATGTCTCATGACAACTATCTCGCTTGCTTCACTTTCTTGCATCAAACCTGCCTATAAGCAATTGGTGATACAAGCACATGGGATATCGAATACTCTGCTACATATTTTTCATTCAACCTACCTACCTACCTACTTGAATCAATCTGGTCCCCCATCAGCCCACTTCACTCACTCACTCACTTCTCCGCCTTCATCACCAAACCATCGCCATGTCCGCCCCCTTCGCTCGCGAGCTGCACATCGCCGAGCTCGCCGTCTACCGCGCCTCCATCCTCACAAAGAGCATCCAGTCCACCGTCAGCGGCATCTCAAAGGCCGACGCCTCCCCCGTCACCGTCGCCGACTTCGCCGCCCAGGCCCTCCTCATCAGCGCCCTCCGCGCCGTCTTCCCCGACGATGCCTTCCTCGGCGAGGAGGCCTCCGACGCCCTGCGCGCCGACCACGCCCTGAGGGACCGCGTGTGGGACCTGGTGTCGTCCACCGAGCTCAAGGACCCCGCGACGGGCGAGCCGCTCGCGAGTCCAAAGTCGGTTGACGAGATGCTGGAGCTGATTGACCTCGGGGGCCGCAGTAAAGGAGGCGACACCGGGCGACACTGGATCATGGACCCGATTGACGGAACCATGACCTTCCTTCGGGGTCAGCAGTTTTCCGTGTCGCTCGCACTGGTCGAGGATGGGCGGGAAGTGGTCGGAGTCCTGGGAAACCCCAACCTCCGTCTCGACGACGACGGCAACGTGACGGAGACGAGCGTGGACAAGGACGGCCTAGGAATCATGCTGTCCGCCGTGAAAGGCCAAGGCTCCTTCATCCGCACCATGACTGCCGAAGGCCTTGAGCCCGCTCGCCAGCTCGAACCCCTCAAGGCAACCTCGGATCCCAAGCAAATCCACATCGTCGACTGTCTGGAAAGCAAGTCGTCCCGCCACGACCTCGTACAGAAGCTCGCCGACACCTTCGGCGCCAAGTTCCCCAGCACTGACGTGTGGTCTTCGCACATCCGATATGCCGCCCTCATCATTGGCGGCGGCGACTTGTTCGTGCGCATCGCTACTACGCCGACGACCAAGATGTGGATTTGGGACCATGCGGGAGCACAAATCATCTTTACTGAGCTTGGTGGCAAGATCACGGATTTGGATGGGAAGCCGGTTGACTTTGGGGCTGGACGGGATTTGAGTCGAAGCAATGGACTGGTTGTGGCGAGGGAGGGTATTCATGAAATTGCTCTGGAACGATTGGCCACGATTCTGAAGGAGGATGCTTAACGGAATCCTGGGTCACAAAAAAGCGATAGAACAGAAAGGGTAAACTCCAAGTGCCTAGATGTTATTGAGGTTCGGAAAAGGTAGTAGCAAAAGCCTATGTCTTCCATCTCTTTAACTTATTGATTCATCTCTTACATCAAACTACTCCTACCTCCAATTTCCATGCTGCCCTGTCCGTCCTTCATCTGTCCGCTCCTGCCCACCACAAACTCATGATAGATCCTCTGCAACCTCGCCTTCTCCTGAGCGCTGATACTAGCCCTGGTGTTGTCAAGAGCCTTGATCAGATGATCCAACCCAATCACCACCTCCCTTTGCTCGCTGTCCTGGGTCTTGTTGTCGGCATTCGCTAGCGCGGGAACCCCGTGCACTTGCTTCGATCTCTTGCGAGCCACCTTAATTTCGTCGAGCTTAGACAGAATGGCGGCATTCTCAATGAGAGCAGCAGACTTGCTCTTGGGTGTGACATCGGCCGACGGTTTAGCGTTGGCTCCGTAGCGGAATTGCACGAAGCTCGGTGTAGCATTAGGCTTTCCAGAGTGTCCATTGGGGCGTTTGGAGGTTGTCGCAGGACCATCAACGTCAAGCACATCGTGGATGGCTTCGAGCTGTGCATTGGATACCAGAGCCTGAAGATCCGCTCCAGAGAAGCCTTCGGTGCGGCGAGCGATGTCCAGCAGAGGCCCGTCTGTTTCGACCAACTCGTCCGACAATCGGACCTTCTGGAACAGGGCCTTGATGATGTCCGCTCTATCCTCCAGATTAGGCATGTCGCAGAGTAGGGATTTATCCAAACGACCAGGTCGAAGCAAAGCGGGGTCGATCAGGTCCGGTCGGGATGTGGCAGCGAGAACATAGACTCCAGATAGACCTTCGGCACCATCCATCTGTGTCAGAAGCTGGTTGACGACACGATCCGTCACGCCGGTCGAGTCGTGACCTCTCTTGGGCGCGATGGAGTCGAACTCATCGAAGAAGAGAACGCATGGCTTTGCTGCTGAGGCTCTATCGAAGAGATCACGCACGCTCTTCTCAGACGCACCGATATATTTGTTGAGAATCTCCGGTCCCTTGACACTAATGAAGTTGAGACCGCACTCGCCCGCTACGGCGCTGGCAAGAAGAGTCTTGCCACAGCCTGGATATCCGTATAGGAGGAGACCTGATCGTAGACGGAGTGGGCATTGTGCAAAGATAGGTGCATACTTGGTTGGATACTGCAGCGTCTCCAGGAGCACCTGTCGGGTCTCTTGCAGGCCGCCGATGGACTTGAAGCTCGTCGAAGAGCTTTGCAGGGACACGTTTCTCAGCGAAGCTGGTGTAAAGCCCTTCAAAGCCTTGTCAAAATCCACACGGCTGAGGTGAATGGCTGTCGAGTGCGAGTTTGGCGACTCGGCAATTGCACGCATGATGGCCTCGTTGCGAGCCCTTGCCACGAAGACGCTCAAGTCTCCAGGCATGTATCCATCGGTTGATCCGGCAATGTCGAGAAAATCGAGGTCTTGGTCCAGGATAAAACCACCTGCTTTTGAGGGAGGCTGCTCTCGACTCGTATGGCTGGCTCCCTCCATCCACGCACCGCTGTCGCCTCCGACACTTCCGTCAGCTGTTTGTGGGCGACTATCATCCCCGAACTGCGAGGATGTGTCTTCAGGAGCTACAGCATCCTTGTTCACAATAGCCTCCATAACCCGGCGCCTGGCTTCCTTATCAGGAGCTTTGAGCTCGACGATTTCGCGAACCACATGGCCGCTAACAACTACGTTGTTGACCGACTCTTTGCCCTCTGCGGTCGCAAGCAGTACAACACCGCTGTCTTTGGTGCAATATTCTCTGACAACCGAGGCAATGATTTCGCTAACTTGTCTGCTTCGACCGTTGTCGTTTCCAACTTGAAGCTCTGTTTCAACAGGACACAGCTTGTCCAAGTCGTCAAGGACAACCACAGCCCGACCACTCAACCTGGCGCCCCAGCTTGCCGACATAAACAAGCGATTCAAAGTCTCTTTGATCGTGGAAATCCGAGTCTCATCGTTGACCAATTTTCGACACGGGTAATAGAGCGTGTGAAACAGAAATTCCTCGCGTAGCTTTTGTGCCAAATGCTTTGCAATAGACGACTTTCCAGACCCCATACCACCGGTCAGCAATACTGAGGACATGTGAGCGAGATGAGATTGCAAATTCTCGAGCAGTGAGTCGATTCCAACAAGCAGTGAGTCGTGAGAGGGCTGTCGCTCGAATGAATCCGATTCCAATAGCCACGGCGGTCGAGGTGCGGCAGCCTGAAAGTCAATCTGCAACTTCGAATCAAGGCCCAGCAGCCAATTGACGGCGTCTTTGCTCTGCTCTTGGGCCGAAAAGTCGGGGCTGTATGTGAACTTGATTACACCTCCCTCCCAGCCTGAATGGGCATCAAGTCCGTCATAAAGCCCGAATACTGTGCCATCAACAATAGGCCCCTTCAGTATGCCGTCCAAGTCCTTCGGGCCTGCGTAAATTTGGCGGAATCGTTTGGCAGACTCCTCCTTCTTGGCCTTGGTCTCGCTTCCGAAACTAAAACCTTCGTTTGCTTTGGTGGTGGCAGCAAAAGGAAAGATTTTGATGCCTTGGACGACTTTCTGAGGAAGTTGTTGTGGTGCAGCTTGAAGTTTGACGACACCACCAACCAGACCCGTGAATCCCAAAGCTGCAGAGAGAGGGGAGGACAGGGCGACTGTCTGACTATTTGGAGGATCCGCCCAAGGTCTGAGATGTGCAATTATCTTTGAGGAGGCGTTCGTCGTGGCTGGAGCAGCTCCGTCTTCTGCTTGGGGCTGTTGCAGACCGGCGGGCTTGATTATATCCACAACAACATAGTTGACGCCTCGGAAGGCGTTGGAAAACAGTAAGTCCTGGTCGATCCACACACTAAAGTCTTGAACCTCTGGCGCCTCGTCGAACCACTCTTCGCATGTTGATCTGTCGACACCACGAAGGAACATGATTGGTTTCCGTTCCTCCCTGGCACTTCGACGACGGACAGTGCTGGTACCACTCCGTTTTGACTTGGAAGTGCTCGCTACACTGCGATGATCTCCGCTGTTATGTGAACTCTTCTGCCTCGTCTTGGGAGCAACGATGACCTCCGAGTCGGGTGACAGCTTTGCGAAAGGGGCGTCCGCGGCTGGTGCAGGTTCTAATGAGAGAATCTTGATGTTCGCAGTCGAAGTCGGAGAGAGGTGGAGGGTGAGTGGGTGCGAGGGGACAATTGCGCCTTCGCTGTTCTTGTACGCGGGGTTCGGAAGTGCCCTGATCTGCTGAATCAGATTCAGTTCGAGAAACGTGGCATGGAGTTCGATGATTTCCCAGTCGTCGGGCGTTAGAGGTTCGATGTTAATGGTATGTGCCAAAGGTGGTTCAAGGTGTACAGTGGTCATGATCTTCTGGCCCTCGGAAAGCCCCAAGGTCTTTGCCAGGGTCATATCAAGCTCAACCAACTGCACCTCCTGGTCTCGCGACGAGCCTCGCATGCCATTGAGCCCTTCGCGCCCAACCGGAGGGCCCGTCCTCCTCTTGCTTGGCATGCCAGTCCATCCCAGGAACACGGAGCGCTGTTGGGAGCTCGAGCCGGTCGACGAGGCATCTCGGAAGCTGAGTTCGACAATAACATTTTGCGCAGGCTATTGTAGAGAGTCAGCATCTCGACCAGAGCTAGGCAGTTGGTAAAGGGGCAATTGCTCACAGTGTTAACGTTGACCAGCAAAGAGACCAACGGCGTGGGGAGATTGACGAAGCAATTCCTGAGATGCGCGAGAGAGATCTCGGCAGAGACAGACTGCGGATTCCTCCGAGGAGCCATGGTAGGTCACTTAGAGCGTCAAGAATACATGAATTTCGAATGGTTCGCAAGGAAGGAAAGGGAGTGCGATGTCGCTCTTTTTGGGCTGCGCGACCTCCAAAGGCGACAGTTTCCGCTCCCGTACCGGTGCCGAGGTACCTCACACGTGCCGTCGGTGACTTCCCCGTAATGGCAGTTTGGCACGGCCCTGCGCTTCGGATGCCGCCCCCGCGTCCCTGCCACACTTATCTACATAGTATCCGCTTTCCGTGCATGTGTCTGTGGCGCAAAATCAATTAAAGTCAAGAGCTCGAGATGTGGCGGTGCAAGGGCTAGAACGCGAAAGAAACGCGTCCGGTCTCCAAGCCCACGCGCCAGTTCATCCATTCGCGCCAGCCCAAAAAGCGGCGGCAGTGGAGTGAGTGAGTGGGCCCGCAAGACGGTTGCCCCCTGCGACTTCTTCCCAGCCCACCAATTTGTGCATCGCATTCGTCTTGTTTGCGACCACGTTCTATCCGCCCCTCAAAGGTCCAACAAGACATCTTCGCAGCTCTACCTTAGGCGCCTTCAGGCTTTGCGATTTTGCAAAAGAACCTTTACCATGGCGCTGCGCGAATTCAAAGCTCCCGTCAGCTACGACAAGCAGCAGAGTGAGTATTGGCTTCAGCCGCTGCGGCGCAATTGCTCTATGTTCTACAGCGCTAATCCGACAACAGAGGCTTTCGAGGTTTTCCTGCAAGATTTCAAAACGTCGCCTGAGCAGACAATCACGACCGCCCTTGGCAACATTACTATTAACGAGGACGAGCTCGACGACGACTATGATTTCATGGACGAGGACGAGGAGTCGGCCGAACGCCGTCGCCAGGAGAAGGAGCGCAGAAGAGAGCCTCAGTACAAATACAAGGACATGTTGCAGCAACTCGCCGACCGGACAATTGACGAAATGACGATAGATCTCGACGATTTGTGGAAGGTACTTGATCTGACTCTGAACACGAGTCAACGGCTTGCTGACAGACTTTAGTGGGAGCAAGTAATGGGCGATGAAGAAAACCTCAGGCTTCTTAACTCCATCGAAGTAAACACCAAGCACTACGTCGACATCGTCTCAAGAGCCGTGGACGAAGTGATGCCAGCGCCTAGTATGGACGTTACGTGAGCTTCTCCCGAACATATTCGTCTGAAATACCACTAATAAAGCCATAGCTTCAAGGATGATGTGTTGGACGTTCTGATGGCCCGACGTCAGGCTAGAAACCGAGAGCTTCAAGACGCTGCAGACCGAGATCCTACTGTTGAGGATGATAAGTTCCCCGCCGAGCTTACACGGCGATACACTCTCGTTTTCAAGCCTCGATCAAGCACCACCGGCCATGCCACGAAAGCGTTAGCCGTTCGACAGGTCCGCGGCGAGCACTTGGGTCGTCTAATCACAGTTCGGGCCATCGCAACTCGAGTTTCCGACGTGAAGCCTGTGGTCCAAGTCAGCGCATACACCTGTGATCGATGTGGCTGCGAGATCTTCCAGCCTATCTCCGACAAACAATACGGCCCTTTGAGCATGTGTCCATCCGAAGACTGCAAGGCGAACCAGTCTAGGGGTCAATTGAACCCATCTTCGCGAGCTTCTAAGTTCCTGCCGTTTCAGGAGGTCAAGGTTCAAGAGATGGCAGAACAAGTTCCCATCGGTCAGATTCCTCGAAGTCTCACGGTGCTCTGCTACGGCACTCTCGTTCGACAGATCAACCCCGGTGATGTGGTAGATATTTCCGGCATCTTCCTTCCCACTCCCTACACTGGGTTCAAAGCCATGAAAGCAGGCCTGTTGACCGATACCTATGTTGAGGCTCACCATATTATGCAACACAAGAAGGCATACAGCGAGATGATTATCGATCCCACGTTGGTCCGCCGAATTGAAAGATATCGACAGAGCGGCCAGGTGTACGAGCTTCTGGCCAAGTCAATCGCCCCCGAGATTTACGGACATCTTGATGTCAAGAAGGCTCTTCTGCTTTTGCTCATTGGTGGTGTCACCAAGGAGATGGGTGACGGAATGAAGATCCGTGGTGACATTAACGTTTGCCTGATGGGTGATCCTGGTGTTGCCAAATCTCAGCTTCTCAAGTACATTTCCAAGGTCGCCCCACGCGGTGTTTACACTTCCGGTCGTGGTAGCAGTGGCGTCGGTCTCACTGCCGCTGTTATGCGTGATCCCGTCACAGACGAGATGGTCCTTGAAGGTGGTGCGCTGGTTCTTGCTGACAACGGAATCTGCTGTATCGATGAGTTCGACAAGATGGACGACAACGACCGCACTGCCATTCATGAAGTCATGGAACAGCAGACCATCTCCATATCCAAGGCCGGAATCTCGACCACCCTCAACGCCCGCACCTCGATTCTTGCTGCCGCCAATCCTATCTACGGAAGATACAACCCCCGCATCTCCCCTGTAGAGAACATCAATCTCCCTGCTGCTCTCTTGTCTCGTTTCGATATTCTGTTCTTGCTTCTTGATACCCCCACTCGCGAGACGGATGAGCAGCTTGCCAAGCACGTTGCTTTCGTGCACATGAACAGCCGCCATCCCGACCTTGGTACCGACAACGTCGTCTTCAGTCCCCACGAGGTGCGCTCATATGTTGCCCAGGCTCGTACGTACCGGCCTGTCGTTCCTGAAGCCTGTTCGGAGTATATGATCAAGACATACGTCCGAATGCGAGACCAACAACAACGCGCTGAGAAGAAGGGCAAGCAATTTACACACACGACTCCCCGTACTCTGCTTGGTGTTGTCCGTCTTGCACAAGCTCTAGCTCGTCTACGTTTCAGCAACGAGGTCTCCCAGGATGATGTTGACGAGGCTCTGCGCCTGGTCGAGGCAAGCAAGGAGAGTCTCAACAACGACCTGGGCAACAACCGACGTGGTCTGAACGCCAGCAGCAGAATCTACAACCTGGTCAAGGCCCTGGCTGATACCGGTGCCTGCCGTCCCGATGATGCTCAGGATGAAGATGAGCTTGGTGTTGAGCTAAGTTTGAGGAAGGTCAAGGAACGTGTCATTGCCAAGGGCTTCACAGAAGACCAGTGGATGAACGCTTTGGAGGAGTACACTACTCTCGATGTAAGTTTGCATGTCTCGGTGCTTATAAGTTTCTTGATGCTAACTGCCCTTCACAGGTCTGGCAAACGACTGGCAATGGCGCGAGATTGGTGTTTGTCACTACTGACCCTGAGGACCTTGACATTGAGGTAGACTTCTAAGAGAATTGGACATGTAACAGGGTGGAGGTCTTCACGTAACTCGGTCTGGCGTTTTCGGTATTTTCAGGGTAGAGGAGATTTGATCGTCTGGTAAATACCGTCGACAATTAGTTATGATACAATGTAGCTAGCAATCACACATGATAATCCACAACTTGAAGTCCATCATCTTGCCAATAATGCACAATGAAGTAGAGGGGGCTGGCTAGCTGGTACATGGTCTTTTGGTTCTACAGACACCGGTATAGTACAGTTTACAATACATTTACATCCTCATCTGCAACAAGGTCGCCCGCTCCATCTCGCCCACAATCCCGTGTCCTCCCACAGTCCACTTCTCAGAGATGGTCCGCGAGTTGACAATGTTGCGGACTAACCCACTGGCCCCCCAGTACTCCATCAAAGCCCTCGCCTCGTCCTTGGAGACGCCCTCGAGACGGAGAACCCAGCTGTTCTTGAGGGCCTCGTACACCCGCTCGTCGTACTTTCGCTCGTACGGGTTAGGCCTGGGGACGAATTTGCCGGCCTGGCCAGCCTCAAGCTGGGACAGGACGAGCTCCTGAGAGGGGTGCTTGTAGGTGTTGTTCTCAGAGGTGACACCGAGGACGGCACCGCCGTTGGGCAGGGCAGTCTTGCCCGAGAGAGCATCAATGAACATGCGCACAAGGGAGAGGTCGTGGGAATGAACCTCATTGAACGAGGGATCGCGGTACTCGCTGATCTTGTTGATGTGGGCCAATCCGTCCACGGCAAATAGGACAGGAGGACGGCCGGGAAGGGTGAGCTCCGTCCACAATGCCAGAAGTGTTGGCCAAGCATACTCGGCTTCCTTGGCGCTGAGGGCTAGGTCGGCAAGGGTGGCGCCCTGCTTCAAGCTGGTGAAGCGTGACCAATCTCTCTCAAGGTGCAGCTTCTCAAGAACGGCCCGGTTAGCCCTGTAGATGTTCTGGATCATCTTCAGGCAGTACACGGGCTGGGCGAACTGCATAGGCACAGTATCGGCGATGGGCGAATACTCGGTATTTCCATTGGTAAGATCCTGGCCTGGTAGAGGGTTAGAGCTTGTGTTGCGTACGACTGAAGGCGATACATCCTACCTTCGGGAATGTGGAAGACGACCCAGTTGTTCAGGAGAGCATATGCCATGGCCTGGAGCATAGCCATGCTCTTTCCGGACAGCTTGGTACCAGTCAAGACACACTTGAGGGCTTCCTTCTTGGCAGCGGAATCCTCGAGCTTCTTGATCAGTTCGGTCGTCTCTTTCCGTAGCAGCACGTGAGGCCTGCGGAACAGGTTCCATGTTTGCGTCGTCTTGAAGGCCTCGAGGGCACGGAGCTGGTCCACAACCTGATCCGGAATGGCAAAGACCTTTCCAGCACTATCTTCTCGGGCCATGTTCGTAGCATCCAGTGTACTGAGGCCACTAACGGGCAGCGCACTGTTGTTGCTGAGCTGGATGCGCTTTCGGAAAGCCTTTCGCTCGCCGGGGTTGGGTTTCCTGACAGAGACGACGTTGGCCTTCTTCTTGTACGACTTCTTCTGCTTCGCCGGCAGGTCTCTTCGGCTCTTGACGGAGGGCGGCGCAGAGGCAGCGAGGGAGGAGCTGGTCGAGAAGGGAGCTGTGGCGGCGAGCATCAATGGCTGGATGCGAGGCGCCCTAGGGATGGAGGGCCGCATAAGGCACCGCAGCGAGTTTGCGGACGCCATGACTGCAGGATCGAAATGTCGGGAGGGAACGCCCTCGGAATTGTGTCGATTAGAAGGTCGTCGATCGTCGCATTGGCGCCAATTGGGCCGGTTGAGCAGGCTGTTCTCTCGGTCGTCTGGAGCTGTGAGGTTCGATGGGACGAAAATCTCGAGGATTAACGACACACCCCCAGGTGACAGGGATGGATATGGCTCTAGAACCGCTCTGATTGGTCCCTAGTGTGAGCCTCGGAAAAACCGTCGTCCACCGCTCCGACGACGACTCTCTTATCGATTAGCAAAAAAAGAAGAAGTCGAAAAAAAGTTGAAGACAACCAACCAGCAAAACGAAGGAAAGTTGGATTATTCTAGTCGTTTCAACCTACGCAATTCTCAAGACCCGCGACGATACCCCTTTTCAATTATTCTCGTTTCGATAATCACCAATTCTCCTCGCTTTCACACCTCCAACCACACAATGTCTCTCCCAGGCTCAAAGCCCAAGCTGCCTGTCGCAGTCGACAAGCCGACGCCCTACACCTTCGATCTCGGCCACCTCATGGCCGAAGACCCCAACCCCGTTGAGCTCGACCACTCTCAGCTCGAACAGTCCCTTGCCGAACTTGCCCGCGACGGCGCCCAATCCCTCATCAACCAGCTCCTAACGACGTGCCCGCTGACCTCGACGGCCGACGGCGTCCTCCTCTCGCTGCCCCAGCCCAGCACCCGCCTCCCCCGCGAAAAGCCCGTCCCCGTGCCCAAGCCCCCGACCAAGTGGGAGCGCTTCGCCGCCAAGAAGGGCATCAAGCCCAAGACGCGCGAGCAGCGCCGCAACCTCGCCTTTGACGAGGCGACCGGAGAGTGGAAGCGCAAGTGGGGATACCAGGCCCTGAATAAAAAGGGTGAGGACGACTGGTGTGTCGAGGTCAACCCGGAGGACGAGAGAACACGCAAAGAGGGAACCAGTATCCGAGGAGACGGCCGCAGGGAACGCAAAGAGAGGGTCAAGCGCAACGAGCGCAAGATGCGAAAGAACGACAGAGTCGCCTCCCGCAAGGCTTGAAAGCCATGGATGGGTTGCTGAGAAGGGTCCTTTTTCACGGTAGTCTAGTGTACATACATGACTGCGGGCGTTCAGGGTCAGGCGTTTACGAATCAGACATCAAAAAGGCTATGAATGTAGATGGACGGGGAGGATAAGACGTGCAACTTGGAAATAACAAGAATCCGCTACGCCCTTATTGCGTACTATCTCTCGCATGTCCCCAATGACTACCAACTCCTAGATTAATTCCCCTGTACATTCATGCACCTTGCTGTTGTACACCGCCAACCTCCCTAAGCCAGATATAAGAAGGAGAATAGGAATGAGACGCCAAGAAATGGAACCAAAATACAACTAAGAATCGCCATTTTCTGCCATAATCAGTCTCTTCCTCTCCCATCGCCTCTCTAATGTGAAAGCTCCTCCCATACACCAAAACATAAAAAGCAAGTGTTCCCATAACACAAATCCCACGAAACTGAAAACGCTCGACATCGCGTACCTGTTGTGATCAGGTCCTGCGCGAAGAGTGCCAAGCCAGCCATCCTCCATGAATACGATGATTGGGTATCCCAAATAGTGAAACAAGACTTGATGCATTTGCTCCAAAATGGCGTAGTAGTTCGGGAAGAATAAGCGAGCGAGTATGGTTCGAAGTTATAAATAAGAAACAGTCATAAAAGGCATGACGTCGTAAGTCGGTTAAAGTTGAAATCATGAATAAACAGCTCCACGAGCGTGTTAGTGCGAAAAGGGGAAATGGCTTCCCGACCAGTCGAGAGACGCCATTTAGAATCCCATAGGCGAGAGTGGTTTGATGGGCGACAGAGGCCTGAGGTCTCGTCGTTCTGGTTTCCGTTCCCCTTCTTGCTCTTCATGTCCCCTAGCTGGCTCGCGTGGTTCGCGTGGTTCGCGTGGTTCGCGTGGTTCGCGTAGTTCACGCTCAGTCGGTAGCGTCAGTTTTGGTGCAGTTCGAGAAATTGACGAGTTAGTTGATACGACGCTCCCGTTGGAGTTCGAGTGTGGGATGGGTTTTTTTTTTGGTCTTGCCTTCTGATCAGGCGGTGAGCTAAAACCAGCTGATACCTTGCTACTATCAGATGACGAGAGGTGATGTCGCTCATTGTCAGAGTCTTGGGCTCTGGGCTTCTGTGGCTCCGCGATGCCTCGTGGTGGGGGCTGGTCGAAGAGCATGTATTCGTCCTCGATGTACTTGCCCTCGTTCTTGCATCCTCTCCAACAGTCCCGCCAGTCGCAAACCAGAAACTTGAAACAGAAGGCGTCGATCTTCATGCACGGCTGGAAACAGATACAGAGATTCCTAAAATCCATCTTGTTCTTGTCGGAATGTGCGAGAAGGAGACTGAGATGGCAGGTGATGGCGAAAAGAAGGTAGTAATTGAATGGAGAGAGGTTTGAAAGCTCTTCAATCAACAGCTCAGGAACCTCATCTGCACCTGAACATTCTCGAGCGATGCGATCCTGTGCAGCTTTCGGAAATAGCTCATCGGGTAGCTCCCTTAGCCATGCCTTGAGCATCGAACCGATGATGTTGATATCGTAGAGGTCATGGTCCTCGAAAAGATTCACATCGTACTCTGCTGCCTAGTTAGATCGACCGTACTTAGTCTTGGGGAAGTGGCGATAACTCACGCTCGTCAAACTTTCTCTGATACTTCTTAATCTGAGGTCCGCTTCCAGGAACCCGGTAGAGACCTTCGACCTCACATCCCTTGTAGTTCAGGTAATCGATTGCTCTCCAGGGGAAGGCTGGCATCCAGAATTCCGTCTTATCTCTTGAATCCTCGAGCCGCTTGGAAATCCTAGTCAAGCGCGTCTGCTCGACCAGAGGCAAGTTGAGAACCTTGATCTGGTAATTCTCGTCGTCGATAGCATCCCTATCTGATTGACCGCCACCCCTTCCGCTTTTCCCCAAGAAATTTTTGCTGAACAAGTCGGCGGCTCGTGTCGATGAGCTCTTGAGGTTACTGAGGAAAGCAGAGCCCCCAGACTCTCTCAAAGAGGATGGCTGGGTTCTGGATTCCTTGTCGCGGCGGTGCTCTCGGGTCGCAGACGAATCTCGATGGGGGGCCCGATCCTCAGATCGATTCCGCACGGCGGAGCCCATCATGTCTCTGAAAGATCGATCTGGGTTCAGAGGGGCGGTCCTCAAAGGAACAGAGTTGAGATGCAGTTCGGGTTCGTTTCCGTAGACGTGGGCGGGAACGTGGGCCGGGACAGGGATGGGTTTCAACTCCTTCAACTCTGGGCTGGTACCTCCCTTATCACGGTTGGATCGTGAGCGATGGAGACGGCCAAAGGCCTTTGGTTTGGCCTTCTTCGTCGACTGGGGCGATGCGGTGTCTGGGTCGCCAGCAGATGATACGGACAAATCGCTTCGCAGAGGATCGGTGGACGGAGGCTTGTGGAGTGAGTGCTCCGAGTAAGAGGGATCTGTGAAAAAGGCAAGAATATTAGCGGCTGTAACCCAAGACAGCGACAAGAGGGTTGCTAAGGGGGAGGCGGGCCAAACACCCCTTAGGCCAACACTCAAGGTTTGAACCGTATTTATTACATACCTCCGTGTCTCGGCCGGCCGGGCCCATCATTACCTCTCGACATCATCTGGTTTCGCGGCTCGGAGTCCTTGCGGGGCTGCTGGTGCACATGAGGCGGGGGGTGACCAAAGGACTTGGATGGTTTGCTGAAATGAAAGAAGCCGTTCTTTGTTCCCTTCTTCGGCTCTGGTTGGGGCGGCGCAGTCGAGGCGGGTTGGTGCTGTTGCTGCGTTGAGGACGAAGAGGTGGTCGTCGTCGTAGTGGCCGTCGTGGTGCTGCTGGTGGGCGGTGGGGCGTGAGTGGGCTGCGACTCGATGGCTGAGGAAATAGAAGAATAAAGCGATGGGGCGTCTTCTTCGAGGGAGAGATCCGAGGGCGCGTGTTTGGCAGGCTCGTCCTTGGCAGCAGCGGCTGTCGCGGGTGTGATGGCTGCTATAGGGGAAGCTTTCTTTGCCTGGGGTCTCAAGGGCGAGAAGCGGCTGTGGAAAGGCGAGCGGGGAGATCGGGGTGATCTTGAGGCGGCGGGCGAGAGACCCTGGGAGGACGAGGTGGTGGTTGTGTTTGTGGTTGTGGTTTCAGCGGTGGGCGGGTCGTCACTGCGCAGCGCGGCACCAGACTGAAGAGCCAGCGGCTGCGGTGCCGCCTTTCGTCCCATTTTGGAGCCCTGGGCCTGGCAGCTGCTGACGTCGCAGGCCTGCTTCGCGTTGCGAGCTCTGCCGCAGTGGCGGGCGGCGTAGACTGAGCTGGACTTCTAGGTATGCAAAGGGCGTGGGCGGAACGAAACGAGACAGCTAGGACAGGCCTGTGATTGGAATTGCGGGTTTCACGCGGTGCGAAACGGGCAGAGCGAGTCGATTGCCAGCAAGCGAACGAGTGTGTGTGAAGTTAGGCAAAGCGCAAGTAAGGGGAGAATTGGCGATTGGTGTGAATATTTGTTCGGCTCGGGATTCCGTCAGGGGCGGCAAGGCTCAGGCGCTCAGCGACGACGACAACCACGCTTACCCGCGCTTGGGGGCATGGGGAAGGTGTGGGAACGTGGGCGATGCGTCTGAAGGGGAGGAGGGGAAGAGAATAGAGGTGGTAGGTATGGAGTCTTTGGGCAAGTTACGAGAGGGGAGAGAGAATAGAAAAGTGCGAGAGCTCTGAATAGACGGTGTCTTGTCTTTTGACACAAAGGGAGAACTAGTTCGGGCCCTTGAACAAGGCACGCTACTACGCTACCTGACACTCCCTCGTTGGAAGGCTGTGTTTCGTTGTGTCGCTTTGGGCGTCACTGTGCAAGGCAGGGAAGTTAATGGTAATATAACTCGAGGTACATAGCAGACTGGAGATGTGTTGCTTGCTGCTTGCTTCAACGGTTAACTACAAAGTAATCCGAGCTGAGATATCCATGCCAATCTCCAAGGTTCTCATCAGCATCAGCCACTCTCACGCCCAGGAACCCGAACAGAGTCAAGGGTGGAGGCAGGAGGCAGGAGGCACAATATTCGCATGTACACAAAAGTCGGTGGCCCCGTGAAGTGTTCCAAGAAGCCGGGTACAGTCCGTGCTAATTACTGTACCGTGATGAATGAGGGGGTCTCGGTGTGGCTAGAGGCAAGGTAGCATCAGGGAATCGCTCCATCAGAAAACAGGGCAGGGAATTGATTGTTGCATTGACAGTCAGTGAGGGCATTGACAATTCCTGGTCCTCTCTCAACAGCACGAAACCCGCAGGGCTGGGCTGAAGCGGGCTGGCAGTGGAGAGAGACGTGGTGATGGTGATGATGGTGGGACATTGGTTGTGGAACGTTGGAGGGAGCGGGACCAAGGTGGACGACGTGGGACATGGAAGCCGGGATTGTTTGGAAGCAGAGGAGCTGCCTAGGTACCTAATTAGAGAGGCACATCATGGAGTAAACAAGGGGCAACCAAAGTGCCATCGCCATGTGTTGTACATTCCTACGTCAGGTACTAAGTTGGATTGGACGTAGTAAGCTTTGAGGCATGAGAGAGGCTTTCAGGTACGTACGCCGTGGAAAGCCGTCTTTGGAGCCTCGATTTCCTGTTTACCCCCCAACGGCACACTCACTCACTATCACGGTCGCGAAGTATTGTTCGTACGTGCAGCTGACAGAGCCCGTCATCAGCCAGCCCCTCCCACATACAAAACAAGCAGGTGGTCATACTCGTCTGTAAGGGCTAATGTATGCAATTTAATAAATAATGTATATGTAGATCGTTCTATTGCCGACTTGATGTTTCCTCGCCTTCCCCTTCCCGACTCCCCCCTCGACTTTTCATTCTTCACTTCCTCACTTCGTCGCCAACTCGCCAACTCACCCCGGAATGCGGACAAAACATTCCTCGGGGCTTTTTTTTTCGCATCGATTTGATTCAGGGGTTCAGCCATGGCTCCAGCCATTCTCAAACGGGCGTCCTGCTACTGTCACACCTGGACTGGTGCCCTGCGGACCTTGCGCCATCGTGGGCCCCGTCAGCCGTCGCAGTCTAGATCCTAGTCATTTCCATAACTCCCACTCTCCCAGTCCCCCGCGCCCACTGCTGCCCCCTGCTAAGCCCAATCCGCTGGCCTCTGCTTGCTTCCAATGTGCGTTGACTGGCTGTAAGACGTCGCCAGCATTTGTCAGTGCCTGACCGAGTGGCAGCCGTGGCTTATCGTGGCGTCTGCTCGACAAAAGATGCATGCACCCCATCGCCTTTCATTCTCACGAGTCACAGGACACGACGTTGGGGCAATCGAATTTTTATTTTCTCTTGAGACTTGGCAAAGGGCGGCTATGGAATACCCATCTCGTGTCTCTCCTAAATGATCACGCGTCTTTGTTTCGGGGAGGCCTCGTGATCCAAGACTCCTGTGTGCACCAACGTCTTATAATGTACGTGTTTCAAAGGCTCTTGCATTATGATAGTGCCTAACAAAGTCATCAGAATAATCAAGCTTTGAATCCCAGTATCATCACCCACAAGAGGAGCCTAAGCCCAGATATTGTCTCTCACATCCTTGTCGGATAAAAATTGAAGTGGGCCAGAATTGGTTCTTCCAAGGATATTGGGTCAGGTACGGATACGTATGAATGCCTTCGCATCATGGCCACGTTATTTGCCTTCCACGTAATTACCTTAATATATTGATGCCACCCATAGGCTGAGCCGCTTTTGTAAACCTGCTTGCCTGCATGTCCATATAGAGATCCAACGCTGCCCAACAGTTGCCCTTCTCGTCGCTTGCCACTGGATCGCTCCGAATCTGGTCTACGTTCCCTGAGTTGGCACTCCGACCATGACGGGGTCTCCCTGCCTTTCCCTTCAAATTTATTTTCATCCCATCTCATGTCTCATGTCTCTCATTTCGGTCGTCTCAATGCCGTGTTTCAGTTCCTGTCTAATTTTAGTTTTACAATCATCTCGCTGCCTTCAAGAACCCCTCCACCTCGTAACTCCAGCACATACGACCATAGCCCTTAGAAAGTACTGGATCCCGTCTGCTCTCCGAGCGTCAAACTGAGGAGTGCTTGAGTAGTAGTTGGGTCGGTGACGACCAGCGAATGCCAGGTGTTGTATGTTTCTTTTTGACTTTTTTGGTTCGCGGGATGCGATATTGATGCTTGGTTTCAAAGTGGCCATCAAGGAGCTCAATACCAAATATGCTATCGGGGTTGGACCACCGACTATCCCGGTCTCAAACGTGAATAAGTCTCATCAAACTTCGCATAACTCAAACAGGAGACTACTGACGCTTCAGAGTCAACCAAAAGCAACGAGTGAAATTTTACTTTTCGATAGCCCGGGACGTTCATCAAAGCAACGACCAGTTCAATTACCGGCCTGCCCGAATGTTTGCCTCGTGTCCAGCTAATAGTTATCCGTAAACTGGTAAGGGTATTGATTGTAGGCTGGCTTTGTCTCCTTACATAGTTGGGCAAACTCGATAAGTTCACGGTTGAATCGCTCCGGCTCCTCGTAGAACAGCCAATGTCCCGCCTCGAAAACAGACGGTTTCGCGAGCCCCGGGGTTTTCCGTTCTACACGCCGAACCGTCTCCAACATTCCCTCCAAGGGAAAGCAACCTGACCGCCGCCCGGCCATGACCAAGGTCGGCAGTGTGATCGTCTCGATGGCTTCGCGGTGGTCGTATCGTGTATGATCTGCTAGGAGACGAGCCAACCAGGTCTGATCGCATAAAGCGCTGATGTTTGTGAAGAATCTTTCATCCTCTGCTTGCTGTTCCTTGCTCACGTTGTCGCCAGCTTGAGGGGCATGGCAGTATCCCAAACAGCCCTTGACGAGATCCAGGTGTGCCGTTTGCGAATCGTTGATCCAGCTTTGCTGTGCTGCCAACATTGAGGCCTCGTCGTAGCATCCTGTGTGTGCCAGCGATTGATCCCAGCCGTCAAACACTGAACGATCTTGCAGTGGTGCCTGGTCAACGAAGACAAACCCTGCGAAGTCGGTACAGCCAAACAACTCGATATAGGTCCATATGACGGCAGCTCCGATAGAGCAGCCCACAGGAATAATGTGAGTCATGGGTGCCTTCTTTCGAAGGTGTTTCACAAGACCCGCAAGATCCGCAGCCAGACGAGCAACATGATATCCTCCACGTGTGCGATCTGATTTGCCATGGCCACGCATATCGGGAGCGACAACCCAAACAGACTCTGTCAACGTGTTGTAGTTCCTTTTGAAGTATGCACTGGAGCCGCTGAAGCCGTGCATGAGCAACATGCATGTGAGCTGGGAACTCTCCCCTGCCATGGCCATGAGGTTAAGTGACGACTGGAATGCGATTGTGCAGCCATCGTTTGTAGTGAAAGTCTCGTGGTGCATTTTGTCCATCTTGACGTCTCACTGCAAGTGACTTGACAAGGATTGCGGTAGGTGCTGCATGAAATCTTAGGCTGGAGGACGAGGTTCTTCTTACGTTGTGTTTATCGGGCACTTCGAAGATATTCGGTATCCCCGCCTGTGATATGATGGTGAATAATCTGGGATGGTGGTGGGTGGCATAAGAAGCGCTTTATATTTGCATATTCTGCCGCAGATGATGATTTTGTTGAGTCGAGGTGTTTCCCCTCTTAAATTCCTCCGTCGGCGGCAACTAAAATAACAAACCACCTTACTGCGGCCTGAAGTGGAATAACACAGGCGTCTACATTTTCGATAATTAAAGAATTGTCTACTACGTCTCGCACAACAAAGAGCTTACAATAGTCCGTCCAATCACTTCGGAAATTTGAGCATTAAGAAAAAGCACAACCTCTACATCCAACGCCGCCCAAAACGAGGTGTCATCGAGTCCAGGGTAAGTTTCTTGCTGCCTGTTAATGAGATGGATGACGACTCAGAAATGAAGGCATCTGATAGCTTACGTAAGGCACACGCCTTTGCTATAATGTCCCACCAGAATTTCTCAGCCTAGCATGCCCATTTACATTTGTTTTGTCTTCACTTCTCAACATGGCTCAAGCCAATAAAGCGCCCGATGGCCCAAACCTCGCCAAGGATGCCCATGTGAAGTATATCCAGAGCCTGGATACGAGGAAAGATGAGCTCGATTATTGGTTGACTGAGCACCTGCGGCTCAACGGTCTGTATTGGGGCTTGACTGCGCTTCATCTGCTCCGCCATCCCGATGCTCTCCCCCGCCAAGACGTCATCGACTTTGTCCTCTCGTGCCAACATGAGAATGGTGGATTTGGTGCAGCGCCCGATCATGATGCTCACATGCTCTCCACGGTAAGTGCTGTGCAGATTCTCGCCATGACGGATGCCTTCGACCAGCTGGAAGCCAAAGGCAAGGGGAAACTCCAGGTTGGCAAGTGTAGGTATCATCAAGTTCCGAAGTGCCGCTTCTGCACCCACTAATACACCGCAGACATCGCGAACCTTCAAAACCAGGAGACGGGAACATTCGCCGGGGATGAGTGGGGTGAAGAAGACACACGATTCCTATACGGTGCATTCAATGCCTTGTCGCTGCTGGGCCTCCTGTCTTTGGTTGACGTGGACAAGGCTATCGCTCATATCGCTGCCTGCGCCAACTTCGATGGTGGTTACGGCGTAAGTCCCGGTGCGGAGTCGCACTCCGGCCAAATCTTCACCTGTGTCGCCGCCCTATCCATTGTCGGTCGTCTCGACTTGGTCGATAAGGAGAAGCTTGGCCGTTGGCTGAGCGAGAGGCAGGTTCCAGGCGGCGGACTCAACGGCCGACCAGAGAAACAGGAAGATGTTTGCTACAGCTGGTGGGTGCTGAGTAGTCTTGAGATGATCGGGCGCACCCACTGGATCGACCGAGATGCATTGATCGGCTTTATCTTGAGATGTCAAGATGTTGAAAAAGGCGGCATTTCTGACCGTCCCGGCGATATGGTCGATGTCTGGCACACCTTATTCGGAATCACAGGCCTGAGTCTGCTTGGCTATCCGGACTTGGAGATGGTTGACCCGGTGTATTGCATGCCGAAAAGCACAATGGAAAGAATCCTTGGCTGAACAGATTGACAGTCTGTGATGGAGATGTTCAGTTATCGCACCTGGTTCATTTCACCCTCCATATCGAGCCGCCCTCTTGCCTTCTTAATCATATCCTGCTAAAGACACTGCACAGTGATCGCCAGGATACAAGGCAAGAGTAGAGAAATTGTTGGTTTTTTCAGGGGCGTCGCCAACCTCTATGGAGTCTGCCCCGTGAAGTCCTTCAGACATATTTGATGCATGCGCGATCTGACCAGGGAGCGAACCTCATGGGAATGGTATGGAGATGTGTTGAGTCCACGACGGGGAGGATGGTAATGGAACGCACTGCCACTCTGATCAAGATGATAACGTTTATGAGCGCCATTTTAGCGATGATAATGAATGATTATTGTCCTTAATGCCCAAGTTGGCCACAAGGCTCGACAATTTCCTCGATGAAACGCACCGAATCCCATTGAGTGATCCAACACTACACCTGCCGTCTCTGCAGTGGGTTGAATTGACTTCAACCTCTCCAACCAGGCAGCACTGCTTTATTTTTAGGGTCTCTTCTTTTGACCTATCGTGACAACAACTAACTCATTCAAGAAGATTGTTGGTCCATGGCCTCTCATCACTTTGAGGTTTCCAAGGCCCTGGTTGGTCCACCAGTGTTCGTTACCTGCCAAATAGTAGAAGGACCGGATCGCACCTTCCCTTCCAACCACACATGGACGGCAGATAGGGCAGGTCATTCTGCCTGGGGCATCGAGCTTCTTTCCTCTGGTTGCTCACTCCCTGGCGCTTTCTGGTCTCACCCCCGTCTTCCCTCGATCATCATCCCCTTCCCATTGGAACGAATCCTGTCGTCCTAGGGCTGATCTCTCGGAACAAAGCCTTCCCATTTCTTATGAGTATCTTGACTCAGCCTGTTGTTTCCTTTCCCCATACTCTTCCGCTCTCAGGAGAAGAAGACCGTGATACTTGGCCACCCATCTTGTCGAGGTACATCAAAGGGTGCAGAAATCATTCTCTGATCCTGATGGCTGATACACACACAGCGTGCTTCAATCCACCATCCGCCCGGGTATTGCTTTGCCATGTTGGCCTCGACTATTCGCGCCCTGAAATAACTTGGGGTAAAACTCCGTGGTTACTGGGAAGGGTACATTCATCGAAAAGGCCCCCCGTTTGTTCCCCAGACCCTGTTGAATTGGCAGCCTGAGGCTCACCGTTGACCATCCATCTCTTACTGGGAGAAGCAGCTTCGAATGCTCCTACACCTGCCGTACTAACAAGGTTGATGCAAAGGGGAGAAAATTACCAAAGTTGGAAGCACATTTTGCGAGTCTGCGGCAGGTGGCAGGTGAAGCCGAGTTCCATCTTTCCTTCTTCCCCCAAAGCAGTCTGGGGGAGTACGAGTCTGCTTCTTAGCCCTTCGCTCTTCAGCTTCTCATCATCTCTAGTCAACCACCACCGACAAAGTCTCATCCGAGACCAGCCTGTCTTCCGACAAGCCACCACACTCGGGGGCTCCTCCTGTTCCCTTGGCCACCACTATGGGCCGAGGAAGGAAGTCGGCTCAGCGTGCTCCTGTAAGTCGTGTCAGGACAAAACCTTTATCAGCATTCCACATTCCTCATTCTCCAAGAATTGGGTCCCTTCTTCTCCTCCATTGACAATTGCAAACAACCTGCCAATTTTGTGCTTTGAACCCCTGTTCGAATCTCGGGCCTCCCTACTTGGAGCCTGTTCACTCCCCTTTTGCCTTTCGCACCAGATCGCGGCTGAACTCCTTCATTGTCTGATCCCAGCTTCCCTCGACACTCCATTGAAGCTTCAACAAGCTACTGCAGATAAAAACTCTGACCATTTCGGGAGCAGGAGATGGCTCCAGGAGCAACGGCCAGTACCAGAGCATCGAACCCTCCCAACAAGCAAATACCACTCGTTTGCTCCGTCTGCCCCGATGCCCCTCGTTTCTCCGACGTCTCGCATTTGCTCACGCATATTGCATCTAAGGGCCATCTGCACCATGAGACTCAGACGAAGCTTAGGTCCCATCAAGATCTTGCAGCTTCTGCTGCTCTTCAGAATTACGAAGACTGGTACTCGCAGAACGGCATCGAGGCATTGCTTGTGGAGCGGATGAAAGCCAAGCAACAAAAAGAGGCGGCTCGATCTAGACGAAACCGAAGTATTCTATCGACTTCAGTTAAGGTTAGCATTTTTGAATGAAAGGGAATGTGGGAAGAAGATTACTGATTCGAAGTAAAGGACACCAGAAGAAGGCCCAAACGAAGCAGTGACAGCAACTTACTAGTTAAAATCGAAGAAGATGACCCAACATCGGAATTTCTAACCAACCCGAGCCTCTACAATTCTGAAGATGAGGTGGAAACTCCAGATGGCTACTCGGCCCGCCCCGACATGTTGTCTCTTAAGGGCCAGATTTGGCCTGGTATGGGGAAAATGGACCTTGCCAACGAGGAGATGAAGCGCACTCGAAACCAGAGAAAACCGAAATCCGTGATTGAAAGGATGAGACGAGCATCTGAAGTTATCGAGCCCACCCAGGTCATTTTGACTGCCGACTTGGAGGTGGAAAGAGTGAAGGGGGTTTACGACGACAGCTCGTCTCCCATCCCCGGCCAGGAAGAATCTGTAAGTGCCCCAAGCGTGGTAATCCAAAGACTGCAAAGTGCTCACAATGCCAGACCCCCCCTCGCAAGATTACAAGAGCGAAGCGTCGCAAGGCTGGCCCACTCACCGAGATATCTGCAAATGTCCCCAGACAGCGCCGGCCGAATACACGTGGGAACAAAATCCATGCCACGAGGAAAACTGCGGACAGATTGAAGAACGAGACGGATGAGAACGCTACACTGGACCTTTCACATGCTTCATTTCAACCTAGCCAAGACGTGTTCCGTGATGATGATGATGGACAACTAAGTAAGTCTTACGTCTACGTCCCGTGAACCCTTTCTCACGACCTTCCATAGGCTCCTATGATCACCGTCGCTTTCCGACGCTTCCTCGACATGATCAAAGGTATGGCAAATTATCTATTGTCCGAGCTTACGCTTACTCCTACTCTCATAGGTTTGACCTTCACGATCGACTCAGTGGAATGCCCCCATTGAACCCAATTTCCCAATCGAACCTCGTCTCACCAACCCCATCCTCCAGAGATCTTTCTGCCAGGATTTTCGGAACGAGAGATGCGACTCGGGGGAGGATGCAACCAAGCCAGCAGTCGTACTTAGGTAAGACTTGAGAAGCCCAAGCTTTTCCGACTAGGCTGAACCGTCTACCACACTGGATGCTGACACTGAGCCAAGGTCCATTCGGCCATATTGAAGCATCGTATGCGATGAAAGATGCTACAATCTATAACGCTTCGTCGAGGTTGCCCTTCACTACGCCATCCCAGTTTAATGGGATCAGCCAGGAGCCTTTCGGGCTTTCTTCAAACAGTTCTATCCACACAAAGCAAGAGGATTATAGCAGCCAAACCACAGAGAGAACGAACGGGAACCAGTTTTTGAGCGCTCCTGGAACGAACCCCCTCCTCTCTCACGACCGGCTGTTCCTTGGTTCTTACAGCCAAGCGTCTGCAAACCCTCCCCTCCGATCCCTCTCCTTCACGCCGATCAATCGACCAAGAGAGCAACTGCACAACCCCCGTGATATCAACTTCATGTCATCTCACGATGGGAATTCGAAGGCAGAAGACCAGACTTGTGATTCGGGAGAAAGTACTGATTTCTGCGGTAGTAAAGATCTGGGTCTTCACGGGACGTGGGGTTTGCAGCCTCCAGGCCCTGAAATGGACCTTCAAAATGATCTCAACCCTGAAGACTTGCGGATCTGAGCCCTTTGAGACTCGCCAAGGCTGGTTGGACCCATTCATAACCTCATATTTGTTGTCTGATTCCAAACACCGAGTTGAAGGTGTTACATGTTGCAAGTATGAATCAGGTTGCGAACGAGATTCCTGGAGGATTTCTCTGAGTTAACCGTTCCCGTACAGAGCCACGAGTCCTGGAGCCGGCAAAATCACGATCACCTGAAAATATTAGCAATGACCGTCTCCGAGAGGTCGCTCGCAACTTCGCGATATTTCCAAGTCCGCATCTGGGGAAGACGATGCTGAACAATTGCATCGATGGCTCTTCATAGACAATTCACTGTGCCGGATTGAGAGGGTTCCTCTGTCCCTCAAGTTTTCCCGTCATTTCTACCCACCCTCCCCTTCCTGATGAGGATGAACAAAGATCATCCGATTGAGACATTTCGGGACATGGTGTCTGGCTTACACGACAATGTGTCATTTTATGCAAGTGGTTTCGGGACTCTAGTTGAATGGGTGGGAAAGGATCAAGTATCGGAGTATTGGGGATATTTATGTTACGGGATTCAGTCAAAATGGGATATCGGCAGTATGGGATGTTCTTGGGCGTTTTGGGAGATTCGGATGATACATTTACACGGAGTCTGACTGTGGGAGGGCATTAGGTGTCATGCATGTAAAACACTCGTTTGAAAGAGAGTTGCTCATTACATCACAACAATCAGTGATATATCTCTCTTATTAGTGAAAGCAGTCTTCAGACTGCCGATTTTATACAGGAAGCATGGTATCTCTTAATTACAACTGTTCAATACTGGCAATCAACTGGTCCAGATGGCCCGACCCGTTTTCAAATACATCAGAAAGCGTCTGACATACGCCCTTTACACGACGCATGCGCATCTCGTGTTCCAGCTGCTTCGACTTCTCGGCAGCGACGTCAATTACCTTTTTAGGAATGCGTGCCAGCCGTGCAACGTTGAGGCCGTAGGATCGATGAGCAACGCCCTCTCCAACCTCGTACAAGAAAGTGATTTCCTCTTCGCCGTCGGCGCCCTTTTCGGCTTTGAACTTCATGTGGACGTTTTTGACGCCCTCAAGACCGTCGGAAACACGTGCGAGGTTTTGGTAGTGGGTAATGAAGAGGGTGAGGCAGCGGGTCTCTGTCACAAGGTGCTGCAGGACGGCCTGGGCGATGGCGGCGCCGTCGTGGGTGCTGGTGCCGCGTCCTAGCTCGTCGAGGATGACAAGGCTGCGGGGAGTGGCGGAGCGGAGGATGCGGGCTGTCTCGGACACTTCGACCATGAAGGTCGACTCGCCGGCGAAAAGGTTGTCACGGGCGCCGGTGCGGGTGTGGATGGCGTCGCAGAGAGTGAGGGTGAGGGCGTCCGCGGGTACGTAGGAGCCGACCTGGGCGAGGAGGACGATGAGGGCGAGGGCGCGGACGAAGGAGGACTTGCCGCCCATGTTGGGCCCCGTGATGAGGTGGGCGAGAGGCGAGGGATGGGCGAGCGAGGTGGTGAAGGGGATGTAGCCGCCGTCGAGGGTGAGTTCGGCAATGGGATGGCGGCCTTGAGTGATGGAAATGGTGGGCTCTGAGGAGGAGGGGAGGAAGGATGGGCGGGAATAGCCAGGCAGTGCAGCCACCTTGGAGAGGGAGAGGAGGCAATCAAGCGTAGCGAGGGCAGAGACCGCGTCGCGAAGTGGTTGGTACTCGGCGGAGATGGTGGCGAGGAGATCTTTGAAGGCCTTGTCACACGCTGCAGCAAGGGCTTCGCGATGCTGGTCTCGCTCCTTGGTGAATCGGAGGACATCTGGTGTGTGGAAGCGGGATACCTTCTTTGTGCCTGAGATCTTGCTCCATGAGGCGGGGACGTGTTTAACGTCTGTGTTTGGTACCTCGATGAGGTACTCGATGCCAGCGACCGTGACGTAGTCGACCGTCTTCTTCTTGATCTTCTCGGCGGCTGCGGCTCGATGGGCGTCGAGCTCATGTTCTACATGGGCAATGCCAAGTTGGTGGTCCTGCATGTCTTCTGTATGATACTCCTCTCGGAAGAAGGCATACTTGTCGTCATCGCGGGCGGCCTGCGGGTTGATGCGATCAAGATAGGATACGACAGTGTCAAGAATCTGGGGAATGGTATAGACGGCATTGATTATGAGGGGGGAGGCGAAGGGGATATCAGAGCGTTTCTTCACAGCTGCGTAATGACTGGCGATCCTTTGGAGGGTCTGCAAAACGGTGAGGAGCTCGGGACGGGTACATTTGCCATAGTAGATGCGAATGAGGCTGCGCTCGAGGTCCGTCTTAGTGCTATTCAGGAGAGTTTCCAACTGGTTGAGAGGCGCGGTGGATTGTTTGTCGAGAAGCTCCTTTACAGCTCCTAGACGGTCCTCAAGGAGTGCCTGGTCGAGAAGCGGCCGACCGATCCATTTGCGGAGGAGACGGTGACCGAAGCGAGTGAGGGTTTTGTCGATAGCCCAGAACAAACTGCCTTTCTCTGAGTGATCTGTTGAGTTGCGATAGACCTCAAGACTCTCGAGAGTTGTACCGTTGATCAGCATATGAGAGCGGGTACTGAAGCTCTGGAAATATTTGGTGAGGTCGAAGATGTGCTCGAGCCCGTATTCCTCAAGATGGTGAATCATGGCTGAGAGGCAAATCGTAACAGGCTCGGGGAGCTTGAGGACCTTGTCGAGGAGAGCGCTGGCAGTCTCATCTTGGGCGTTTTCCTTGACCTTGTCGGCGTAGAACTTGGTGACATGAGAGTAGGCCTCGGCTGCCATGGTCTTACTCTTGGAGACTCGTTCAACCCGGCTCTTGTCACCGAAGACGTTGGTGCTGCTTCCCGAAAGGTGCTGGACGAGCTTATCGGTACCTTTCGTGAGCTCACCAACGATGAGAAACTCGCATGGCGAAATGTGCAATAGTCGCGTCTCAATCTCACTGCGCATGAACCCATCCTCGAAGTTGTCGTAGATGATGTCTCCCGTGGCCGGCTGCACAGCAATAATACCAACGTCAACCTTTTCGTCCGTACCCAAGCCTTTGGCCTTGGTTTCGGTGATGCAGAGAAGGTAACCTCCCGAACCGGAGGGGAGCCCAGAACCCCCACTCGTGCCAAGGTCATCATTCTCGTCGATGTAAGTGCCTTTGGTGTAGAGATTGGTGAGCTTGCGAACAAATGGTGTATTCCGATTGTCTCCAGCCTTTTTCAACGCTGCCGTCTCGATTTGACGGACAACTCCGACCTTGTGTCCTGCAGCGACAAGGCGTTTTGTGTGGACTGGAAGCCGGTGAACCGGGATGCTAGCTGAGGCGAAGCGGTCTAAGTGAGCTTCGGAGGGATCTGAGGGAAAGTTAGCTTGGATTACGGGTGAATTTGAGCGAGAAAAACGCACGTTCGTCGTAGCGCATCTTCCCTGGGATGCAGACGATGCTCAGCGCTTTGGCAGCGGTACGGGCGTCTTCACCAAAGAACCGAAACTTGTAGCCAACCTCAACAATGAGGACGGTATCCAGATGTTTCCTCTTAATGTCGAGGAACTGAATCTCCATAGGTGTTAGCTTGCCCGATTTGGCCCCCTTTTTCTTCGACTTTGCTGGAGCTGCTGCCTCTTCTTCGTCTGCACCTTCAGCTGCATCCTCATCACCTCCAGCCTGAGCCTCATCCTGTTGACCCCGCCGGCGCCAGGAAAGGGCGTCTGGATGCCCCAGCTTTTTCACGAATTTTCTGTGCAGGTCTCGATGGTGTCGTTTCGATTCGTCATCATCATCTTCTTCTGCTTCTCGAGCACTCGAACCATCGTATCGATATCTCTCTGTGCGGGCTCCGGGTCCCAGAATACCGGAATTGGCTTCGGAATCGCCATTGGCGGCCTTGGCGGTGAAGAATGTGCTGGCTTCAGCGTCGTCGACTTGGCCCCTGACCTTCTTTGCTGGCTGTTCAGGTTGCTCGTTGCCCCTTTCAGTGTGTTCCAACGGGCGTTTTCGGGACGGTGAGTCGTCGTGGCTCGTTTTGGACTGGGATTGCGTCTGATTCTGCGAGCGGGCCTGGCTCTGCTTCTCGAAGGATGCAGCAAGGCCGTTGACAGTCTTCGGCGTGAAGAAGGATGTCAAGGATTGCTGTTTCTTGGCGGGGGTTTTAGACTTGGGAGCCATGATGAAATGTGAGTCTAGGCTTTGAAATTGGTCGAAATGATGGTAATGGGTGAATTCATGACCTCGTTCTGCCTGGTTCTTGGGTTCGTTCTTTGGCTGAGCGGTGGTTGTCGTTGTGACGTCGAGAAGCTAGAATCGCGTCCGAGCTGGCGTGAACGCGTTGAGAGCTTCCGCGCCCCACTTCTATTATCAGCCACCCAAAAGCACCGTTGTGTATCACATATTGTCTTGTGAAGAATAGGTTAGGTACCTAGTGAGACAATATAAAGGGAGAAAAACATTGGCGATATATAATTGAGCTGTGAATAGACTCTTTCTTGTGATATCTGGTTCCCATCGTACTTTAGTGTAATGGAAACCTCTAACTGCTATCAACGGCAGGATCCTTAATTTAGACACTCTGGTTCTGTCGAGTCCCTCCCAGCAAAGGAAGAATCGAATGCGATATCAAGAAGGTTGCCGGGCCTCCAAGGCAGAGCTAGAAATCGGGTTCTTATTAGGGAGAAGTCTGATTTCCTTGATAGTCCAAAGAATGTGCCCCAATCTTCCCCACTGGGTCAACTTGGGTGCGAGCTGAGTCCACATCCAGTAAGACGGGTTTCTTTGGACACCATCTAAGCGTGCGATGGAGGATTTGAATTTGCTATGGACACGCCGTCAACGGCTTTTGAAGGGGCCGGAAGTTCCCTCGACAGAAATAGCATGAACGTCCAGGAGATATTTGGTTCTCGGGATGTATACTACTTGACTACGTAGCACGAATAAGTCGTCACTTGGCATGGGCTTTTAGTTGCTGGTGACGTTAGCTCCCTCTCACGGTGGCACCAATGATTGACAGTTCCTCATTTTTCTGTATTCTCCTATTCATCAATCAGGGGACCTCTTCTTCGAGTCGGCGCTTGCTACAAGATTTGAAGCATAGATTTCCAGGAGCAGCTCAAAGGAAGCAGCCAATCAGATGGTCCACCAGCCGCCCGTCATGGATGCGATAGAGAAGGGGTCATTCCCCAGGACCCAGACAAGCACAGGTGGCACATTCTGGGCGAAGCTCCCGGGCGCTTACAAGGGTTGGCATCTTGGTTGGGGGCCAATCATGACGTCGTTCTGCTGTCCTGCCGCTGAAACAACAATTCCTTTGTGGGCCTCGACAGCTTTGCGATCCTTGAGACGGCTTTTCGCCTTCCATCCCAAACCTCGCCAAGGCAAGATAATGCGCATGGCGAATTACCGCCTGTTTAGCATCATGCGCCTCTGATTTGCTGCGGCGACTGCTTCTGCCTTCGGATGAGATGGATCTCCTGGGCCAACATCCGCTCTGGCTGCATTTATGAGCGCAGGTAATTACCATGGGAGTACACTGCACCGTTAACCCTGACGGGCGCTTGTGAATGCGCGTCCCTGTGACTCGCTCTCATCAGTCCTCACTCGCTTGCTCTGAAGGTATACCAAGGAACGATGCCATTTCCACGCCACCCCCGCCGTAGTTTCTATGTGCCTTACTTTGGGCACTTCGGTCGAGGTTGCCAACGCGCACCGCAGCCAGCGCTTGGCTGGACCCTCCTTGGCTGCCTCCACCCGGTTCTTGTGACTCTTGCTTGCGCTGTCCGACTTGAAACTTGTTCTCGCTTTGTTTTTTCCTCTCTTCACCACGTCCTTCATTCTCTTTTCTCTTACGAGTACGTACAAAGCTCTTGTTCCTTTCTTGTTCCTGGCGCGGCCGTTTCTGCGACCACCTAATCCTGGAGTCCTTCCCGTGAAGCCAAACCAACAGGGGTGGTGAGAGCCAGGGCACTTTGCTCACCTCACGCAACTATCCGACCCCGCCTGAACCCTCGACGTCCAAATCCCCCATCAACTCTGCCCATACAAAAGCAAGCAGGCCAAGCAAAGCCAAAGTCAGCATTGGAACTGTCCTTGGCCCGCTACATCCGAGTTTCACTTCTACGTGAAACAAACGCCACCTCTCAGCGCGTCGTCTTCCTCGTCGCCCGCCCCACGCCCGCTCTCAAGCTCTGAGCTGTGAGGCCTGCGAGCCCCGCGCCCATCCCGTTCGCCCACACAGATATCGAGCTGCCCAACACAGCTTTTACACCGCACCCTCCTCACAAACCGCACACCTCTCGTCTTACGCCTCGCGTATCCCGCCAAGATGGAGCGAAGTCGTGGCATCCCGGACGAGGAAATGTTCCTCAGCAAACCCGCCCCCGAGGACTGCGATAGCCCGACCGTCGAGCCACTGCGCATATTCAAGCCACAGAGTCCCCAGCCCGCCCACGAATCCAGGTTCTCGGGCTCCTCCAAAGTCAGATATCCTGCTCGTCCTTCTTCCTCGTCTCCCGCCAGCAAGCACTCCTTCCCTCTTCCACCAGGCGCTTCTAGCTCAGCTGCCCCTCTGCCCTTCCCAGACGACGACGACGTCCGCAAGCCGACCCCCGCGAGGCCCTTTGGAGCCGCCTACAACGACACTAGCCCTCGTCTAGATACCAACACCGGTCCTTTCGGGAAGCAGTCGGGTCTTGCAGAGCGTAGAGGCACAGCTCCAAAGCCCATTAGCTCCCCTACCAGTCCCGACGAGGATCAAGACCTCTTCCAGCGACCTTTGGCCGACCACCGTCCCAGTTCCTCCAACGCAAACTATCCCAGCTATCGCAAGACTTACTACCCACCCCCGGGTGCCGCCGCCCCCCCGGTGTCCTCAAGTAATGCGCCTGCCCAACCTGCTCCTGCTCCGAACCCCAAGATGAACGACAACCGGGTAAATCGCTTTTCCTCAACGGCTTCGAATTCCACAACCCGCGCCAGCCGCGGCTCCCCGCCCCCTCCCGAGACACCGGTGGAGCCAGGCCAGGCCCCGGGCGACGGCATCGAAGCTCGGTGGGCCGCCTCCGGTATCTCTGGTGCCGGGACCCTCAATAGCCTCAGCGCTCCTAGTGCGGCCGCGAGCCAACGTATGGCCCAGTATGGGAACCAACCGCCACCGCAACGGCCTTGGACCCCGACCGAGGCCCCCGATCAGGCGCCTTCAGGCCCGCCAACCGTTTATCAAGGCATGGAAGCAGTCTCAAGTCCTCCAGCAAATCGAACATCTTTTAGCCCACCTCCCAAGCAGAGCACGCCTAGTCAGGACGGCTCTCAGGTGCAAGTAAGCGTTTTAGAACAGGATTTCCAACGCATGAACACCAATTCTCCACCTCCAGCCTATTCCAGTGTAAATCCCAGCGGTGGCTCGTCCTATCCGAGCGAGAAGCAGCGGCCTCAGCAAGCTACGGCAGCATCAGCGATTCCAACCCACCCGGCTCTCCAAGGTCACCCTGCTCAGCAACCGGCTGCTTCAACCTCGTCTCCTCCTCCAAAGGCTGCTTCTGTCGCTGCAGCCGGCGTCGCAGCCGCAGCCGGCTCAGTCGCTGGCTCTGGACTTGCGTCTCCAGCCCTTCAGCATCCCGGGCACCCTGCCTTTGCTAATGACCCGCTGCCACAGAAGGAAAGCCAGGTCTCTCCGCAGCCTGTGCCTGCTACTCCTTCTTTCGAGGCCCAAAACCCAGCATCTCCTCCTCCTTTGCCTGAAGGATGGATCGCCCATCTGGACCAGAACTCTGGCCAATACTACTACATCCATCTTGCTACTCAAGCTACGCAATGGGAGTTCCCCAAGGGGCCGAACCCCATCTCCCATGAGCAAGCACCGCTCTCTCCGACGGCCTCGACGTACGGAAACCCTCTTGGTTCCCCAATGTTCGGTGGTAAGCAGGCCATGTCCATGGCCTCACCCATGTTCCCACCTCACACCCCTGGATATGCTGAGAGCATCATGAGTGTGGCTGCGTCGGCAACCCCCACGGCGGCTGGATTCTCGGGGCCTCCTCCCAGCGCTGGTGTGGACATGTACAAGATCCAGCCCACTAATGGAGTATACTTTGGACCTTATCTCCGATATGTGAATATGGACGTGGAGAATGGTGTCTGGCACGGAAGCATCCTGATCGTGACGGATGCTCCGCAGCCTCCGACTCTTCACCTCCATCTCAGTGCCGATTTGGCGCCAAACCCCCAACAATTGCAGCCGCGCCCAATTTACACGCACCAGCGATGGAAGTTCTACAAGTACGATATTGAAATTAAGATGTCAGAAGTGACCGAGCGATGGACTTATGCCGTCACCTCTCACCTCGGATGCACTCGGTATGAGTTTGTGGTTGCAGGTCGCCAGGAGACTGGCTGGCGCTTCATTGCCCACTCTGGGAATGATTTTGCCGCAGGAACGTCACAAAATGAGCGAGCAAAGCTCGGTGGCGTTGGATTCATGTGGAAGGATGTGTTGCAAAAGAATGTCGAATGCGGTGGCTTCCACGTCCAACTAGGTCTGGGTGATCAGATTTACGGCGATCGACTTTGGAAAGAAGTTCCTCTATTGAAGCAGTGGCTCGCAATGAGTGGCCGAGAGACGAAGAAGAATGTCCAATGGACTGCACGGCACGAAGAGGACGTGTCTCACGCTTACTTCCATTACTACACCAGCCACTTCGACCAGCCATTCCTTCGCGAAGCCTTTGCTCAGATCCCCCACGTTCTTCAAGTCGATGACCACGATATGTGAGTTGCGCCAAATTTTATTAGCATCAAGTTTACTGACATGCGCCTAGCTTCGATGGATATGGCTCTTACCCCGACTACATGCAGTCTTCTCCTATCTTCAAGAACATTGGCCGAATTGCAACTGAGATGTACTTACTTTTCCAGCACCACACAACTGTTGAGATGCTTCGCAATGTCGGAAATGACCGGGACATCTTCACTATCACAGGCATGGGTTGGCATTTTGTCAAATATCTTGGACCCGCAGTCGTGGTGGTTGGCCCAGACTGTCGATCGGAGAGAACTCAAGCGCAGGTCATGGCCGGACCAACATACCAGGGCCTCTTTCCCAAGGTCGCTACGCTTCCTCCCAGCGTGCAGCACTGCATCTGGATGGTTTCGGTGCCCGTCGTGTATCCTCGCCTGGATAGCGTGGAAACTCTTGCCAACACGATGGCGGTCGGTAAAAAGGCTGTCAACACCACGTATAACATCTTGGGCAAGGTCACTAGCTCGGTAGCGGGTGTGGTTGGTGGCAAGGAGGTTGTTGCTCAGGGTTTCTCTCAAGTCAAGAAGGCAGTTGGAAAGACGGGCCTCATGGGCAACGTCTTGAACCAGTTCGGCGAGTTGGATATTCAGGAGGTGCTCAAAGACATGTGGACGCACGATACCAAGGACCTTGAGCGAACTTACTTTATTCGAACTCTTCAAGGCATCTCTCAGCAGAAGGGCATCCGCATGACCTTCCTGTCTGGAGGTAAGTCAACCGAATCCAAACAAATTATCTGCCAAATTAAGATACTAACTTCTCCATAGATGTCAATGCCTCTGGAGCAGGCTTGGTCCATGATCCTTCCCATCCTGGTGATCACAAGACCATGTACCAAGTCATCTCGTCGCCTATTGTGGCTTCACCCCAAAGCAACTACGTGCTTAAGATGCTCCACAACCAGAAGACGCTTTACGTACCACAGAACGGCAAGAAGTCGACGCATGAGGTGTCAGATACTAAGGAGGATATGATGGAGATCTTCCACACCGATGCTAGCGGCGCCGCTCGTGAACTCAAGAAGCTGATGGGTCGTCGCAACTACGTGGCCGTTGTGGCCTACGACCAAGATGCCATTGCGCAGCAGATGCAGACTCCGTTCAGCCCGAACCCGAGCCTCAACGGACAGCAACAGCAGGGCCTATCGAAGCTGAGCTTAGCCGTCGACTTTGTGGTACAGGGCGATGGAGCATTCACGACACCGACAAAGTATGGGCCAGTCATCATCCCACACTTGGAGTATGGACGATAGAGTAATGGCCATCTTGGAAGAGGAGGAACATCGGGTTAGCTATTTTCATGTTACCATTTGATATTGAGCATGTAGCGAGCGGATGATATGATGAGCTATATATATACATTTGGATATACCTTCCTTGATTTATGACGACGCCTCATCGAACAACTTAGATCACCTTGATGCCTAAGTCCTGTTGTTGACTTGTTAAACCGTAATAGAACGGAACGAACATGATGGTGTGGCCCTCCCATAGAAAATGTCATCTGCTACTATTCTTATATGAACTCGTTGAATAGTTGAATGATTCTTTTTCTCTTTTCTCTTGTCTATTAGGTCTGATGCTCTTTTTTACACATGGTTTCTTCAAATCCCCTCTCTAACAAGGCTCTAATCGCTTAAATGTCAAAGATCTCCTTGAGAATGCGCAGGGTATCGTCGGGGTTGTTGACAGAATGGCCAGTGACGCGCGAGTCGGTGTAGATTTCGTAGTCGTTGCCGCCCTCGAACGTCTTGTCACCAAAGAAGTGGATGGTCTTGTAGCTGATTCCGTTGGGCTTCTTGGCCTCGTTCTCGAGGTGCTGGAGGCAGTACGTCTTGTCCCAACCGGTGGGGAAGACGTCGAAGGAGATCTGGCCGCCGATGGAGAAGCTGGTGATTTGCAGTTAGACTTTTGACACGACGAGGGATTGAGGATTGGGGGAGAAACGCACGTGAGACCAAGGTGGCCGAATCGCTCGCGGAGAGCAGCGACAAACTTCTCGCGGACCTTGGCGTCCTTGTCAAAGGCCTCGAAGTCGTTGCGCTCCTGGGTGCTGGCGTTGCGGCCGACGGGGCTGACGTTGATCATACCGTTGCGGAACTCGATGAAGGTGCCGCGCTTGACGGGGATGTCGAGGTCGGCGACGTAATGGAGGATGAAGTTTGCGAGCTCCTTATACTGGTCCTCGCCGATCCACTTGATGAAGCTGTTGGACGGCAGCGGCTCGCCGAGCTTGTACGCTGTCAGGCCGTTCTCGGCGAAGCAGAAGTCGAAGAGCGTCGTGACGGGGGCGCCGGCCGGCTGGCCGATCTGCTCCTCCTGCTTGACCAGGTTGGAGCCGCCGACGAAGCCGATGGCGCATTTGGCGCGGAGGGCCTGGAGAGCGGCGAGGATTTCGGGGGAGGCGCCCTGTTTTTTTTTTTAGCGAGAAGATTAGCTATGTGACTTTCTTGTCGCGAGGGGAGGGAGCTTGTCGTACCAGGCGGGCGGGGGTCAGAGTGCCGTCGACATCGAAGAGGCAGATGGTCTCCTTGATGGGACGATCCTCGAGGGGAGTGTAAGAAGGAGGAGCGACCATTTTGGCGACTGGTGAGGAAACAAGCAGAGAGAGAAAAAAGAAGTGGTGATAGTTTTTCTTGGTGTTGAAGCTCAACGGTTGTTCGTTGGAGGGGCAAAACGAGGGGGAGAGAAGAAGGCGGGGTGCTTGAAGCTGCGAGTTTGGGCGATTTGCGGGGCGGTCAAGGAAGCTGCTGCTTGAGGTAACTGCAGGTAGTTATTAAGAAGGAAGGAGGAGGAGCTTTCCTCTCTTTTATTACTACATTTTGTTTTCATCCGTATCTTGTTCTTCTCCTCCCGAATCAATATGGAACCTGCCACGCAATCGCTATGGCTCAATGGCCTAATTCGACATTGGCGATGAAACAATGCCGTCAATTGGCGTCGTTCGAACAACCTGGCATCATCAACCACCATTTTCGGCCCTCAGCTTGTTCTCTCCCTCGCCGAGCGACCCCGACCGAGTGCCACGTTAACCACATCTCGAGTGTGAAACGCAACAAGGTGTTTTCTTCGATTGACCTGGACGAGGCGCAGCTCGCGAAGCGAGATGAAGAGGACGCGAGGCTTGACACGGCGTGAACCACATGGCCCTCATGACTACCTTTCATGACATGTGTCCACCTTTTTAGCGGAGTCTCCCTCAGCTCTCCTTGTCCTCCCCCGGCCCCTCAAATCGAGCATCGGCGCCGACCACCTCCGATGTGGGGCCACTGATTTTCCCCTGCCGTTGGGTCTCGGTGAGGGCTCCACATCAAACCGTCCACCTCAATCAACGTTGGCCGCTGCGTCTCTCTCCAGTGAGCATGAAGCCAACAGTGCTTTATTGACCCAAACAACTCACCCTACAGTAACAGTCAGGAGAGGGATGATGATGGAGTAGTCAAACAACACTTCCTGAGCTCCCCTCACATACAGTCGCATCAGGGAAGTCGTCGGTTCCGCTCGTTCGATATGTTACTATTAGCTTAATCTTTGGATATCAATATCGGTTTATTTATGTACTGCACGCGAGACGCAATTAATATAGGCATAGAAAAAAAGAGAACTAAAAGACACCATCTCATCGTTGCGGCCGTGATGTTACGCCAACCAGTCCTCGTCTTGTAAACCAAAAAGCACCCTCACCTACCTACTTTACATATCACCCCAGGCACCTGTGAGTTCCACAATGACATTCACCGTTGTGCTCACAGCCCAAAGTGCTATCAGCCCGTATCCGATCTTGCGGCTGAGGATCCATTTGTTCATGGGAACAATAATTAGCAGCCCAAACAGCATCACCAGCAGCGTAATTGCCGATATCAGCAGCGTCCCTCCAACCTGCACTTTGTAAGGCTTGTAGTGGATGGGAATGTCAGGGTTGTTGGCATGCTTATGGTTGGCTTTCTTGATCATCATGCTCACTCCTCCAATGCCAATGCCCAAAAGGATGTTCAGCATCGGGCCACCAAAGCATGCAGAACTGGGAAATATCTGATTAGCAGCAGTCCGTTGATACGAGTCACCATTCACAACCACTTACAGTGCCATGACAGGATAGCCGAGCCGAGCCACCGTGATGTCCGCAACCAAATCTCCAACACTGTTGCCCGCCGCAAAGATGGTCAACCCCAGCAATGCTTCTGAGATGCCAAGAATCACTCCAAACGCCTTGAGCACGCCTACAACCTCTCCCGCGATGGTTGAAATCCATGCAATGCTGATGATGAATCCCAGAAAACACAGCAGATAGTGGTATTTCGGCCTTCGCTCCTCCGATGTGCACATGATCAAGACGCCGAGCAACACGAGCGAGACGAGGAGCGTGTACAAGACCATTCGGAACAAGGCCATGTTAGGGTCTTCGAAATCCTCATACATGTTGGCCCACAGAACAAGTACAGCAAACAGGGGGCCTGTGAATAGCTGGAGAGACACTAGCCAGCGACTCCATCCTGTACACTCAACCTTGGAAGTGGCGGCAGACAAGACATCTGATGCAGGTTTCATGACAATGGCTGGTGGCCCCAGGGACAGCTGTGAGTCCGCCATAGCCTCATCCCCCGAGACAGCGGACATGAGAGGGGAGATGAGGGGGGAAATTAAAAGGCTATTGCCCCGGGTGCGTCGTCGATACCGCTCCCACTCTGATTCATTCTCGATGGCTTGAGGCTCTACAGACACGGACGGGACGGCATGGCCGATAGTATCTGCAATGGTACCAACCGTTGCCTCATCTTCACGTGTAGTCTCGGACTCAACTACAGGCAGAGTGGTGACGAGTAGGAAGATGCTCGGCACAGAGATGGCACTCACAAACTTGTCCCATATCGTCTTCTCGCTCCAGCCCTGTAGCGTCGGGAATAGTGTCGCCAAAAGAACGTGGGGAGCGGGGAGAAGCGAGTACGGCCACCATTTCACTGGAGTCGGCTCCCCAGCAGTGAGTTGCAAGTCTAGAAACGGACTGTCGCGGCTCATCGTCTGACCAGGAGCCACCGTCTCGGAAGGTTCGGCGTGGGGATGGGGTGACAGAACCACGGGGGAATCGGTATACATGGGAAATGGGCTCGTCGGGGATGAGCGATCGCTGTGGCTGCTGCGACGGCTGGGGATTTGCAGATGCAACTCTGGTGCCAATAGTCGAACATGATGGCCATTTTCTGAGGCGCCTTCGGTTGCCCGGGGTTTGCTAATAGGAGGAGGGGCCAAGTTCCCTCCTACCGTGTAGGATGCTGGGCTTTGACTTCTTGTGCGAGTCGATCTTGAGGGTGAAGATTCCTCTTGTAATCTGTCAAGCGAGGGAATCAACAAGTCAGGACGTGCTGGCACTCCGGCAGGCTCATCTCCCGAGGACAAAGCCCTCTCCCTTCTCACGACTGGCTCATACGGGCCTGGATCACCAGGGCTGTCTAGTCGGGACAGTTCCGGGACCACACTGATCGTTCCCCTTCTTCCTTCTCTGGACACATGATTTTCGGAATAGCTGCGTCCCGGAATAGCGGAAAGCTGGAGGTTGCCCTCGCGTTGCAATTGAGCCAGAGCAGACCTGAACTCCAACGCGCCCACCAAACTAGGGCGGATTGGCGTCATGGTATGACTGCGCCTGCCCCGGGTGCGTAGTACTCGCATGCTGCTAGCTACTTCGGCCGCGACCATCCTGTCATGATCCGCACTGGAAACATCATCGTCGGGGTCACCATCATCCTCAAGAGGAGCCCTGCGACCGTCTACTTCGATTCTGGGCCCTGCGTCAAGGGCTGTGATGTCTGGCGATCGAGAAGTTGCCGTAGACATGCCTCGCTCGACATCATCTGGGTCATCCCGATAGGGCTCGCCAGCTAGCTCGTCTCCGGTGTGGCCGGATGGGCCATATACATGGCTTCTAGCCTCGCCCTCTCTGCGTTTTCTGCGCTTTCTCTGGGTTACGTACCAATGCCAGCCAACAACGGTCATGACATATATCACGTAGTACCCGATCATGAGCCAGCACTCCCAGAATCGCAAGTGGCCATCGGCGAGGAAGACGGTGGTGAAACACACGGCGATGATAAAGAAGCCAATGTCGCGAGCATAGGTTTTTCTGTCGACTCGGAACTCTCTAACGAGAGCCATAGACCCAGCAACAACACCCGTGATAAAGGTGGCAGCACCAATGAGCTCGCCCACAGCCATGCTGGCGCTGTTAGACCCCATGGCTGCAAACGTACTGAAAACATCGGGTGAGCCATTGCCAAAGGCCAAAAAGGTAACACCCGCCAGACTCTCGCTGAGGCCAAGAATTGTAGCGATAGTGCTTAGATTGACACTGAAGAAGTCGCTGGCAGCAATGCCAATAGTGGTGAAGAGAAGGCCGAGCCACGCGACTAGGAGGGCGAAGGCCAGAGGTTGCAAGTCGCTGAATGCACAATAGTAGAGCTCGAGGTAAGGAACAAGTCCAGCATCGTCATCAGTGCAATATTTGCGCACGAATGAGCACTTGTCGGTTGCGGTATGGACTGCGGCGCATTCGAGGTTCTCATTACGTTTGGAAAGGAGATTGTTCTCGCCAGGTCGGTCGCGGGCATTAGGTACGGTTTGCGCCAAGAAGGAATATGCCGTTAAAACGGATAGGAGCAGGACTGTGACGTAGAACGGGCGACTGCGCAATCGTTTGCCCCTCATGATGGTAGCATTCATGGGTTTCGTGGTGGTAGCCATGTTGGGCTTCGAGGGTTCAGGATTTCGGTCGTCGACATGTCATAACGCGGGGCTTGTACAAATCATGGTTGTTCGAGAGTTCGCTCGGTCTAGAAGAAGTCGTATTCGGGGTGAAGCTGGCCAGGCCGATGTCGTGGGTGACGGGGGGACCGAGGAGGCAGAGGGGGTCGCAACGGCAGCGGGAATCTTCGGGTGCCGGACGAGAGTAAGACGATGCGGCGCCGTGTTCGGTGTAGGTGCACGATGCGATGTTAGTGATGCTGAAAAAGAGGAAATATGAAAGAGAGAAAGGCCTCCACGAAGGCGCAGAGGTGAAGGAGAAACAAGGAATTACAAGGCTAAGGTACCCTGACTCAATTGAAATGTATCAAGTGCATCATGTCATTACTTTGTGTCGCCGTCCAGATCATTCCCGAAGTGGGATGCTAACCGACCTAGCGTCGCGTTCTTTCCTTTAACTCACTATGCTTCGCCCATTTTCTTGATCCCAGCCGTGCCTTCCCTGTCTATCTCTGCGGCGAATGTCCACGGCAGGTAGTCTCGGTAGGTAATTTATTAGGAAGTAGTTACCTCGTCGTAGGTTCATTGCAGATGCAAAAAGGTGGTGGGGACGATTAAGCTTGCTTTCTTAGGCTGGCAGGAGGCCGCCCAAACACCAACGGCCAATACGTATTGAAACCTCGCATCCGACCTTCCTACCTAAGGAGTCTTCGTTGTTTGATGCCTACGAAGTACAAGATACGTCAGACACTTGCCACATCTCTTACATAGAACGCATGATTTATTGAAACACAGAGGCCACATCAGAGCCATTGCCATTGGATGCCCATTGGCGTACTTTCCACCATAAAGGACGCTGTAGTGACATGTGTGTGTGTCCCTCGTCGTTACCTTTCCTGTGACCCACCCCAGTCTGGCCAGCAGCTTCACGGTACCGTGGTACCTGGCTAAATGCCTTCCTCTCGCACGTGTTAAAGTGCAAACGCCAACACACATCAGGTACCGCACTGACGCGGAGAAGTACCTCCGCACCTTCCCTTCTCCACCAATACCTCCCGTCTGGCCCCTCCACTTGCAGTTACACCGCCCGCCGGTTTGGTGCCTGAATCGACAGGCTCCAACATACCCCACGTCACTCTTTATTTTGTTTACTTTCACTGGGCGCCAACACCACGACGACGACGCGCGACAAGTGGACGGAAGCAACAACCGCATCACCAACTCGCCAACTAAGCCCATCATGCCTCGCGTAGCCCAGAATCCGCGCGCGGGGAGCGCCAGACCTTCTATTGGCGGTTCCGGTTCTCCCTTTAAATCCCCCATGAAGTGAGTAGCCTTGCGACTACTTGTAGCAGCCAAGCCCTAATCCAGCATGTAGAATTCCCCTGAATGATGATGCCCACGAAAAGGGACAGCGAATGAGCTCACGAAGAGCGATGTACGAGAAGCAGATCAACGAGATCAAGAAAGCCGCAACCCCGCGAAAAGTCAGCCTCAGGCTGGACGACATGGAAAATGGCTCCCCGATGTCCGATCCCCGCACTCCCCGTGGCGCCCGCGCAGGCACTGAAGACGACGAGGGCTTCGTAGTTGGTGGATCCGTGGTCACGCCTATGAAGCGTGTTCCCCTTCTCGCCAACTTCGAAGAATGGATGAAGATGGCCACGGACAACAAGATCAATGCGACGAATTCATGGAACTTTGCCCTAATCGATTACTTCCATGACATGTCTCTGCTCAAAGAAGGTGATGGTGTCAACTTCCAAAAGGCTAGTTGCACACTGGATGGATGTGTCAAGATCTACACAAATCGAGTCGACAGTGTCGCGACCGAGACGGGCAAACTATTGAGCGGTCTGGCCGACAGCAATAATGCCAAGAAAAAGGACCGTGGCGAAGGGGAAGAGACGGACGAAGAGGAGGAGCTTGATGAAGATGGCAACGTCAAGAAGAAGCCCAAGAAGAAGTCCCAGCGCTCATCCGAGGCCACTTTGGCACCAAACTTCACTTCATTGCAGCTGAAAAAGTTTGAGCTTGAATTCGCGGTCGACCCTCTCTTCAAGAAGGCATCTGCAGATTTCGACGAGGGTGGTGCCAAGGGCCTTCTTCTTAACCACCTTATGATTGATTCGCAAGGCCGCATTGTGTTCGACAGCAGTGACGATACTGGTGACGCTGCTACACTTGGGAAGAAGAATAAGGGAGGGATGGGCGAAGACGAGGAGGGTGAAGGCGAAGATGAGGCTGATGAACAAGAAGAGGAGGAGAAGCAAGAGGAGGAAGAAGACGAGGCGAATGTTGAGATTGACGTGGGCACTCTCGGAGCCAGGTTCATCCCCGACCTTCACCGTCTGGACGAACTTGATGTTTGCCCATCTCTGAAGACCTTCGATCTCGGTGACCCTTCTGGTTCCCTGGATATTCCATTCTTGAAAGCCCCCGAAGATTGGAGGCAAGATCAAGATAAGGACAAGACGCCTGGGGCTTTTGGAGACAACTCTGGCTTGGTTATCGATGGCGACGCTCCTGCTGGTTTTGACGACGACGATCTTGGTCTGGGCGCTTTTGACGTTGTGGCCGATGTGGCCTTCGGTGAAGGAGGCGAGGCTTGGGCTCGAGAAGCTGCCTTGGAGCCACAGATGCGAGTTTACGATGCGGGTCTGGGTGAAGAGGGAGCGGATGGCGAGGGATTCGACGAAAAGGGTGAATATGTCGTGTCGATGACAAGTGCTCAAAAAGCCGATAAGATGCACGAAGATATCTTGGGCTTTTTCGACCAAGCCCTACAGAAGAACTGGACCAGCGCCGAACATTGGAGGATTAGAAAGATCAAGGACGTCAGCAAGCCCGCGGGAGAGACCAAGAAGCGCAAAGAAAAGGAGCCATTCGAGATCGACTTTGCCTCTCCCCTCGACTCGAGCATCGCCGACACGATATATACGCAGGCCAGCAGCAACTCGGCCATTAGTATGCCCAAGAAGGACTGGGTGTCAAAGTCACGCAACCTTCTACCCGATGACAAGCACTTCAACTCCAGGTCGCTACTAAGTCTTTTCCTCAAGCCGAAGGCGCGCATGGGTCGTCGACGCACCGGACTTGGTGCCCGAGGAGGCGTATTCGGCACCACTGCCCAGGAAAACAAACCCGAGGGAGAGATGGACGAGGCATTCTGGGCCAGCCAAAAAGCACCCATGTTGAACACAGAGGAAACAGCACTTCCCGAGGGCGATTATGACGCCAACTTCTTCCAGGACGATGGAATGCCGTTCCCGGGAGGTGATGTCGACGATGATGATGACTTGGAATTTGCGGATGCCCGGGAACATTTCTCGCCTGGCGCCGAAGGTCAAGTCGGCTTGACCGAGAACGGAGGCATAACCAGCCTACTTAACGGCGAGACGGTGACCAACACTGGAGCATTTGGCACAACGCTTGTGACACAGACGAGGCGCGTACGCCCTGAGTATGTGCAGTACGCGCGAGTGGCGAAGAAGGTGGATGTGCGAAGGCTGAAGGAGGAGCTTTGGAAGGGCATGGGCATTGAGCAGCTTGAGGTACGATTGTCTTTCTTGATTATCCTTGAAAATCTTTGACTGATTCTAACATGGCGCGACAGAAACCTGCAGAGGCGCCACCACGAGAGGGTTCAGAGGAGGAGCCCCTGAAGTTCACATCGGTAATGAACAACCTACAGTCGGTGTATCCCAAACCTGTCATGGACGACATCTCGACATCGTACTGCTTCATCTGCCTTTTGCACCTGGCCAACGAGAAGGGCCTTTCCATCGAGAAGACGGATGATCTTTCGGAGCTAAACATCCGCAAAGATTGGACGGCGGAAATCACTGAAGGAGCAGAGTAGTAGCTGAGCGAGTGGCAAGCAAAGTGGCAAGTGGGATGATGTTTTGACGCATCTGGCTACTTTGCGTATGCCGATGACCAAGTATGGCTGATGGATGCCATGACATTGTATCATTATGGGGCGGCGGGATACTTGTACGCGGCGCAGCTTTCCTGTTCTGCACTGATGGGTGATGAAGATATAAGAGATGATATCCTTTTGACGAACATGTTGGCGTTGGGAGGAGGCCATGACGGAAGATGACGAAGGAACGAATGAAACAGGCAATGAGGGATAGACGGAAGTAATTGACACCAAGCTTGAAATGAAGATCCCATGTTGCATGTTCCTCGATGTACTGTACTGTCGGCTTTCGGAATTGATAGTATGTGGTTGGTTAGATACATACTACAGAGACGTGCTCTGCGTGTACGTACAAGGAAGGCCAGGTATATCTGCTTCGGACCTCAACAATGAAACAAGTTTCCTTTCACCTTCTTCTTCTTCCCACATATTGTTCCTGTTTCCCAAGCTGTGATGCATCATATCATGCCACCTTCGGTCACGGAGACGAGCCCGGTATCCGACATGAACGAAGAGGCCATTGCCACGGTTCCATGATTACTCCCCTCCCTCAACCCCTCTCATATCTGCTCACCTTGAATTGGTAATCAATCCATTCTCATGCATATCGGCGAGCAGCTTAAAAGCAACCGCACATCCTCTCGTCCAGGAAGCCTTCTTTTCGCTGCTCGAAGATGTGGGTGGGGCACCTTTCATCGTCCCCGACTCCCGACAATTAGTCGAGGCCCCCCGCTTCAATTCACAACCCATGACGTCGAAAGCTGAGCGAAAATCAGGCCCTTATGACGACTTCGTTCAGATGCATTTACCTGACGTATCATGAGAATCCAACCGACACGTCTTCTTGGACTCGTTTCTTTAATTCTACTTCTAGTCCTCTTTCCTAAGTCTCGCCCCTAACTCTCACCTGGCACCGACTAGCAGCAATCGACGACTCGACGACTCCACGATTCACGATTGACGGTTCACGCAAGCAAATATGATGAGGGAAACAAAAAGCCCATGGCATGGTGGCATGATATCTGCGTGTACGGTCATTACCCATTACCCAACCCAACAATTTCCCAGTCGATTTTTATCATGCCCCGCTGAAGTTCAACCTGAACGCCATCATCACCACTGAAGCATTCGATAAATGCGTGGCCATCCAAAGGAAAGCGTCCGTCTCATACATCGTCTCCTTGATGGGTATCAATCGATGGCAGGCTGTCACGCCGCCTGTCAAAGCCAACCCAATGGCTGCCGCCCCTTCCCGCAGTTCCATCTACCTCATGAACTCTCCGTCATCTCGGTCATTATTCTCAACAATCTCGCCGGCCCTCAACAGAGCACTCACCCCGTCAAGGCGTGTTCTTCGCGGGTAACCTTCTCCGTAGGACACGAAACGAGGGGCATTCTTCATCACCACATCCTCGTCTCTAGACTGTTCTACCTTCACCAAGTTGCCGGTGGGTAGCGCCACATGGGAGCCTTGTGAGCCGCATTAGCTTGACTCCTTGACGAAATCTCTACATCGAGAGGGTCAAGTACCATATCCCCTGGGTCCGACGTTGCGCCCAAACGGTAGTCTCGCAGGGTCTGTTGGGCTTGGAGTTGCCGCTCCCACCATGGGGTTTGGCGAGCCTCGATCGAACGCCCCCAAAGCCGGAGCTGACGACGTCTGATGTGAAAGAAGTGCGTGAATGGGCAACGGGCCCTCGCCGGGAGTGCGGGCAAAGCTCACGCCAGGACTGATGGATCCCACACTGCTATTAGAGGAATGGTCATGGCGAAGAAGAGGCCCTCGAGGCGTCGCCGTTCCATGGAGTCCGTTAGACATCTCCGGAAATGACCTAGGGTGGTTCGCAGCAACGAAACCTGTCGACAAATGCGTGGCGTTGTTCTCTGTTGGTGGTGGTGGAATCGCCCTTCTACCATCGTCAAGCATGTCTGAGAGCGATGGAAGGTGTTGATGAGGACCGTCAACCCCTCTCGTTCCTTCTCGCCATGATCCTTGTCGGCGGGGAGGTTGATGGTGCGACTCCTTTGGACTGCCGGCATCATAGGGACCCCCGCGAGGCGACGACATGGTGTCCTCGTTCGAGTTGGTCTGGGACACCATGGTATGTGCTGTCGAATGTTGTGATTCAGCAATCGACGCTACCGAACCCAACCTCTCTTTCCGAAATGGCGGCTCGCTCTCGAATACTCTCTCGCTGCCGCTGCCGCTGCCGCTGGTGTGTCCATTTAATGTGGTTCCTCCAGGGGTAGCCGTGCCACTCGTGCTGCTACCGTTTCGCAGTTTTAATCGCTTCGATACATCGCTGGCTGTTCCAAAATAACTTGTCAGCTACAAGGGCCCTTCGAGATGGCTAAACAATAACACCCATATGTCGGGCACCGACCTTGGCTTTGCTTTGCTTGCTTCTCTTTGAACTCTTGGAGGTACCGCGTATACTTCTTGTACTCGCTAGTCTTCTTGTACTCGACCAGCTCGCGGTGGTACTTTTCTTTGTCCGAATTGGCTTGGCCTTCATAGGCCTCCTTCTCAGCCCCCGGCAGGTTTTGCCAGTTTTCGCCCACCAGTTTCGCAATCTCAGTAAAACTAAGGTTTTGGCTCTTCAAATCTTCTCTCATCTCTACATAAGCGTCACATCGTTAAAACCGCTTCGCAAAGCCAGCAAGGGGTTGGAAGGGGCCTTGGTCAACTCACTGTTGGAGAACAAGACATAGGCAGATGGAGGTCGTTCAGGGGCATTTTCGTCAGACTAAATCGCTCCAATTAGCGATGTCGTCATTACGAATCCAGTCGTCCATGGATTGTGCTATACCTTTGGATGCCTGCGATACTTGCGTTTCGTCACTCCCTGGACTTCTTGGGTACTTTCTGGTCGGCTTGGTTCGGTCCGCGGGGTCTCGTGCTTAATCTCTTCGGATGTAGGTCGAACGGGTGATACCAATGCCGCACTAGGGGAAATCCCTCGAGCATTTGCTATCCGTCTTTGGAGTTTCTGTTGTTTGTTCCAAGTCAGTCACGTATCCGAGTGGAAGTGGCTTGTGTGATGTACATACCCTTCGATGACCAAGTTTCACACCCAAAACGTCCCTAAGACGACAGTGTCAGCCAACAAGTCTATGCCCACTAAGTTGCCGTACTCACAGGTCTGACTCTTGTATGTCGAGAATGATATCCCATTCGTCAAAGCCTTGATCAACGAACGCGTCGAGATACTGGGTCAAGCCCAACTCCGTGAAGATTGTCTCAAGCTCGGAAGCCATGCAGATGACGGGCCGCATCAAGCTGGCTTTCCTTACGGTAACTGGGTTTCTATTCACAATGGACCAGGTGGTACGAGACATGTATCGGGTACCAATTCGAGTTGTGATGTTGGCCAAAGTAGGCACTGGCGGCCCAGGGTAATTGGGTAGGGGCGTGGTCTCGGCGCCCACCGCTACAAGATGGTTGTTGGAACGAGATAACCCAGGAATATCAAGGGGGAAGGATGGTGTCAGAGTGGTCGTCGTAGCTGGCGATCACTTCGACAGAACGGGAACTTGTGATGACTGAGAGCACTCGTGTGTTCTTCTTGGTCTTGCTGTTCGTTGGCGCCTGAGTCGGTGGATACCTGAGGCGGGGTCGAGGACGGTGGTGTTATGCCCTCCTGAGCGATAGGGAGGTCGAGACGTGTCAACTCCAAGGACAGAGCGTAACGGACTTGGAGAGTCTCTACACGTTCGTCCACAAGCAACCTCTCTTGGTGGACTTATTGGGAGAGTGCGAGGAAAGGTACGACCTATGGAAGGGCAGTGGTTAATGTCGATGAAGTCAGAATAGAACGTGGAGTTTGATGTGGGAGACAGGAAGAAAAGAGTCGAGCGCCATCGCTAAGCAGCCGAGAAGATCCTTGCTAGTTTGAATGATGGGAAGGGAGATGATGAAAGGAAACAAGGTTAGGAGAGGTACCTACGATCGAAAGGACGGAAGCAAGAAAAGAGACAAAGTGGGGAGCAACAGCTGCAGCCGCTAACTGGTGATGAGTTGGAAGCAAGGGGAGATGGGAAAGAGTATGGAGAAGTTTGATAACGAAGAAGCAATTGACATGGGGTTGAAGCCAAAGCTAGACATCTGAAGGGGTGAGGTGACGGGAAGAAGACGTCGAACAGATGCTGAGGGTGTAGATGGTCGAATAGTGGCACACCCCAGACCAGAGTCAGAGAGATGATCTATCTCGATTCTCCAAGCAGGGTTGGCCCGAGTGGGTATCAGGGAAGACTCTTTTCCACGGTTACGGAAGACGGGAGACTGACGGTTGAGAAAGAGGCAGGACTGATGATCTTTGCGGGCAGGTGATCTCGGGTATGATCTTATGAGGTGACAGATGAGGTGACTGGGGAGACAACCAGGCCGGGGCTGATGCAAGTTGAATCGGCTTCGAGGTTCTGGACCTAGGGTTCCTGCTGACCTGGTGTGGATGCACGATGCAGCGGCAGACGAGGAGGTTGAAGACAAATGGGTCCGTTCGAGGGTCCTAGAGGGTCCGAAGGGGTGTATGATCTTCTTTGTTATTATTCAGAAGAAGACTTTAAATTGGAGGAGGAGTGTGTGGGAGTGAAGAGTTGAGGCTGTTATAGAACACCTTCACGAGTGCAAGTTGAGGTGCAATAAGGTAAGAGGAGGGTACTTGAACAAATAGTCAACAATAAGTTTGGAATTAGGGCATCTCAGGATCCGCACGGATCCATTAGCAGGGTCCAGGGGAATGGGATAAAAACAGAGAGGTACCGCAGCCACCGGCAAATGAACCAGGCAATGGGAAAAAGGACAGGGTGTTGAAGCGAAAACAAAGCTTGGAAAGTCGTGAGAGGAGCGAAGGTGAAGTGAAGGCGTGTGGAGAGAAATGGCACTGGCACAGCAGCATCGGATGGGGACCGGGGGGGGGTGGAATTCGTGAAGGGGGTCCTCCTGGGACTGGCGTCCCGCGCCAAGGACGGGCGTGTTGGTATTCCTCGCGCTGTAGAAATACATGCGTCCAGAAGCCCTGGGTCTCACTTGTGGCATCGAGGGGCGCCACCGAGCTTGTCTAAGTCGAGAGTCGTTTTCTTTGAGCACGCGTTGGCATTGTGTCGCGGCACGGCACTTTCGTCGCGAGGTTATGGCAAATGCCAATCGACATTCGCCGACCTCCATACCAAATCTGCCAAAGCTACCACCCAACAACCAACGGCCTATTGGATGCTCCTCCCCGGCCTTTGCTTGTCAACATGCCTGTCGAGACGATCACCAGACGTTGAATTGGCCCAAGCTGGCTCCAATCCCGATGTAACAACGAACCACGTCCAGATGCCTGGGAAGACCCAGCCCATCGCTCCTCGACATCGTCGTTGGAGTCGGAGCAGATGAGAAACCCAGACAGCTGACTCAGATGCACTGAGAATTTGGCCATCTTGCTGGTCATGCTAACTTGCGATCACGGCAACAATACTCTGAACATGTTTAATAAATATCCGAGGCTTCGTTCGGAAGGTTTTGGTCGGCAGGTCATGGCTTGACTCGCAACGACCATGTCAACTCATCCCTCAGTTGACCAACTGACCATGATCGGATAGCCCTGGGGAAATGCAGAGATACACAGACGTTCACATCGGCCATGGTCAGATCTCGATCCCATTCATGCTTGTATATGCGTGCGTGGTGAGAGGTCTTCTCCCGTGCCGTGTCTCGCCATGCACAAAGTACAGAATCGTTATCCCCATTCCCCTAAACGAGTGAGAAACAAAACGGTTGTGGCCTGCATCGTATCGGGTTTCGCCTCGCGGAACGCATGATGAGTACGTTCGCCCAAAAGAAGTTTTCGACGGCTTGCAAACATAACGTTTTGCTGTTCCAAGGGGGGGGGGGGGGGGGTGGAGTGCCCCCCGGACGTTCCTGATCGCCATCGAGCCATGGTTTTGACGGAAATCGGATTTTGGCTCATGGATCGCACCACTTACCACTCCAGGTCGGCAGCGGAAGCCTCAGCGGGGAGTGGGTTTTTTTTTTCTCGGATTCTTAATAAGCTGCACCACAACCACGCGGTTTCTCCCTCTAACTGCCCGTTGTTCATGACCACATGGCATGGCCTTCCAAGGTTTGGATGATAACCAAGGTGACCTCCGGCTTTCGTCATGGCGTCGATTAGGTGTTCTGTAACTGGTGAAACCTCAGTCAAATGGCCCATCTTGTAGAACAAATAACGGGTTGACCTCTGCATGAAGCGATATATCTCCCATCATTCCACCACGGACCTGTACCAGAAACTGAAGTTCGCCGTCGATAGTTTCGGCGCTTCGCCGGTGCGCCGACTTTTCCCAACGATTGTTGTCTCTCCAGTGTCTCCAGCAGGTTCCAGTGGTATTCGGGAAAGCAGCGAAGCGAGGAGCACGCACTGATAGCAATGGCCCATGAGCGACGACACTGCGCTGCTAAAGCACGACCAGTGACACTGTGCCGGAAACATTGACCCCGGAACCTTGGTGTTTTCGGACGAAATCGCCCATTTTCGACAATGGGAATTTGGAATACCGTTAGGGCCTAGAATCTCGATCCTTCAAGCCAAGACGTGGGCGGGCATTGGCTGACCAGCAGGCCGGAGAAAGTTACGGTATGGCCCCATGTGACTCTATCGGTTCGGTGGTGTCCGTGTGCCAGGGGTTTCTCGAGAGGAAGGCCGTTACTTCATGCGAGATTTCTGTGTACCGTACCCAGCGGTCATGATGGCGAGCCGAACACAAGGCGTGGAGCGCGGGTAGAGAGCTGGGATGGGGCTGGCTCGGCTGGGACTGACTGGGACTGGGGTCGATCGATCTATCGCGACGCACCAGCCAGCACGAGAGGTGCACCAACCAGCGCAAGGCCAAGCCCGGAGCTTTGCAGAGCAATTGGAGCTGGTGCTGCTGGTCACGGCCATTCGGCCGGGGCTGGTTGAAGGATGCCGCTTCCCCGATGAGCAGTTTGGGTGGAATGGTCGGTCCATGGCGCCAGAAGCGCAGCCTGCAGAGGATTCACGGGTTGTGGGTGGGCTCAAACGAAGGTTGAGGTGATGTGTTGGATGAAGAGTCATGAGTCTAGAACACGGGCGAGATCTCACGACATGGAGAAAGAACGGCGAGGTCGACTACCTGCCTAGGAAGAATGCTTACGGAGTAGAAGGAAGGAGGGTGTGTGGTTAATGTGGGTAAAAGAGGGAAAGAGCCACCCAAGTATAGGTACGAGGGACAAGACTCCCGGATTTGGTACTGAACAGAGACTCGAGTGTCTCAAACAACAGGCAATGTGCATCGGTGGACGCACCTTCCCACCCATGGTATTCCCGGGGTTTACCGTTCTCGCGTGTTCCCCTTTCGGGATTAGATGCATGAGGGCACTGGAGACTTTCAGCCGCCCAAGTCTTTCTATTTTGTTCATTTCAATGCTTCAATTCCGTATTTGCTGAGGCGCACCAAGCAATTCAATTCCCTTTCTTTGCCGGGCCATCAACTCGACCAGCGCATTGGCTTGGCAGCCGATCTAGGCCCTTACCATGACTCCCGTCCCTGCACAGGCCTGTAGGTGATTGGCCTCTGAACCTAAGTTACCCGGATGGTGGGCGCGCAGCCTCGAAAGATCCAGCGGGTGTCATACGGGGGGTACGAGAATGACCTTTCTTCAATGAAAGCAAAGAGACGTGATCAAGTTCCGGCCTACCTCACAACGGATAATAGGAACGAGACGAGTGGACTCGAGGCCCGGGTTGGCTTAGCAGGCTGCTGTAGTCTCCGTGCCGGGCGTTTTTAGTCGCCCGTTACACATGGCAAAATAGGGCCTATTGCAAGCCCCATGGCATGGTTCATCGCGTGGCCCGTCGGATGGCTCGTGGTCTGAGGAACTTGAGCTCAAAGGCAGTGAGACTTGAGAGCGCCGGGCAGCCCCCGATTTATTAAGTCGGCACATTGGGCTTGCACTTGGCCCTTGCGTTGGAAGGGAGACTTAACTCGGGGCTTGACTCTCCTCGACAACGATTCGTCCTCGTTGCTTCAATTACGAGCAGAGGTTACAAAGCCACGAGCTTGGCGTTCCCAGACATGTTCCAGACCGCAGGGCTGGGTGTCGGTATGGCTGCTGACAGGTACCATCCACGACACGAGCTTCAATGTTTGATATTCCAAATAGGCTGCTGAGTCATGAATCGCGGTGTAAATCAGCCCCCCCTCCCCCCAAGTGTTGTGTTACGCGTTGGCTGACCCCTTGGGTGGAGGCTCATTGCCTCCCTCGGATAGCCGGGTGCCTCCTCGTTAATCATCACCACCACCATCATCACCAGATCTGGTCCATCGCTGGTCCCGGGATCTACGGTTGCACAAACCTGTCGGGGATCATGATTGCACCAAACAAACCGCATCCGCACCTAACATGCCGATTTCCGCATTCCAAGAAGCTGGAGGGCATTTCGCATCAACTCGACGACAACAACATAGTCGGTGTTCGGCGATATTAGACAATACCATGATCTCTCATGTGGGTGTACGAATGCAGCACCGGTGTAGTTAACAGCAAACGGCCAAACGAACAATGCCCTCGGCCACGTTTTGTCGGAAATGGTTCGACGCCGCACTTCCAGCATAAGCAAACTTGCATGGCCCACGGTCCAGGCCCAAGGTGCCAAATGTGGGCGTGAGCCCAGACCGATCGATGTCGACCCAGATCCCAAAACCTCCGACCCCAGTCTTCAAGGGTCCTCACCCTCCAAAATAGGAACCGGAAGCAAGCCACGCCACGCGATGTAGATTTTTTGTCGGGAGGCCATTGGGTGAGGAAGCAGCGCAACAACGGCAGACAGCCAGGTCGGCCGAGGTGGCGGGGAGACATGCATGGAAGAAAAGAAGGAAAAAGTAAAGACGGGCCCCTGACGACGAAGATGGACGAGCGTACAAAACGGTCGAGGATAATGGCCTGGAGTTCCCGCGATCTACGAATACAAAGCACGCGTCGATGTGCCGTTGGTCTGGCTTAGCCGGATCCTGTCCCGTTCTTTTCGTTTTGACGCTATCCAGGATTGCATCCCATCCACCTTTTGTTCAGCTGGGTTTGTCACATCCTGGAAATCTAGACCCAATCTACCATCTCCACGGGCATCGCATTTGCCCACTTTCCCATGAACCATACCCGACGTTTTTCGGGCGCTTGTTTGGAGGGAGTGGAGAATAGGCATGCGCCGTCGACGCAGAGTTGCTCGTAGGTGTGGCCATCTGGAGTCATCGTAAGACACCATGACACCCAATGGAGGAACAGTACGTCTCATCAATTGATCAGTACTAGTAATCAGCCCAGGCCTAAAATCATAGCTCACACTCGCACGCACAGTAGGTGGCACAGTGAAGCCTCCCCTTGTCTCCCGTGGGCCCGCCACATGCCGCAGGCTGAAAGATCGACTAAGCCTGATGGGAGCCCTGGGAAGGCAGGTAGCCTTGCCTAGGTTGTTGGCGGCAGTGGAGGCCTTGGAGGGAAGGCACCTCGTAGCGTCCAGTGGGTAAGCCCCCGCCGGGCACCTAATGCTAATGGAGCTTCTCTCACAAGAAATCAACCGTTCGAAACTTGCACCTCACACATTCACATTCCCAACTCGGCATCAACGTCTCCGATTTGCGCCATCCCACCAATAGACACCTGCAGCCCCCTGTCGTCAACCAATCTCTCCAAGAAAGAAGAAAAAAAGGAAAAACGTCTGATCTTATCTATCCGCACCTCCGAATATCCCTCCGCCTGACAACCACCATGGCTCCGTCACACGACACCGACAACAACAATCGACCCTCCTCCTCCACCGAATCGGACGCTGATTTAGCTCAGGTTAGTACATGAGCAAACTCCCCTTTGTGTATCCGTACCGTATTCCAGATCATCCATGTCAATTTGCCCTCCCTGACCCGTTGACTATTACCCCATACTATGTACCCATCTCTCATCTCTCTCATCTCCCATCTCCCCCACGTTCCTTGCTTCCCCTCATCTCGATCCCCACGTATCCCGTCTCGGTTCCCTCAATTCGATACTCAATATTTCAGCCATTTGTTCAATGCGGCAGCTCCCGACTTTTCTCGCACCATTTGAATAAGGCCCCCAAGATCGTTTACCCGTTTCGTCTTTGAAATCATGCATCAACTGGACGTCCTTTCCCTCATCACCGCCCCCCTAATGCCCGTCGGTCCCGTCCCCGTCCCAGCATCCCGGTCAAGACCCCAGCAATGTGGTCGAGACCCTTTTCCCGCCGTGCTGTCTCTCGCTCAAGTCAAGTTAGAGGATTGGCATGGCATGGGACAGGCGCCAAAAAAAAGCAACCATGTCAAATCATCAGCAATGTGCATTCATCCATTCACTCCCTCAATCGTTTATGCAATCCAATCCAAGCCCGTTCTCTCAAGTCTGAAACACGAACTTTCCCTCCTTCTTATTCCCTCCCTCCCTGGCTCCTTTTGTATTCATGTATAGCTTGACTGACAGCTTCATTCAATGGTCTAGGCTTACCGGGACCTCGCTAGGTAATTTGGTGTACACTCCTCTGTCCGTTGATTATACGAATACACACAGATCGACTACAGCATCAACCACCATGATCATCGTGATTGAGTCGTGAGGATGCTTTAGTCTTTGAGTTCAAATACTACACAACTCCTGATGATGCAACATCATCCAGACCCCCCATTCCCCCAACCCTAACCCTCTGGATCATTCCCTCTTCTTTTCATTCATTGTGTTACTTCGTACCAGCAAAGGGTGTGCGTTGTCCCCTTACCCCTCAAAAAGTACAGCCCTGCACGCTACCCTTTTTTCCTTTACCGATCTGTTGGGGACAGACTAAAAACGCTACACGCTCCCGGCGTCGCCGACACAAGCGGTACCCGCCGACGAGCTGGGAGACGTCGCATTGGGCGCCTCGACCGTCTTTGTCTCTGATGGTTTCTGTCCGTCTGAGAGGGTCTGAGAGGGCCCAGATCCTCGGAATCGCGCCCTGCATCTTCCTGAGACATGCATATCCACATGTTTTCGACATCTATTCTGCATCCAGACTTCTCGAGTGGGATGGCCATTTTGCATGCGCCTCACACAAATGTCACGACTCCGTATACCGACGTCCGTGTCCGTACCCGAAAACTCCTCGTCACTAAGACACGTCGACAAAGTCCCGGGCCAAGTGTTCCTGATCCCCTGCGCCTTGTGGTTCATACGTCGGTCCAGACCTCTTATTGACCCCATCACGACCCAACCAACCTTCCCCGAAACCCCTTTCAGCTCATGCATGCTTTACAATTTCGTCACATTTCATTTTGCCTTGACATGATTTTCTACTTACTTTTTCTCCGAACCCGGCAACCACGTTGGTGGAATTTGACTAACACAACTCTTTTCCCCCGATGCCAGGGGTGAACAGGCTGCTACTGCCCTCGAGGCCGACCTCACTAAGCTCGAGAGCAAGCTCGATGCTTTCCTGGCTGCCCTTGGAGGTGACTTGGCTGAGACACCCCCATCCAAGCCCGCCAAGGTTGGCAAGGACAAAGCCAATGGAGACGTCGACGCCAACGCAGACAACAAACAGCTGGACAAGATTGCCACGGAGGACGCTTCTGGGAAGGGGGAAGGGGCCTGAACTTAACCTCGGCCTCAGGAGCCACGGTGGTCAAGTAACTGCTGGTTCTTGGACCTGTTGTGTGATGAATGAACGAACCATGCCCATCGTGCTTCTCCCTGGCTCGGTAGGGAATATGTGAATCCATAGCAGTTAAACACGAAACCACCCCGGTTACAATAGACAGCAGACATAGTTGGGCCATACAAGCGCAAGGGGAGAGAAATCCCCCAACAGTTCATATTCGCTATCCATGCCTGACTCCCTTCTTCATATACCTACTACCTAAGGGACAACCATGCCCAGCCCAAGCAAGATGCAGAATCGTCTCTACAGGAAGTTCCCAAAACGAAACCCCACCTCTTGCCCCCATTTCGCACCCAAGTCCCCAGCCTCTTTGCCTTCGCATCTGTATTCCCATACACCGTCTGAAAAAGAAAGAAAACCCAAAAACCAAAGATGATTACACCAAAAAAAAAAAGAGTATGAATAATTATCCTTCTCCCAAAATCACCTACTTCTCCCACCATATCGTCCACCTCTTCTTGAGCAGTTTAGGCTTCGAAAACTCCACCAAGATGCTTATAGGCAGGGATGACAATGCGGTCGATAGGAAGATCGAAAATGCAATAGACGCCTTCTGCCATGAAGCGCGAGGAGTGATGGCAGCACGTTGAAATCGATAGTGGGTGGCGAAACTCGATCCCAAAAGCAAAACCTACAAACTAAAGTAAATACATTTGAAGCAAAATCGACTGCGGAGTAGGATACACCAGACGTCCAAGGCATGAGGTGCGCCTATCCGCCGACCAGAACCCCCCATTCTGGTCTCAATAGGAGCATGACATCTTCCGAAGCAAGGGGTATAGACGTTAGAAGCCATGGTTGGGCCGATAAAACAAGACAGGGCCAAATCGTGCATATCGTGACTATGATTTCCGGAAAGGGGGCGAATGATTCGTGGACAAGCAAGTCCGGTTAATCGATGGTATTCGGCCATCAAGCAATGTTCTTCCTTCTGCAAATCATGCCATGTAGCGAGGCAAGGTTACTGAAGCTCGTCGTATATCGTGCAGGCCACCCTGTGGTCCTTGTGTGAGTTGGGAATAGGCTTGATCGACTCGAATCATACATGAAGTAGCATTTCGGAATGCTCCATGTGGAAGGGCGCGGGAGCACGGATGCGCTTTCGTCGTCTAACTGCTGTGCGATCTCATAAAGAACTGAGAGTGCGCAAACAAAACCGTGTTAGTTGGACAAGCTCCGCATATCAGAGAAATCGAGACGTGCTCTTGCCAAGGCTTCATCCTGCTCCGGCGAAGTGAGGGACGTCCCCTCCTTGCCATTCTTCGAGATCGGTTCTCGGCTAGTAAACGATCGGTTCTCGAGTGGGGGTCGTGAGAGGAGTGCCTGTCCACCTTCCTTATGTCTGGACGACTTTGCTTCGGCGTGCATGGCCAGCTCGCGTTCGCGGTTCTTTTCGAGCAGAGGACCTCCGAGGGTAGCGCACTTGAGAATCGTCTGGATCAGGTGGTTCTGCTGCAGAGGTTTGGAAAGATACTCATCCATCTGCGCTTGGATGCACTTTTCACGATCGCCCATCATGGCGTGGGCAGTAAGGGCGATGATGGGCGTTCGGTGAGTTCCCATACCACGCTCGTACTCTCGAATCTTACCCGTCGCTTCGAATCCTCCCTAGTAAGGGTTAGTTGCCTCCATGCAAGTGGCATATAGAAAGGAGGATAGGGAATTCCCTACCATGATCGGCATCTGAACATCCATCAAAATGACGTCAAACTTCTTCTCTTTGATGGCCTCCACGGCTTCCCAACCATTTCCAACTACCGTCACCACATGGTGATACTTTTCAAGAATCTTGACCGCCAGTCTCTGGTTGACTGTGTTGTCCTCGGCGAGCAAGATTTCAAACGACTTAGTGTTGTCCGCAAGCGACGGCGTGGCCCTGTTCTCCAGCGCAGGGATCATTCCGTTGGAAAGATCGGTGAGTTTGCAGGGTGTTGTCATGTACGATGTGATGCCCAGGTCCAGGCACAACTTGAGGCTAACATGGACAATGGGCGCCAAAAGAACAATGGGAAGGTACTTGAAGTCGTCCACGGCTCGAAGCCTCCTCGCGGTATCAATCGAATCGACGATGATGGCATCGTACGGTAGAGAGCTGCCTGATTGCAAGCGCGCAAGGGCAGTGCTCTTCTCCGAGTCAACCACCACCGGATGAAGGCCAATCTGCTCAAGCATACCACGGATAGAGTTGCCAGAACGCGACTGAGCCTTGTCAACAAAAAGAACCTGGTGTCCTCGGTAAGGTCGAAGCTGTTGCTCGATCATCTCGGCGTCATCGGGTGCCAACCTAACGCGACAGGTGAAGTGGAATTCACTGCCTTTACCCTCTTCGCTGATCACCCAGAGGTCACCACCCATCAGGTTGACGAGCCTCTTCGAGATGGAGAGACCCAAGCCGGTGCCACCAAATTTGCGAGTCATGGAGCCATCTGCTTGTTGGAACGTGTCAAAGATTAGGTCCAGCTTGTCCTTAGCAATGCCAATACCGGTGTCTTCGACAATGAACTCGACAGCATATTCGCCAGGACCAACATCCCCCTGGTCCATGCGCTCCTTGATGGTGAGGCTGACCTCACCATGCTCGGTAAATTTGATTGCGTTGCCCACAAGATTGAGAATAATCTGTCTGAGTCGGAACGAGTCGCCTATGACATAGTCCGGTACAGAGCTGTCCACTTTGTATGTGAGGTCCAGAAATTTCTCGTTTGCTTTGACGGCCAAAGTCTTGAGAGCGTTGAAAACGGTTCCGCGCAGCGTATACGGGATCTCCTCAATCACCATTCTCCTAGCTTCGATCTTGGAAAGATCTAAAATGTCGTCAATGATCGTCAGGAGGCTATTGGCAAGGTTATTGACAATGTTCAGCATCTCCCGTTGATATTGCGTCAAATCCGTATCGAGCGTAAGTTGTGTCATGCCAATGATGCCGTTCATTGGTGTTCGGATTTCATGTGACATGTTTGCGAGGAATTCTGATTTCGTCTTGTTGGCCAGCTCAGCGGCCTCCCTGGCTTGGGTGTTTCTTTGAATTGAATCCCTTAGATTCGATATCATCTGGTTGATCTTTCTTTTGAGCTCGTCCATTTCGCCAGAAGCTTCGACATCGACCAGCTTGGTGAAGTCGCCGTCGGTTGCCAGATTCGTGATATCTGAGAAGGCTCGCACTTGTGTGGTCAAGTTGCTAGCCATGGTATTGACATCAGTCGTAATCTCTTTCCATCTTCCATTGAGCCCAGCGACGTCGGCCTGAGCTCCCATCTTACCATCAACACCCACATCCTTGGCGACGCGTTGCACTTCGTAGCAGAAGCTAGACAGGCGGTCAACCATGTTATTGATGGTCTCTTTCAGCACTTGGATCTCTCCGTTTGCCTCGACCTTGATCTTTTGGCTCATGTCGCCATTTGCAATGGCTTGTGTGACGGTAGAAATGCTTCTGACCTGGAGAGAGTGTTAGATGAGGGTTGAATCTGAGCATGGTGGGATCCTAGATCTTACCTGGACTGTTAGATTTGAGGCCATAGTGTTGACGTTTTCCGTCAGATCCTTCCATTTACCCTCAACATTGGCAACCTGAGCCTGTCCACCAAGGGTTCCATCTGTTCCGACTTCGCGGGCGACTTTGCTCACTTCCACGGCAAAGGTACCCAAGCGATCCACCATCTGGTTGATGGTGTTCTTCAATTCTAAGATTTCGCCCTTGACTTCCACGCCGATCTTCTTGGTCAGATCGCCCCTGGCCACAGCAGTAGTGACCTTGGCGATTTCTCGGACCTGGGTAGTCAGGTTCATGGCCATGCCATTGACGTTTTCCGTGAGATCTCTCCAGGTACCCTCGACATCGTGCACGGTGGCTTGTCCGCCTAGACGTCCTTCGGTTCCGACTTCTCTGGCAATCTTGGTGACTTCACGAGCGAACTGTTGTAGCTGGTCAACCATGGAGTTGATGGTAGACTTGAGCTCAAAAATCTCTCCTCGGCAGTCTGCCTGAACTTTCTGGGTCAGGTCTCCCTTGGCGACGGCTGTCGTGACCTTGATAATGTCTCGTACTTGAGTCGTCAGGTTATTGGCCATGGCGTTGACGTTGACAGTCAGGTCGTTCCACATGCCCTGAACCCCTCCAACATCAGCTTGTCCGCCAAGTATCCCTTCGGTTCCGACATCTCTTGCGACACGAGTAACTTCAGAAGCGAATGTTCGTAGTTGATCCACCATAGTGTTGATAGTCTGTTGTAGTTGTAAGATTTCTCCTCGAGCAGGTCTCTCAATCTTCTTGGTTAAGTCTCCATGGGCGACGGCAGTTGTCACTGATGCAATTTCTCGTACTACACATGGATGTATTAGAGATAGGTAAGGAGAACAAGTGACGTGGGCGATGATTACCTTGATCGGTCAGGTTCTGTGCCATGACATTGACTGCGAGGGGATTAGATGGATACGTAGGACAGGGGAAGTGTTGTAGGGAGGTACCATTGTCGGTCAACTCTTTCCATACACCATCAACGCCTTCAATTCGAGCCTGACCACCCAGCAAACCTTCAGTGCCGACCTCACGAGCTACACGTGAGACTTCACTGGCAAAAGTCTGTAGTTGATCCATCATGGCGTTGATGGTTCGTTTGAACGTAGTAATTTCAGGATCCATTTCAACAGTGTTCATGCGAACCTTCATGGTCAGATCGCCGCGCGCGACAGCAGTTACAATCTCACCAATTTCTCGAAGAGCCTTCTGGAAAGCCTCGTTGGCCTTCTGGTGTTTCCAGAGTTCTCGCTCCAGAGTCGCGATACGCTCTTGCTCAAGCACCTCGAGGGCGCGTTCTTGCAGCTGCTTTTGCTCGAGGAGCTGGGCATTGACGCCGGCAAGCTCCTGGCGCTGGGAATCGAGAAGCTTCGACTGGTCGTCAACATGCTCGCGCAGTCCTTCGAGGGCTTCCTTGGTCAGCTTGACAAAAGGCTGATGCGGAGAGTGCAAGCTACCTTGGGCGTGGAAGAGTTTAGTCTTGGGGCGGGCGGTTAAAGATATTCCTTCTTCGTTAAACAGGTTGTCGATGGTTTCGTTGGGGGTTTCGGGGAAAGTATTGCCGGCGGAGGCCTGACCCTCGAGTTTGCTCACTCGAAGAGCGAGTTTTTGGAGTTCAATCTCGAGATTTCGTTTGGCGGCCGACTCACGGCCGGGGAGTTTGACATTGGCAGCGACACCCAAGGGTATCGAGTTGGCCGAATGCGAGTGGGAGGCGATCGAGGCCACAATCTCAGCAGCGGCTGCCAGGGCCGCGTCGTCGACCATTCTGCAGGGCAGAGACTGCTAAGCCGCAGTCAGACGATGGATGGTTCGAAAAATGCGTGGCGAACGCAGGGCGGAATTGTATTCGAGTCAGGAGTAGGAAGGTTGATGCAAAAGAAGTTGGGCGTTGGTGAGGATAGGGATCGAGGGGCCGTCGAGGGGTCGATTTGTTGGAGCGAGAATTCAAAGAGATAGCAAACCGCACCGCATGCTTGGGCCAGGGTATCGGTACCGGGGGCGTTTGACAGCGCTCGCAAAAGCACAAAGCAAAGGACAGGACGCAAACGGGGAGCAGTGGTTTGTTAGTGAGACCTGGTGAAGCTAAAGGTTCGAGAGAGGCTGTTGCGACAGGAAGCCCTCACCACAACAGGCTAACAATGTAAGGACAAGACAAGGAAGCGACACTCTGAACGAAGCGGAATGGTGAAAGACCGGTTGGGATGAAATGGGAGACGACAACAAGGGACGGAGGCAGGCGGGCCCATCAGCAGCAGCAGGAGCGACAGAGCGCTAGATTCCCTTTTTGGCTTGGCTAAAATTGGCGGGGGGGAAGGGCCTTCTGGGAGGCGGGCCAAGAAAAGGTGGGTGGGCTATTCGGTGCCTTACCTACCAAGCCAACGTACGAAAGGAAGACTCCCTGCACATTGGGCTCAACGCGTAGCCTGAGGAGTTGGAAGGCACGTGTGAGAACAGAGCGTCAGTGTGCAGGAAAGGGGCTTCTTCTATGATTTTGTTCCATGTTTTCAAGTTCCCTTAGGCGGAGGTCGATGCGCAGTACAGGCACCTCACTCTACAAAGTAGTACAGACGAATCATGCGCCCTGAGGTCGCAGGCGGTCCAGCATTGGAGCATCCCGTCTCCTCGACGGGACAGCAAGTTAGTTACTGTCGTTAAGGCGGGGCCGGAAGGTGTCGGCCTCGTTTCTAACGAGGTCTAGCTTCTTGAGGTTTTCAAAGAGACGGAGAATGAGATGAGCCCGCACTTGTGGTACCCGAGGAGCTGCAGTGTTGCCGCCCGTCCAATAAGGATGATAGCGTAGTGATTAGCAGAAGCGCAAGTCCTCGAGTCAAGCATCTTGAGAAAAGCTCACATTGATAGCCTTGTGTCTCTAGATATTACATCATTACTTACTCCCGTGTTGCGCAGCGTGCGCATGTCGTACGCATCAGATTTCGAAGATGGGCACGCATGGTTGAGCTGCTGCATTTGACGTGGATGGTCAGTGCGAAAAGTCAATGGGCATACCAGCCTACTACGTGCTTACTATCTTGGTCTACAGGCTCCAGTATGTCTAGGATGTCCTTGTTTCTCACAGCCGAAAGAGATCTGTCCCGAGTGACACAGAGGGAACATCTCGTCCTCATTCCCCATACTACATCCGACATGGCGATCGAGAAGGTCTCTTCCCCAATCCTTCGATTCCTCCACGAAGACTACAACTCTGCCTCTCCTTCACTCTTGGTCGCCTCCTAATAGGGCGGAGCTACACCTCCTTGCCACTGCTCGCTTGAAGGGACAAACAGCCCGTAATCCTGGCGAGAGACCCTGAAGGGGGGGCGCCTCATTCGCCATGACTATTCTGGAGGGCACGGCGCACTGGACCTTGACGGGTCACTTGAACAGGAGAGCTACTGTGAATCGATCGATCCGTTCCCGCTTCCTTGGTGAACTAGCACGTAAGAGGGAAGGAGCCAACACGTTGTAGCATTGCAATTGGCCAGCTTATACCTGATTCCCCAGGAGGTCTCTCTGGCAAACAGAGAAGCCCCTTGTCGCAACTCTGGAGCAGGTGTCAAAGGTGATGTACAGAGGAATCTGTTTCAGGGCGTCTGGGTTCAACACTGTCAGGTAAGCTTGAAAGTGTACTGTAGTTACATATTTGCACCCCGGTGTCCAAAAGGAAATTCTCTTGTTTCGCCCTGCAGTCGCCAGCCTCACCGTTACTACCAGGGGTATGCCTTCAAGGCTGAGTACAAACAACAATACATATAGCCGCATGGGCTAATTTACAGGTCCTCCCTGGAGCAATTTGTTCTTCAAATTGGTCTTGGCAAGGGAAGAGCTCCTCGCCCTGGCTAGGAAAGGTACATGCATACAAGGCATGGATGCTCGGAAAAGGTCGTATAGTATTCAGAGGCAGGCCAGTTGGTGCCGTTTGCCTCCAAGTGCTTTCATGTACCTCTTCTTTCTTTTCTTTTTTTCTTTCAGGGGCCAATTCACCTGTCCATTCAAGGGTCCTCGTGAACGCCAACTAACTTGTTTGGAGAATGTAGACCGTTTGTGTGGGGAAGCGTTACAATATTCGCACTGTATGGGTAACTATCGGGACTTCCATGACTCTCACAACAAAGACGAGATTACTCACCAACTGTCTCCAACGCACTTGTCCATAGACAACAACTTCAAGCTTCGTATGAGCAACTCGCAATCCTCACAACGAGAATACGCAGCCTGTTTGCGTTCTTGCAAGTCGAGCACAAATCGACTGGGGTGGGGCCGATACGGGGGGTCATCTCGTGTTCAGGGATCGGTCTTCCATGCAAGAAGGCCCGAGGTCCGCGGAGGTCATTTCAGCACTGCTGCCAAAATTCACCCTCTCCCGTCGGCTCCGACCAAAGGCCGGCGTGGTCTGTCCGAGGCGGGTCCGCGAAGTGAAGGATGTCTGCAACGGTACGTAGTAGACCCTTTGGCAAAAATCGGTCGCCGTGATCGCTCAATGCCTTCCGATGCAATGTCTAGGTCTTGTTACCATTGATGGGTTGACAGTCTCACATCCATGCAGCGGGATGCTCCAGAACAAGGTTGAGATACCGTACCTTACACTGTGTCAGGCACTGTCACTGTCTTCCCCCGCCTTCAGCTGGGTCTGAGCTCTCGGCTGGGCCAGGTGCATTGCATACCGGAGATGCAGGCGCGTCAAGAAGAGGCGAAAGCGTCAACAACACGGAAGAGTAGTGATTGAAAGGTGTGACGGCGCGGAATTGGCAGCACATAGCGCCATTGGGATGGGCGTGGCTGTCGTTTCAGTTCCATTCAGATGGAGAGGGCGGCCTGTAACCGCCTTCACATGCTGTAAGGGAGTTTTCGTCTTTTGTGAAGAGGCTCTGGCGCGGTGCCTAACTATCCCCTTCATAGAACGCCTCAAACGGAACTCTAGGGCTAACTTGGGCCTGGCAAGGGGATCAGAGGCTGGCGGATAACTTCCATCCGTTATTGGCGTCGTCAGTGTCTCTGCAGAAGCAAGATCAGAAGGCATGACTGGTTGGCAGCGTGCGAGTGGGACGGGCATGTGTGGTTGTGGTGACGCGAGCTCATACCAGGGATTCAGAGGACAAGTTGGGCGGGTCTAGAGCAAATCAGCCACCTACGTCATTGGGCTCCACGACCGATCAGTTTGCGATTCGTCGATGGGAAGGACTGTGGAAGTCTCTTCTCGCCCCTCGCTTCGTTTCTTCTTGACTTAAATGTGTGTGAGAACATGTGGGCATTAATTGTGTCGCGTCGTTGACGTGTTTGTGCTGCCTTTTTATCCGTTTCGACTTGCAGAGCTGCCGACTTTGGACATACAGTGCCGTAGGTCGACAAATATATTGGCCCACTCTCTCCGCTATCTGTATCCGCCAATCATAAGTGTCCGCCCGCTGTGGCGCCTCAGTGATGTCATTCACCGACTCTGTTCGCCCTTGTCACGTCTGACCTTTATCGACATTAGCCCTCAAGTATTGAGGACATTTGTCGGCACGCATTCAATGTGTAGGGCGCTCTCGCCGCCATAAATAATATGCTACACTGCTGCCCAATGAGCCCTATCTTACCCTGTGACCCCTGCTCATGTCCGTAAAAACTTCTGCGTAGTTGGCTCCCCTACACGTACGAACTACCAACAAACGTTTCCAATGTGATACCTCATACTTCATTCCGAAGACTAGTAATGATAACTACGTAGGCAAGTAGGTAGGCAAGTAGGTTGCTTCTTGGTCCAGTCGAGCTGATTCACCCGCTTACGAGGGCCCCGAGTAATTATCCATTTCGCCCACATGATGGATATCTGCCGCCGCAGTAGGCGGCTGAAGAGTTGGGGGAGTTGGGGGCACACTTGTTCCGTACGGCCTGCGCGCTCGGTGAATACTGATATGTGCAACCCCATTCCATATCCCCCCACCCAATAACAGTTTCAAGGCGTGTATGCACACTTTGCCCGATGAAAAAGAGAGAGAGAAGAACCGCGAGCGAATGAGGAAGTGCAACGTTGCCAAGACAATCACGACGCGGCTTGTTGGGGGGCCGAAGTTGGGAAGGCACCTTCAACCGCTCGCTCATGCCGCGGGCCGTTGCAACCTTCGAGCTGGTTACGGCAGCTCTCACTCACTTTTTTTCTCCCATCTCATCTCATCTCATGGGTCTTGTCGATCTCGGAGCCGGCTCAGCCAACCAGCACGACGATGCCGCCAGCTTCAAGGTTTCATCCTCTCTGGGGGGCTCCCATGAGTCGCCCTACCTACACAGAAACGCGACGTGACCGCTCTTCCTAAAGCGGACAATGGCCCTTCCATTCTCGCGCTGATCGTCACGGGTTCTTCACGCCTCCCCTCACTCAGATACCGCCACCGCTTTGATAACAACCTCAAAGTCATTCAGCTGATCATTGGCCGTTTACGATGTGTGTCTATCCTCATGCAACTCCCTCACGAAACGTTTCGGCTTCTGCAGGTTTCCATTCTTTGCAGAGACGAATTGGTACGGTAGTGCTTTCTACCTCCCTAGCATTTTATCCAGTCTACGAAACACTTGATGGACTTGAAGCGGGTAGTGGCGCAATACTGGATGAGCACCAAGAACCATCTACCTAATTTGAAACCAGGAGCCAGTATCGGTTGTACGTACTTCGTACCCGAACGACTTTACATTTACCAAGGCATCCTCTCCGCAACATTCCTCGAACCACCACAAACATGTCTCTTTCTCGTGTTTTCAGAAGTTCCCTCTGCCAAGACGTGGCAAAGTGGGCTGTGGACTCTGTTGCTGGAGTGGTGGGCTGGTAATGGACGATCTCTGTCTCGGACTTCACTCGCAGGCTCACAAACCTCACCAAGACAGCGATCGCTTCGCTCCAGCATGTTCGTGAGCATCGAAATCTCAAACGAAGCTCGCTAACATGCGAGACCCTGCAGATCAAACAGAGCCTGGTGCCACAAGGAGCAAGTTACAGGCTCTTCGCCGGCTTGTGTTCCTGATGATGAAAGCCACAACCAGGGTCCGAGCGCATGGCTGTCATAATGCTTGGGCAAAGCTCATTGAACGCTATCAATTGATCAACATCGGCTTAACGCCTCTCAAACCCTCTCCCAGGGGCTCGAGCTTGTTTGTTCACATCTGGACACCTCAGGAGAGGCCTCACCAGAAAGGTCTCCCTCAGTTACTTGTCAACCTCGCCAACTCACTCTTCCCAGGCGTCCCCGCTTTCGAAACAAACGAGGCCTGACCCGTTTGGACCCTGATTCTCTATTCTTTAGTTATCAACAACGGCCACCAGACGTCACCAGACGTATTGCACAGTGCGTGCTTTACTTCCTTCTCGCTCTCACACACGACACACTGAGGCTCAGAGACATCTCTATCCTGATAGGAATCACAATTCCCTCGCCCCCTTCAGTTCGCTGAGACCCCGCACAGATCTCACTGCCTGTCGCTGACGTTAGGCACCACAGTAAGTACTTGCTCAGTTGCAAAAGAGCTCACCCTTGCACAAGGCTTGCACCAGCCGCTTGCCAGAATCACAGAATGTGACCCAAGTGGATATCTCTCCACCCTGCCAACTTGATGAAGCCAGCCAGTCCAGTCGGCTGGGCGTGTTGAATGCTGGATCACATATGGGCGTCCTGCAAATCACTTGCCACCCTGTATCAGCCTTTCGACTTCGGCTGGGCTTCACTTCACTATAGGGAAACTTGCGAGACCGGCTGAAACACATCGATCGCTACGACTCCAATTCTCTCTATCCTTGCCCCGATACGTTCTCCCTTAATTAGGTCCATAGACTACCTACAACCTTCGACTTGCAAGCCCCTTCACCCCCCGTGTGACCAGAGAAATCAACGACAATCAAGCCTCGCTACCTGTACGAATGAGGGTATCTGATGCCTTTCCATCCAGCCAGAACATGAAAGAAACACGGTTGAGCAAGGTCCAAAACACCCATCCTCTTTCCTGCGATATCCATTTCCCATTCCAATTTGCGCTCAAGTCCCGGTCGAATCCCCTGCACCATCTCTTCTCCGAAATCATCATCAATGCGCAAGATATGCTTGCACATGTCTTGTCAATAAACTCATCGTCGAGGTAGATTGTTCCGTCCAAAGTTGCCTGAAAAAGCCGGACCAGCACCGCCCCATCCTTGTGACACGCTATTCTTGACAATGAGTGCCGCCGCCGCAGTTGCCGCTTGCCTTTCCTTCTGGCGGTGTCTCTCCTTGAGGTAGTGAGCCGCCTCGGGTCGCATGCGCAGAATCCGCAAGATCATATCGTCGCTGGGATCTGCCTGAGCTTCCCGGCGCTTCGCTTCCTTGGCTTTGCGCATAGTGCCCAAGTTGCGGCTCATCATGATGCTCTTTCCACGACGAATTGTGCCCATGCTTGCAAAAGCCCCAGCACCACCAAATGTTGCACCAAAGGTCGGGGGGGCGGACAGACGGTTCTGCTGCACACTATTCTGCTGTTGGAGGGATTGCTGGGCGCGCTGGGCTGTTGCGGCCGCCATTCGCTCTGACTCGCGTATGAGACTATTAGTATCCTCGAAGTAGAAGAAGTTTAGCGAAGCCAACTCGTGCCACTTAGGCGACTTGAGCACCTCCGCGGGAACTCCCAGCTGTTCTCCTGAGTGCTCATCCCTGGCGTTGAAGAAAGTGAAGAGCATCTCTAGCCAGTGATATACCACGTCCAGTTCCTTACGGGAAAGCGGCTTCTTCAGAGAAGGTTTTTCCGATAGCGGTGGCACCAGCAAGTTCTCAATGACCATCAAGACTTCCTTCCAAAGGCGTGTCATGACTGCAATCATCGTAGCATCGGTCAAAGTCAGCTTCATTATGGCAAAGTTCTCGTCAAAGTAGGCGAATAACGGCGTAAGGGCCCCTTCAATCTGGCTGGGCGTTGTTACTGGTATAGTTGACGCTCGCTTCTTCCAGAGACTCGTGACGGAAGCTCCAATACCGCCCGTTCCCAGAAGATTGCGCAGCGTCTCAACAGAGAGCGTGGCATTGATTTGGGTTGTAAGCTAGATCAAATTAACACTCGCCACCGGTTACCATTCAGATATCAGGGGGTGCTCACCTTGTCTGTGATTTTGCGAACCATGTCTCGTTCGGTTCGTTTCAAGTGGCGGAAGGCCTTGCCAAAGTGGAACTGAATATCATCTCTCTCGCCTTCCATGCTGACTCTGATCAGCAATCGACCCTGTGAGTCCAGGTCCAGCCAGAACTCGCGAGGCAAGTAGTCGCTGAAGTGGACAGGGTCTAGTTTGAGCGAGGTTCGGCCAACATAGTCATGATCGCCGAATGTATCGTAGTCCCAGATAGTTGCGATCAGGTTCACTGGTCCCTGGACTGTGACGTCAAATGTCTCATCCCATCTCGGGTTGAGGTTCTTCATGATGATCCTAGTCTTGTGCAGGCGCTTCTGATATTCGTCACCAAACACCACGTAAGGATCACTGTAGCCGTTGGGGTCACAGGCCTTGAGATCTTCTGCCTCCACAACCTTGATCGTGAAGGTGTATTTGTTCGGCCGACGAGCTTTCTTCTTAGGTCCGTCAATCTTTTCCAAGATTGCAGCGCATTCGTCCGGGTCCATAGTCTTTTCGAGCTTGTCCAGCTCCTGCATAGCGTATTCGATGTTGTTAAGCTTCACGAACGACTGGTAGAGATATCAGTAACTAGACAAGCTGGGGCAAATGTTACAACATACCTCGGCATAGAACTGGAACGGCTCAACACGGTCCTTGTTGTTCCAGGCATCCTTTGCCAATTGCATCCACCTGTCTTGGGTCGATTGCGTCTGCGCAGCTAGCTCTTCAGCCGACGGACGGTCCATCTCCTTAGCGAAACGACTGTCAACAATTTCACAGTACTTTCCAATGCCGGCCGCAAAAGCCCTGGAAAGAGCCGTCATAAATCGAGCATGGTGTTCTTCATTCCTCCATTCCAGCCTGAGGACTTGGTCAATAGACTGGTTGAATAGCATGAACATGTCGATGATGGACACACTGTGTCGTTCTGAGTCTAGGGGAGCCTGGCCAGGGGTCTCCGAACGGACCTGGAACTGGTCCTGCCTGATGGCCTGGTCCACGTATTCATCCATCCTGTCCTCGGTGGCTCGGATCCAGCGCCAAACGAAATCAACCAAGAGTTCTTCGACACTAAAAGCAAAGGGCCGTCCGGGGAGCGATTCCTGATGGAGCTGACGAATCTCAACCAGCTCCTTGTACAAATCAAAGCCATCCTGGATATCAATCTCTGTGTTGTTTTCGGCAGCATTGTTAAGAATGGTGGCGATGATGGCATTGGCGTCTTCTTCGAAACTAGGGAAGACCTCCTCCACAAGAATGGCTAACGGATTCACTCCCATTATTTCAGGCGTCTTCTTGTATCGCTTCTTAATCCTGTCGCACAGCTTGATGACGGTCTTGCCGAGCTTGACCACATGGCCAAACTCCCACTCTTCCCTCTGCACCGGGATCTCCTTCTCCATATACTGGCGATACGCGTCCGCTGCCCGCTGCCGTAGTGCTTGAGAGAGGTGATCAGCAAATTCGGTTGCGGCATCGGCTCTCGGTGAGAAACAAGGGTCGTGCAAAACGTGGTTATCCATGATGTATAGGACGGCGGCGATCTGGGGTGGCTTCACATCATAGCACTTCTCCATTAGGTCATAAAGCTCGCGCAAGAGGGTCTCATGTATGCTAGAAAGTGTGTGCTGATAGACGGCAAAGTCATGGACGGTCCACCGGCTGGGGTCAATCTCAGTAAGGGCGGCAGTGTACATGTGCATGTGTGGAGGCTTCTTTGCCTCCGGAAGGGGTGCCTTGATGAAGTCAAAGACGGAATCCAACTCCTCGGGTACCAGTTCCCGATCCACGAACTTGCGTGCTGACACCTCAATGAGGACAATGAGCCTCGAGAACTGCGGTACGCGCCATCGTACGCAAAGCTCAGTCAGAAGATCCATAGACTGTTTGGACAGCGGCTGGTAATCAAGATCTGGGTTGGTATGAATCTGGTCAAATCCCATGGCTTGCTGGAGAATGTACTTGAAGAAGGCTCTGGGCTCCGGTGGGATGAATGTGTAAATAGCCTCTTCGACGGCTCGAATGCTGGAGTCACCGCCGAGCGAGAGGGACGCCAAATTGAATGACGGATCAAAGGCCAGTGTTCCATCGGTAGAATTGGATAGAGCCCGGCTAAGATCTGCATAAGCTTTGTCATTGAAGGTGGATTGGGGACGAGTCGGCAATGCCTTATCCAGGCCAGTTGATGATTTGGCGAGCTCTGGCTTAGCTGTGAGGATGTCGAGGATCATTTTGGAAAGCTGAGGTGCCTCAGATTCTTTCCACTCTAGAAACGACTCCTCGAGGTCAAAGTCCTGGCTCCTAAGGGCACCGGGCAGGTTCGCATTCAACCTGGTCTGGTAGGACTTTAGGTCCTGGAGTGCCGCCTCTTCGGTCCACGTCTGTTTGTTATCATTTATTTCGGCCTGCGCTTCAGAAGGGCTCATGCCAAAGATGCTGGCGACGACTTGAACGAGGGGCATGTCCTTGAAGTCATAGCTCAAGGGCACAACCACTTCTACCGTAGTGCCACCATCACTGACCAAGTGTTGGTCATTCGTGAGAAGCTTCTTCTCAAGAGAATTGAGCCTGGACATGAGCTCAGGCTTGTCGCGATCGTGGCCGATATCGCGCAAGATTGCGGCGGTCAATCGAACGAAGAGTGCGAGATGTCGGTCAGGAACGAGTTTCCAGGAGTCATCATCGGGGGCGGCAGCCTTTTGTGCGGCCTTGCTGGCAGAGGAATAGAAGATGAGAATGAGAGGCTCAAGCTTTCTCTCCTTATCAATGGTCTTTCGAAAGTTGCGCTCGGAGAAGGCGGTGTATGCTTCGGCGAACGTCCTCTTGACAGCTGCATCGTTGAAGCCAGGGAGGCGCTCACTGCCGGTGAGGACGCCGGTAACACGCTCAAGGACAGCGGCGCTGAAGCTATGCGGCAGCTTCAAACCAGACGACGATCCAGAGGCATATTCCTGAACTAGAAGGCCGACACTGGTATGGGATCGGGCGGCAGGCTTCGGTGCTGGGACGTATTGCTTTCGCTTAGTCTTGGGCTGCAAGAGGTAGTGTAGATAGGCTGAGCGCAGGGCGAAACTGCGGGCTTCATCATGTTCGACAATGGCATGGGCTTTGGAGGCGGCGCGGGCTCTTCCAGCATCACGGCTGCTATTGACGCGGCGGCCATGCCAGGAGCTGCGGGATGCTGTCGACATTATGTTTGGAGGTGGGCGTCGGTGATTGCTTCGGAGGACAGGTGGTGATGGCGGGGTTGCTCAGGACGCGAGATGATGCCCAAACGGTTGGTGCGCGCCCTGGCTCATGACCAAGAAGAAGAGACGGGAGTCGCAGTGGGCGGCGATAGGGCGGAAGATATTTGGCGAGATGGACGGCGAAAGCTGGACTATGTCTGGGATTGGGGGGGTTTGAAAGGAAGGCGACAGTTGGCGTCTGACAAGAAAGCAGACAGGGAAGGATTGGGGATGGAATGACAAGCTGACTGACGTCTGGACTGGCCCTTGTTAGCTGCTGGCTGAGCGCTGTGGTACGGACTAGGTGCGGTGGAGGAGGAGGAGGCGGGTGACCTCAGCCTAAGGTAAGGCAATGGAATTGACGGTGAGAGACAGAGAGCGGCCTAATAATGGAGACAAACTGCATTTTTCTTTCTTTCTGAAAGGGTTCCGATTGCTCTAAAACTACCCTCGAGTTGATTACATGCATGATGATGGAACACACTTGTCTGTGGCAATGACCGCGGGTGGTGATGGTGCCGCCCAGTGAAGCAACGTCATTCATGGGCTGAGGTCGCCTCAAGCTTCATTAGCCGCTGGTCTGTCAAGTCTGAAGTTCCAAGGGGTCATCAAGCCTCTCCCAAGCAAGGACACTGGAAGCGTCTTGGACCGTCACCCTGAAGCAGGCGCCCGAGCCATTGGAGGCACAGGCCCATTCCCGCGTATCACTGGTCCGTGTGTCGCAGATTGCCAGAGACTGAATGGCGGTGGTGAAGAGATGAGGTCCCGTCAGAGCCCAAGGGTGGGAGCCCGAGCTTACTGCGGAGGCCAGGGTCCATGAAAGATGACGGGGAGGAGGCCAAAATAGATATCAAATCCCCAGGTTGGCTTGCAGCGGTTAGTTGATGGTATGAGCTTGTAACTTCCCTCCACCGCAAAGCGATATTTTTCCAAGCCATGGACGGGCCTGGAGGTCATTGAACCATCTCATCATTCTCATGTTGAGTTCCTGTGCGGCAGCAACAAGATCCGATAGGTGAAATACCTCCTGAGTGACAGGACCGCTTATGATCCATTCGTCATCGCTGGACCCTCACTGATCAAGCATGAATAAGGCCCAACGTGAGAATACGTGGGTGGAATTGATTGCATTAACTTGGAGGCTGCGGATGGTCCATACCTTTCTTGGTCTCGTTCATGCTGGCGGCTCCTCAACCGTCTGCAACTCTCCTGCGACGAGTCGTATATCTCTGCCAAATGGATCCCAGACCCAACGATTCCTGTCCAATTGACGGGCCTTTCGTTCTCCCGGTTCTTGGATCCTGCCAAGGTATTGCATCACCTGGCAGTAACACAATGCTGGGATCGATGCAGATCACCAACCGAGAACGAACGGCGCCACGGCCAAAGCCAACTCGCATGTGGCGGCTCCGAGACCAAGCCTGCGGCTGACTTGATCTTGCAGATTTGTTTGGAAAGTGAGAACAGTGAGATGTGTGGTTCGACCCATGGGCATAGCCCTTCCCGACCGTTGTATAAGACGAGATACGAAAATAGATGCCTGGAGGACATACGCGTTGCTTGACGGCTCAGAACTCATGTAGGTACGAATATTGGATGAGCCACCAATTGCAAAGTCACATGGGCCGTATCGTCGTGGCCAGCTTTGTGTGCAGTCAGCTGGTCGCCATTCTCGTGTTCAAGGCATCACGACGAGAAAAAAGGACCAGGCCACGAGGACACGCATGTCGGTGGCACATTTGCATGAAGCCGGCAATCTACTTTGTTGTAGGCTCGAAAATCGATGCGAAAAGTAACGGACGAAAGTTCGGGTGCCTGGTCTAGGGTGGCCACCGAAGAACAAAAGAAGGGAAGATACGAAGCAAAGAGGCGATTGTGGCTGAACCATGAAAGTGATCAACAAGGAAAGTTCCTTCCTCACTGGATCCGAAACCGATGCGACGAGGGATGGCAAAGATGTGGAGATAAGTGAGAGGTGGAATAACTACCTAACGTTCAGAGGAAAAGGTGGGATTTGATATCGAGAAGCGCCCTGCGACAATTGCGGGACAAGCTAACAACACCGCGGTTGGCGCAGTTTAGTCGCAGGCGCCGTTGGAGACCCCCGTTCATGAACCCGGCCCCGGTCTTGTTTCATCGATTGAGGGAGGTTTGTCCACTCGGCCAATTTTAGCTGCGGAGGATCATGGTGCGGTGTGGTGATGTGTGGGAGAGAGGCACCATGTTTGACTGTGCGTGGGCTGTGCCTGTGCCTCTGCAGTACATGTGGATATCAAACCTCCGCCATGTTCGACCAGGTCCCTACATACCACGTAGTAAGTACGCGGTTTTGATACTGGACACGGAGTCGTCTCAACAAATAACCAGCCTGGGATAATTCCATCCTTCCGTCACCGTCGGTCCGTCGACCCAAATACAGCAAAAGAGCATCCATTCCACACATACGCACTTGCAGCCATTGTTAATGAGAACCCCCCCTAGCACAGAAGCAGCCACGATGCTTGTCGGTTCACTTGTAACCTACGACATGGACAACATGCGAGGGCCAACCAAGCAGACCTCAACGACATGTCACCAACAGATCGAACCCGGCAGCGCCCAATTTGTCGCCTGGTGTTCCCACAATCTTCCAGTTCACGTTGGATCCTGCGCCCTGAACCTTGCCCTGATTCCTGAACCGAACCTGATGAGCCTGTTTACACTTTACCCGACGAGTGTGAACCAGGGGCTTCGAAAAGGCATCAGCCATCATGCCAACCCGGGTTTGTTTTTGGGGCCGTAGATTAGTTGTACCAAGTATGGAGTACGGAGCATTATTCGTATGGATGTGTGTTTGCGTGCGCGCTATTCGTTCGTTGTCTGGCGCACCCGGACACATTGAATCGTTGCCCGACACGACTCCCCATCCCATGATGATGGCTAGGCAGACAACAAAAGAGGCCCACGAACCCTGGGAAGAACGACTCGAGGGGACCAACTCGTAGTAACGCGCTGAACGAAAACCCCTGCCAGGTTGCTGCGGATGCGCTGCCTGCGTGCAAGTGCTGCGTTCTGCATGCTTCTTGCGTCGATGCGCATGTCCGTTTTTTGACGTCTCCTCCCTCCCCTCCTCCTCCTCCACCAGTGACCACCATCTCGTAGTTATCTAACTTACCTGCTACATCCCTGGTTGGCTTTTCTTTCTCTGTCTCCAGCTAGGGCCAGCAACGTAGGATTCCCTTCCCCATGTCACTGTGCCTCTCCGACTTCACGAGGTAAAGAAAACCCCGTCCTCGTTCAACTCGTTGGGCCCCTTTCACTTTCCGACTTCCTCCTCCTTTCTCCTGTTGCGCACTGCATCACATCGACGTTTGCAGCTGCCGTCTTCTCTTTGCGACATCTCGCCACGTGCCCGCCTGTACTCGAGCTCGCGACAACGCAGCTATTATCTGCGACTCACTCCGTCACTCGCTTAACTAAATCTCGACGATCGGCCGCTGCTTCTGTACAACTCGCCCTCTTCCTCCTCGCCCTTCCACCTCCCGTCCGATCTTCGCCATCCAGTGCAGTGCAGCCTTCCACCCCAACAGTTAAACGTCAAGGTCCACGGTTTTGAAACCTAAAGCAACAGCGCTCCACAAGCATCCAAACCACCCAACCGGTCGAACGCCCGCCGCCGCCGCCTGCCACATAAGTAGGTACGCCTGGCCGCCCCCTCTCTTCGCACTGGAGGTTTGCCTGCTGTGGCTTTTGGATTCGTACCTGCTTGGCTCTTCTTGGCCACAGAAGCTTGACCCCGACCCGCGGCATCATTCGTACAGTAGCGAGTGGGCCTCTCCGGTTGGCTCAGCGCCAAATGACGGTCCCTCTGTCCCCCTGTCCCGCCCTGAGCCCCGCGCTATCAACTTGTCCTGTCCTCCTGCTGTCACGGCGTCGTCGCCGCCTGTCGCCTGTCTGAGTCTCGCTGTTGCTGTTGTGCAGCCGTCTTAACAAAAAGATCCCGACAGCTGCTCGGCTTGGCCACAGCCTCCCCCCGTCCAACCCCGTCTACTGCTGCTCCCCAACGCGCCTCGAGATGGGCATCGTCAGCAGCAAGCCCGACGACGGGGCTTCTCTCTACCTGAGAGACCAGAATCGATGTACGATGACATCCTCCCCGGTTCCCTCGCCGCCCCCCTCGAGGCGACTCTTTCCCGCCGTCCAAAGCTCGTGACTGACCTCACCTTTGTTGTTTCCAGTGAGCATAACTTCTTTAGTTATCACAAACCCACGAAAGCGCAGTTCCGTTAGCATCGCTCCCAATGCATTCCCAGCGACCAAAGTATCCGTTTCGAGACCTTTGGGCGACACCGCCCCCGTCGAATTTGTCCAGGTGCGTTTGCGCTCATCTCCGTCGCTTCATCGGAGTACATTCTCACGACATGCGCGACCATCTCTAACTCTCACGACAGGATCCCGACCTGAATCCGAGCGCCGGTCCAAGCTTCCTCCTCAAACTGAGCAACGACGACGAGCTGATATTTACATTTACCTTTGTTTTGCGCCAGGCCCAGGGTGCCCCGCCCGCCAGCGCAGACGCAAGACCGCTCCCAGTCGACACCAACATTTCAGGCCTTACCTACGTCTACGCTTCTACGGCCAAGGAAGTTGAGAACCTTGTGACCCGCGAGTTCCATGCCGACCCGAATCTCCACAAGAATTCAAATGTCGCCCTAGTTGGAGACTATTCCACCGGCGGAAGCCCATCCGTGTCGTTCGAATGGACTTGGAAGTGGAAGCCGCCTCGGGCGACCGAGGACCGAACTGGTGGCTGGAGGAACTCGTGTAGTGTAGGAAGTTGCAGTACCCCCTCAAGCGCCATGCTGACTCCGTATAGTTTGTTGAGTATGATTCTCGGGCCCATCAATTGCTCACGTTGGCGAGCTTCTCCTTCTTCGTCTCGGGTGCGCATTTCCCACCCTCCCCAGTTGACAACTAGCTTATCGTTCTTTAGGATCACCCGCATCTTTGAGTCACCCCAATTCACCATCACCTCCATTCCTCCTAGCATCTCCGCCTAAGATCCGAGTTGCCTCGGCCCAATCAGTCGATTCACGCATGACGGTCCCCGACATCGACGAGCCTGTATCACCTCTCATGCCAGTTGCCGAAGCGCCCCCTCTGCCTCAAGCAGCGGCCCCTCAGATTACGGAACCATTCAAAGTCGACATCAACTGTCCAAAGCCCACGGACGATGTCGCAGTTAGTGACGACGGCCCTGTCTTCCGGGCGACTCTGAAGGCCCTGGAACAGAAGACTGGCAACCTGAGGACACAGATGAAAAAGGTCCTGAAGAGGGCAGAGCATGCGCAAACTTGCCAGCAAGACGCCAACGATGCGTTCCTTGCCTTTATTGACTCGCTACGGGAGGCTTCGAGTACCAATGCCAACGCCGTCCAGCCTGCCCTGGAACATTACTTTGACAAGATTTCGCGAGAGATCTTGGCGTACGAGCGACAAAATACTTATAATCTTCAGAAGATAATTATCGAACCCATTATGAAGCTCTACCAAATCGACATCAAGCAGGCCGAATCCAAGAAACGCGATTTTGAGGAAGAGAGCAAAGATTACTACGCATACGTATCCCGCTACCTGGGCCAACGACAGGACTCCGTGAAGGCTAAGAAGCTTGCGGATAGCGACTCAAAGTATCAATCGAAGAGGCGCATCTTTGAGCTGAAACGTTTCGATTACTCCAGTTTCATGCAGGATCTGCATGGCGGTCGCAAGGAGCAAGAGGTTCTTTCACATCTGACAAAGTTTGCTGATTCCCAAACGCGAAGCTTCCTATCCACTGCAAAGAAAATCGACCTTCTTCTTCCCCAGCTTGAAGCCTTGTCCTCCGAAGTCCAGGAGGCGGATAAGGAGTACCAGTATCAAAGACGGGAGCGAGAGGAAAAGCGACGTCTTCTTGAGAAGAGCAATGTTCTCTACAAGGAGCCCGAACAGTCAAGCACCACAAGTTCCGCGCCGCTTGCCACAGCCTCCAACGGCCATACAGGTAACACCTCAGATTCCGATATCGGCCGGGCAGACAGCACGGGATCCCAACTTAAGACGGCGCTCTCTGGCGGTTCGGGTAATGGCTCAACTGGTGTTGCTGGAGCCACGGAGCTCTCTAGGTCTCCTGGGAGCCTTGGGCAGTCATCAGTGGGAAGTCCTGTGGCGACATCTAAGTTCAAGGGCATCCGAGATCTCGAAGAACGGGATGTTTCTCAAGCATCACTAAGCCATAGGAAAGAAGGGCTCCTCTGGGCCCTCAACAGGCCCGGAGGCCACGTGGATCCTCGTAACCTGAACAAACAGGGCTGGCATAAGTTAGTTTCTCACCCCTCGCCTGTATATTGACTCTTCTGACCATCATTAGGTTCTGGATCGTGTTGGACCAAGGTAAATTATCCGAATACAGCAACTGGAAACAGAAGTTAGATCTCCACATCGAACCCATCGACCTCCGGATGGCATCTGTTCGAGAAGCTCGCAATGCGGAACGGCGATTCTGCTTCGAGGTCATCACCCCAAATTTCAAGCGAGTTTACCAAGCTACGTCCGAAGAGGACATGAACAGTTGGATCCTCTCCATCAACAACGCCCTCCAGGGTGCGATGGAAGGTCGACAATACCAGGGAGCGCCAAGATCGTCTAATGGCGACTCATCCCTTAAGAGGGACATTGGTTCAGTACTCACCGGAAAGTCGCAATCATTGAGCCAAGGGCATGGCAACACTGCCAACAGCGGGATGCCAAGTCGTAGGATTACGGTTGGCGCCCGGCCAACTGCGGTGCGAACGTCCAGCTCCGGATACGACGAGCACCCGGACAGGCTCCTGCAGATGGTTCGAGATAATGATCAAGGCAACTTGTGGTGTGCGGATTGTGGTTCTGGCTCCAAGGTGGAGTGGGTGTCCATTAACCTGGGCATCATCGTGTGCATTGAATGCAGTGGTATTCATCGGTCGTTGGGTACTCATATCAGCAAAGTGCGATCCCTCACACTTGACATCAAATCTTTCACCGTCGATATTGTCGAGATCCTTCTTCTCATCGGCAACCGGGTGTCAAACATGGTGTGGGAATCTAAGTTGGATCAGTCGCTGAAACCTACCGCTCAAGCAACTCGAGAGCAACGACTTCGGTTCATTACAGCCAAGTACGTGGACAGGGCCTTTGTCGAGCCAATATCACCGACCCTCTCGAGATACGGGACAGCCGACGAGACTCTTCTGGCGGCCATCAAGAAGAACGAGATCCAGCAAGTGCTCTATGCCCTTTCGCTGCGGGCCAATCCCAACACTGTCGACAAGATGAGAGGAACCCACTGCGTATGGCTAGCACTCGCCGCAGCCGACCCAGCAACGCCCTCGCCGACTCCTGGTCCTGGATCGGATTCAGATGGGAAGGCAATACCGTTCCCCATTGCGGAGTTGCTGGTGCAAAACGGAGCTGAGATTCCAGCGACCATGCCTCAGTTTCCCCTGGGACGTTACGCGCAGCTCTACGTGGAGCAGAAGCGAGGGCGGGTCACGCCAAACGATGCAGTGCCTTCGCTACCTCCTAACATGAGCGCAGCGGAGAGAATGCGACGTGAGAAGGAGGCCCGTCTACAGAAGCGAGTGAGCACAGGGGGTAGGCTGGCTAGGTCTCCAATCCCCGAGAAATAGGAGCCAAGGTTTTAGGATCGAATGGCAGGCTTTGGACTCTGCTACCACTTGTACGAATTATCCCGATTGAGGAGCTGTGAGGGTGCATGACCTTCTTAGTTTTGGCAATTGGGCGCAATTTTTACCATTATTACGAAACGGGTTGGGTGGTATTACTGACTTGGGGGGAGGATGGGCGCAGGGAGTTCTATGGCGTTGGAGATGGTGGCTTTGCCCAACTTTTCTTGTCGATGAAGAGACGGACGGCACACACGTGTGAGACATGAGATTCAGTCAGACTTTGCTTTGGACGCAGGAACGAAAGGTATAGGTGGGAAGAATTGTCACTGCGTGTAGACGCGGGCCACACAAAGATAGGGCCGTGATGCGGGTTGGATAGGCTTAGGCCACTGAATTGCAGTGGGAGGCATGGATATTGGATAATGGTAATGCCAATATTGAGGTTTCTCTCATAATTAGGTAGTCTACTTGATAGCAACTGACCTTTGGTGCTGTTCAACTCTGACATGTTTGAGATGGATGTGGTTGATGTTTATTCGTATGGCGAGGGTGGATCCAAAGCTGGTGCGAGATGATGCCGTGATGATACTCACGTCGAGTTTGAAAAGGTACCTACTCTTGAGAGCATGATTTCCCTTTTTCTTCAGTGGGCGAGCTTGGTCCTGTTTGAAGCTTGGAGCAGATGTGGCGCGGTTGTGGTTGCCGTCCATTGTTCTCTTGCTTCGGCGGTTCCCTAATCGAGTCATGGGAGACGGGCGACTCACACTGGCGTGGAACGTGACTGGTCGAGTCACTCAGTCTTTGATGTGGGACGATGCATGGGCCAGGACGGATTTATTATACGTACTGATCGTGGCGGATGGGCTGGGCAGGTGATGGAGGCAGAATGTGAGACATAAGTGACGGTTTGAGATGGAAGAATAACCAAGGTTGGTAGGTACATGCTGATGAAGCAAACAAGTGACAGAGGAGAGAAGGAGAGAGTGGGTGACGAAAACGGATGACTGGAGGGGGATCATCTGGGACTAAGACGGGGGAGCCGTTCATGTCAGTTCAAACGTCTGAAGGAGAGCTGACAGGGCTTCAGCCCCGACGACCCCTACGTTCCGAGGGGAGTGACAATTGTGCGGAGCTTCTCAACCATTGGAGTCTGCAGCAACGGACAAGAACTGGAAACCCGCCGACTGCGCGGTTGAGTCACCGAGATGCTTTCAGCACTGGGCCACCTCATGGACGGGCGTTCGCTCACGCGGGGAGCTCAGATAAGGGTCGGGGAACTCCTGGGTCTGGCGGTGCGCACCCACTCTACGACGTTAGGTGCTGTAGCTTGCTGAGCCACACTTGAGGTTACCTGTAGGGACGGTAGTTATGTCATTCTTGCAAGGGAGGGAAAGGATCCTCCGCTTTTATTTCGAGTATGGATATTGGGTGTCTTGGACGTAGCTACAGTATCAAGAGAGACCATCAGCTGGCCACCGTATGGTAGACTGCTCTCCCTGCTGATACCACCTGCAATAGAAATGGATCAAATGTACGAACAGCACAGTGCATGTGTACTTAACCACAACCAGTCCTCTCATCCTGCATTTCTTCTCTCTCTCTTTCCTCTGCTTCCCGCAATTTTTTTTGGGGGCCGACCAAGTGTGGCTTGACTCGACCTTAGCTCCCCCTAGCCTCTTGCCTCTAGCCTCTAAGCCCTCCAGCACTTTGGTTTTAGGCTCCCTCCTCCACTCGCGCTCACATACAAACCTCCCGGCCCCGGCCTCTTGCACGGCACATCCATTTACTTTCCTTTTCCCCAGGCAACATCGTCTTCGTCGCCTCCCAACCAACACTCCGCTTTCATCTCGTCCTCAACTCCCGTGCCCATCTTCCCGCAGCCTTTCCCCAGCTCCCTGTCGAGCTTCGCCGTGGCAAAACCATGGCTCCGCACACCGAAAAGAGCCAATTGAAGCGCCCGCGCGTCAGTCTCCCTGCTGTTCCTGTCCCCATCTTCCGGAGCTGTTCTGCGCATGTCGCCGATGGACGTGGTCGCACAATCCATCCGTTTTAATCCGTTTCGCTGACCCAATTTGCTTTCTATAGGGTTCATTGCCAGAGGACGAAACAGAAACCAAGAAAGCCCGTCGATCCGAACGTCTGTCGCCTGATGTGGCCGACAAGACCCCTGTGGTGAATAAGCACCAACTCCCTTCACCACTCACACATGGTACCACCGAGGATTCGAGTGAACTCGACAAGGAGCCCACCGTTACACCCCCTGGCCATCGAAACGAAGACGTCACTCCTAAGAAGTCTGATGATGTCTTCTCCCAAGGCCAGGCGCTCTCTTCGCCACCTCAGGACACCCAGCCGCTTAGCCAGTTTGTCGATCGTCATCCTGCCCTTTCTGAAGAGATAGAAGACGAGGTCGCCGAAGGCGTCTGGGGATACCTCGTTCCCCTAGACCCCAAGTATGGCGAGAAGCCCATAGTTCTCAAGAAGCGTAGCGCCTGCCCAAGACCCGATTCTGTCGCAGATGCGACCAAGACCGACCCAAAGCACAACAAGGGGAAAGCGCCCTTATTGAAAGAGGAGGAATCTTTCGAAAAGAAGAAGCAGCACAAGGGAATTTCCTCTAATGGCTATCTTATTGGACGACATCCCGAATGTGGTGAGTAATTGTGATCGTTGCGCCTTTCTATCTCAGAGCTGACCTCTTTCCAGACATTGTGGTCCACGACGGAACCGTTTCGAACCGACACTGCCTTGTTTTTACCGAGAATAAAGGCTCCGATACAGTAGCAATTGTGGAGGACTTGTCAAGCAACGGTACCTATGTCAATGAGGCCCTCGTAGGCCGAAACCAACGGCGAGAGCTTGAAGAGCAGGATGAGATCGCCGTTCATGGCAAGGCGCGCTTTGTGTTCCGCTACCCCAGGAGCCGGCAAACGAGCGCTTTCAAGCAACAATATACCCTGCTCGAAAAGCTCGGAAAGGGTCACTTCGCTGAAGTTTACCTATGCGTCGAGAAGTCAACGGGTCAGCGATATGCCGTCAAGATCTTTACTAAGCACCCCGGAATTGAGGACCGGTCCAAGACGGAGGGCCTACAGCAGGAAATTGGTGTGCTCATGGGCGTCAGTCACCCGAATGTCCTCTGTCTAAAGGACACGTTTTATGAGCGCGATCGGGTGTACTTGATCCTGGAGCTTGCGCCAGAGGGGGAGCTGTTCAACTACATTGTGATGAAGCAGAAGCTCAGCGAGAATGAGACACGAAAGCTGTTTGTCCAGCTCTTCCAGGGCATCAAATACTTGGTAAGTCTTATGAACGTTGGCGTCGCTGGAGAATCTTGTCTAACATGACTGGCACTTAGCATGAGCGGAACATTGTTCATCGTGACATCAAGCCCGAAAATATTCTGCTAGTCGACAAGAACCTCCATGTTAAGCTTGCCGACTTTGGCTTGGCTAAGATTATCGGAGAAGAATCATTTACGACGACTCTCTGTGGAACTCCAAGCTATGTTGCTCCTGAGATTCTCGCCGACTCGAAGCAGCGCAAGTATACCAAGGCTGTTGACGTGTGGTCGTTGGGTGTGGTGTTGTACATCTGTCTTTGTGGTTTCCCCCCTTTCTCTGACGAGCTCTACTCGCGTGACTTCCCTTTCACGCTCTCACAGCAGATCAGGAGTGGGCGATTCGACTACCCTTCCCCGTACTGGGATTCTGTTGGGGATCCTGCCCGTAAGACCCCTGTTTCCTGGTTCCCCTTTGACAATGCTAACTCGTCATAGTTGACCTGATTGATTCCATGTTGATTGTCGATGCCGAGAAGAGGTTTACCATTGATCAGTGCCTCGCGCACCCCTGGCTGAATGCTACTGCCCCCAACGTTAACGACAGCACTGGTGGCCTTGTTGGAGGCATTGCTGGACTCGAGGTCAACCGTCGCGCTCCGGCTCGCGAGCGGACGTTGCTGTCGTCACTAAACACAGTTCATGTCACGGCTCAGCTTGAGGTCGGCAAGAACAAGAACCCAGTCAAGGTCTTCTCGAAAAACAAGACCCGCGTGAATAGCGCGCCTAAGGAGGCGGGGCCCGCTCACCATAGAGCACCAAATGAGTTCATGGAGCTCGGGGGCAAAGGCGATCAAGAGCTTTTTCCAAACGAAGACGAGAGCATTTATCCTGCAGCAGACGGCAAGCCTAAGAAGGCTGGCAAGGCCAAATAAAGAATGAAGTGGCGGATCATGTGCACAGGAGTTTGTGACTCGTACCTATATGCACTTGGAGGAGTTTCATATATGTATCACGGAAATTTTGATCCGTTGTGTCTTTTCGGTGGAAATGGATTATATTAGACGGCGGATACAGGCCGCACTTTCGGAATGGATGAGTGTAAGGGATATTGATTTGGACTATTTATTCGACTTACAAGGCGCTGTCGGCTTGGTTCAATGGGGTGGGCAATCTCTCACCCGCTTTGACGACATAAAAGGAGGTTGACTTGAGAAGATTGTAGGGGTTCATCGGGCGATGGTATTTTCTACCTTTCTTTCCTGGTATTCATATAATGTTTGGCAATTGCTTGCTTCCATCTCGTCATCCTCGCCCTGAACTTCTTCGAAGCTGGAGCATTGTCTGCCACAGGACGGCATGTGGGCGATAAGAGATAAGGGAGCGGGCCGAGAGTTCCTCCGCGTCACCGCCCTCGCTTAGCGCCCACACAATGAGAGCGGCAGAAAATTTGGCGGGGTGGCACAATCCAAGCCCCACCAGAGGGCTATTCGGGCGTCGACCCTGTCTGAACGGGACGCTCACATTCACATTATTCCGCTCGTCGACGTTGCACGCCCCTCCCCTGACGCTCTTCGAGATCGCCCACCGACTCGATTCCCCGCGACCGACCGAACCAACCGAGATCGATTCAAGTTCCCGAGAGGCATAAGGCATCATGGCTGCCACCAAGCCTGCTGGCCAGCCCCAGCTCCTCTTCGTCGATGGATCCTTTGAGGACCTGGCCGCCGAGATGGCCGATTACCTCAAGGCCGAGGACGCCAAGCAACTCCTGAGCCAGGACAAGAAGCCCTCGAACGAAGATGTCATTGGAAAGCTCGTCGCCGCTTCCAACGCGCTCAACACGGTACCCGAGAAGGAGTACACGGCCGCCTCCAACCTCATGATTTACCTGGTGCTCCAGTCCTCCGACCCCAAGAAGTTCCTGCCTACGCTATGCGGCACCTTTGCCAAGCCACTCGTCAACTCCCCAGTCCACGGTGTCGGCCTGTCGCTCAATGCCCTGACGACTGTGTTCAACTTGCTCGAGCCCACCGACCCTATCCGCGCCCGCGTCTTTATGGAGATTCTCAAGTTCCTCCGGGCGCACAGCATGTATGAGAGCCTACGACAGTACCTCGATAAGCTGCCCGAGTGGCTGGCTGCTTGGGGCACTACTCCCGACTATCAACGCAAGATCTATGAGGAGGTTGCCGAGGTGGCCATCGAGTCTGGCGAGGAATCGTGAGTTGGACCCCACCGAGATGCAGGAATATGAGATGTGGGACTCTCCGCCTCTCACTTTCGGTTTGCGAATTGTCTCGGATTTATGCCGGAGGGAATTTTGCGCGACGATGAGACAGCGGCCATTGTCCTCTAGTGTTTCAGTTCCAGGTCATGGTAGAGTCATATTGCTAACAGCATTGCAGGCAAGGCTATGAGTACATCCTGAAGGCTCTGCGAACATTCGATGCTGATGAGAAGGACGATGCCTCTTCTGAGGAGGCTCAGCGACTATCTCTCCGTGCCATCCGTTTGGCTCTTCTCTCTCCCACTTACTTCCTCTTCCAAGACCTGCGGGGCATTTCCAGCGTTCAGGCGCTCAACGACTCCCAACCTATATACTCGCAACTTCTCGATATTTTCGCGGAGCAGGACCTTGAGGACTACAACGACTTCAACGAGGAGCACGAGGGCTGGGTCGAGAAGGAAAAGCTGGACCACGACAAGCTGCACCGCAAGATGCGACTCCTCACCTTTGCCAGCTTGGCGGCTGCCACGCCCAGCCGCGAGATCGAGTACGCCAAGATCACCAAGGCCCTTCAGATCCCCGAGGGCGAGATTGAGATGTGGGCCATCGACGTTATCCGAGCTGGCCTCGTCGAGGGCAAGCTGTCGCAACAACGCCAGATGTTCCTCGTTCACAAGGTCACATACCGAGTATTTGGCCAGAAGCAGTATCAAGAGCTCGCTACGCGTGTGGATCACTGGCGAACGACGCTCCAGAACGTCCTGGGTGTGTTGCAGCAGGAGCACACCAATGCCAAGGCGCAGAGGGAGCGAGAGCAGCAGGAGTTGGAGCGCAAGGTGGCCAACGCGGGCTCGGGCAGCGGTGGACAGGGCGAGCGCCGCCGCCAGCAACGTGAGCGAACTGACAATGACGATTAAGCAAACTTTTTTTATGAGACAGGAGAGAATGGCAAAGGCTGGAGGGTTTGATGGGGATTGGGAATCGGGGGTACATCGATACCCGCTCTGTGTTAATACCAAACATGGGTTGGGGCAAAAGAAATCTGAACCAAAAACGAGGGTTACTATATGGCGTAGCCGGTTTAAGCATGACATGGTCTTCTATTCCCCCAGCATTGAGATAGGAGAAGGGGTGTCGCGAAAGGGGGGCACTCTTTTCTCGGTACGTATTCGTAAATAGAATCAAACGAAGGGCTTTAAGATCAGGCTATTCTGAAGAAGATGTGATGTTATGCTGGTGTTTGTCGAGGGAGGGGGATATTTTGCTAAGGCCATAACTAACATGCAACAGTTGGCGTACTTTGTGGAATGATGTGAGTGCGGGTTAGAAGACTTTGTCGTGGTGATGTTGGACGTGGTTGTTGGGACAATTGAGTGGTTGTCCCGTGCCAGCCCCTCGCTTTTTCCACGGGCATGCAGGATAGGTCGGTACGTACTTCTGGCCCCGCCACAGACATAGATGCGGCAGCTCCCGTCGTTCGTTCCCTTCAAGACCAACTTCAACATCTTGAACTCCCCCACACTCGTTGGATGCATTGACTTTCTTGGTACGAGCACTACATCACGCATCTCAACGGCCAAATCCATTCTCACATCGCCTTTCATCCCTTGAGAACCTGGCTTTCACCCGTACTCATGGCTAGAAAGAGAAAGTCCCGCGTCCCCCAGACACAGTCTCAACTCCAAGAGGAGCCCGAAACTCCAAGGTCGCATAGGCAACGTACCAAGGGTCTTTTCAGCGATGGACAATGGTGGTGTATGCGTCTCTCTATCCCTTAAACTATGCATAAATGCTAACGCGCATCAGGCAACTGTGAACCGCGCAAAAAAAATGGTCCCTCGAGAGACCAAGAAAGAAGGCCCCAACAAGGGCAGGTTCTTCTACAAGTGCTTCGACTGCCGCCTGTTCATCTGGTGGGAGCATGCCAGGATTAGAGAGACTGGGCTCTCCTCAACGTCCAGAGACGCGGAGCAGCCAGCTGAGCCCACGCAGCCCAAAACGCCGTCCTTGACACAGCGGCAGTTGACTGCCTACGGCTATCAACGCACCTCTTCCCGCCGCCACAGCGACTCTGATGAGGACTCTTCATCTGATGATCTCGATGAGCCTACGGCAGCGACGGCGACGAATGTCGGTCTGGCCACTGCTGCCGGCTCAGAAACATCCTGTCCATCAACGACAAAGAGGAAGCGGGATGTATTCGAAGACAGCGACAGCTTCAGCGACTTTGGGTCTGAAGAGGAGAGGGAAATGATTGAAATCGCCGATAAGAGCGCCGAGAAACTGATGAAATCCAACCCAAACGCCTTTGTCACGCCGTCTCACCCGCGGTCCACAGACCTCATGGGCGGCTTGCCCACACCCTCTGTCACACGCACCCTGTTCCCCTCAGCTAAGCGCCAGAAGCAGGTCTCGTTTGAGGAAATCCCGGCCTCCTCGTCTTCCACTCCCGCAACGCTGGGACGGTCCACGCCGAGCATGTCCACCGCATCGTCGGTCACAACGCCAAGCAAGCCGCCCACACATCCTCCGCCGAGCAGTCCGCTCGACGAGGCTACCTACGACGTGACAGACGAGGTCATGGCTCTCCTGCGGACCCAGGCCATAGACCCCAAGGTGCTGAACGCTGTGCAGACCATCCTCGTAACCGCCGCTCGTCGGGCAACGGGCTTTGCCTTGGGGCGGGAATCTGCAAAGGCCGCTGTCAAGGCTCGCGATGAGACAGTGGCCAAGCTGCAGGAGCGCATCGTCGCGCTGGAGAACCGGGAAAAGATGCACCGGAGCCAGGTGACGAACATCAAGGCCAACCTGATGAAGATGTACGAAGACAACTAGAGAGACGACTGGGAGGTTTGGTTACGGGGTGTTCGAGGGGAATGGGAATGGGAATGGCAATGAATACTCAGGAAACGAATGAATGGCGACGGCTGAGCCGTTATGGTGTAATGACTGTGAGCGTTGGGTGCTGTATGTATAGCTTAGGTATACCCCTTTCTGTCCCTACATAGGATGGCAATGCGATAGAGTGTCTTTTTCACTTTGGCAGTGCGATACTCACTTGACGTGATTCTGATGTAGATGGACGGTGTGTCCATTAAGACGATAAATAATAGTAATGCAATGACACCTTGGACGACATATTCTTCTGCTCGGAACAACGCTTCCGAGTCATTCTTAATGACAGAAGGGAGGCGGATAATTCTTCAATGAAGCGCACACCTACAAAAGTCGCACTAGTTCAGCTCGAAAAGCACGAGACTTATTCGATTCTCATGGCACCTCGGACCCGATCTGCGCCAATTGCTATCACAAATTAGATCAGATCAGCATTCGTAAAGGTAGATTTTTAAAGGACGAGGACCATTGTGACCCTCAGTAATTGACTTAGCCTCCCCCAGAAGAAACACCGCAGAGGAACGCTCAACGACCTCACCCTTCTACTTCTAGGCAAAAGAATACCCGCAAGACAAACCAAGTCATCACATCAACAAAAAAAAAAAACCCCAAACCACCTCAACTCAAGGATATCGTTCCACCCATTGCCTCTAATTTGCCAGGACATCTCGCAACATTATCAGGAAGTTGTCCTTCAGCTTATGCACCTCGCTGATCTGGGGCTTCTCTGGCTCTCCCGCGCTTCTGCGAAGGCGATCTTGCCTCTTCGCCCTCCGCCTCCTCTCAGCCTCAATGGGATCAAGTTCGTCCTCCTCTTCCGCCTCCTGTTCGGAATCAGACCCGTCGTCGTAGGCCATATCCTGGAGATCCTCCTCATCAAGGCCAAAGTCGGTCGTCTTGAAACTGTTCATACCCAGTGGCATCATGTCGCTACCGACATGACCCTCTGCCGCCATCTTTTGCCGCGTCTTGTCGTTGTGCCACTTCTTTCGCGCCTCTTGCCAGGCAATGAGGGAGTTGATCTCTTCAATCGCTTTTGTCTTGTCCAGTGCCCCCGAGCTGACGCCTCCCTCGAACAAGGCGTTGACGTTAAGCGTTCCGTTCGTAGGGCCCTTTCGCAAAAACTCCAAAATGCCCTCAATCCATTCCATGAGCTGGGTAAACAGTCCATTGTCGTGTGTATGCACCTCATGCACGAATTTGTAGAAGTTATGCTCATGTCTTTGACACAGATCGATAAATGCTTGCACTGTCTGGTTAGGATCTGCTGAAGCATCTTGTTCCCTGCATTTGTCGACCACCTGAGACAGTTAGTCACTGCGCCCTTGTTAACAGCAGGAATCAACATACCTGAATCATATCGTCCATGAACACAGCAAAGTCGGTAACACTATTGTAGACGTTTGCTGACTTGTACACTCGCACAAGCGGCTCGTAGAAGATCGTGAACAAGTCCCGGAAAAGCTGAAGCGTAACGGGCTCCTCAATGAGCTCAAGCATCATCTGCTTGTCTCGTTGACGAGTGCACAGCTTCAGGAACTGCTTCAAGTACGAGAACAGCTGGGCTCCTTGACGCAGCTCCTCATCAACGTTTTCAACAGCGTTGTTGAACGCGACGTAGGCGTTGAATAGCCTCTGAATTTGCTCTCCGGTGAGCTCGGGCTCCAGAAGATCAGACCGAAGAACAACCACAATCAAGTCCATGTCCTCCGCATCCGCCTCCTCTCGGAGCGCAATTTTGATGTACTCTTCTGACTGGGTGTACCTCTGCAATTTATCTGTGAAGACTGGATCCGCAATCTTGGCACTCAACGAATCGATTGATTTCTGGAAACTCTTGATACCATCGTGGAGAGTGAGAGAAAAGATTCGTTGCATGAGCGACCGAGTACCAAAAGGCTGGGCGAGGAAGATGTCGAGAACACCAGACATGACGGCTGCGGGGTTGGCGATTCGGATCACGTTCTTGATGACCGAATAAGGGATGAGAGAATGGATGCGCCTTGCTTGAGCGAATAGTTCAGGTGAGTTGTCCTCCGCGAGGAACAGGTGATAGATGACAGCCGCAATCTCTATTCGAAGCCATTCCGCAAACTTTCGATATTGAATGCTGAGATCCTGGATCGTCTCTTTCTCTTTAATCTCCTTGAACAGCATGGTAAGGCCGTTTTGTTCTACGATGTCACGTCGGAATCTGAACAAGGTCAGCAGGTTCTACATCAAAATGGGGATGAGCACTCACTGTTCCATATACTCATCCAGCTCAGCCGCTCGCTTTCTGGCAATCTCGTAAAACTGTTTTTGCTCTTCCATCCGCTTCTCATCGAGCTGCTTTCTTCGAATGATGTCTTCAACATCCTCGTCCGTCGGAGTGATCGATTCGAGAGTCAGGAACTCTTGTATGGCCTTGGTGGTGGCAATTTGTGGGTTTTGTAGGAGAGATCGGAGGAATGCGCGAAGAGAGACTCGCTGCGTTTCGCGCCATAGCACGACGGGCTGCCTCGTTGTCAGATTCATACAATGCATTAGAATAAGCCGACTGGGCGTACCTCTTGTTTGACCGGGGATGGGACCATCGGGCTCAGTCTCCCTCCTTCAGTGGAGGCCCGAGGAGATGCGACACCAGGCGAGGGGAGGCCTCTAGATAGCACTGAGGCGGAAGAGCCAGCTCTACGGTGACCTTGAAGCTTGTTAGCACCGACACGAGGATTTGCGGAAGTTGCAAACAAACCGGCAGGGCTCAATGAGGAGTCACCTCCAGCCGCGAGTCCGGTGAATCGAGTAGAAACAGATGAAATAGACGAATCCGAGTCGTTACCATTACTCCAGCCAGGTTTGAGGGTCGTCGTAGTATCGGTCTTGTTCTTCTTTGGCAAATCCGGCAGAATCCTTCCCGGAAGCTCTGTTCGCAGCCTCTTGTGAAGCTTGGCAAAGTCGCTGTATCTTCGGGCAATAAAGTGTTCCAGCTCCCCTCTCTGCTTGATACGAAGCAGGTACTCTGCATGTTTGTGATGCCTGATTGTGTGCTTGACGTTGGTGATACGGACACCTGCAACATTAACGTCCCACCCGTTGATGTAGTTGCCCTCGGGCAGTGTATGCATCACGCCAGTATCAATGGCATTGCTGTCGACGATTTCAATCTCGGAAAACCTGATGCGTTCCTCGAACCCAGACGAGGTTCCAATTCCAGACACCATCATCAGCTCAACGAGCTTCTTAGCCTTGGTAGCCAACTTGCGACGCTTCGTCTCCTCAAGGCGATCCTCGGAGGACGAGATTTGCTTCCCAGCAAACGACTCGAGGAACTGCAATATTCCGTGGTCAGCACTGCGAGGCGCGAGCATTGTCCACTTCTTCATCACTTACCACCTGAAGTTTGTCCTGCCAAAACTCCTTCTCCTTGGCTTTATCCAGGAAGGGGAAATCGCGGACGTGGTTGACGAAGATGTACCGCAGGATGGGGAGCTCAGACTCTTGCGGAGAGACTTCGCCATGTTCAGATCGGAAAGGCGCGCCGAATCGCTGGAGTGCGGTGGTGGAGTTGAGCTCGTTGATTTCCCAATCGACTTGTCTTGACATGAGCTCTCTCTTGAGATCTGTTGGTCGCGATCCATGGTCAGTTTTTTGTCTTCTGTCTGCCGCGCAGACACGCTCATGAGGGGCATCCAAGGGCTTTGCGGGAGGTACAAACAGTGTTCTTGTCTGCCTGTCAGAGACTGGCCTGGAGGCAGCACATCGCCGCTCCTTTGCCGTGTCGCGCGGATGGGTAAGTCGGCGGCCGAGTCTGAAACGACGGGGACAGCCTCTACGGGCTTTCCTACCGATTCTGCGGCTGGCATGGTTCGCGAGAGAGGTGTCGCGACGGTTGGGGTGGTGGGAGCTGGGAGGTGGGGGAAGTTGACGACAGACGTCGGCGACAGAGTTGAATCGCAGTCTAGGCGTCAATGACTTGTCCAAGATATACCCGGCGAGCTATAATGGCCCAAAGCCCTCGGCTCGCACGTCGTTCGCGTCCTTCGAGTTCGTTCGGTCAGCAAGTCGCACGTTCTCTCGGCGCTTCCAGTTTCCAAGGGCCCAAAGATTGTGTGTCGGTGGTTGACTTTGGCGGGGCAAGCTCTCCAGCCTTCCACTGTCAGCATTCGGTTGGCCCCAAGAACGGCCAGAACCTTGGCTTGGTTCCGGCGGGCGTATAGCTGCGTGCGTCCCCTGCAAATGCGTGCGCGCACCTGCAGTTTGCCAGTCCGCGCAGAGTCCCGTCGGCGATTTCAAACGGAACTACGTCAGTCGTGCTTCTCCACTGAGACGTCCGGGTAATCGGGTGTGAGATCGTATTAACACGGGCGCTTCGGCGAGGAGTTTTCTCGGAAGACGGCAAAATGATTCCCAAGGACTAGACTGGTTACGACGATAACAAATCTTCTTCACTCTACGCTCCCTTTATGTACGAGCGGTTTTGTAGTCATGAGTCCTGCCCTCGCCCATCTGAGCGCTGGCGCGTGTGAAGCACTAAGATGAGGGGCATGACGTGTGCTGCCAAGTTCCAAGCCACCCGCCCAGACAACCACAGCCCTGTTATTCGGGATCTCAGTGCCGTGGTGGGAGCGAGGGCGCGTTGGCGAAAACATGGAGATGGTGCAGATTTGCCATTGAGAGCGCGAAGACTGCGAAGCGACGAAGACCAAGTGCTTGCTTTCCACGCCAAGGGCTGCGTGTGTTCCATGATTCATGCATTCATTTCACTCTTCCTCGCCACATATCCGTACTTCCACAATAATCGTGTGGTGCCCAAGTCACCTCCTAGGCCTGCAGTGAAGAGGATCATGAATGAGCCCTGGTCTCTGTCGACTCTCAAATCTTTGTTTCTGGTAATACTCAGACTCACCTCCAATGTCGGGGTTGTTCCACGCCCTTAATGAAAGCAGGGGGGTCCCAAGATGCTATTACTTGATAACCAGTCCCTGGGTAGCCCGGTAGTCAGGCTCTAAGGCACTTTGTGCTGTATTGGAAACAGGTTTGCCCTGCCAGCTGGTCCCCGCGAATCTCCAGCCCATGGCAGTTTTGTGCCACGCTTCATCAGAGACGCGCACTTCATCTCATATTAGACGATGCTGCATGGAGTTTGAGTGAGACGGCCCGATGACCAAGACCAATTTCGACCCGACACCCGGCACTGATTCGCTCGGCATCAAATTTCGCGCTCGTCCTCATAACGATCAACACCGTGGGAATGGGAAAATGCCCTTACCCCTTACCCTCGGCAGGTCATCACAATGTGACTTTGTGGTATGCACTTAACTAATTACAATCACCCTTCTCGCAAAATCGGTTGTTAACCCTGAGTAAATGGCCAATCAACCAATGTCGATCCCTAAGGCTGATGGGTGGTCTCCCTCCACTATGAAAGCGGAGGCGCTCATGTAAGGGAGATGCCCAACTTTGAGGCGCATCCTGAAACTAATCAAACCTGTCTTGCATCAATAGTGAGTCTCGTCCGGGTAATCTCGTTGTTAGCATCATGACATGTTTCTAAAGCCTCAAGTGCACCCTGATGAGTGGGAAAGGTCCAGAGGCCATGTGTCCCCTGGTACCTGACGCATAGGTACACAAGGCAATGTCAAGAAGGAGAAGTCACTTGTTAACAATTCCAATGTCTCGAGATGTCCAAGTTTGAATTCGCCCAAGTTTGGAGAAGGGATATCGGCTTGCTCCTACCTTGTTTGCTCCGCATCAAGAAATCAACCCTCTCCATGCCAAAGACACGGAAACTCTTAATTAGGCCCACCAAGTGAGGAATCTAGAATCTAGAATCAGACAGGATGGGACTTCTAGAATACCGAGTCACTCCCTTCGAAGCGTCGATCGCCTTATCTAGGCAGATCCAAGCTTGTGACTATCGAACGCCCTGTCAGCAATGGAACAAAGGAAAAGCAAACAGCGACGCAAGGAGGCTTACGCCGACTGCGAATATGCGAACTGCGTACTTCGTAACTACTTGACGCTGTCTTGCACGCCCCTAACCTAGGCAGTCAGCAAGCATTCCAGGTTGCTCCGCGACATTCAAAACCGTCCATCCCAACAAGCCCATCTCCACCTTTCTAACTCTGACATTCGCTAAACTGCTTCGAATTATCCCGCCCCGTCGACTCGGTCCGCATACCGAACGAGGCCCAGTGCGCTGGCAGTGGCTCTCCGAAGCGGGGAGGCGGGCTAATTACCACCACCTAATACCGAGGGCTTAGACGACTGTGGCTTTGAATGAAGGAAGTTACGTGGCTTTTCTCCTAGAAGTGAAGTGGCCGAATAACGGGCGGAAGCTAGACGCCCAGTGTGACTGAATGTCTCCTTACGTTGTTGGGGTGCTTTCTTGGCGGAAGACGCCGAAAAAGTGCATCCCCGGCGAAGGCTGTGACGGAAGGACGTCGGCATTACGGGCCTCGTCGGCGGGGTGGAGTTACCACCTTGGCCCAACCGGCCGCGCCGAAGATGGCGGCTCGGCGGGCATGATGCGTTTGCAGAACATTGCGTAACGAGGCGAGATCAGTGGCTTGATTTGCTGACTGCAAGGCGAATGATTTGCCATTTTGAGATACCATGCAAAGCAGCTAATCAACATGTATCAGGCATCATCGTTGTTCGAACATCACAGCCATGTCTGGACAATCGAAAGGAGAAAAAGCACTGGACAAAAATGAGGATATCATAACTCATCAAACACACGTAGCCTCTCACCTCCGTCAACGGGCCTCTTCCGCAGGTACGTTCCATCGTCGTCCTCGTGGCTCTCCCCCGGAACCTCTGTGTGACCGGCTTCCTTGCGAGACTCGATAATTGATTCTGCCACTCTAGTTTCCGTGCCTATCCGCGACGACCTCGGAGGCGTGTAGTGCGCACCAAAGAAGTATATCAGAATAATGGCCAGCGTCACAATAGACATGCAAATCCAAATAGCCTTGAGCCGCCGGCGAGTACTCTCCTGCGACTCCTTGTCTAGACGATCCCAGCTCTCCACGCGTCGACGGACGACGTCGACTCGGTCGCTGAGTGAATGGATCTTTGCGCGGCCGTCCTGAATCCTGGTCTGGAGGGACTCGATGCTTGCCTGCTGGTCTTCGAACTGACCAAACGAAGCGATTTGTCCAGCGATGTCGTTCTCGATCTCTTTGGAGTCTCGGTCAAAATCGTTGTGAATGTTGCGTGACGTCAAGGCGAGATCTTTCAAGGCGGCGACGGTATTTTGAAGGGTGCTCATCTTCTCTAGAACGGCGTAGTAGGTATCGTCAAGTCGTCGAGAGGCAGTTGTAGAAAACGTGTGAAGATCGACGAGCGACTGCTTCAGACCTCTGAAACACAGCAACGTTAGCACAGTCTGGTTTGACCTGAACAAGATAGCTTGATCAACTCACTCAACCTGCGTCGACGTCTTCTCCCGTTCCTCCTTCAGCTCCTCCTCCTTATTGATCCGCGGCTCGGGTTGCTGCGGCGGCGGAGCTGCCACGACGGGATTCGGGGCCCGGAGTGCCTCCTCCTCACGCTGCAGCATGATGCTGGGGCGACGGCTCTGGTCTGGGCTGATTATGGGCGTGACACCCTCTGATCGCGGCATTTCGACGGACGTTGCACTCCAAAAGAACGGGTTGGCGGACATGGGCTGGGCGGAGGGCCTGTCGTCATGGTAGCGGTCGCGGTCCCTGCGGTTCTGGCGCGCGAGCTTCGCGGGCGATGCGAGCTCAGTGATGGAGCGCTTGAGCTGGTGGCGGTTGCCGCCGGGCCTGGTCCGGGAGACGGACTCAGACGACGCCCGCGGGCTGAAGCTGGCCATGGCGATTGGGGGAGGTTTCCTTGCCTGTCAACGTGTTGTGGGCTTGGTGGCCTGTGTACGGTGTGGTTCTTGGGCTGGTTTTCCCCGATTCGTCGTCTCTTGGCGATGGAACCCTCCCATGCAACTCTTCGCTCTCTTCTTCCAAGTTTGGGCTTCCCTCCACTGCGAAGAGTGACGCAAGGCTGCGTGACGCAAGGGGTCAGCAGCTCACGCCCTTGCAGCAAGAGGTCAAGCTTGAAAGGGGGCCGTGCACACTATCCACCCAAATGGAACGGGCTGAGTCTCACATGCCACTTCCGTGCCGTGTCTCTTTGTCCCTAGCTGAATTCCAGCCGTCAAGACAAAGTCATTTGATGTTCAACATGATAGCCGAAGGGCAGAAAGAGTGTCTGGAATATGGTAAATTTTGTTGCTGCGTGCGAGAAACCGGGTCATTAGTTACCCCGCGCATATTCATTAAACTGGACACACTTTAATCTCATCACCCCGGCTCCCCCTCCACCCTCATCTATCCTTTTATATGCCATTCCAGTGCCCTAAAGTCCATCAAACGCCTTATGACTTAGACAAGAAAATTAACTGCTTGAAGTTCTGTGAGGTTGAAGCCTAGGAAACGGGGACAGGAGGTTGCCTATGCGTCTCAAATGTCCTTCAGAGCTGTGGCCTGTCACCTCGACTCATCTCGACGACGTGCCTTCACGCATACTCATTTCCCAAACCCGGTTTTCGCATCTGCATCCGCATGAGGTGAGGTGTTGTCATTTAGTAACCCGTAAAGTTGTCGATATTCCTGATTGGATGTGGCCCGTTGAAATGATCAAGAGTTGATCAGCTTGTTTCGCTTCTCCTTTCGCTTCAAGCGCTCAACTCGCTTCTTGTGCATCTTCTCGGCCATCTGCTCGTATCGCTCCTTCTCCTCCTTCCTTGCTCGCTTGTCTTTGATGGCTTTGATCCGTTGCTGTGTGTCGAGGTCAGCATTTCGTCGTCCCTGGTTGAAAAAGAATCTCGTACCTGTCGCTCTTCTTCCTTCTCCGCCTTCATCTCCTTCTCCTTCGCCTTGACTTGCGCCATCAGAGCGCGCTCTTGAGTTCTCTTCTCGTACGATTTCAGTCCAGCGGTCGGTCGGAATGCTTTCTTCAGGGCGTGCCATTGCTTGCCTTGTTTCGCTGTCAGTTCTGTGACGTTAAGCTGACATTCGAGCTAGCTTACCATTTTTCCGCATGCCCAGGGGCTGGGCAGGCTTCGAGATAGCCACAGGGGCAGCGATCTTCTCGTCCGACATGTTTCGTACTGGGTAGAATCACTACGATCTCAAAGATATTCGTGAGAATTATGCCTGCCACCGGATTTCGATCACCAAATTTTCTGCCGGCAAAAAAAGTTACGGCGGGGAATACTCAAAGGCGGTCAACCTCGAAATGTGGCTGAGGTGCTGACTACTCATTACCCCACACAGGGTGTGGCTGAAATTCAGGGTTCCTTGACCCCACATGCGTCCAAAGTTAAGGGGTTTGGGCCAGTCGAGAATTGATTAGCTAGGGGCTGTTGCAGCCAGCAGCGTAACGTTTCACGATGTTGAAGGACGACACTCATTTCGCCGTTCATTTGAGCAGGAGGCTTTTCCAATTTTCCACGTGCAATAAGAGTGTTAGATCCGTTCCCCCGTTACGGCATAGCATGAACACTCATTCTCTGCATGAAATGGGATGAACGCCCAGTTCCAGAGAAAAAGCCTTTGGCAGGCGGTGATTGGTATTCCGGGGATCAAGGTCTGAAGAGCCTCATTGCCGGAACTGGCTGCTATTGGGTCGGGATGAACGGGTTCAGCTCTGATCTAGCAGCATGAGCGGCCTCCCACGGCCTCGGGTTTCCCTTTCCAGTTGCCAGTAGGTGAGCACGTATTACGTTTTACTCGGTGATTCTATCTCGTATTGAAAACGCGTGTACTGGAGTCAGGGGCACCGGCCGTAAAAATAACGGATTACGAGTGTGGTTTTGTCGAGCTCGCGAGTCCTATTTCATATTGCAACTCCGTACAGAACGGCCAGCTCCAAGCTGTGAAATGAATTGTTTACGGGAAATCCAACCAGAGAATCAACGGTTATAGCCTAGGGTCAGTGGAGCAGCCCCTGCAGGACATTCACCATCATCATCCTGGTCGTCGGGCATCGTATTGACTGTGAGCGAATGCGCGCACCCCTGAATTCCTGCCGTCAGGGATGCAGAGAATCATGAAGTCGACACATTGATCGATATCTCTCTTCTCGTCCCAAACCTCTATGACCTTCCAGGCATTTTAGGTTCCGATACCTGAGCTTGGCCAGTCCAGGGGATGCACGAAAACGGATCTCGTGCATCATGAGGGGGAGGTACTAATTAACTGGCAAATTGGCTTATTCGAGGCTGTGCTATAGGCAAATGTCCGAGAAGACGGCGACTTGGAGTGTAGCAAGTATTTTGGGCTGGCGAAATTGGCTCGGCAAAAGGAAGATGGTGTCTCGGCCGCCACGTAATATGCACATGGACAAAGAAGCAACTGACAGAGCAAACGTGCATTCATTCACCAGGTACGAAGCAATTAACTCAGAGGTAAGATTTCAGCCCTTTCATAACATGATGAAATTGCTCTGCTCGCGGTGGAGTGGATCGAGACAACGAACCAGGGCATTCAGCGAGGGAGGATCCCTGAAGAGGCTTGGGCGTGGGGATGGGCTCATGAGAGCTTGTGGCACACAAAGATCCATCACGAGAACGAGGGCGAGGGCGAGGGCGCGGGCGAGAAGTGGTTTTGTGCTCTGGCGCTAAGTCCTCAATCGTCACGACAACCGACGGTAAGAACTCACGGCGCTTTTGGTTGAGGATCTCTGGCTTATTTTGGCGTTTGTGGCCGAGGTCAGGATGCCTCTCCTTCAAGCTGAACCTGGTGACATTGCCGACACGCCAAGGGAGGAGAGCTATCACCGATGCGCTCTTTACGGGTGCTGTCGGGCGTTAGATCTGATCATCTGGCGCTGGTTGGAAAAACCCGAAAGTCCGTCCAACGTTCTAATGAAAAATCCGAGGCAAAAGACGGGAGAGGCGCCGCTACCATCATACTTTCGCCATCCGTATCACCATTCTTGGTGCAGTATGCATATTGCAAGAACGATGCATGCGAGCGAATGAAACCTGCAATGTTGGAAGATACGTATGTAGTAGACCTGTCAAGCATACTGCTGCATGCTGTGAGACGGGTATCACGGCGCCAATTGCCTTCAAACGGGCTTTAGCATGGCTGAGAGCATCCATCCGTTTCCCAACTGGGAAGAGACATCTCTGGAGGGTCTGAATTAAGAAATCCAAGCCTCGATGGCACCGTCATCCACTGCATCATCACCAATTCCCCCTACAAGGGACCCCAGTTCCGTCAAGGCGCCAAAGACGGCAGGGCAGGAAGGGAAGTCAATTTGTGATGGGTGAATATCAAAACATGTTGAATACGAAGTGACGAGAGACTCAACACTTCCAGCCAAGACATGTGAGCCGTGTATTCATTGATGGCTTGCCGAAGCTGTATTTCTCTCGGTTCGATACGTAATACCAAGGGCTTCTATTCGGACTGGCCGCAGGTAGCCAGATCGTGTTCTCGGCTTCGCGCTCGTAATCTCTCTCCTAGCCGCCATGTCGAGCTGGGCTTTTTTTTGCAAGCGGGACGCCAAAACGCGCACCAGGAGGTCATCCTAAACAGATCGGTGGAGTGAAGCGAAGAAGAAAAAGCAAAATGGAAGAAGCATTTCATATGGAGCATGTCACGTCTCCGTTCTTGACTCTCTGTGGCGCTTTGTGGACTCCAATGGTCCTGAAGCCTCGAGTCAATTGTTGCAAGCCATGTCTCGCTGGGCGGATGTCTTCTTAAAGGGCGGTGGATGGCCTCAAAGCCTGAGGACCGGCTCCTGACTGAACACGCATGATGAGGTTGTGACGACTAGCCCCAAACAACCTAATCGCGAGCAATGGAAGCTTTCGGGGCTGGCTGGAGTGAATAATGATAGACTTCCATCCCGCATGCGTAGGTGCACTGTGCAGTTGGTCGTATCGTTTTTGGGGGATGACAACGGGAGCGGGAGGAGTTGTTTTTATTTTCCTCCGTCGGATCTGCGATTGCATCTCGGCTTGAATTTCCAAGCGAAAGACTAAGGAGAGTCTGGACAGAGTGGATGCTATGATTGCTTATTCTCGGACGCTCGAGTATCACCATTGATGCTAAGTGGTTGGTGGTCTCACGGGATCTCACGACAACGGTCAGGGCAAAAAAGCCGCGGAAGCAACGCATTGCAACTCCATGTGTAAACAGATAGTTGTTGCAAGCACAGAGTAGATGCGCAGTGCGTATGCAGGAATATGCGTGTATAAAAGAACTGAGTCGCATCAGTCGCGAAGCACGACATCGTTGCAATCGTGCAGTCCGCCGCATCCGTCCATCTCTCCACTGTCTCATTCGCCTCCCCCGCTCGTTATCCGTGGCGCCCGCTGGCCGAGGGGATCCTCGCAATGGCAGACGGAGTGGTTGCCCCGGCTGCGCTGGCTTGGATGGCTCGCTTGCAGGGTCGTTCGTTCGTCCGTCCACCGGCGCTGCTGCTCTGTGTTGCTTCACGCATGCACAAGTGCCTTTCAGGTGCAGGTACACGGCCGGCCGAGGGAGACATGGGCCAGGGTTAAGGCGGGTGAAGGCCTGGTGGATGACCCAAAGAAACAGCGGGCGAATCGCAAGGCCAGAAGAGCATTCAGTGTTCGGGGAAAGACAGACTAGCAGTTGCAGGGGTAAGGCCCAGTCCCAACACAGTGTGCACACTTTGGTTGGTGAGAGAAAAGCCGGCCGTTGTATATCGATCGATCCATGTTGCTGTGATTGTGCGTGGTGTATGGTTGCGAGAGAGCCTGGAGTCGCCGCCGGCTGCAGCGGCCAGGGCGGCCATGGCGGCCACCATCAACCACCAACAACGCACCACGGGTCGCCCGTCCCTGCTAAGGATGGAACCAATGGTGCGTATGGAGCAGTGGGCAAAGGCTTGATGGCTGAAGCATCCCTCTAATATGGATCCTCGCGGCTTGCGTCAGGCAACGACGGTAATCAGCGGCCACATTGGCACAAACCCTGCTCGGTTCAATTTTTGCATGCAGGGAGCACAAACTGACAGCCTGGATCCAATCAATCTTGAAAGCAAATGAAAGGAATTAATCAATCGATCGCTTCCAGTGGGGAAGAAGAGGAAGGGGCGAGTAATACGCAGGGTGTACGGAGACATGCAAAAGGAAGGATGGGAACAGACAATTGGCATTGTGAGGGCCGGAGGGGGGGCGAACACACAAAGCCGATGAGTTTGTTATTATTGGGAGCCTCGCGTCGGCCAGGAGGGAAGGACAGTGCAGCACAGTGCGTTTGAGATGCCAAGAGAGCAAATTGGTGGAGGGATTGAGACGGATCATTGAATGCGAGGGATCAGATGGATGGGGAGGGATTAGGTTAGACAGGACGGGATGGGGATTGAGAGGTACTTGCCATGTCCTGAGTCGCGAGGGTAGCACGCACTATCTTAGGTACATCTGCACCTTAGTTCAATGCGGCAGGACGCGAAGCGCGTGCTGAGTCGCTTCAGACACTGTATGCCAAAGGTACCCATGACCACTTCCAAGCAGGGGCAGGGGTGAGTTGTCGTGTGTGGGTGACCCTGCATCCCTCTCTCCCTCTCATCCATCCCTGCGGGGGCCCTGGCTTTTACGAAGTAGGCTCTCTTTCCGCATGGAGAGTAGTCAGGGCCAAACAAAGTCAGCCAAACTTTCGAGAACGGCACAGAGTGATCGTCGCCACCAAGAACTGAACACAGTGCTCTGGCTCAACTCTCAAGCTGACTGCGGGTCAGACAAAGAGACGGGAGACGGGAGACAGGAAAGTGGAGCGGGGTGCCGTTCGGTAGGTCGTCAAGGAGTAGGGAGGAGGATGAAGTCAAATCAAGTCAAATATGTTGAGCCGGTGTCTCTCGGTACATGGGTGTGGCACGCACAAACAGGCACGAACGAGCTGGAGAGCGAAAGCCCAAGCCGCCGAGTTGGTCCAAACGGGAGGTTCCAGGTTCGTATGCAAGGTACTTCGTCCTGGGCCTTGACCTGCGAGTAACCTGCTGGGAGCGGTACGTATTCCCCAGGTACCTCTGACCAAGGGGATCTAGTGGAGCGCCGCCGATGCCCTGGCGCCCTGGTTTCTCGCGCTGCAATGGGCGTTAGCTGGACCTAAACCCCCTGCTAAAGGTCCCCAATTCTTAGGTACCTTTTGCCCTCCATCTTTCCATCTCGAAACCGCCCTTCCACTACCCACCCCCCCCTTCCTGGCCTGGGTCTCGCTCCCCATTCTCGTCTCTCCTCGCTCGTCCTCCCCAAAAAAGGACTTCTCTCCTCTTCCTTCTTCCCCATCTTCATTCTACTATCGCCGCCTCTCGCGAGCGTCAAGTTTCTTTTGGTGCGATTCCAGTCGCTTTCCTCTTCTCAGAGTTGCGCTGGTCTTGGCCGTCCACTCCTTTTCTTCAGTTTTAACCCTAGCCCAGCTAGACTTGTTCTGCCTATCCTTCGCCAACGATTTCTGCGCCTTGTTACCATTCTCACCTGGTCCGTCTTCCTGCTCCCTCGTGTTCGCTCTTTTGCACGCTCGCCATTCTTTTCTTTCACCTCCCAATTCAGCTCCCCGTTGTTTTGCTTTTCCGTGCTGTCGCCAATGCGATTGAACAGCAAACTGATGGGTTTTCTTGCCGACTTCAGAATTTGACCACGCTTTCTTGTCTTATCTCTTCAAGGCACCCTCCACCCCGACAATTTTCGGCCTCGATATCATAGGGATAACGCCTAGCCAACTCATTGCTCCCAGTACAATAATTTGCTCCCTCCTATGATCACCCGAATCGCCTAGTTGTCCATCGATCTGTTGCCGCTGCGCGGCTAGGAAAATGATGGCAACCACAGTTGGTCCAGAGCCGTTCGTGCGGCCTACTCCTGGTTCAGCCTTCGACAACAACCCCGAATACATGGCTACCTCGATGGGCCCTTACGCCGATTCTTCCTCTTTCCAACCACAGCCTTCTCCTCGTGCTGATCTCCCTCCACCAAATCCTCCATTCGTCTTCCCGGCCCAGCCTCCATCCCCTTCCTCGGCTCCCTCAACCTTCTCTCGAACTTCCGGCAGGCGCCCAATGTCTGCAATCGAGACACCAAACAGATCCTTTGGACTATCCGACGACGATTTACAAAATGCTTCAAGATCAGCTCTTCCCGACTTCTCATTTAATCCAGGTGCTTTACTTCCAGCAGATCCCCATGCCACGTTCCTTCTGAGCCCGCCTGATTCTCCTGCTACTCCTCGAAATATTCCTTCAGCGTCCCGACCAGCTGGCCATGGCCATCGACGGGGTGGAAGCGAATTCGTCGGTGGACGTATCCGTGAAGGCAATTCAATTTCTGTGATGAGCACTAGCCCGACTAAACCTGAGAGTGGTTTCAACATGCCTTCATTGCAACCGCCACCGCCACCACGTCGGAGCCATCGACGAGGGATGTCAGGTGCAATTTCCACCAGCGAATTGCCAATTCTTCAACCGCCTGCTTTCGACAGTGCTCTTAATCGTGGAAGTAGCGCGCCAACCAGTCCGACTACATTTGGACACACAAATGAGAAGGCAATGGACTCATGCCTAGAGCCCCCGAAACCCGTGGAGGCCGAACCTCTCGAGGCCATCGAGAAACCGGAGGAAGCACCGAAATCGACGGTATCTTCCTCCCCTGAAGGTAGCCCAAAACAGAACAAACCCAGCAACAGGGCCCGCGTTGGATTTTCCGACACTCTAGAGTTCATTCCCAGACCACTATCATTAGTCTCGAACGAAACCTCCAGCACTATGACTGCCAGGCCAGGACATGCCGTATCTGGTAGCATCTCATCTATTGTATCCGCAGCGTCTCCAAGCGGTCGCGGTAGTCCTGCACCCGCTGAGAGCGTGTCCTTGTCAAGGACCTCAACTCGTGACCCCACCGATTCCAGGCCAAGCACCGCTGGTGCAATTCTCGAGCGAACTCAGGATCTTCAGGCAGTTAATTCCTCACCTCGGCGCCGCAACTCCATTCCTACACTCCTCCATCTCGTTGAGGCATCAAAAATGGAGCAATCGGAACCCAGCCCTACAAAGACGCCCAAGCGATGGTCATTCTTCGTCCGCGAGCCTTCGACTGCCAGCTCTTCGCCCACAAAGGCACGTCCTCGCAGCTCCAGCTCTTCAGAGTCGGCAACAAAAGCTTCGTCATCTGAGCATGGATCTGAATCAGCAAATGAGGCACCCGTCGAGGTGACTGGCAAATCAAAGAAGCGTTCAAAGAAGAACAAGAAAAAGAAGAAGGTAAAGGGCTGGGCTGGCGCAATCTTACCAAAGAAACCCAAGGGTCACAGCAAAAAGTCGAAGTCCGATGTCGTTCGTCCGCCTACTCCACCTTCACCCGAAATGCCGCAAGACGATGGCGAGATCTTTTTGATGGAGGATCCCGAATTGCTCGAATCATCCACACCTACAGTCACCGTGACTGAGTCCCCCGACCTGCCCCAGGATGAGACCAAATCACGATCCGAAGAGGAATCCGCCTACCCCATGATTGATCTGGATGCAGCTCTTGGCCCTTTCAATACGCCCCTCCCGCTCAACCCAGAATGGGAGGCAGCGCAGCGTGCAGCTGGTAATATCACTGGCCGTCGCCGCCTCCATAGTGCTCAAGGGATGAAGGGATTCAGCGGCCCAGGAATGCACTACCATCGACGTGCTGAATCCGCTCCAGATCTGCCTCCTTTCGACCCCGGCAGAGCGGGCATTCATCGTTTCAACAGCAGCTCTACCATGGCCGATGTGTTTGAGGAGGATGAAGAGGATGACGACAAGAACAAGAACCGCTCGGCCCGTGTTGAGATTGAATCTGATACTGAGTCCGACAGTGACGCGACACCACCTGCTGCCTTTGTCAAGGACCCATTGCTCGATGCCCAAGACAAGTCATCAATTCACAGCTCTGCTCAAAGTGTCAGACGAACCAATTCAAGTCTGAGCGACAAAGAACAATCGGCTACGGGCTCTGTCCGAGCCGAACGCTCAAAGTCTTCGCTGCATGATAGCGTCATTATTGAGGAGATGCCCAGTGTTATCTTCCGGACCCCGAATGTGTTTGTGGACCAGACTAACACCTCGGAGTCAAATACTCCATCACTTCGAAGGTTCTCGGGCAACAAAGACCTCGCACCTGTGGAAGTCGGGCCCATTCACCTCCCACCGCCCGCTAATGTCAATGTGCCGAACAGCCCATATGCCATAAGTCACTCTTCATCGTTCCCATCTCCCCGTTCGCCCATGTCAGTGGAAGTTCAGCAGATCTCCACGGCACCCTCGTCAGTCACAGATGAGAACAACTTCCATTCACTGCTCATGATGGGCGAGCCAGGACCCGAGGTTAGGATCTCAGTAGACTACGACATCCCATCATTGACATCGAGCAACTCCACCATGACCAGAGACAGTATGTTCATCCCAGGCCAGCGCATGTCACAGCCAACAATGCGGGAACCAACAATGCGCGAACCACGTCCAGTCTCGGTCTCATCTGCGGCTTTTGGGCGACGACGATCCAGTCTTGCCAGCCTCAGCCGACTCATCAGCAGCTCTCACGGTGAGCGCAGCAAACTGTCCATGGAAGTGACTTTGGACGAGCCAACCAGCAAGAAGGCCAAGAACAGCCGAGCTAAACGATTGAGTCGCATGATGCAGTTTTGGAAACCCCACAAGGAGTCGAAGGAGCACACTTCGAACTAGAGCCGTTTAATGGAGAGACACCACACAACAGGAGGCATCGTCATCTTGACACTGTGTCTTTACGATTGTATATGGATATTATGTACAGCACATTTCACTTTTTCCCCCTCGGAAGAGATCTAGCCTCTCGGACAGCTTATCAGCTGCAGGAAGTCCCCTTGTGGACTCACAACATATCGAAGACGGCACATCGCAGACAGAATTGCGCCACGGATTGTCGAGGGATCTTGTGTCTTCTTTTCTTTTTCTCACAAGGGATCGGGCGTAGCGTTTTTTAATGATAGCATGATCAGCATTTTGGTACTTGGCACAGACGGGGCCTTGGCTCCCTGGCCTCTATTAGGTCACAGTCGAGTCGGGCTTGGGGATTCATAAGGTGGCTTCTCTGGACGTACGACAAGGGGGGTGGACATTGGATGGATGCCCTTGTCGGTGTGTATTGGGGAGGATTCGGGTAGAGCAGATCAAGTACTTGAATGGCAAGGGTAGATATTAGGTCGGTGGTACAGACTATTAATGAATATAGTGCTGAAACGATGCTTTGCACCCATCCTGGTGGGTGTCTAGTGTCATGTTTCATATTGATGGGAGTTATGTAACTTGCAATCTCAAATTCATAAGTCGTCAATTCCGTCCGTACGTAAAAGGTTGTATGTACACCTGTGTCTTTTATGATTTAACAAACGCATTTCTTTTAATCGCACATGGTGCACCAAGCAAGCTTGGGAACCCGAGTTGTGAGAAGGTAGGAACAAAAAGAAAAATGGTGATTCCATCCCTAACGCCATAATGTCCAAAAACACGTCTGTCTATACATCAAGCAGGTCTAACATGTCTCGTCGCATGCTTTGAACCCATCAATCACATGAACTTTTTGGCCATGTCAAAGACGCCGCCGCCCCAGCTGGGCTCGTCGTTTCCGCCGCCAAAGCTGCCAAAGCTGCTCTGTTTCTGCTCAACACGGACGGAAGAGGAGCCGCCGTTGCCCAGGCCGCCGGAGACCATGCGGACAGCCTCGCTGGCGAGGCCCATGGAGTCGCCCGAGGCAGCTTTGCCGGCCGTGCTCAGCATGCGCTCGATGGCGGGGGGGATTCGGAGACCGAAGCGGGCGAGCAAGGCCGTGAGGAAGCCACCGGTGATGAGTGGCACGATGACCATGAAGAAGACCTTCCACGGGTGGCGCTTGGCCCAGTGCACCAGGTCGCGCCAGAGACGCTTGACTTGCTTGACGGACTTTGCGATGAAGCCTTGGCGAGGGGAGCGCTTGTAGTAGGAGGAACGACCTATTGGGGCTTTGTGTCAGCGGTGTCCATGAGAGACGAGTAGGACCAAAGTGCAATACGTACTGGTGCCGAAGAAGCTGGAGCGGCTGTTGTTGCCGCCGAGCCCGAAGAAGGAAGCGCGGGACGAGTTGTGCTTGCTGTGCTTGTCGTCGCCGCCGAAGATGGAACCGGCAATGGAGCGGCCGCTGCGACGACGGTCGCGAGAGCTGGAGCGGGATCTGGAGCGCGAGCGCGAGCGGCGCTTCTTGTGATGGCGGGAGTCACGGGAACGGCGGTGGGAGGTGCGGCCGGAGATCATGGAGGCGCCATCGTTGAAGGAGTCGAGGAAGCCCATGGTTGCGACGTCTTATTTGCGCGATTGGATCTTTGTAGGCTATATGGAGGTTTGCGACGCGGGGAGGAGGGGGTGATGATAGCTCGCGTCAATTGACGAAAAGAACGAGAGAGCAGCGCAGTCGCAAAGAATGTACCTGGCCGACTGACTTCTCTCTCTCTCTCTCTCTTCTCTTCTTGCCGTGTGGGAGGAAGAGGGAGGAGGGAAAGGGAGGGAAAGGGATGGAATGGATGTTTAAAGTGGTATGTCGATATGCAGGCAATTGCAGGGCAGTTGAAGAAGCAGGCGAGGTGAGTGGACGGAAGGGGCTCTTTGCCAATGGGTGCGTCTCACCGTAAATTCGAGTGGCTGGTGAAGTTCCCTCTTTAAGACAGATTTGGGGAAGCGGATTGGAGGGGGCGTTGAGAGGGCTCCATTTGAGACGCATTATGCGGGGGGTTTTAATGGGAGAACCGCTAGGTGCGCTAAAGTCGGGCGATGGCGACGACGCGTGCGACTACTTTCCACTAAAAAATTATAGGTGCCGATCTCTAGAATGGATACGAGTTTGAGTTGAGCAGGATTGTTGATGGGAGACATGAGGCTCTCAACATCGATGCCTTAAACGTTGCCTCAAATCGAAGCTTCCATCTCAACCCCAGGACTCAGGTACACTTGTGGCGCGGGCTTTTCAGGGTCCCGAGGATGGGTGGGGTCGGGCGGTTTGAGACGTTGCCGTGCGAGCCACAACGTCGCTTGTTCAGTTAAACATGTCGAGTCTCTGTGACTTGTCAGGCTTTGTTTGGGTTTAGGTATTGGGGGTAGTGTTGAGATAATTACCTCGTTACTCGAGACATAACCAAGCACGCAGAATAGAGAAACAAGTGACCACCCATGCGTTAGTTACGAAGATAAAGCAAAAGAGAAATACCTGGCCGTTCCAAGTGAAGTCTAGGGTAGGTCCCGCTCGACCGGTCAACCAAGTTAACACTCTTCACAGATCTAATTCATTAAACAACACCCGCGAGAGAACTTAAAGTAATCAGTTTCAACCAAGATGTCTCCAGGTCCGAGGTCGTCAAACAAACACACTAGTAATGGTGTGTGTCAAAGTCAACCTCTCCACCAGAACGTGGGCTGGTCTCCGCTCCAGGGCTAGGGCATCAAGACTATTCATAACGGTCATTTCGCATCCAGAAAGAATATCGAATCAAGCAATAAAGCAATTTGGCGCAGTGGAAGCGCGCCGGGCTCATAACCCGGAGGTCGCACGATCGAAACGTGCAATTGCTAAGCTTGTACCTCTCTCACAGAGAGGTTCTCATTTTTCTTCGTTTACTTTTTGCTTCGACATCACACGACATCTGACCGTTGGAAATGTTCTCCTTCTCTTTTTGCCTTTCCTACATTCACATTATATTTATGAAACGAGGCTGCCTAGGAACTGACGCAGCATTCTTAGTTATTCTCGTGGCATGGATTTAAGGTCTATTCGTGTAAGTGAGGGCGCATTGGGCGATGAACGAGCATATGTCGAGTGTTGCCTGTGCTCAAGTGTGACTCACTGAGATCTCACTTTCACATCCTTCTAGATGACCGCGATGTCAGTCTTCAGAAGAGGCCATCCTGTTCCTGTATTGGATCAAAAAGAAAGGTGAGAGCCACGGCCTAGAGAGATGCAAATACAAAAAAAAAAGCAAATATGGACTCGGGGCAAAAAGAAGAACTAGCAATTGCACGTTTCGATCGTGCGACCTCCGGGTTATGAGCCCGGCGCGCTTCCACTGCGCCAAATTGCTTTAGAAGTCCTTAGGAAGGGACGTTAGAGAGTTCTGCCTTGAGCTGCCTCATATTCTTGTGTTGAGGAAACTTGCTTTGTTTTGCGTCGATATCGCGGGTCATTGTGTGTGGCGGGGTGGGTGGGCTGCAATATTATCTATCGTACCTTATCGTGGGGCCTTCAATGCCGCCTTGCCGGACGGGAATTGAGGGCAGCTCATGTAAACATGTTTAGTGTTGAAATGTCTTAATCTTGTGAAATAGAAAGATTTCTCTCTAGGTATTCTGACATCTTGAACGATAATGAACTTGGCCCTTTGCGAACAACATGTTTCAACTATAGAAGCTTGTTGCCACAAACAAGGCTGCCAGTCAAGTTTCGATCAGCCACTAAGACTTCAAGTTGTGGTGTGCTAGGGGAATCAGGTTTCCCAATTAGCTTCTGGATAAGTACCCGACCTATATCTATTTCTGGGAGTAACCTATAGAGTGCAAAGCCGAGGCCTCGAAGCCTTGCTTTTAATGGCTGCTCAAGAAAGAGGTTGAGCCGTTGAAGCGCTGGACTCCTCAAGCGGGACCGTTGAAAAGGCTTGACTCATTTGGACGACCTCACTCGCCAGGCCCCACCACACGTCGAAGTGACTCATTCGCAGTTGCCTCATGTACGACGATAAGCAGCCTCTCTTCAACAAGCAATAAAAGCAATTTGGCGCAGTGGAAGCGCGCCGGGCTCATAACCCGGAGGTCGCACGATCGAAACGTGCAATTGCTAGCATCCTTATTTTTTTTTTGCATTTGTCGGAAGTAGTTTTCGCACTGCATGCTTCAAAAGTCGATCTCATCATCATTTTTATAAACTGGGCCTCGTCGTTCTACTCTCTCCTACCTATCTATGGAGAAAGGCATGAACGCTCTCTTGGTAGACCTGAAAGAACTCATAGGGCAAGCCAGCGCAGCAAAGGACACACTGTATTATGGCAAAAGATATATCACATAGTAAAGTTACAAATCCCCCATTCCTCATCAAGCCATCGAAGAACCCCGTCACAACTTGCTATTCCTGACCATCATCCGAATGTACTCAGGGTACCATTGGCCAGCGGGAGGGCCCCCATTCGGTGGTCCATCGCTCTCACCCGCAGGCTTCACCCAGACAACACAATCGACATACGGGTTGTTCACAACCGTGCCAGGCTTTGCTCCAAAGGCGGCTGGGCGGACGTTCGCAAACTCGCCCCAAGTCTTTCTGGCTCCTGGGAACATCACGCGACCCTGATCGACAATGAAGTGCAGGGGCAAACCCGCCTTCTTGAGATAGATAGAGATGGTGTTGATGTAGTGCGATTCGTCCCACGAATCGTTGCCTTTCGTGTAGGGCTCTCGCACGCGGGCGTTGAAAGGGTTGAAGTTGGAGACGTTGGTTGAGAAGCCGCGGATTGGAGTGGGCTTGTTGTTGTTCCCCTTCTTGGCTCTGGCCATGATCTTTGCCAGTATGTCGGCCGCTGTAACAGGCGTTATTAGCGAGAGGGACTTGTAAGATTGAAACCAGACACTTACTGGGCTGGAGGTTTGCCGGCCACCCCAACCAACCCCCGTTGGCTATGTCTACGTAGATGTGGACGTTGGGGAACTGCAGTGCCACGATTGCATGCGCGACACCTCTCTCGTACCAATGTGCCACCTTCTGGCGGAATGGCTTATCAATGTTGGTGACGAGATTCCCGATTGCATCGGGCTCGACAATGACTGTAAAGGTCAAGTCATGGGCGGCTTTGAGCTTCTCTGCGATTGGTTTCATGAAGGTGCGTTTATACGCTAGGTAGCCTTCTTCAGTTGGCGGGAACTCTCCGGAGCTGAAAACGCCGTTCCAATCTCTGCCTGGTATGTCGTACACGACCAAACCGACTATCTGCCTGACACCTGTAGTCCTCTGCTGGGTGCGAGCATGGTTGATAACACGGTCGACGTCGGGGAGGTTCCGTACGGACGAGATCCAGACGAACATGCCCGTCCTTTGCAGCGTTCTGACCTTTGCGGCGTTGGCTGTGTCTCCATTCTGCCTGAAGCCTGCATAGGTTGATTCGAGCTTCTGAACCCATAGAGGGTTCACGGAGAGCTTCTTACCAGCCCAAGGGTTGCTGGACGCAACTGCTCGAGCTTCACTGGAAGGAGTGTCCATGGTTGGCTTGTCAATTGACCAACGAATATGTGAATGCGAATGCTGCCTTCTCAATGATGACACGCCAAAGCGTCTAGGATGGAAGTGACCTGGTTTAAGTAGCAAAAGAAACGTCAGCACCTTGGGAGACGACAAGTCGAGATCGTGGGGAAGCACTCACTCCCATGCTCACGGGGTGGAGTCTGATGTCCAGCTACTGCACACCATGTTTCGAGGCTGAGGAGGAGAGACAGTATGAATAACGGTGTTGGTCCCATCTCGGTGACCAGAAGCGACCCAGCCCAGCTCCTGTTTAGTTCGCGACGCTATTTGCTCGGCACTGTATCCCATGCGTGTCTCAGTTGGTCACCTGGAAGCTCCCAAGACCAGGCTGAACACCAACTTTCCAGAACATGACGTCTAGTTATAAGTGCGGCGGCCCAATGCGCTGCCTCGGATCGGGCTATCCTAGCAACATGGCTTGAGCAGGCGGTTTCCTCATTCCAGCTCTTAGCTTCTATTCGCACAAGATCCTGGCTCCATGGTGGCATTCCTAGACACAATGGCTTGGGCTGAACATGGGGAGCGGGGACTCTTATCCGCTACGGCGGCGGCTGAGGGAGGTCTAGAACTATTCGGGCCACGCAAACAGGCGTGCCGTGCGAGAGCGTGATAAACGTCCTGGCTCATGGCTGATGGGCTATTGAGACGGAGGAGGTCTTGGCTTGGACGAAGACGGAGAAAAAAGCAAACAATTGAAGCCTGGAAGGAAGAGTTTTCGCGTGAATGCTTGGCTGTCCTTGCGCCATGATGTTCGGAATTGTGGCGTCTCTCTGCCCCTCCCGAATGGTAGTCCATCAACCTTAAGTTAAAGAGCAGGGACGTACGTCAGCGCGATGGCCGTGATTTGTTGATGATGTGACGGTTGTTTAAGTTCCCTCTGCCATTTGATGCTAGCTATTCGTACCTACCTTAGACTCAACATTCGAAGTGGACCGAGCTATCGAGTCAAGGCGTTGCGATTTCCTGCAAGCCATGTTCCGAGCTAGACGGCATTGTGATAAGCATAATTGAGCCCCTGACTAAGTAGGTACGACACAATTCGCCTGCATAAAGTAGACAACCTTGTGGTTATGATTATGAAGGAGGACCTGGCTTTGGGCCCCTTCTTGCCCCTGTATCTGTGGCTGAAGCGGATCTATCAGACCCATACGGCCGTGGCTGATGTGGTTGAGTTCCCAGGGGCAGCTCCCCACCCGATTAAGCCCCACGCTGGCCTCTTCTCTTAGGGTCCCCCTGTCGCAAAGCCGCATGGAACAGTGTCAAGTGGCCACGACATTCACGTCTCAAGTTTGGACTTTTTTTTTTTTGCTCCCTACACATCAAGTTACCCAACATTGTTTGACCCGGCTTGACCTGAACTGGTCTGCCTACGTCTGAATTGTTGGTCTTGCGCTTGACCACAGGCGCATCTGCCAAACCATTCGTGGCTCTTGGCTTGGCCTTTCGTCTCGCCGTCGCAACCTCCTTCGCCCATCTTTGCCACCACCCTAAACATCACATTGTCAACGCGGTTCGACGTAATATGCGAAGATGAAGCTCTCCTATCTTTCTGTTGGGGTTCTGGCCCTGCTGAGTCCTTTGACTGCAGCATGGACCAAAGAAGGTATGTACATGAATTGCACGAACCTCAACATAGGTAGTTTGATACTAACAGGGCTTGTGTAACCAGATCGCGAAATCTTCCGCATCCGAGACGAGATCATGGCCCACGAGACGGACTCTGCGGCAACCTTCTACGACATCCTCGGCATTGCTCCCTCTGCTTCCATCGACGACATCACCAAGGCCTATCGCAAGATGTCCCGCTCGCTCCATCCTGACAAGGTCAAGCAGAAGCTCAGGTCCCAACATACCGCCCAGAAGAAGTCGGGTGTCAATGTCAAGACTCTTACAGCCTCCGAGATCAAGACTGCCGTTAAGAAGGCAGGTGAGGCTCAGGCTCGTCTCTCTCTCATTGTCAACATTCTTCGTGGCCCCGAGCGTGATCGCTACGACTACTTCCTGGGCCATGGCTTCCCTCTCTGGAAGGGCACCGATTACTACTACAACCGATACCGCCCTGGTTTGGGGACCGTCATGATCGGCCTGTTCATCGTCGTCGGCGGAGGTGTTCACTACCTGATCATGTACATGAGCTGGAAGCGACAGAAGGAGTTTCTTGAGCGCTACATTAAATTTGCACGGGAGACCGCGTGGGGTGGTGGCCTCAACATCCCCGGCGTCAATGCTGCTCCTGCCCCTGCGCCGGCTCCTGCTGCCCCATCCGATGAAGACGATGCGCCTGCTCAGCCTATGAACCGACGAGAACGAAGAATGCAAGTGAAGGAGAAGAAGCGAGAGGGAGCACGACCCGCAGGGAAGAAGGCCCGCAAGGTCCAGGCTGCCTCGCAAGACTCGGGCACCGAAACCCCGACTGGGCCCTCGGGCGCACGAAAGAGAGTTGTTGCTGAGAATGGCAAGATCCTCGTCGTCGACTCCCTGGGAGACGTGTACTTGGAGGAAGAGGATGAGGAAGGAAACGTCAATGAATTCCTCCTTGATGTAAGTCGTCTTATGTTCTTAAGCGCAATTAGGATACTAACGTGTTCCAGCCCAACGAGCTTCCTCAGCCCACCTTTGCGGATACAGCTGTGATGCGCGCTCCTTTCTGGCTCTTCAACCTGACAGTCGGCCGTCTTCTCCCCAAGAAGCCCGAGAATCTCGAGATTGAGATCCTCGAGGAAGACGACGAGTCGGATGCGCCCCAGCGTACCCCCAGCACCGACTCTGCCAGCGAGGGCTTTGAGATTCTCGAGAGCACCGACTCGCTGACCAAGGCCAAGACCACTGGTGCTCAGCAGGGCGGCAAGTCCAACAAGAGAAAGGGAAAGAAGAAGTAAAAGGGGCGAGTATTTGGATACTGGATCGATTCATAGACCACCGCATTGTTACATGCTACGATAAATAGAAGGATTACTTGTCGTCTATGAGTTTCCTGACTATCTTGCACCATGCGCTCGCATTCTATAAAGCCTGAATCCAAAGCCGATTAGTCACACCTAATGTTGTACTTAGTTAGCATGGCCATCCCCTTGCATGTTGATCGTCGGACAAGGAACGACAACAGTGGGAAAAAGTCCACCAATGGGAAGAACAACCATTCAATGTTAAGCACAGCCTTATAATAGGGCTGTTCCTTGAAACAAAGATGAGATGAAAGACCAGCTAGCGATATGCGACAAAACTAAGATGTTGTTCATACCATGTTCGCAAGAAGAGATGAACTTGATGTTCGTATTATTTATGTTTGTTCGATGATGTGGCGTGCGCTAGATGCATTATAAGGTGCCCATCCTTCTTGAAAATGACTGGCTAACAGAATCCAGCTCCGTCTCCTCGCGGACATCAATTAGCGCCCGCCATGTGCATGATCATCACTTATGTCCAGCCATGTCACAACCGTGACTGTGGTAAAAAGACGGAAGCCGGTGGCAAGATTGTCGGTTGCGACCTGGCAATGGAGAAGGGCATCTACGGCGAATGCGAGACGGGGCTGCGGCCCATGGAGATTGGTGTAGCTGCTTCGACACCTCGGTATTGCGCTACTCGCCGTGTAAATCACGAAGGAGTCGAGACGTGTGGAACGTGAAGTAGCAAGCCGTGTTAGCTGGCATGTGCGGAAATCTGAAGTTCGTTTTGGTTTGATAGACGTGTATGAATAACCTGTATTTCTTCTTGTTTCAAACAAGAGGGTATCGCGCTATTGAGTGACTATTAAAATCGACATGATCACTATCCTGTTCGTTATTACCATCCCCCTCATTAAGTTGCAAGACATGAACCCCCAAACCCATTCAATCGTGACTATTATCGTTATGGACCCAGAAAACAAAGACGAAATTGTGACCAATTATTCTGCTTGTGTAGAGGGTTGATGGTGGACGGGCTGGACAGGGGCAAACGCCGGTTGCATATTCTTCTTGGTTTGATCTTGAGGAAGAGGTGCGTAGTACCCGGACAGGTGCTGCTGCTGGAAAGGTTGAGAATAGATGGGTTGCTGGTAGACCTGGGGCATCTGGAAGTTGGGAGGAGGGTACATGGCGGCAAACTCGGTGCCGGGCTGGACGTAGACGACTTGGGTGCGCTTGTTGCGGTCGTGGGTTTCGTAGCACGCAATGATGAACAAGGCGATGTGAATAAGACTGCGCGACGGAGATGTGTTAGCTCATTCACGGGCAGGTGAGACACGAATGCACTTACATTTCCATGATGCCAAACGAAAAGAGGGCGCGGCCGTAGGCACTGCCGTGACCTTCGCTGAATTCGTTGCCAGACTCGTAGCCATACTCATAGTAGTAATCCGAAATACCCCAGATGCCATGGAAGACGACGGCAGCGAGGTATCCGAGCCAGATCAGCAAGTCGAGGGCGACGACGGCGCCGGGAGCGATGCCACGGTGGCCGCCACGGACGCAGATGCAGATGCTCTCGGCAACGTTCCAGATGAAAGCCAGGCCGGCCGGAGGACAGAACTCGACAATGGGAAGAAGATCATAGATGGCTACGCCGGCGGCAACGCCAATGATGATGAGAGAGAAGACGATAGAGAAGATGCGCAGAGTGAGCTTGGAGGACCACATGCCCCGAGGGGAGGCGAGGACGGTGCGCATGGCTTGGCCCTGAGGCGGGAATGGTTGATACTGTTGATACACGGGCTGGTACTGCGAGATGGGTTGTTGTTGGCGTTGCTGGTCCAGCGGTCGTTGCTGCTGCTGTGGCGGAGGGGCCGTGGTTTTCTCCATGATGGGCAGTCGAGAGAAGGAGACGGGAATCGAGCAATGAGTACAGCAACCAAGGACAGGAGAGACGGAATAAAGAAGACGATGGACGAGTGTGAATGAGCAACCTCAGTGCTGAAACTGGGGGACTGGGCTCATAATTAAGCTACTGCTCAAGCGGCCATGCAACGCTCGTTTCAAGGCTTCCATTCATTGGGTTGGGACCAGGGGCTAATTGCTGTTGCTCTAGCCGGAGGGAGGCTGAGGGCAAAGGCGGCGCAGGCAACACCCATGCCACCAAGTGCCGGCGATTGCTCGTTGCAGAAAGGACTCGACGGGATGTGCCAACGCAGTATCATGAAGGACGAAATGACGTGTTTGTTGTTGGTGGTAAGTGAAGTTGATATTAATTGCGAGGCAGACAGACAGACAGACAGACAGACAGCAAGGATGGATAGACATGGACACACAAGAGCAGCAAGTCAACTTGACATGTACTACTCCGTATTCGCATGTAACTTCGTAAATGTCAGCCCGGCTGCACTCTGTAGGGCTGGATGTAGTCATGGTGAGCCGGCGATTGCTTCAAGGATCTTGGACGTCATTTTCGGAAAACGGCACACGAATAATTCAACATCGAGTTACGAATAATTAACCGAATACTGCCCCTCGATGAAACACGTGCGTGTTGCGTTCTGGTTGCCAAGGCATCCGCGCCACAAAGTTGTTGGAGAGCGGTTAATTAAGAAGGGAGCGGTCAATTGAAACGCCTGGGTACCTACTAAGAGATGAATATTCGTACTTCGTAAGTGGCTGAGAACCAATGTGGATGGACGCACCTCGAGGCTGACTGATGGACTGCTGGATTGTTGATGCATGATCTTAACCTTGTTACAAATACGTACCTTTTTCCCAATCCTGATTCCTGAGGCCATCCGACTTTCTCCTCTCCTCCTCCACATCAGCCACCAACCACCACCACAAACATCTGGCAATTTCCGTTGCAAAGCCGGTGCACCATGATCCTCACAAAGAGTCACGACGCCAACTGGGCCCTCTTCTTCACCAAACGGAGACGCCATCGACCAATGACACCAGACTCAGATCCATGATGCTTGGAAAGGAAAAGTCTCCATTCTCTCCGGCTCCGAAAGCCCGGACTATCGGAATTGCACCATGGGTTCCGATAATGTGCTTGCTAATCAGGAAAAACCCCCCAAAACGGCCTTCAGACTGAGATGATGCTTTGAGAAGTGCTTTTTCAATCTCGCTGCGAATACAGTCGATCGATGTATCTTCTTGGAAGGATTCAACTTCCCTCTGTCTACTCATCATCCCCTGTCGACCACGATGACCTCTCCTACAATTGAGGAGAAGCCCTCTGCCGCTCGTGGCAATGAGGATGAAAAGAACAACCCGAGCCAATTCTCGTTGGAGCCAACTCTGGTCTCTGACGCCGACAATTCGCCATCAAGCGATGAAGCCGATTGCTCCTCTCTGCCACTTCACCCCAGATACGAGTCGAGTTGGCTCCGAAGAGTCCTGACCCCCAAGAATTGTCGATGGGATCCCAAGTTTCCCAAGCCGCTGACACTCGCCCATTGCATACTCTATGCCATGGTAAGTTCTTGTTTGAGTCTGCACAAGGTAGGCCCTAAGTCTCTAACCCTGAAACCCAGTCCTCGACTTTTACCGTTGCGAATCTCTACTACAACCAGCCAATCCTGAACAAGTTGGCGGCTGAATTCGACGTTTCTTTTGAAGAGTCGTCTCAAGTTGCAACATTGATGCAGTCCGGCTATGCAGCGGGCCTGATCTTCGTCTTGCCGCTTGGTGACATTCTCGAGAGAAGACCATTCATCATCTCTCTCATCCTTGTAACAGCCACCATGGTTAGTCTTAGTCTCGCCGGGTTTTCTCAGCTTTCCAAGTCAAGACTCTTACTCAATGTTTTCCTAGTGGATTGGTCTCTGTGTGACGCATGACTTTACCGCGTTTCGTGCACTCTCCTTCATCTGCGGAGTGACCACAGTGACGCCGCAATTGATGATTCCCTTGGTCGGAGACTTTGCTCCAGCCCATCGCAAATCGTCCCTGCTCTCCATCGTTGTGTCCGGTCTCATGCTCGGCATTCTAGTAGCCAGGCTGCTCTCGGGTGTCGTGACTAACTTTACCAGCTGGAGAAACATTTACTGGTTTGCGTGCGGCGCGCAATACCTCCTCGCCGCGATGCTATTCTGGTTCATGCCTGACTACCCGTCGACAAACCCAGATGGTCTCAACTATTTCCGCGCTCTCTGGTCGATTCCTTACATGATGGTCACCGAGCCGGTTCTCATTCAAGCCTGCCTCATCACCTTCTGTCTGTCTTGCATATTCACGTCGTTTTGGACAACCCTGACTTTCCTTCTGGCTTCGTCACCATTTGACTATTCATCACTGCAAATTGGTCTGTTTTCTTTGACTGGTCTGGTCACTATTCTCGCCATTCCTATCATCGGACGACTCATTGATCGCTGGGTGCCGCTCCTGTCAACCCTCGCAGGCCAGTCTCTGGCCCTGACCGGCACCATCGTTGGCACATTCATCAGCACCTTTACCGTAGCAGGTCCGATCCTGCAGGCAATTGGAATCGATATTGGCGTACAGACAGCCCAGGTTGCGAACCGCGCTGCGATTTTCAACATTAACCCCAAGGCCCGAAACCGCGTCAACACGGCATACATGGCTTGCGCCTTTGTTGGGCAGCTGACGGGGACGGCCGTGGGAAACAGGCTTTACGCGCAAGGAGGATGGAGACACAGTGGTGCATGCAGCAGTACGTTCGTTTTGCCCATCTCCTTACTTACACCTTCGCTAACATACCATAGTTGGCTTTGTCGTAGCATCAATCATATTCGCCCTTATTAGAGGCCCCAGGGAGACGGGCTGGGTTGGATGGAAGGGAGGCTGGAGTCCTCGACGTGACTCGCCCGCGCCGCCTGTGCAACAGAGTCTTGAGTCGGGCGTGCAGGTGAGGTCCAACACATAGAAACCTAACATAGAGACAGCTGCAAATGTCCTGCTGCATATTTAAATTGACAAATCCGGTGACATTTCTCCAGGTGTTGACATCATCAGGTTTCTGCACCATTTCCTTGATCTGTGCAAATCCATATCGTGTGAGCGGCTTTCGAAGGTTCTCTCTACGCCTCCTGACGTTTATAGTCTGTTTGAAATCATTCACATATTAATTTGCCACACTCTGTAGGAACTATTATTATAGTCAAAAATGCCGATAGTCTAGGCACACAATAGAGGTCGATGCAGGCCAAACCCTAGCCTTGAATCTATTATAATAAGCTTCTTAATAGGGCTTACAGTTAGTCTTAAGGTGAAAGTCCCTGCCGAGTAAACCTTGCTCAAGGAACCTTATTCACCAATGGAAATAGAGCAAGGCAACCAGGCAGCAAAATACACCGACTGTTTACACAATATTAAAAATCACCCATCGTAAAGGTAGGAACTGTTATATTTCTTTTTTATTTACTCAAAGACATCATTATAGACAACGTAGTCCTAAAAAGTAATTCATCCTCTCATCCGTCTCCCTCGTTCGCTTGATCCAAAGACTTGGCCCATACCAAATGCTCGACTTCGGCATCGTCTGCAATTAGCATTGAAGGAAAAATATCCAGTGATTAGAGGGTGAGAAACCTCGCCACCTTGAGCAATGCGCCCTCGAGAGATGGGACGCAAGCACAGCTGGGATCCTGGACTGGCTCGTCTTTGCTATGATCATCATCACTATCGCTCGACTGAGGAGCATACTGGGGAGGGAGTTGAGGAGGAAGTTGATGCCGCTCTTCTTGGCCGGACTCCTCCATTTCTGAGCCCAGTTCCTCAACCTGGTAGTCGCTTGACTCATCTGGACTTGGGGTGGCAAGGGCGAGCAGACCGTCGAGGCCAGCAGTTAGGGTGAGCCAGAACTGCTTGAGTTTAGGATCCTCAAGGAGCTTTGTATCTCGCTCCTCATCTGGGGCACTCTTGTCGATTGCCACGATACCAGCAGTCTCGGCTTCGATGCCGTCTTCGGAGATGACTTCGCAAAGATTGAGAATCAGAGAGGCTACCCCCTCGTAGATCCGGTCTTGCTGGGGCGCAGGTAGTTCGTTGGCCACATCATAGAGCAAGTCCAACTTCTCCCGGGTCTTCATGTCGGACGGCAGGATGTAGTCGTAGATGTAGTACAGGCAATTGAAGATCTCAGCGGTCAACTCCTCGGTGGAAGCGTTGTCAGTGCACTCATCAGGCTTGCCCAGATCTTGCCTCCGTTGGCAGACATCTCGACGAAGAGACTCGACTTCGTCCGACTCAAGAGGGTCCATAATCACCCAAGAGTCAGGGTCAACGTCAACAGACCGGTCCCTGGTTGTGGGATCGCTCTCAATCTCTCGATTCCTGACGACTTGTCCCTGCCAATACTCGAAGTCATCACTGAGATCGAGCTGTTCGAGAGCTCCCTGGAGGACATTGACATCGTAGTCTCTCCAGTTATCGCACAACAGAAGCTGGCTGGTTAGCTTTGCAAATGCTTCCGGCTTGGCGTTGTCAGCAAATTCGAACAGAGAGACCATAAGTTGACTGAACCGGAGGATGAGCTGAGGATCCAGGGTGCCTTCGAGGTAGCGAAACTCGACAGATCCGAGGTGGTAACCGTCGTATTGAGTGCTCTTCGCCCGTCTAAGGCTGAGGCAGCTTCTGTTTCCCATCCACTCGATGCTTTCTTGGAGTCTATCGGAAGGCATCTCCCAGAGTCTCTTCAGAACGGCTTTGCGGCGCTCTTGGAGGTTGTTCACATCGAAATGGGTGAAGAAATCAGCCCGCTCCTCAAAGACTTCATTTTCCATTTCCTCTGTCCATCCAAAACCCGGAAAGCACGGATCTTCTGCGGAGGGCCCAAGAATTCTCGCCTCAATTTCCTTCAACCGCAGCGAAGTGGCAAAGTAGCTTCCATTCCTTCGAAACGGGTGACAGAGACTGAAGATGATGGGATCAGCGCAGTACATGAGGCAGACAAGTTTGCGTAGAAGATGATGAGGGATCATTTCCGAACCTTTTCCAACGCTGACATGGAACCCACAACTGTTGTCGACCGCCAGTCTGACTCGTGATCGTAGACCAGTGATGGCACTGAGGAGAGATTCCCAGCACTCGGGCCTGTCTCGCAAGATGGGACTCACAATCTCGACACCTCTCACGCGTTCGTAGCCCCGCCATTCGCAGCAAGTATTGATCGAATGATCTTGAAGAATCCTCCAGGTCTGATACGCGAGATCGAAACTGGGGTCGACGGACAGTTCGACAGCTTTGGCCATTTCTCTCACCACTTTCCACTCGTCGACATATGGCTCATCTGGATCAGGACATGCTGCGAAATGCCCGTCCTGGAGCATCCGCTTACAAAGTTCGCGGTGCTCGTCGTCAGCATCGATCCATTCGATGCATTGTCGGCTGTCCTCAGGGTTTGGGTCGGGTGCATCCGAGTTCCACAAGGGTAGCAAGAGTTCCATCTCGACGCCCATGGTGTAGGCCGCCTTGGGAGAGCGATTCCAAGTGATGAGTTTAGCAGCGCGGTCCTTCAAAGCCTTGTCGTAGTTCCACCGGGCAAAGGGCAATAGAGCTTCTCCAACAGTTGCCTTGGCTCCAGGCGTATAGCTGGGAACTGCAGGCTGGAGTTCGGGCCATTGTTGATAGTCTGGCAGCTCGATTGCGGGCCCTTTGGTCCTGTAATAGCCTCGAGTGGTCATATCAAGCCCCAGAATGGCCAGAAACCCGCTGATGCTATCCTTATCTTGTATAAGCTCTGCCAAAGACTCGCATTGGACCAGCTCCTCCTCAGGGCTGTCGACGCCAAACGAAACAATGTTGGCGCAAATGCTGGCCCAGTGAGTGATGGCATCAAAGTCAAGAGTTCCGCAGTGCTGGTTGAACTTGATGGTGCTGTGAAGACCCCCATCAGCTTCCTGAAAGTCGTAGGCAGGCTTTAGACTCGGGTATCTAGACCCAGACCTTTGAGGGGCAAGGTCGAGTAGTTTCACAAGCTCAGAGAATTCGTCAACTCGTTGAATTTTGGCAATGCCATGTGAGAATTTGGCATCACGTAGCTGTCCTGGGTGAGGGAGAATGCTTAGCAGGGGGCGGTTGGGAGAGAGATGGTTGTTCCATGGGTCTTCGACCTTGTCCGCAGAAGTCATTAGAAAGGGCACGTTGATGCACTCCTGGTTCCGAGCGAGGTTCGTGAACTGCAAGCCAACGGATTCAAACGATCCAGGGCCGCAATGTTTTGGGTGCAATTGTGTCAAGGCTGGGTCTGCAGCCCACAACAGAGATGCGATGACTTTCAACCCGTCAAGAGTGAGGTTGTCTTCTGTGGGACTTACCATCACTCGGAGGCGAGTTGCATTGATGGGAACCGTGACAAAATCTTCCGTGAGGATGCGAAGAACATCAGCAAGTCCCTGGAAAGGGGTTTGAAGGCAGGGGACGCCCGTAGCATACATGGGCGATCTAATCGTCACGGCCACCCATTTGGCGGCGTCATGTTCAACCGGCTCATCGATCTTTGGGGCATAGGAGATGAACCACGCATGGCTGGTGTTGAAGAGGGGGCCCTCGACAGGCTTCATCCATTCCTTCTGAGAATCCCACGTATTCTCGTCTTGGATATAATCGGTGAGGACTGAGCCATCGGACAAGGCCCAGTTTGTTGTCAACCCCTTTGCCGCCAGAGCGATGGCGATTCTCTGCAGAACCCATCCCGCGCGCTGGCCAGAAAACACATCGTCCTTGGCGGACAAGAATCCTTCTGGGATATAGGTGAAACCGGGCGGAGGGCTCTCAATAGGCTGTGCGGCATGGTTCAAGAAGGCCTCGGGGTAGGATCCAGTTGTCGCGACTAAAGCCTGGAGTTCGACTCGGAACTTGACAGTCCTTGGAATCTGGTTGACTGAAGCCATGTCTGTGAATATTTAAGTCGGGTGACGGATAATACTTTATAGGGAAGGTTTGTCGCTGAACTAGGTCTTTCCCGAGGTCTGTTCTATAGACAAGGAAGGACGAGACTGTGCGAGAGTAGGTAAATAGGTTGGTGACAGAGGCGGTGGTGGCTTCTGTGAGTCGGTAGGTAGTTTCCAGTTTGGTATGGTGTATGATAGTCTAAAGATGGTGACGATGCTGAGGCGAGAGAGGCAAACGACATCGCGATGGTGTCGACTTTCTATATAAGGTTTACTGGTTCCTGAACAAGGCCGAGAGCTGCTGTGAGAGTTCAGCTGTCATGTTGTGGTGCTGTTCTAGGCTCAGAACAATAAAGTCTGAGATGGCCATCCTTTGTCAGAACACAGCTCAGGTCTACCATATATACGTACAAGAGGTGACTTCCCACCTGGCATGTGCGCACTCAATCGTGCTCCTCCTCTGTGAAACCGGGACATCCCTCCATTTCGGAGTCTGGATACGCCATCTTGCACCAGAAACAGTATCGATGCTTGTCTCGAAGATGCTGCAAAACTCGGTTCAGTCTTTGCTCAATTTCCAAGGCGTTGAACGCATCCAATTCCTCATCCTCCTCATCTAAATCCTCGGCCGTAGCATAGACGGTCTTGCTCTTCCCGAGAGCCTTCTTGTCATCTGCATCCTCGTGGTCGTCTTCGTATGTGGGAAGGCGAGAGAGCGACTGCTCGAGATCGTAGCGCATTCGCCTGTCGCGTTCTTGTTCTTCGCGATAGCGGACTAGACCTCGGTATAACACTGGAATAGATTTGAGTGGCCGAGAAGATATTGAGCGAGTCTTCTGTGTCGAGTCGGGATCCTTGGGCAAATCGTCGTCTTTGTCCTTTTCATCAACTACAACTTCGTCGTCCATGCGCTCAGCAATGCGCTGCGCGGCAAAAAATTGCTTCTCTAAGCGAGCCTCCTCCCTCTCTTTTCTCACGCGATCGCGATACTCCAATGGATCCATCTTGGCGACTTTGATATCCCTCTCCTCTGCAGCTTCTCTGATTTTTCTCTTCTTCTCGTTTTCCAGACCGATACCGCCGCGGTCTTCCTTGATGCTGACTTTGATGGGCTCAGCTCTCCCCTGAGCCTGGCCATCGTCGCTCTTCTTGCCCAGGCCGCCACCGGTGAAGCCCATCTTGGCCATCATTGCCAGGCCCTTGCTCTTTCTCGCCTTGGGGTCATCTAGCATGGATGTTGACAGGGCCTTTTCTCGAGCAATGGCCTCCTCTTCTTGGATTTGTTCTTTTGACTTGATGATGCCCCGAGCGCGAGACTCGCGTTTTTCTCGTTGAGTGCGTTGAAGTGAAGTCTCCTTGACGGCCGCCGGCTCATCGAACGTCATGTTCATGTAGTCGTCATCTTCGTCATCCGGCGCACTTGCGCCATTGTGTTGCGATGTACTCATGAAGTCGAATGTCGCTTGGTAGAGAGGGGATATTTGTGCAGGTAGGCTTGAAGGCAACGCTCAAAGATACGGAGGTCAGACACCCCAGGTATTATTATAGTGGGCTTCTGTCACGGTACATATATGTGTGCTACACTGTACATGAAAACTGCATAGACCACTCAACTATGGGGGGTTTTGTACAGTGCGGAAATGATCTACCCTCTCTCATTGTTAGACTCAGCATCACCACGGATTCTACGGAGTAGGCTTTCTACATATGTGCGCTCTTTGCCATGGATCTTTTTTGTTTCTCCTTTCTCCCCCCCTGCATGGGAGTGGATGCTTTTTCTCTTGGAGTGGCCGTCGTCACTTCAACCACATCGGCTGTCACTACTGCCAGCATGGTCACAAACACAATATGAATAAAACTTTTGAAACAAAACAAAGAACCTTCTTTGTATTACACCTATGCAATGGATATCCTTTACTTTTACCTGTTCCTCGATCTCTTTCGCGCCGCTTTTTCCCTCTCGTACGCATTTGCCTCTCGTCCCTCTTCGCTCTGGATCTCCGCCACCAATCTCTTGTACTTCTTCTCGTAAGCCTCGTCCTTTGCCTTCTTGATCCGCAGCTTCTCCCGCGCCATAAAGCTAGCGTCCTTGCGCAGCTCTCTCATTGCACCCTTGCGCTCCTTCTTGTGCTCCTTCTTCAGCTTGGCGAGCTCGGCGCGTTCGCGGTCGGGGTCGTAGTGCTTGTCGGGATCGAATGTCTCTTCGAACTTGGGCACGTATGTCTTGATCGCCAGAGGTTTGTGGTGGTGCAGCTCCAACGGTCGGCGCGAGAGCTTTGCCACCTGAAGCATACGCTCCAACTTTTTCTGTAGCTTCTGCAAACGATCAATTAGACCAGAGGGTAGATGAGATCGGCAGCTCTTGCTAGTGAGATATTGAACAACGTCGGCGACTTGCGAAAAGGTCTCGATGAATGCACTCTTTCCGGTCCAAGTCTCTGCGGCGGCATCAAGAGCTTGGGCTGTGGTATATAGGATGGCAACCTTAAGCGACTTGGCCTGCGTACCAGACACATCAATCCCTCGGCAATCAGAGAAGTTGAGTTTCCTCAGAACAGTCTTGCTGACGGATTCAGCACGAACGCCAACTGGGGCGTTGTGAATGGGAAAGCCCCCAAGTCCTTTCGACGCCGGCACTGGAGCAAGGGCGAGGAGAGTGTTTAAAGAGAAGTTGATCACCTCCGGGACGTATCGCTTGGCCAACTTCTGATAGCTAACGCCAAGAATGGACAAATATGTGCCAATAGCAAAGTCGGAAAGGTGTCGGGGGACTTTCTGTCCAAGGTACCGCGTAATGGTCAACATTGCCGGCGTGACAACCTGGTGGAAGTGATCAGATGTCGGGAAGATGGTGCCGACTGCGCTGAGAAGGATCAAATCCCCTGAATGCAAGGCAAGGGGTCGCGATTCGCCCATCTCCTCAATGTTCTGTCGGAATTGCTTGCTGATTTCGATGGGAAACATTTTGGCCAAGGAGTGGATGTGACGGACGACACTTTCGAGGACAGAAAACGAAGGAGACGTTGTAGGGTCCCAAGCCGAGCCGATAAAGTCAACCAACGCGGTCGAGAACTTGCCAAGTCGCTCTTTGTTCTTGCTATCAAGCTTGGGATGGTAGAGAGCACGAACTCTTTGGACGATAGTTGGAATGGCCTTCGAGGGGTATGGTGCGATGATAGACTGGAACTCATCACAAGTCTGGGGGCAAGGAAAGGTATATGGTAGCCCTTGATCGTCTCCCTTCCGAATGGCTGAGGCTTTCGTCGAAGAATCTGCTTCGAAGACGGGGTTTCTGGCTTCTTCCTCATTGAGAAGGCCCTTGGTAAAGTCATCTTCCTCTTCTTCGTCGTCCTCTTCTTCCTCGCCAGAGCCATCAAGCTCAGAGTCCTCATCGCTGTCAATGGGCTCCAAATCAGAGCCACTCGCCACGAGATCGTCATCAATGAGGAAGTCGTCCTCGTCGTCGAAGCCCAATTCTGTTGCAGTTGGCCGCGTTTTGATTCCGCTTCCAAGACCAAATTCGTCCTCATCTTCATCCATATCCATAAAGTCTGGTTGCGCAAGGTCCTCATTGTCTGATGTGGCATCTTCCTCACTGTCAGACACCTCTTCACCCCTCATGCGCCGTTGTCTCTTATCCTCCAGTTCTTTTAGCCTCTTAGAGTCTTCTTCAACCTTCTCCTCTTCCGTCTTTGTGCGGTCGGCAGGCTGAGCTCTCTTGTCCTGGGCCAACTTCTTTACTTGCAGATCGAAATTTCTCTCAAAAGCACTGCGTTCAACACCGGCGATTGTTGAGACACCACTCGCTTCAGTTCGGGACTTGGAGCCCTGGGGACCCTGCGCGAGTAGCATGTGAATATCCCGTAGTTCCTTGTTGAGCTCTACTCGTAAATCCTCATCTTGTTCCTTGGCAGCCTGGCGCTCGTATTTGTGCATCTTGGACTTGGCGATGACCTCTTCCATGACCTCCTTCTTTGTCTTCTTGCGTTCGGGCTCGTCGTTTTCGGCGCCTTCTCCATCGCTTCCAGCATCGGCCATAGAACGAAGTCGCTTCAGCCTCTGCATCTCGCGGACAGAGCCATCACTGTCGTACTCTTCGTCAAGGTCGTCTTCCTGGAAATCATCGGCCATGTCCTCGAAAGTCAAGGACTTGCCCATGTGCGTCAAGCCTTCCGAGGGCTCGTCATCCTCCAGGTCAAACATAGAGCCCTTCTTGTGGCTCTTCTGCTTCTCTCGGGCAAATCGCTCCAACATCTTTTCTTCGGGGGTCATGGTAGGGTCATTTTCACCAAATCGACGATCGATGATGCCTCCAACCTTGTTTCGGCGTTGCATTTCGACGAGAAGGGTTTGCCGACGCTGTTAAATCTAGTTAGCAGTGTTTCGCATGGTTGCTTCTCGGCTCGTGTTCCTTACCCTCTCCTCGCTGGCTGCCTTGGCCTGGCCTGGACGACCCTTGATGCCATTCGCAATTCCGGCAGTAGTCGGACGATTGGTCGTAACCTCGAACTTGGGACCGCGCGCGGCGTGTTTCAAGTCGAAAGGGTTGAATTGCTCACGAATCCCCTCCAAAACTGCACCCCTTTGGAGTCGCTTTTCGTTGCGAGCGCGCTCATCTTGGGCTATGCGGCGTTTCTGCTTTTTCGATTGTTGAGGTCCAATGATTCCCTGATCCTTTAGGGACGCCTTGAGGCGCTTGAGCTGAGAGCCGGCCATCTCGGCTGTGTTGGTTGCTGGAGACTGGCCGGGAGTTTTGTCAAAGGTGGGCGGCGCTCGCTCAGATGTCTGAAGCTAGGAATTTTTTCTTGAAAATCCTTATCGCTATCGGGGTCGATTGATTAGTGGGGAATGGCTAACTAGTCCCTTCTCGGGCTCGACGAAAGACGGTGGGGTGCGGCAGAATTGGTCGACAACGTCAGGAGCCTTGATACTCTTTCGTGACTTCGCATTCAATCCATTCATGTTCTACGTGTCGCATCACTTTTGTCTCCTTCAACCATGAACTTAACAACAACTTGCTAAAAACAATGAGCTGGACAAACTCTCTTCTCACGTTCGCCCGGGATGAGCGGGTTATTCTCGTGAGCCTGGGATTAGCCACCTTTAGCATTGTTAGCTCCATCTACACGGTACTCACTATCATCAGAGATGAGAATGAAATCCCCCCACCTCAGCCCAAGACTCAGTACATTACCCAGGATACCGAAGATTCACTACAGCTAGAGACTCTCGAGAAGCTTCTGGATCATCCGAATTTCTCTATCCGAGAAATCGCCATCAAGATCCTCTGTGACCGGGCTGTGAACGATCCTGACATCATTGAGGGTCTGCTTTACGAGATCACAAAGCGCAACTACGATGACCGTATGCGCGGCCTACGCACTCTGGCCCTGCTTACCGGGCAGACTCTCGGTATGTCTCTTTTTACGGTGCACCGATGGGACGAGCTAACTTGTTAGGCCTCGATAACCTCGAGAAGCTGCACAATCCAAAGGCCTACTCAGCTCTCGTGAGATGCCTTGAACTGTGCTTGTATGATAACCCGCCGCCGGATCTCACTGATAGCCACTGGGATGAGTACTATCTCCGCGACATGGCTGAGAGGTTCTGTTTCATGTTTCTTGTGGAATTGACCAACAAATACGGTCCGCATCTACTGATCAAAGCCAAGTTTGTCGAGAAGTGGCTTGCGAGGCAGGATTGGGGCGATGACCCAGAGGAACGGCGCCGAAGCTTCAAAGACTACATGGATTACAGGGCCAATAGGATTGTTGACGTTGTGACCAAGATCAGGCTGGATCGACGCGGCCAGAAAGCATTGAAGAAAGCTGGTCTGATTGACAAGGCATATCCACGAATCAACGAGATACCGGACCTCATAATGGAGGTTGAGGATACAGCTCAGAACGGTCCACTTGCTGAGCAGCAGGTCCCTCGGACTCGAGAGCATTCTGCCGAAGAACAACGACTTCGACGGCAACATCGAGAAGCCATGGTTCTAAATGATGGCACGAGGCCCTTGGGGCGTGATGATATAATTGAACGAGACCACGGCTCCCCAGCTTAAGGTACTTGGAAGGCACCATTACGACAAACCTCAAATATTACGAATACACAACAATTTGCCGAGCATACACGATTGCCAACGTACGCAAGGGAACCCGGCACGGTTATCTTGAACAGGCAGAACGAGATGAAATGTCTCGGTTGTTGGGAAGAGGATTGATGACCAGGGAACACGGCCAACCTGCCACGGTGTGGAGATGGGTTAAGGGCCAGGTCTCGATGGCAGAGATTACCAAGGCTCTAAGGCGAATGACGATTCCTCGCAGCAAGGCTGACTGCATCGAGGTGTTGGCAAACTGATCGACAGCCGACACGGAAGGATACAGGTGGCGGTAGGGACGAGGTCGAGCAATGAAACATGATACCCAATGGATAATTACTAAGCGTCCGAAATACAAACATTTCAAGTTGAAAACCCCTAGTAATTAGATAGACATCGGATTATCGTCTGTCTTGGAATGCGATTCCAAGTATAGAACGACGGCTCCACATTGGCAAGAAAGAGAAGGGGTTTTGACAGTTAACCGGGATGTAACGCTGTCTCCCGAGCGGGGGTGGGAAATAAGAGAGGAGATGATGCCATGTCTGACAGTCTGGAGTAAGCAGTGAATGTAGCCATGATAACGAAATCCTTTCCTTGGCGTGGCGAGGAATATCTGAATCTCGTACAAAATGAAGCAATGCACCGAAGGCCGAGATTGGCTCTTTGTCTGGATATTGTCTGGCGCAGAAGGGCATCAGTATTGGCAATCCCTTCTCTGGACGGGCACATCCAAATGGACCCCTGCCGTCGCCTTTAGCAGGGAGGCCTCGACACCGTTGATCCATGAGGCCATCAGTCTGACGACCAAATATCCGCATGTTAGTTTCCTCGGGCGAAATGGGCTTCTGCTCAATTTGCCCATGGGCTTGAATTCTCCGAGGCACCGTCGAGCAACCCAGTGAACCCACCAACCAGCCAGGGCGGCCACGGCTCAATGGTTGAATGGGACCCAGAGGAGAGGGACTCATGATTTCCCGTTGATCCAAGACTATCAACATCAACAAATCGCAAGTCAGAGTGTCGGTATGATATCAGCGTCCCTGTTCCAGGAACGGCGTCAAGTCTGTCCCTGGCGGCGGCGGGGTTCCAGGAGCTTGCGTAGAGGTGGAGCGATGTCAGGGCGAATGGGATTCACGGATCAAGGGCCATCGCGGGTGGTCTCGGCGGCGACTGCATCGCTCTGCAGCGCCGGTCTGGCCTGCGATTGGAGACTGGCGGGGAGGGTGCAGCGCGTGATGAGGCGGTTGCATGCGATGCCACGGCGACAGAGGGTTAGGCGCATGTAAACACAGCTGCAGGTGCAAGGTGCAGATGCATCATGACAACGGTAGCTGCAGGAGCGCTGTTGTTTTGGTTTGGTCCCCTTTTCGTAAGTAAATAAAGGGGTGATGAAGGGCAGAGGAAGAAGGAAGAAAAATTCCTGTTGTTGGAAGCCATCATCAACACCGAAGCCGACATCACCGGTGGGTACAGTATATTGCTGGGGCGGCATTTTTCCTTTCTTCATTTTATTTCAGCTATTCTTGTCCTTGACCGTCAGTCTCTCAGTTGTCGTCCCCTGCGCTTCCCCGGAGTTTGCTCATCATCCCATCCAGACAGGGTTGAAGTTCAAAGGACAGCTGCGACCTTCGTTGACCGACAGAAGGGAAGAGGCTGCATCAGCAACGGCCCTGGACCGAACGGCCGGTCCCTCGTTCCTCTCCCCCCCCTGTGTCAGAAGCTTGCGCCTGCAGACGTGGAGCAAGACAAAGCGATCCCCGTGCAGTGGCAGTGGCGGTGACGGCGAACAAGAAGAGTTACATACGAACGAACTAGGGTCGTGGTTGAGACGTGGGAGGAAGAAGTCAAGGGGAACAAAAGGGTGCTGAGCTGCCCCTCCTTTCTTGGCCTCCTCTCTCCGGATCTCCTCCCCCTTTTGTAGGTGTTGACGAAGACGAAGAAGACGACGACGAAGCAGAAGAAGAAGAAGACGAGGCAACATAGCTTCGACCCGATTGATGATCAGCCGTCATCGACACTCAATCTTCTCCCCCTTCTGGTCCCAGCTTCATCCGGCCTGCTCCTCCAAGCTTATTTGCGAATACATACCAATCAGATCAGCCACCCTTGGACGGGATAACACTCGAGAGTCAAATCACAAGTGGTTCGCTTGTTCGTCGGTCTATTTGACTCCCCGCGGCTCCCTCTCTTGATTCCTGTCTTTAATTCGCCTTCCGCCTTCTCTTGCTTCTTTTCTCTTCTCTTCTTTCCACCCATTTCATTTTATCAGCAACCCCACCCCGCTACGACGTCCACGGTACAACAATCTCGCATCCATCGCCTGTCGTCACCAAGACAAGACAAGACAAGAGGAGAAAAGGAAAAAAAAAAGGAAAATCATATCACATTCTTCATCAACCGCAAACCAATCCAACGCCCCTTGGACCCCTTCTCTGTTCCGCCCCCGTCCTCGTCCCCGTCCCGGCTGGCCGCAAATTCGATCCGATCGCTAGACGCTCGTGCTCATTTCTTTCTTTGGGGCTTCAGCTAGTCCTCATTTTAAACACAGCTGGCAGCACAGAGCGCCGTCGACAGGAAGCAACAGAACCTAAGGAGAAAAGAGACCAGTGCTTTTTTGGATCGCGTGGACCTATTTTTTTTTTTTTTTTCTTTGGTTCCTGTTCCTGTTGGTGCTCGGCAACCCGCCTCCTAGTCGACGGGAGCTATTTCGTCGCACAGAGCTGGGATCACTGTCCAAAAGCGCCCCCCTATTTGCCAGATGTGGCTGCAGCCGTGGGGTGTAAACAAATGAGACACGCCCTCTGCGAATCCCTCCCCAAAGGAAAATAAGGGCCCTGATCCGGGCCTCACACAAGGCCGCCATGCCTTCTGCCACAACACTCACACACTCGCGGCCCAAGACGCCCTCGCGATCCCTCCGGAGACCTTCCACCCACGCGTCTACTCCCAACCTCAAGCTCGCATACTCGACCCATTCGCGACTCGCTCCTCCTCCTTTGCCGCGTAAAGCCTCCCTCGCTGCTCTCACGCCTGGCTCGCTTGCCAGCATCCCCGATGTCACTGAGAGTTACGCCGTTGAGTCCGTCCTGAGCGACCAGTCACAAAATATGATTCCCACCACTCCCGGCCGTGGCGTTGCTGCCGACCACGCGCTTGGAGATGTTGTCGATGTTGCCGGTGGCATGTCTGGAACAGTCCGATTTGTTGGTTCTGTTCAAGGGAAAAGGGGTGTCTTTGTTGGTGTTGAACTGCACCCTGATTTTGCAGCTAGAGGCAAAAACAGTGGTGATGTTGACGGGTAAGTTGTCCAAGCCGCCTCTTCCTTTCAATTCTACATGCCTTTGCTAATACCCATGCTTCCAGTGTATCGTACTTTAGCACGAATATTCCCGGCGCAGGCATCTTCCTGCCTGCTGCGAAAGCCATCGCGCGGCGCGAATCTATCCCCGCGATGCCCTTGACTCCCACCAGCTCATATGGTGGGTTGAGGCCTGGAAACCAAAACTCTCTCAACCACACACCCCCGACTCCCGGCCTCCCAAAGTTCAGTGCCTCTGTTGGCCCCGGCGCGCGCGCTCCGAGCCCCGGAGGCAAACGAGCTCCCAGGACCTCTCTGCCCCGCCCCGACTCTCCCGTGCGTCGAATGCAAATGACTCCCGGACCTCGGCCGTCCATGGCCACTCCCGCCAAGCACCAGCCTTCCCGATATGGCAGCCCTACGAATCGAGCCTTCGCCCAAAGCGTGCGTGGAACATCGGGTGACCCCAGCAAGAGGATGCCGAAGCTGGATCGCAAGCCTAGTTTAGGGCCTCGAAGCGCCTCTGCTCTAGGATCAGTCAATGGTCTGGAGGATGAGGTTGGCCCTATGGGCGGCGTGCAACGAACTATGACAAACGGCAGCCACGGATCGGTTTCGTCGTTCAGTGCCAAGATTCGACCAGCTTCACGTGCTGCATCCCGAACTGGCTCTCGTGCCGGCAATCGTGCAAACGACGAGGAGCTCCAGCACCTACGAGCACAACTAGAAGACCGCGAGCGACAACTTAAGGACCAGTCATCTACTTTGACCGAAATGGAGAGCAGCCTTGTCGAGCTGCAAGGACTTATGGAGAGCGCCGAGGGACTGCCACCACCCAGACCAAGCAGTATGGATAACAAGGATACCCAGCAACTTAGACAAGCACTCCGAGAGAAGAACGACAAGATCGCCATGCTCACCTCGGAGTTCGACGCCCATCGAGCCGACTTTCGCAGCACTATTGACACTCTTGAATTGGCTAGCTCTGAGACGGAGCGTGTCTACGAGCGGAGGATAGAAGAGCTAATGGCGGATGTTCGAGAGCTAGAATCTCGAAATGTTGATGTTGAGTCTGTGGCAACCCAGCTCAAACAATTGGAGGAGCTCGTTCAGGAGCTGGAGGAAGGCCTTGAAGATGCCCGCCGAGGAGAAGCTGAAGCTCGCGGCGAGGTCGAGTTCCTGCGAGGCGAAGTTGAACGAACACGGACTGAGCTGCGCCGCGAACGTGAAAAAGCAACTGCTACGACGGCCGGTAACGCTGAGCCAACTGTTTCTGCTAAGGAGCTGGAACAGAAGGACGACGAGATTAGGGGACTGAAGGCTATCATCCACTCCCTTAGCCGAGATTCCGTCCCGGGCGGCGAAGAGGTTCGGACACCAACTCAGCGACCTGGGTCTTTCATGGCAGGCGATGCTGTTCAGACCAAGATTGCCCACGACAATCTCGAGCGTCAGGTTGCTGAACTCCAGGCGCTTCTTGACAAGAAGGCAAACCGAGAGGAGGAGTTGGAGACTGAATTGGAAACATTCCGCCAAGACTCGAATATGGCGAACCATCGATCGTCTCTGAGAGATTCCCGAGATACCGTCGTCCTCGCCCAAGCCTACGAGCCTCGTTCCCCCGATGCTACTCACAAGAAAGCCAGCGCTACTCACAAGCGGGTTAGCACCCTCGATACCATGCCCGAAAGTGACGATTTCTCCAATGCCACCGAGTCGAGCACTTTGTGGTGCGAGATCTGTGAGACTAATGGCCACGACATTCTCACTTGCACCAACATGTTCGGTCCCGACGGTGCTAAGACCAACGGCGATCTGAAGACGGGCCAGGACAGTGAAGAGCTGAAGCCTCACACTCCTACTGGAAACGATGCGCCTGCGCCCTTGTCCACTCTCAAGTTTAAGAACCCTGGCCCGCCCTCGCCCAACGTCAAGATCCTGCCCAATCCCATGGAGTCGGGGCCGGTGGCCGGCAAGGAGAGTGGTATCATGGACCCCGAGAAGTGGTGCGCTGTGTGCGAACGTGATGGCCACGACAGTGTCGATTGCCCCTTTGAAGATGCATTTTAATCTTTAACGAGTACATGATGCTTCTACCACGTGTTTACATGAAGAAATCCTTGTTCTTGGGTTGGGAGGAGAGAAGATGTGGATCATGACAACGACAACGACCAGTTGCGGAGAAGAACGGCCTACGAAGCAAAGAGCTCTCTACTATGCTTGGTGATAGATTACGGGCGTGATGATATTCGCCCCATGCGTGTGCCTTTCTCTTCTCTTGTTTTCATTTGCCCGTTTGGGTCGGCCTTGGTTCTCGGGCATTCGTTTAGCTGGGCATTCTTATTGATACCATACCCTTTTTCTTTGTATTGTTAGCCTTGGAGCTTTTCTTGTGCTTCGATAAGACTTTTGTAATAGTACATCATGACTCTGTTCAATATTGCGCCTGGGTTCTAGTTTCTCCTGTGACTTCATTGATTCGTGAAAAGATCCAGGTTCATTACGTTCCCTACATATGTATAGATAATTGAGTTGGGTATTGTTCATGGTGATGGTATATCTAGTTCCTGAACGCGCTCCCCTCGCATGCTATGCCAAGTTCGGGCACCCTTCCACATCTCATCCTCCCAGCCCCCCACCAAGTCTCGATATTTATTAAGAAACCATAGACTAGGCTCCCAACTTCGGACGTCCCAAGGCACGGCCGCACCCATGCCGAGGGCGTTTTGTTGCGAACCCCAGCATGTTAGCCCGGTGAGCAAATCTTCACATAGAATATCCTCATCCAGGAGGGGTTGTTCGTGGTCCAGAGCCTCGAGGACTTTATCACGGAATGCCTTGTAGGGAATCACGTCCTGGTGCATGTCAGTTGTAGCTTTTTGCAGGAAATTTGCTAAAGAACATGTTGAGCATTGGGAGACTTACGATGTAAGGGTGGTGAGCAAACGTAAGTTGCTTATCAGTCGGCTGCAAAGCCGGAGCCAAGTTGCGGAACTTTGCCCTCACGACAGACAGCTGGGAGGGGTGGTAGGCGATGTCCGGGCCGAGACCGAAGATGCTCCATCCGTCGTCGACGAGCATGGGCGCGATGTCGGCCATGCCGAGAGCAAAGCAGTTGGCGAACAGGGCGTTGAAGAGGCCGGCGTCCATGCGATACATATTAGGACCGCGGGACGGGCCGGCGGAGGCTGTTTGGCGGATGGCCATGGCATACTGCAAGGCTTCCAGCTGCATTCTTGTGAGTGATTGGAAGTAAGGGTTGTTGGGGTTGTCGGAGGGAGGGGGGTTTGGGGGCTGAGGCTCGGATGCGTCTTGGATCTGGTATTGGAGGAGTTGGACGAGGACTCGCTTTTGGCTGATGGAGAGGTTGTCTAGGCCTCTCAGGACCTCTTGGAGGGCCTGGCTCTTGGAAGCTGCGGAGGTGCGAGGCTCGTCGAAATTCCGAGCTTGGGGCGTGAAGTTGTCTGAAGCTGAGGGCTGGAAGGCGGAAGCTCGATATTGATGCTCGTTGTTGGTGGTGAAGTTGTCGGTGGTCAATGGTCCAAACATTGTATTAAAAGGGGTGTCGGGGAGATGGGTGGATGGATATGATGTAGTTGGCACAGGGTAATAGGGAGCGAATGTGGTGGGCGTTAGTGACTGAGATTGAGAGTTGTTCATGTCAATAGGTGCGACGCAGTCGTCGAAGCCCGAGAGGTCAATGTCGAGGGTGGATTCATGTTGCGATATTGGCAGCTGCGAGACGGGTGGGTACGAGAGAGGCTGTTGAGTAAGGCTATCGCCTTGAATGATGGCATTTGTATCTAGATTGGAATGGGAAATGTCGGGGGCAGAACTCGAGGGGGTAGAACTACTACTCTCTGGCTCAAGCAGCTGGTTCAACAGGGCCAGCTTTTGCCTCCGCTTCTCACCTGGCAGATACGTGTTAGCATGTCAGATCTATGTACACATGGTGGAGCTGGTTTGATCTAGGTATGAGTGGCATACGATAGTTGCGGCTAGCTATGCGGTTCTGTTCCCGGCGGGCTTCCATGTTGCGCCGGGGCGGGTTCTTTGGCTTGTTGGCCTGACTGGATGATTTCTCCATGATTGGAGGCGGCAAGGAGGAGTGATCAAAACGGCCGATAAAGTACAATGTCAAGGATTCAACGATGGCGCGTTATGCTTAATAAGGTGCATGTACGAAGTAGCTGTCACGGCGGTGCTACAAACTGGTGGGTAAGCTTGTTAACGTCTGTCGCGAATCTCGACCGTCGGCGATGTTGAGAAAGCCAACAAGCGTCGGAGACTTGGAGTGGAGACACGGAGCAGACGGCGCCGGCGGGTCCGTCCTGGGGCAAAAGTGAAGGAGAGTCTGGGGTTTGATCACCGCTCAGGTTCGTCGAGGAGGACGAGGGCCCTGAATCATGTCAAATTTTACTCTTCATTTTTCCCTCATCACGTTGCTTTTTGCTTCCATCATCTATTGTTGAGAGACGAATACGAGAACCGCCATTTGGTATCACCCTTGGGCTGGACACTGCATATGCCCGTGTGGATTCTGAGGAAAAAGACCTTTCAACCCCTCCCAACTCCAATGAGATCATTCTTCAAGGGACCCGACCTGGACTGAAGAAAAATCTGGGGGGCAACGAGAGACCCTTGCAACTTTGCGGGCTGAGGAGCCAGCGTTTTAGCGTCTCGTGTCAAATTGTTCTGGACAGTGGACACGCCCCAACGAGGCGGACGGACTTTGGCATGTATTGGTCGTTCCTTGGTCCCTGACTCTGAGAGTCTCAACAGTCCCTTTGACCGTCTGGTTGAGTTAGTTACCGGTTGCCAGGCTGATCTTCTTGTATCCGGAAGTGAAGAGATTGTCGGGCCAAAAGAGATGGAAAGAAAAGAAAAAAAAGATGTGCCGGGTTCGTCGCCACCCGACCTCGTCTCCTTTCACGAAACACCGAATCTTCAGGCCTGGACGCCACCGCGGAGGGGGCCCGAGTTTGACGCCATCGCCTTAGCCGAGCAGGAGGGGGAGTTGGGGAGAAATCAAAGTCAATCCATTCGCCCAATTCCGCAGTTGGCTCTATCTGCATTGATCTGCTATTCCCCGAAAAGGGAGGTCAGCATCAGATGCAAGAAACCGGGCGGTGAGTGTGCATATTCGCATGCATGTCTCTGAAAATATGTCCAAAATGTTGGAAGAGAGGCGTTGATGAGGCGTCATCCATCCGCCATCCCACCGCACTCTTCCTCTTTCTCACTGCACGTGCTGCCAGATGACGACGATGGAGAGCGGGAGGATTCCATCTCCTACGCAGTATGTACTTTGTAGCAGATGCTTGGAAAATCTCTAACCAGACTTGAAAATGGTGGCTGCGGCTACCGGCCACTACGCGCATTCTCGATTCATGTCCCGTCCTTCTAGCAAAAACTCTGTCCGTCTTTTGTGCCTGTGCCTGGCGTTACTGCTGATTATTTGCGTGTCAAGTCCCTGGTTTCTTGGTAAAGACGTTCCCGTCTCTCCTTTTTGTCCTTGCCGGTAGCGGTCGACTAATACAAGTCGCAACTAACAACCCGTACCTATGTATATCTGACCAACTCCCCCCTTTTAAAACACCCCCTTTGTCTCGTTCGCTCGCTCTCGCTCTCCTCTCCTCCATCCCTACCTATATTGTCTCTCCCTTCCCTTGCGAGTTCCTGTCGTGCGTGCTCCTTGGCTCCAGACTTAGTCTATTTCCTCTCTCTTTTTTTCTTTTTTAATTCCGGACAGCCTCTCTCCCTGGTCGGTGGTCGCCCTCTTGCACCCTCTCTTCCGGCCCCTGGTTCCCGATCCGTGGCCCTTGTCTGCCGGTCGACCTATCACTGGCTGCTTGAATTACCCTTTGCCCGTTGTTTTCGACAGGGATCCCGAATAATTCTTTTTCTTGGGGCTTTATTCAGCTGCCTGTCACCACCCCGACAACAACAACAACAACAACAACAACACCACACCCTCTCCGTTGCCTGCGAATACATAACAGGGTTGCATTGTTATTGTTGTTATCAGAGAAGCGCCAAATTCCTGTGACGGTCGACTTGACTCAGAGAGAGATAAACGGCACTTCCTCTGCTGATTTGAACACATCTTGACAGGACCCATGATCATTTATTCGTGGCGCTTTTGACATTCCCCGAGACCAGGAAAAAAACCAAGGCGGAGACTCGAGAGACAAGCCCCTCTCCCCCCTCTCGGCTCCTCCTCTCGACATCCAACCATCCGTCATCCCCTGCAACTCAGACCTTGTACAGCACGGACAGAGTCTGGCACTGACAATCTCAGCTCCCAGTCTTTGCCTCTTTGTGCGCTGTGTCCAAAATTAAAAAGAGGCTCCCACGCCCGCGCCTTTTTTGTTTTCGAGTCCCGCCCTTCCCTCTTGCTCAACACGGTCCAACGACGCGAAGCGAAACGAAACGAGGCGAGCGGCAGTTGACATCTTGCGCACCGACACACTGACGTCGCCGGCACAGTTTCGCATCCATCGTCGTTGAAACTCGAACTGCAGGGCGCTTCCCTCTTGATAACGCAGCCTCATTCCTTCTCTGTTGATTTGACCATTCATTCATCTTTGTTTATTTGTTGTTGTCCCCCCTCGTCGCCGTCAGCTTACCATTCCCGTCCGCCTTGGCCTGTTCCATTCGTTGACCCCCCGGTCTCGTGCTGCACCGCCCTGCTGGCCCTCAACCATCATTCTGCTCCCACTGGTTCAAATCACGGCCAACACCGACTCCCACTCCGACACGGAAAAACGAAAATAGATAGAGCTCCCGAGACGCAGACGCAGCGCAGGCGAAAGAGACGCTGTCGATAGCCGCTCTCCACGTTTCCTATCGGGCCACTACGCACGCCGTCACGCTACTGCCATGACCCGTCGCATCTTCCCCATCAACGACTGGGCTCCCGCACAAGAAGCCATGATGGACACTCCAGTCGTTGCTGAGTCGTCTGCCGCCGCCTCTGCTTCTGCCTGCGTCAACGCCGAGCAAGCGCACTCTTCCAGCAACAACAAAAATACTGCCGCATTCGCTGGTAGCGACACCACTGCGACGACGACTGCTGGCCCAACAACTGGCCACGATGCCGCGGGTGTCATTGGTGCGGCCGTCCCCCAGCGACATCGCAGTCTTAGCCTCTCACTACCATGGCGCCGACCAAAGTCGTTTGCCTTTGGCCACGACCATTTTCACAACCTGTCCCGAAACCTCAACGAGCTTGCCATCGACGATACCGAGGAAGACGATTCGCATAATGGTCCATCCCACGGCCACGGTCACAGCCACAGCCACCATCTAGCATTCCATAGCCAGCAACATCACAACCAACACCACCACCACCACCACATTCATACTCCGGGGAGCATCAAGGGCATTATCCGCCGCGCTTCCATGTCCCTCAAAGGCATGGTTCACCGTAGGTCTTCAGCCGCCGCCGAGGATCTTCATCGCCAGGATGCCCACCACGATCCGTATCATCACGGTGGTAGACCAACCACGGCTCATCCCCACTCGACTTGGAACCGACTCCGACAAGCAGCGAGCTTCCGACATTCGCGATCCATTTACGACCTCGACTTGATCCAGGACCCGGCCGCATTCCACCACTCTCAGCTCCCGATCCCAGGCTTTGGCGGCGAACCTCCCGTCATTCCTTCCAACTCGGGGGCCGCCGCCAAGGCCTCTGCAGCCATGCAAAATGAGTTCATTGCCAGGAACGGCCTCCACAACTTGTGGTTGCACCCGTCCAACAGCGAGGACGGAAACGACCGGGAGAGCGGTATTGGAATTACGGTCACGCTTCCTGGTAGCGGGGCCGATGATGGAGCCGACAGCGAGCTGGGTACCGAGCTAGGCTCCACCATTAGTCGAATCGATTTCATCTCCAAGCTCCCTACCGAGCTGGCGATCCATGTCTTGGCCTACCTCGACGCTGCGGCCCTCACAAAGGCCAGCGAGGTTTCTCTCAACTGGAAGAAGGTGGTTGCCAATCAGCATGTTTGGCGGGAGTCCTGCCTGCGTGAGATGACTGGCACATATGCGACCAGCGGTCCCATTACTCCAGGCGCAGGCCTTGGAATTCCTCCCTTGTCCCCTTCAAACGACTGGAAGGAGATCTACCGTGTCAAGCAAGAGCTTGCCCATCGATGGAAGGTCGGCAAGGCTCGATCTGTCTATCTCAACGGGCATCAGGATAGTATCTACTGCCTGCAGTTCGATGAGTGCGTTTCTACCCCTATAGTCATGAAAGTGCGAGTTTACTAACTGTACCAGGTATAAAATCATCACAGGCTCGCGAGACAAGACAATCCGCGTTTGGGATATGCGCACTCTTGAGTGTCGCATGGTGATTGGCCCCCCTGAGGTCATCGGAGAGACGGGAATGCTCGTCGATGATGGCGGAAATCCTGTTCATTTTGCTGCAGGGTCTGACAATGAGCGCTCGGCTACTTCGATGCCTACTCTGGCCTCGTTCCCGACTCACCACAAGGCTTCGATTTTGTGCTTGCAGTACGATGACGAAATCTTGGTCACAGGATCTTCCGACTCTAGCTGCATCGTCCATGATGTTCGCGCGGGGTACCGCCCGATCCGCCGGCTTCGTCATCATACATCTCCCGTCTTGGATCTTGCCTTTGATGACAAGCATATCGTGACCTGCAGCAAGGACACCACCATTTGTGTATGGAGCCGTGCGACAGGCGAATTGCTGCGACAGCTACGTGGCCACGGTGGACCTGTCAACGCAGTGCAGATGCGTGCCAATACAATCGTGTCTTGCTCGGGAGATTTCCGCGTCAAGCTGTGGAATATTGATACCGGCAAGAACATCCGCGAGTTTGTCGGTCACACCAAGGGTCTTGCTTGCTCGCAATTTTCCGAGGATGGACGATACATTGCCTCTGCTGGCAACGACAAGGTCATTCGTATTTGGGACGCCAACACCGGCGAGTCTCTGCGCGAAATGCATGCCCATGAGAACTTGGTCCGAAGCCTTCACATTGACAGCGTGAGCGGTCGACTCATCAGTGGAAGCTACGACACGGACATCAAGGTCTGGGACATGGAGACCGGCCATCAGCTCCTCGATTTTCCCAAGTGGCATACTAGCTGGGTCCTGAGTGCCAAGAGTGACTATCGACGAATTGTCAGCTCCGGCCAGGATCCCAAAATCCTCATCATGGACTTTGGCGCCGATGTCGAGGGCATCGACATGCTGGAGAGCGGACGAGCAATCGAGACGAGGGGCGGTTTTATCTGATCTATGTTCTCAGCAATGAATGCGATGCTTGGGTAATAATGGACATTACGGAGGCCACAGGGAACGATAATCTCGGGATATATACTACTGCACATAATCAGGTCGGGTGAGAACTCGCAGGGTCGAGGACGCCTGGCTGTAACGAATTTTCTTGTCACGACTTTGGGAGGTTTGGGTAGAAGACCGCAGAGAGCAACACACAAAAGGCTCTCGCATGGAAACAGCTACTATGCATTTGGAAAGTGTGCCCTCGAACAGCACTGGATAGTATTTGCTCGAGCGAGTTGGCGAATTTTGTTGAGAGGAAAGCTTTTTAGCATTAGCATGACTGCACAATGTCGGAGAAGCAGATATAAAGACGGACTATTTTGTTTCACATGACATATTCAAGAGCTTTTGCTTTCTCTTTCCTGTTGTGATGGCGCCCAGTGACTCGGCTGGTAGGAAGTTGTGTTCATCCTGGAATGATACGTTACATGCTGAATAGTATTCGGCGAGACAGGAGAGAAGGGAAGCTGAAAGAAAGTTTAGCTCGTGATGCCAACATCTATCACTGAAGTTCGTCTTGGGGAGACGTATTCCTAATGCTGGGACGATGTAACGGCGGGGAGATGACCGGGTTTGAGGGGGGATCACGGATGAAAAGAAGGATGTGGGGAGAGGATGCATAGGGCCGAGCTGGGCCCGAGATTGAGGGATGGCTACCTACAGCTATTGTGCATGGAGGGTTGCCTATACGTGGAAGGTCTGGGGTCGAAGAGATGGGATGAAGTTGTAGTTGTCACATGTTCCCGGTTGTGTTTAGGGTTGAGGGTGATGTGGTGTTGCAGGATTTGGCCGAGAGATGGGATGAGATATTACGGCGCTGGCCCCTGCTCGATTCTTCTGGTGATTGACTGACTGGCTTCGAATACGACCTGCCTTGCTCAGAAGAGCCATACGTGAGCATGGGATGTAATATTGTATAGTTGGCGCTGGGAGTGTCATGAGGGACACAGGTTCCAGTTCAGTGAAGGAGGTTGCTATAGGTTAGCACATGACGATGTCCCCGAGACTCATAGCATGTACGAATGCTAGACGCAGTGTAACATCAGGGCCGGATAAATATGATTTGATGACTGAACAAGGGACATTGCTAGAGAAAAGAGAGTTACGTTGCGGTACCCGATCGTCATCCTGTTCAACTCGTGGCTGCTGCTGTGCGACCACGCGCCACATGGCGGATGAACTACACGGTCGTTGACAAGACGAAGCGAAAACAATGACGACAATATGGACGAGGGCTCGCCCATAGCCACGATTTAGAAATCTCTGAAAGATTAGCGCCACGTCTTCGCTGGTCGGAAGAGACAACGGCAGCGAGTCGATAGGCTCTGGGCTCTGGGAGAGGCGGCGATGCGACGGCGGGTCATGTTTCGAAACAGGGCTGGGATAGATGCTGAGTTGGGCAAAACGTGGACACAGTTGGGCGATTCAAGACAGTTTTTCACGTTTTCACACAAGCGACAGCGTGCTCGCTTGTGATTTGCCTCCGGAGCCTGGATTGCGGTTTGGAGTTGTGTCATGCTAGACAAGTGGGTGGATGACAATGAATGGCTCACGAGGGTTGAAACCTGGGCGGCTAGCTCAGCAACGGGGGGGTTATTGTTTCATTTCAATGCTAGCCGCGGACGAAGCCAGCTGAGACAATGGAAAATAAAACAAGGAAACAGAAGCTAAAAAAAAAAAAAGAGACATGTTTGGAATCGATAGTCGGGAAACAAAAACGGGACGCGGGACGGGAAGCTTGAATGGCAGCGAGTGGCTTGGGGTGGCACTCGGACAAGGATTCTTGGATCTCACGATATTGCGTGCATTGGTGGCACAGGAGATTCATGCCATTCCGTGTCGCTCTGATCGGAGCATTTAATAGGACACAAGACAAGGAGAGAGGACGATCCCCCGAAGCGCCGCATGAACGAGGTATCCTCGGCGAAAAAGAGACTCCACCGCTTTACCATCGTCGCGCGCGTGTTTGGGGCCACTGACGGAGATAGATTGCAGACGAGGAGGATGAGCAGCTTAACTGCTCCGTACAGGCATTCACGGCAAGGGTAAGGGCTTTGTAGGGGTAGATGTGCTGGTACCTATAGACGAAGAGTTGACATGTCAGGTCAGTGTGGGAAGATGGATGCTGGTGTTGTGTAATTAAGGGAGCGGTGTCAATGGAATGCGCGAGTACATAGTACAGTTGTTTAGAGGACGGAGACATGAGACGCCATGTACGGCAGAAAGGAATAAAAGGAACGCGGGTGTGCAGTTTCTGCTTTTTACTCGCATCTGCATCGTGTCGTGCGTCGAGTTGAGGTTTAATACATGATTAATAAACGAGATTCGATGGTTGATTAATTAGATCGCTGGGGGATATTGCGATGGACATTGCACTTGCTGCAACCGCCATCGCCAAGACTCAATCGAAAACGGAAATGACAGACGCCACTTTCACACTAAAGTTAACTCGAACTTATTCTTGTAAAATGGTTGGAGATGCGACGCACTTCTGCAAGGCACCCGTCTGACTGAGAACCCAAGGTTGGAATTCCTCGCCAAACCGACCATGCCCAAAGCATAGGTGGCATGGAATGTTTTCCAGGCCTATAATTCCACGAGGCACGAAACACTCAATGGCCACCTGCACCTGATCTTGATCCACCGGAATCTAATTAAGGGACCTGGCTCCAAGCTTCGCATCGCCAGAATCTGGCTGGCACCGACTTCCGTCTGAGCGCCAGGCACCTGTGAACCACCCGCATTGCCATTCTGGGAGCGCCACTGAAACCGGCGCTAGGCCTATTGGGGATGGACCTTTAAGGTTCCCAATCCAGGGCAGGTGCTCTTGGCTCTGCGTCTTGTCACGTCCATTTCCATTTCCACGTTCTTTATTTTATTTTATTTCATTTTGTTTCTCTCCGTCTTTGTCTGTGTGTGCTTTGTCTCACTTGATTCACGCGGCATCATCATCATCATCGCTTGTCATCTGGTCCTGACTCCTCCTCCTCCACCATCAACCTCGCACACTTTCAAAGCTCAAACACCAAACCCGCTCCACTCACCGACAGCGCGCATCCCCCAAATCCATCCGATGCTCAACACCAACCCCAGTTGAAACGCCGTCGTGCACTCCAGCCAATGGTGACTGTGGAATCCCCCGGATACCCCTGGTTGCCGTCCAAACCTTCGACCCCTTGTTCTTCTCTTTGAACCACCCTTGACTTTGTCGATCATGGACGGGGCCTCATCCGCCGCCGCCATCTCTGGCGCTTCGTCCGAGAAACATTGGAAGAGACGGTCGCGGATGCCGTCCGACGGAGGCTTCGCGCCCCTTGCTCATGCTCATGCTCATGCTCACGGCCGTGCCCTGGACCATGTCAATGCTACTGCTACCCACGCTCAGGTCAGTCCGTCAGTAACGTAGGTTCCAATGGATGGGCAGTTCCGTCCACCTTGTGGCCCAAGTTTCTCTGTTTAGCCTCCCTCGTGCTGGCCAGTCGTCCACACATATGTAGCCAACCTCACATCCATATAAGACAACTCTCAGACACACCACCATCTCGTCTTTCCTCTTCTCTTCCTGCCTCCTTGTCCGTCGTCATTTGTTCTTTTCTCGCCTCCTTCATACCACCCACTGTCCTTTACGTGAACACGCGCGTGCGTGTGTCTCTCTTTTTGTGGTTTTACTTTTCTATTCTTCACCTTCCCTCTCGCATTTATCTACTGCGATTTCGTCCACTCTTTTCGCCTGACTGGTCTCGGCGCGCGCCATCAAGCACAAACTTACACTTTTCTGGTAAGTCAAGCAAGTGAAGTGAAGAGTGCACCTTGTATTCGCCTTGTTCGGCCATACCTACGAAAGCTCCTTGGTACACGCACTGGATCCCTGCTGCTGCCGTCTAACCCCAGTCCCTCGCCCCATTGCCTTTTATTGACGGCTCGAGATGCTTCGCATGGCTTGCCTTGGCCCTTGGCTGTGACGTATAGTTGGTTCCTGAAAGCTCGCTTCTATTGGTCCCTCGGCAAAAAGAAGCAAATAGTCTTGTGCCAAAAAGGCATTCATGCCCTTCCACCATTCACATCTCGCTTGCCAGCTGCCTCGCGCTTCCCAACCTGCCTTCTCAATTGTTATTGTTTTTCGTCCCTCGTCATTCATTCATTTATTCTGTGGTTCAGAGTCGGAACCAACTTCACTATTCCATTATCCCGTTCTTTGTTCTCATTGGACTTTCATCCCCGTCATTCGCTCTATTGTTGTTCACTCACCCATTCATTCATTTGCATCTGTTCCCCAGCACCTTGTTAAGAACAAGCTTCACTCACGAAGCTGCTCGCAACATAAATACCGCCCAGATTCTCAACTCACTTTCTTTCTTTTCCTTCTTCCTTTCGGTTTTCTTCTGCCTTCTTGCAAACTGGTTCGCTTTTCACACAAACAAGTTGCTTTCCTCCGTAGTCTGGAGACGACAACGCGGCAACCCGGCTAACCTGTTATCCAACGACGCAGCTCTCTGCCATCTCAACTTCACCATCGACCTTTGATCGACCGCCTCACCAACGAAGCACCCGGTGTCTGATCATCATGGGTCTTTCGACCATCCTCACCGCAGGCTTCTTAGCCTTGCGTCTCTTCTCCCTCTCGGCCGATGCTGCTCCTTCGCCCCAGCCTAGCGATGCAGTCACCTACGAAGCTGCCGCTTCTTCCTGGTGGTTGGCCGATATCAAACGCCAGGGTTCCGTCGTCTTCGGTACTGCTGCTGATGCTACTGATTACAAGGTCTTCCGCAACGTCAAGGACTATGGTGCTACTGGTGACGGTACCACTGACGACACTGACGCTATCAATACCGCCATGTCGGATGGAAGCCGCTGTGGTAAGGGCTGCGACTCCTCCACCGTCAAGCCTGCTCTGGTCTACTTCCCCCCTGGTACCTACCTCGTCTCCAAGCCTCTCATTCCCTACTATTACACTCACATGGTCGGCGACCTTCTCAACCCTCCTGTCCTGAAGGCTTCCGCTAGCTTTGCTGGTATGGCCGTCATTGACGCTGATCCCTACGACGACACTGGAAACAACTGGTTCACGAACCAGAACAACTTCTTCCGCCAGATTCGCAACTTCAAGATCGATCTCACTGGCGTCCCCAAGACCACTGGTACCGGTATCCACTGGCAGGTCGCTCAGGCTACCTCTCTTCAGAACATCGAGTTTGTCATGGTGGAGGATTCGAGCGAGGAGAATGCTCAGCAGGGTATCTTTATTGATAACGGCTCTGGTGGGTTTATGACTGACCTTACCTTCACTGGTGGCAAGTATGGTGTCTTCATGGGTAGCCAGCAGTTTACCAGCCGCAACATGACCTTTCGCAACTGCAACACTGCTATCTACATGAACTGGAACTGGGCTTGGACCTTCTCTGGCATGACCATCGAGAACTGCGGCGTCGGTCTTGATATCAGCGCCGGCGAAACTGTCCAGAACGTCGGCTCTGTCATTCTCCTTGACAGCACCATCTCCAACACGCCAGTCGGCATCAACACTGTTTACACAACTGGCCAATCTGGCACCAACGGAACTCTCATTCTCGACAACGTCGACATGTCCTCCAACGTCCCCGTTGCCGTCAAGAACAGCGGCACTTCTGCTACCGTTCTCGCTGGCAACACCAAGATTGAGTCGTGGATTCAGGGTCGCACCTATAGCGGCAAGACCGGCCAGGCCGTTCAGGACACCCAGACTGCTATCCCTCGCCCCAAGGTTCTCCTCGACAGCAACGGCAACTTTGTCACCAAGAGCAAGCCTCAGTATGCTGGCGTTGCTGCCTCCAAGTTTGTCTCCGTCAAGGACAAGGGAGCCAAGGGTGATGGTGTTACCGATGACACTGCTGCCATTCAGGCCGTCTTTGACAGCATTGGCACGGACGAGATTGTTTACTTCGACCACGGCGCCTACGTCATTACCGATACCGTCAAGGTCCCCAAGAACATCAAGATTGTTGGCGAGATCTGGCCCCTCATCATGGCTGGGGGCAGCAAGAACTTCAACAACACGGACAACCCCAAGCCTGTCTGGCAGGTCGGTGAGAAGGGCGATGTCGGCAACGTCGAGATCCAGGACCTCATGTTTGAGACCCTTGGCCCTCAACCTGGCGCTATCCTCATGGAGTTCAACGTTGCTGGTGAGACTCCTGGCTCTGCTGGTCTCTTCGATGTTCACTTCCGCATTGGCGGCTCTGCAGGCACCGATCTTCAGTCTGACAAGTGTAAAAAGACCCCCGCTGTCGAAACTGAAGCCAAAGAGGAATGCTTCGGTGCTTTCATGCTCATGCACGTCACGGCCAAGGCTAGCGTTTACCTTGAGAACGTTTGGCTCTGGGTTGCTGATCACGAGCTTGATCTTAGCGACCATTCCCAGATCAACATTTACAACGGCCGTGGTATTCTGATTGAGAGCACCGTCGGTTGCTGGCTCTGGGGAACTGCCTCTGAGCATCACACCCTCTACAATTACCAGCTGGTCAAGGCTTCCAACGTCTTCATGGGCTTCATCCAGACCGAGACGGCCTATTTCCAGGGAAATCCCGACTCCACGCATCCCTTCGCTGCCAACGCTGACTACAGCGACCCCGACTTCGAGTCGTCCTGCAAGGACGGTTCCGACACGTGCCGCCGTACCTGGGGTGTCCGCGCTGTCAACTCTTCCGACATCTTCATCTACGGCGCTGGTCTATACAGTTTTTTCAACAACTACGGCCAGACCTGTGTCGGTAACAACAACTGCCAGGAAAACATGGTCAGCCTCGAGAGCTCCGAGGTTCACTTCTACGGTCTCAGCACCAAGGCCAGTGTCAACATGGTCACCGTTGATGGTGCATCCGCCGCTTTCGACGCCGACAACCGCAACAACTTTTGCGCTTCCATCGCCCTTTTCACCTCATCCTCAGTGGCCAAGTCGGCGTCCTGAACATAGTGCCGACCGGTACATACTACTGCAGAAGTCAATGGGTATTCACCCTCATCTCTTTCCTGCCTTTGTCCATTTAAGTTATTGTTTGTGCTTTTAAGGGAATTTACCCCGGTGGCTAGTTCTTGGGTCTCAAAAAGGTCAATGAGACGTGGAGTTTGGGATATGAAATGCTAAGCAACGGTCGGAATCCAAAGGAATAGGGACGCAGATAGTCGCAATGAAACAAGCGATCCCCATGAATGAATCAATGTTCCTCTTCGTGACTTGCGTGAACACTGCGCCGTCGGTGCGCGCCGCATTTCAATACAACCAACGTCGAAAACTTATCTAGTTGTAGGCAGCAGCCATGGGATGGAGAGATCGACTGCGTCTTTCTTTTTCTTGTTTTCTATCTTAGTAATTACAATCTATTAACTACATACCTACCCATTACCGACGTAGTTACTATTTCATCTGCATACGACACGTCATGAGTCCCTGCTCACAACGACATCGCCCGCGTTGAGAAGGTCCGTTTGGACCGGTACCGCCTTGACAGAAGAGTGCCTCCAGAATAAGCTAAAGAACTACTTGAAATGCGCAGTGCCCAACATGTTCGAAGGACTACCGGACCTTCCGCCTCCCAAGCAACGGTCCGAGTATGCCAGGACCGGGGACTTGCTTGGCAAAGGCGAGGGGGAGGTCGAGCTCTACGCTGCATGCCACGAGGGGCTGATGCCGCAGGTCGAGTCTTTCGTGAGAGACCGCAATCCCAGTCAAGCCGCACGTCAGTAAGGCATGGAAGTTGTATCCTTTGCTGTGCAGCCGGCAGTTGTTCGCTATCTCCTGCAACAAGGCACATCCCTGCACGAATAAGGAGAATGTTGGGAAATGGAAAAATTGCGCCTTTGAATACCTATGATTCCGTTGTCTGCTGTACAAGTGTGTCGCGACAAAACTGGATGCGTTCACTAACACTTGGCGGAGTTTGTGTGACCATGTATAAGAGCTTACGAAGACCTAGAGTACATGTCGTCCGAGTACCTAGGCATAAGCAATCGAAGGCCAAAGAAGCCAAAGGCCCTGCAACAGTAAAGCAGAGAGAGAAAAGATACTGGAATAAAAAGAAAAAGGAAGAGAAACCGTAAATCGAACAAGCAACCCCGAGGCCACTCTCACCACCCAAAAAGCGAAGAACCACCCCTTGCGGGATGGGCTAGTCTATTCGATGCGAACCCGGAGGTTGCACCACCTGACCAAAGGGGACTGGATGATACCGACTTGGTAGTGTGATGTGTCAGCTACTTCGCTGGGAGAGTGCTGTTTTGTCTTGGTATATCAGGGCATGTGGTGGTGGCTCGTTTCGCTGCCTGGAGGTGGCATGTGCTGTGATGGAATGTTGGTTGTGGTGGAGACGGACGGCGTGTGAGTAATACCGAAGTGGATCATCTCGAACAGAGAACCTCCCTCCAAGCAAAGGACACGATAATTGAGGGCCACGAAAGCAAAAGTCATGTTAAGAGAGTGGGACAAAGCCATGGAGCGGAAAGGGAGACAAAGAGTGGTGGTGAGATGGAGGAGAGAAAGGTAAAATAGCAAAAAGTCATCTTCGAACACAGACCGTGGAAAGTCGTGTAAGTGACCTGAAATGGCAAAAAGTGAAGCCATGAGTTTGAATGATGCTCAGATGAGAGCGCCCTCGATAGCCACTACGGCAGAGGAGCCAGCTACTTCACTGAAAGTCACGCTGGCTTGGTCTGGTTATATGGGTGCCAGGTGCATTGAGTTGGATGCCTGAATTTGTCGTCGTGGTGGGTGAAGAGGGGACGAGGCAGAAGACGAGCAGAGGGACAAACGCGGGAAAAGTACCAAGGCAATAAATAAATCAGAACCAGAGAGAGACAATGGAACAACCACAGTAAAAGATAGATCGAGGGTGTAGTTATCATTACAGAAGACGAAAAAAAAAGAGTAGTCATATCTCGTGTAGAATCGAACTCCAAGCGCAAGGTGTCTCCCCATCACCCAAAGCAGCAAAAAGTGAAGGCTTCCGAGGTGGAAGAGGGTTAGTCCCCGTTAAGGGGACAGAGGAATCCGTTGGGAATTATTTGACCATTGCGTTAACAAGGTCTAAGCTTGGTAGAGCTACTTCACTGAGAGACAACGCGATTAAGCCAGGGTATAAGGCGCACTGCGTGTTGCTGTTGGTGGCTGTGGTGTTGATTGGGTGGCACGGGGCGCTGGGCGTGGTTGGCTGATGCGGCAGGTAGACGATGACAATGTGCAAGAGTCACAGGAGGAGAAGGATACTACAGCCCGAGAACTAATAAGACCTCAGAAGAAATACGATAAAGAAAAAAGGCGAAGGCCAAAAAAATAGAAAGGAACGATCTAAAACCGTTGTCCACTAAGATGAGCATCATTTCGAACACACGACCTGCAAAAAGCGAAGGCTTCCTGACGGAAGCAATTGTAAGAAACATTACGTTCCGGATCAGAATGATTTTTTGAGCTACTTCGCTAAAGCACGTTGGTTTTGATTTGGTCTATATGGGAAGGTAGCCTGGTGCAAGGAATGATGGGTGAGTCAGGTACTGAGGTACGAAGTGGTGTGGCTGAGGTCGCGTGGAGAAGGAGAATGCTGGCAATGGTGGCGTAGGCCAATGGTCAATGGAAGGCGAAGGAACGATTCTCTACCAAAGGAAGAGCTTCAACACGTTAAGTTACAACATAATGAAAGTTCTCGTGCTGTGACCTAGCTCAATCTTGCCAATATATCTCATCCCTATCTTTTGTGGTTTTGGGATTGGGACACGGATCCCTACTGCAGATCTAGAAAACACCCGAGAAGTTGGAGCGAGTCTCAAGGAGTCGTTTCTCATCGCATCCGCGACTTAGAGAGAAAGTGCAACACACGAGACCCCGAACAACGAAACGCAATGATGATAGATTCGTTCTAATACAACGTAATACTTGGCCTTTTCTCGTGTTGACAATGCGATTCCATTCCCTTCTGGCCGCTTCAGACGGTCAGTATTGGCCACCGGAAGTTCGTTCCACCGCAGCCGAGGCCCTGCTCCGGGCAAATCGCCCACGCCAAACATAGACGTCATAGGTGGCCGCTCTCGCCATGGCAAAAGGGCCAGCACCCTACCTCCCTCGGTCTCCAAGCCCTCTTAAAACCATTCCTCCACGATCTTGATCAATGAGACTCTGACTTTCGCTTTGCGTCCGCTCCTTTTCTCTCTCTTTCGCATCCTCCGCTCCAAATGGTAACCACCCGTCGCGCCGCCAAATTGGCGTCCTCTCTCTCCAGTGACGAAGAAACCATGGCCTCCCCGCGACCCTCAACGCGAGCGTCAACATCGACACCGCGCACGTCGCCGTTTTTGCCCACGCCCGTTGAGCGAATCTTCCTCGCCCTGTTCCCCGTTGTCCTGCTCTTCGGCACCGCCTTCTCCACTCTCTCGCCGGAGATTCGAGCCGCTCACTACGACCCGGTCCTGCAGTCGCATTCGCAGGACCCCGCCATGGCCCCAAGCTACTTTGCCCGCAAGTCAAACATCTTCAACGTCTTCTTCGTCAAGCAGGGTTGGGCGTGGTTCACTGGCGCCTTTGCCGTGTTCCTCTTCACGCATCCTAGCACCGCCGTCGGATCGAGACGTCTGCGAGGAGCATTGCGCTGGGCGGCCGTCACGGGGTTGTGGATCCTTGTTACGCAGTGGTGCTTTGGGCCTGCAATCATCGACCGCGGGTTCCGATGGACGGGTGGGAAATGCGAGCTTGCGCAGCGCGAGGTGTCCATGGGAGACAACTCGGTCGGGGAGATGGTTACGGCTGTGGCGTGTAAGGCTGCGGGCGGTAAATGGAAGGGCGGACATGACATCTCAGGCCATGTCTTTCTGTTGACGCTCGGCACAGCGTTTCTCATGCAAGAAGTCGGATGGGCGGTTGCGCGATGGTCTGGTCGAGCAGCCGAGGAGAGGTGTGTCTACATGGTTGATGGAGCTCTCAAGAGCGCCAATGTCGAGGCTGAGGGGCCAACTGGCGAAGGTGCAGGTCAGTCTGCTCTCGGGCTCGGTACGAAATTTGCCGTTGGTGTCATGGGCCTGAGTGTTTGGATGTTGTTGATGACGGCGATATACTTCCATACGTGGTTCGAGAAGGTAAGCTTTCGTCTGTACCGTTTTCAATGGACAATACTGACAAGGCATAGCTTACGGGGCTCCTGACTGCTGCGACAGCGTATTCTGTTGTGTATGTGGTACCACGGTTCGTGCCAGCGGTTAGACAGGTTATCGGTCTCCCGGGAATTTAAGACGAAGAACGGAAACAGAGGGTGGATAAGTAATGAGAGAATGACTTTGAAGCCTCTTGGCAGGATAGAGTTTAGAACTATATGTAATAAATACAACACCCTCCTATCAACAACATCTTATTCCGACCGGTTTACGTATTGACTTCAATGCCTCAATCTTTTTGGTCTGTGAAGTAAGATCTCTCACCTAGGGTCACAATGTGATAAGTTTCGGATCCGAGAACCTCATCTCAATGGCTAACCAACCAACAGCCATTCCTCTCTAATCAATTTGACAAAAAGACAATGAGGTTGGCCGTGAAGGACCCGTGAGATCAAAAAGAATGCGTGATCTGGGAATCGAACCCAGGGCTCCCCGACGTTGCTCGGATGGCAACGGAGAATTTTACCACTAAACCAATCACGCGTCGCTATTGGATGATGGCCCAGCTCGAGTGTCAGACTATGGTGTTTGTGCAAAATGAGTGGCCACGACCGTCTGCTTCTGACTTCAGAAAGGGTTGTCGTAGATGGGTATGTTCCTGTGCCAGAATTTATGTCTTTTTGTAGAAGTTGGGGAATGTGGGTCGATAAATCCACAGGGTGGTTTGCAAGACATCTATCTCTTGACATGATTTCATCGCTGTCTTAGGATAGTCATGGGTTACATATGATGGGGTTGCATCTTGGATGGCATGAGTAATGTCTCGCGCTGTAAATACCCAAAAATTAAAATTTCCAGACTACGCATTTGGATAATGCCTCTTCTTAACTCAGCAACCTTGACTTCGAGTTTATAGTCCTATCGCCTAGAACGCTTTCGACCACTTTACCTTTGCGAAGAAGGACAGGCTGGTTGGCTGGGACGCTTCCAGAGATGGTGGAGATGTCAATATTACTACCGATTATCCCCGACATGCAAGCTGACTGCCGAGCAGTACTGTACCCTGCATCAGGGACAACGCTCTTATCAAGCAACTTCGGGTGGGAATATCCTCACTAGGTAGCTAGCCAGTCATCCTCCAGTTCACCTTGTTTCCGTCTCCGCCAAGGACAAGACATGCCAGCTTGCAAGTCGATTACATCATAGACCCTCGTTTCGCACGCTCCTTCGCTCCTCAGTGAACAATTAGCTCGTCGAATTAATTGACTGGCAATGTAGTTAAGCAACTTTGAGCTGGTCGGGGAACCGGCCAGTGGGTGGGCAAGGCCGCTACCAAGAAACCCCTAGTCAATTCTGCCAACATCTAAACCAACTTCCATCCGTGATCGGCGGCGGAACGCGATTCGTATGACGCAACAGATGTCAGAAGATAGTATCACAAAGATATCTTGCACTCAGAGACGAGGTTCCCGTACCATTACTTAACCACGACGACCTCTTGAAAGAAGCCGTCCACGAAAGCGCAGTTAGATCCACACTCAACTCATCGATAACCCCGACCAAACCGTCCTTGCTTTATCACAGTGAATTAACAACTAGCAACCCGTTTCAAAAAATCGAGCCGCGCAGTTGAGATTGGATGCCATGTCTTCAGTCACTTCGCGACGAGTAGTCAGTGCCCTGTCTCACCGCGCACCGGTGAGAGCTCACCCGTTCAGGGCGTTGCCAGTTCTAGGTGGCTTGACAGTCCCACGAGCTCCCACCTCTCGTCATTACGGCACAAAGCCGAAGAATCCAGACCCAAGAGAGAACCCGGCCATAGAAACGAAGCTTCCCCGAGAAACCAACGTCGGCAAACAATTCTCTCAATTCAACCTTGCAGGCAAGACGTTCGTCGTGACCGGAGGCGCCCAAGGCCTTGGACTCGCACTCGCCGAAGCCCTCGTTGAGGCGGGCGGGAAAGGTAAGTTACGAGGGCCAGCCACCACAGCAAGCTGAGGAAGAACGAGCACTGACGGCACCGGGGACAGTGTATTGCTTGGATCGCAGTGAACAGGCCAGTGCGGACTGGGAGAAGGCCAAGTCTCGAGTGGTCCCAGAATGGGGAGGCTCACTGAACTATCGACAGCAGGACGTCACAGACGATGCCGGGCTCAACGACCTGATGGGCGAAATCGCCAAAGAGCACAACGGCTTAGACGGCGTCATCGCCGCGGCGGGTATTCAGCAGATTTCGCCTGCCCTGGAGTACTCGGTCAGCGACGTGGAAAAGATGCTCTCGGTCAACTACACGGGGGTCCTCCGCACCGCGACGGCGGCTGCCCGACAGATGTTCAAGTACAAGAGCCGGGGCAGCATATGCCTGATCGCCAGCATCTCGGGCATGGAAGCCAACAAGGGCCTCGTGTCGCCCGTGTACAACTCGACCAAGGCGGCCGTGATCCAGCTCGCGCGCAACTTGGCCATGGAATGGAGCCCGATCAAGAAGGACGGCACGGGCGGCATCCGGATCAACTGCATCAGCCCGGGACACATCTTGACGCCCATGGTGGCCAAGAACTTTGAGGAGGTGCCGGGTCTTCGCGAGGAATGGGAGAGGGAGATCATGATGGGGAGGTTGGCCGAGGTGCACGAGTTCAAGGGCGCTGCGCTGTTTCTGCTCGGGAGCGCGAGCAGCTACATGACGGGGAGCAATCTTGTCATCGATGGGGGGCACTCGTCTTGGTGAGGCCTGCGTAGCTGGCTTATTTGCGGCGTTGTGCGCCTTGGAGCATTGATGGAGAATGATAGAATACGCCCTGCGCAAAACGGCTATCCATGTCTGCCCATAGTTGATGTCTTGGTAGCGGTAGCGATTGGTTGACAACGGGACGGACAAGTTGAGATGGAGAAGAATAAAAAAAATATTCATAGAAGGATCTGGCTATCAGCATCCACTAATGCGCCCTTTGTCCGACAACATGTCGAAGGGGCCCCACGATCTTGTTAGTTTAAGTGTAAGCTGCATCTGACTATAAACGGACGTCGCGTAATAAATGCTCAGATTGCATCGCATCTGGTCCTCCTGCATACACATCTAAATCGCCAATCACTCGTTCCCCCAATGGAATCATCATCACCCGTAACGTACCGGGAACACCGCCCTGGAGACATGGGCATCATCGTCCAGCGTCACGGCGTCTTCTACCACAACAACTTCGGCTTCGACCAACGCTTCGAAGCGCTGTGCGCCCGAATCACCGCCGACTTCCTCGACAACTTCAATCCCGCCCTGGAGCGATGCTGGATCGCCGAGAAAGCCGAAAAATTCATGGGCTGCATCATGCTCGTCAAAGACCCAGAGCAGAACAACACGGCCAAAATCCGCCTCTTGCTCGTCGACGAGAGCGCGCGCGGAGAAGGCGTCGGGACCAGGCTCGTGCAACAATGCGTCGACTTTGCGCGGGGAGCGGGATACGACGCCATCGGGCTGTGGACGCAGAGCGATCTCGTCGGCGCGCGGAGAATCTACCGCAAGGCTGGTTTTGTGCTGGACAAGACGGACAAGCACAGCTCCTGGGGAAAGGAGTTGATGGGCGAACACTGGAAAATGACATTGTAAAGCCGGGCGTGAAGATGGGTCTTGAACGACTGGGCTCACACGTCACCGAGGAAGTGTGGTGCGGTGGTATCCCAAGTTCACAAAGAATGGCAGCTGGGTACATGAACTAATATCCCAAATGAGGCATAGACACCCAAGTGAATATTGAATCATGATACGCTTTGCCCATCATACCCTTCCATCGACTGCAATTCCCCTTAACGTACCGTACCCAGTCCGCATCCAGACGCGAGACCTCAAGTCCTACTGCTGACCTCTTGGCTCTTACCGTAACGTGAGGTCCTGTAAACCTTTGTGAGAGTTGACGTTTTCAAGATGCCTTCGGCGGTGGTCTAGTCTCGCAAAGGTTGTCGGGCAATGCAGATAAATACACTTGATTCTGTCCACCGACATCCCTCGTGCCCTGGCTTCTTCCGGGTGCACAGAGCGCAGGTGTCGATTTACATCTCTTCTCTCCGCTGCCCGGTACTCGCACACTGGGCATGCCTCGGGCCTTATTATCCTGTTCCTTCGGCGTCTGTGAGGCGAGTTAGTAGAGCGCCGACGTCAAGAGGAGGGGGCCTTGCCCACCTGATATCGCAACGGCGGGTGCCAGGTGGCCCCCTTCTGGCCGCGTGTGGCCGCTCCATTGGAGTTGATGAAAGTATAGCTGGCGAATCACTGGTACCTTGACTTTGCGACGTCGCTGACCACCCAAGGGGGTACTGAGATGTGAATGTCGGATGGGACGTGGACTGGAGTACGGGCCCAACGGCAGAGTTGGCGGGTGAGAGAATAGGGCTCGATCCGGAGCGAGGGATTGATTGACTGTCATCTTGGGACATGTAATTGCCGCTGCCGTCAAGAAAATAGTTGGAGTTTTCATAATATCCATGGAGTGGCCCGTTGTCCAAAGGGCTGGTGGAAGAGGGATTCCACACTGGCTGACGCCCGTTCGCCGAGGAACTGGAGGCCGCAGTGTTTTGGCCTAGACAACTCTCTTCTGTAGGATTCATCCTTACGGTGGGTGTTGTAGAGGGTCGTGGGAATAGAGTAATGACTCGGGTTGCCCGCCGAGCCGAAGCGTTGTAGGGAGAGTTGTAAGTTGGATGCGAAGAGCAATGAAAGACACTTTGGAACCGACAACACGCGTCTCGCACCACAAGGATGCCGAAGAGATGAGACACGACCAGCCAGCTGTATCTTTGATAGTTGGTAAAGTTAGATGGAAGAGAAAGACGGATGATGGTGGCCTCGTGTCGAAACTCATACTTTTGGACGAGGCCCTCAGGGTCGGAACTAGTTGCCGAACCTGGAGGCCGTTCTGTACATCTGATAGCGACATGGAAAGCTCAACAAGTTAGTTAGGGAAGTATCCAGACGAAAAAGGGCAGGTCGGCTCGGATGATTTGGTTGGGTTCTGGGCTTCTCCGTCCGTGATGCGAAGTTGTCATAGTAAGTGCGGCACAGAATGGAGGTCATCTGGCCACCTGCCGTGTCGACAAGACAAACGCACAACTACTCTTCTTTGATGAAGTAGCTGCGATTTGACTTTCTTCATTTGCAGAACACCCCCATGAGGACTCAATGGCAACCGCCACACTAGGACGTGACCATGGCAACTGCCCACAACTTGGGGTCGTCCCGTCCATTTGACGAGCAGAGCTTAACAAAGAGAAGGAGAAGGAGAAAAGACACGCCTCAGATAGTTTAGTTGGGCCCTGGGCTTCCTGACTTCGTCCATGATCAGACTTGAGAGAGGGCCTCCGACTTGGACTGTTAGGCCGAGCCAGTGTCTGCATAAGAGATCATTCCGTCCACACACGACAAAGTGAAGGAGCAAAAAATCTCCTGCAACGTCTCTAGTGCGTTCGTAGTTGTCCGCCTGTGGCAAGATCTTCCTTTTCCATCATGGCACGTGCCCATAGGTCGTCCCGTCCATCTGAAAGTGCCAAATTCCAGCAAAGCCAACGAGTAAGCCTTCTCTCCCCCTGCCTGCGGGAACACCCGCATACAGATTCAATGACAGAAGTCCCAGTAGAGGTTACTTCGAACATATGGGACTAAAGAAACCCGGGGAGGTCGTGGTGAAGCTAGTTGCACACCATGGCCAGACTTGAATGGATGTTTCAAGCCTTCTGTGACAACAAGTATTGCGGCCTGGCCATAACATATTCCCGCACTGCAGGGTCATAGGGTCACCCCGTCCACCTTGGACTAGATGCGTCAAGATTACCATCAAGGTGAAGTCGGAGTAATCGTCTGGCATGAGTTGGTTGTGCTCCGTATTAGGCCTGCACCTGCTACCAATGAAGAGACTTGGATGACGGCAATCGCATTGCAGTCTCTTGTTGACACGTTCAACATTACATGCTTCATATCACCTTGGAAAGAGCAATTAATGTATGAATAAGTCTGCCCCCTTATCTGAGTCCCGAGCACCTTCGCCCAATGCCACCGTGAATGCAGCCATGACAGTAGACTTGAAGTGAGGATAGAGTTCTTAACCTAGGTAGTTGAGTTCTCAGCCATTGAAATATGAATCAAGGGAAAGCAATACTGGCCGATGACATCAAGTGGATGGACTGTGTCTGGGGGTGGAGGAAAGGAAGACGGGGGGAAGGGGGCGTACTTTGTGCAAAGCTTCTACGAAGCTCTTGTGAGTTGTGAAATAAAGGCTGGGGGACGCTTAAGGAATGAACAAGGGGTTTATATATCGTCATGGGCCACTACTATCAGCCACAGCACAGACCGTTGGGGGATCTTCCGGAAAATCCTCATATGTTCTGGATTCGAAAACCTTGACTGCCCAATGTAAGTACTCGAGTGTTTCGGCCGGTCAAGTAACAAACAGCTCAACATATACGACTGCCGACAAGGCCATCTACCAAGGCCAAGAAGGCAGGCTTTGAGACCAAGAAGACGATCTCTGGTCATCTCGAGTACGTTTGTGTTGGTAGCTCTGATGAAAAGATGAAGCGGAAGTGTCAGAAGCCATCTCATCAACGGCAAAGCTCGTGATGACATTAACGACCCCAAGAAAACTGCTCCAGACACTTCTGTTCATTGCAATCAAGCGTATCCGCGTCGCTCCGGCTCTGTTGCTTCAAGCTTTACTAGTCTGAACCCGATGTTCGGCAAAAGCGGAATAATGCGATACTGCAGCCATTGCTGCCCTTTCACCCCGACTTCGGGGTAAAAGTAAGACGTTTCAACAAAGCTGTCCCTTGGAACTCAGAATGCCGTGGGCTGTTCATTAGCCAAGGCCAATCATCATACTACCAACTTTATCATCGTTGTTCTGCGAATCCATGATTTCCTCAAGGTTGTGCACTCGGACATCTCCCTTGTCGGTACATCTTAATCCGCACCACGTATCTGAGGAGAGATGTGGTCGGGGTTAACCTAAGGAGACGACGTTCGATAACACGGCTCACATCCCAACCAGCAGGCGGGCTCATTGCACCCGTGTACCACTTACTAGAGGTACCTAGACATGAATTCCCAAAGACCAGACTGCCTCCAACTTTATCCTCTGGGTTAGGTTAAGCGTGGACGTAGAATTGGGAGCACCCGCTGGACATCGCCTCCATCCACCCAGCCCACACTTAGACAGAGCTTCAGACGCTTGGGGCCAGAACCCACATGGGAACACATGAGGCATATTCTGCCCTCCGTCTCCCATCAGAAGCAAGCATCACCAAACAGCTCCGGTTCCGTGGTCTAGCTGGTTATGGCATCTCGTTAACATTTCGAACATGAGAAGTTTGTCATTACCGAGAAGGTCCCCGGTTCGAGCCCGGGCGGAATCACATTTTTTTGCAGTTGGCTGGTGGTACCCGTTGGCTACCTCATACCAAGTATGTGACGATAGATACCCTGAGTCAACACAGGCCCGGCTCCTCAGTGAATAGACGCCAGTGTGCAAACATTCCTCCGACAAAGTCCCCCAAGACTTCTTGGTAATGTGGTATTTGCCAGTGGCAAGGTGCCCCTAATTTCTTTTTGAGAATAAGAGAACTACCAAAAGCCTTGCACATTCGTTGCCTTCCCATTTTCAGGGCCGAGCCCTTGGCTCGCTTCAATTGCCACTTCTCAGCAAGTAAGGACTCACACTTGCGAGTAGCGAAGGGCTCCATGACTTCCACGTTCTCACGGACCGAGTATTGCGAACATGACACGGCCGCCGACCCAGGAGCGTTGAGAATCATTGAATCACCACCACGCGGAGCACACTTGTGCCTGGCTAATCTTTCATGAATTGTGGCACCGAGGACTTCCTGGGCTCTTGTGTTGGATGACCGTCATTGACCGGAGGCGAGTTGTGTAAATGCAGGGGAAGTGTGACAAGTAGCATCTGATACATCCCTAAGGTTCCAGAAGAAGAGACATGATGTCGAAGTTCCAATAGAGCACTGTCCAAAGACGCCTCAACGGACAAGTTGTGAATCTCATGCCTTCTTTCTCATGATCTCATCCATTGGGGGCATCGTGATGAGGATCTCCGTGCGGCAGAAACTCGTTCTGGCCACAACTCATGTAGTCAAAGCGACTTTGAGAGCTGTTGCTCTCGTAAGAAAGCATAACTGTGGACATTGGAATATAGTTGAGCGACTATCCTGAGCTTAGTTGTTGCATTTGTAGTAGGACTTTGTTCCCCAACCGTAGGTTCTGTTGGGACATATGAGTAAGACTGGGGAGCATGTTTTCAGGGCGGGGCTCGAGGATACCTTATGGGAGTCTGATAATCGCGGTGTTTCTATCACTCGGGGTGAAGTCCTAGTTTCTTGGCTTGAGGGGAGCTGACATGAGGGGCGCAAGTCGAGCATGCAAGGAATAATCGGGAAGATATTTGAGCGTTCGAGGCTCACTAGAAAGATGTAGTCGAATTCTAGGAGAAGGAAGGCATCGGTGTTCTTGGGACGGTCGTGGGGAGGAAGTTTGAGTGTTGTTGGGAGGAGATTTTCCCTGACATGTTCAGGACTTGAGTCTTTGTTATTTCTCGGAGGATTTGAGTTCTTGGAAGGAGCGCATTGTTATTTCTTATATAATCGGAACGTCTCGGGGGGTGGATGCTGTCGGATTTCTCGAACTAACGATCGGGGGGAGGGAGAGGGGGACGGGGGCGGGGAGCAAGTCGAACATGCAAGCTTATCGGTAAAAAGGGTCTCGAATGGTTTGGGGCTCATCGGAAGGAGATGGTTGGAATCTCGAGGTCTCCGTTGCGGATGGGGATATTGTCGGAAAGGAGGTTTTCGGTTCTCATGCTCGTGGAAAGGTCAAGGGAGAATTCGGGTCCCTGAATGGATTGAATGATTTCTTGAACATAATCGAAACGTCTTGGGGGATGAGGCCTTGTTGGGGCTTTTCGAGGCAGCGGCTATGGCTGATGGAGGGGGAGGGGGGTCGGCGTTCTTTCAGCTATTGCTCCTTCGTTTGGAAGGGACTTCGTATTTCTTCGGAACTTCCAGTACAACAGCTTCAATCGACTCGTTTTGTCTCGGGTTAGGGGTTTCTTGAGTTCTTGAGTCTTTCGGACTCGGATTAGATCGTCTTGTATACACCTTTCTGGGTATTATCTTTCTCGGCCGTGAGGGCTGGCTTTCGCTCGGTTTCGACGCTACAGACATAACCTGGGCAAACAAAGTTAGATCAAGTTCAGTCATTTTTCTCAAGGGGTCTTGGTTTTTCAAAGCTGAAGCTTTGTTCTTCATGTGAAGACCCTCGACGTTACTCAACAGCAACAACTCAGCTTCCTGCCTCTTTTCGAGACAATGATGAGTTTCCATCGTTGTTTTTAGTGTCGATGGCTATAGTCGTTTCCTGGGAGGACGCGGTAGCTGGGAACGGGCTCCAGGGGGGAGGAGGAGGAGGAAGATCGATCGAGTTCTCGGGTAAGGGATCATGTCGTGAAATGAGAAGGGATTCGAGGATCTCGTTTTCGGATTTGTAGTAATATCACTCGCGAACAGATTGGCTTCGGAGGAGGTGAGGGGGTTGTAGTAGTCAATCCTTCGTAGATTTCAGCAAAGAACGTCCATATCAAGCCCAAACTGAACCTCCTCTAGCCAATTTCGTGGCTTTCAAGCAAAATAACTCACCTTTGACTGTTTGTATTGTTGGGTTTGGGTATCTCGCGTCCTGGCCTTTCTGAGGCGCATCGTCTCATAGAAAGAACTGTTTGACCGACTCGTCAGCACGGCTGTTTTCTTCAGAGAGTTATAGCACTAATCCCCACGTTCTCTCTCTTTGATAGCGATCGTCTAGCTAGAAATGGTGCAACCGTAAAGGCCACGAGATCTCACTCACCAGAGTATAATTATTCGATCGCTCTGCTGGCACGTTAGTATCACAGCTTCACACCCAACCCTAGAACTAGAGCCGTGACTTACTTCAAACTCTGGGATAGTTTCTCTGTCTTGGATGATTCTAGTGTTTTTCCTGAGTTGTCATATCTCGTTGTCAGGCATTCGGTCATTCGACTATTCCCCTTAGATGGTGGCACAACCTACGGGTATAGGTTTTGTTATCTGGTTCTTCCCTGCGGTGCAACCCTCTGTCAGAGCTCCAAGCCTTGCAATCTGTATATTCTTGGTCTTGTAGATCAGTCAACATACCTCTGGATATTTCAATCTTAACAGGTTAATCTTGAGCCTTAAAAGTCGGTGCTACAGAGTCGTGATCTGGATTCCCGGTCGGAGGGGAAGCGAGATGGGGGAGGGGAGCTGTCTTTGGTGATCAGAACAGGCGAAAGAAATAGAAAAACTCTGCACACTCACGGATTCGAGGTTATTGTAGATCTGTTTTCGGAGCAAGGGGACCTTCATTCGCGGCGGGGAAGCTCTTGCCCTTTGCAGTTCTCGATCAGCGGATGGCTCCTCGGTGCAAATGGCCTTCAAGATGAATTTTTTCCCGCATGAAGTTGATAGAAAGGGAACAGGCAGACTTACCAGTTTGCTCAAAGGTTGGGCTGAAATTTCTGTCATTGTCCCACGAAGGGTGTCGGGGGCCCGTGGATTTCGGGAAGCACAAGCATCTGGCGGTAGGAACCCGGAAGGGAACCTGTTCTCCCACTCGAATTAGCTGATGATCGCTATTACTTGAAGGATTCAAGAAAGTACTCACCTGTGTATAATTATTCGTTGGCATTTTGTTCAAGTTTTGTTATGGGAGGATCCAAGTCTACGGATCGCGATCCTGACAGAATTAGCCACCAGCCTGGTCATTCATGTGCAGTATCAAACAATCATACCTTTCAAGAGACTCCTCATTTCATGTTTTTCTCCCTCTCTCGCTCATCCTCGTGAGATTTCTTGATGTTTTCTTGGCAGGGGCCTGGGAAGGATCCCACCCACGGTCCAACGCCATTCTAGAAGGTCAGCGAAACGCGTCGTCACACAAGAGTCAGCGAAAGAATAGCTTACATGGGGAGAGAGGGTGCTTGACTTCTTGATCGTCTAGTCTTTCCTCGGCGAGAGGTATTCTTGGTGTTTTGTATCTGGAGCGAAGATGGCCGGGGAGGGGGGGGGGGAGGAGTCCTGCAATGGAGGACAAGAAAGGTCAGCAAACATCATAATCTTCCACGTGGTAATAAATAAATCCCATCTCTTAAAGAGCCCCATGAATTATCTTCCATGACCCTTGCTGTCGGTCCATGATGAAGTTTGTGATGGTGTTTGGTATTTGGTGGCAGCGGGGAAGGGGCGATGCCTGTGTTGATGAGGGGCATCAGCAACTCGGCGAAAACAGCCGCAGGAATGAGCGGAGGAGAGGGAAAATGAAACAGGAGGACTACACCAACGTCTAGAATACCACGAAGAGTTTTCAGAGTTCCAAAATCACAAAAAGTGAAGTTTTGGCGATGTTGATTCGGCTTGGCCTAGGTGGATGGAATGGTGTAGCGGACCACCCATGCAGCAAGCGGGGAGAAATTGTTACAGAGAGAAATACACTGAAAACCCGGCATCTGGCACGGGCCACGTATCGAAGTAATCGACAGACTCAAGCTCCATGATTCCAGTTTAGCCCTCATCTTTCAACCACGCCAAATCTCCCTGGAATCTGATGCCACTTGTTTGATTTTTCCGGAGCAAATAAACGACAAACCTGCCTGCGAAATGGCCTCCCTCAAAGCTCCGTCGGCCCTCCCGAAGCTTGTGAAAACGGCTTTTGAAAGGGCTCTCGCTGAGGGAGAATTGCTGTACTACCCCACCCAAGTTGCCATCATCCACGCCCACAACATCCCAGTGAGTGCTCATCAGACATTCAACTCTGGGGAATTTGGCTATAAACAGCAGTCATTCTCACTATTTGTTGCAGTTCCAGCTTCGCTTCTCTCCTGCCCTCGCAAATAAGCCGAAAGGCCCTCCCAAGGGTCCCACGCCCATCAAGCCATTTGACCCCTTTGCAGACCCCCCTGCAGCTCTCCGCGTCACCCATCTCAGTCCCTCCCACTACCTTGTGCTCAACAAGTTTGCCGTTGTCCCTGAGCACTTCATCCTTGCTACCACCGAGTTCAAGCCTCAGACTCATGTTCTTGACGAAGCCGATCTGACTGCAACCTTGGCTTGTATCGAAGCGTACGAGCTCGCAACGGAGAATGCTGGCCAGGAGAACGGCGATGAGACTAGCAATGATGGCCTCTTTGCATTTTTCAACTGCGGAGATCACTCGGGAGCCAGCCAGCCGCATCGGCACATCCAGATGCTGCCCATTGCAAGAATGAAGGACGGCCTACCCGCTGATGTTGAATGGACCATCCTCGCAGACAGCTTGACCTCTAGGCCTGCTCCCTTTGCCACCTTTGCTGAGAAGATCAGACTTGACATGCCTAGAGCTGAACTTCACGCTGCCTACCTGCGCCTCTATCGACAAGCATGCCGAGCTGTGGCCCTGCATTCGGGAGAATCCCACGAAGAGGACGAGATTCCATCAGAGGGTGAAACGTTGATCAGTTACAACATGGCCATGACGAAGAACACACTGGTAATCTGCCCTCGCTTGGCAGAGGGGGCAACGATTCATAAGGATGGACAGGTGATAGGTGCATTGTCGCTCAACGGAACCGTGTTGGCTGGCACAGCTTTGGTCAAGAACGAGGCAGAATGGGAGGCCCTCAAGAAAGACACGAATGCATTGTCACAGGTGCTCACGCGAATTGGTCTGAGTAGTTTGGTCTGAAACCTTTTGAACTGTTACATAGGGAGTCCCTGAAAACCACCGGAAGTCACAAAATGCTAATCCTCCGAACTACAAAGGGTATCGTCGAAATACATGACCTAAACGCCTATGGGACTCCCATCCTCAATGATCATCACCAACTTCCCCAGTGTGATGTTAGTTGTTAAACCCCCAGCTTTCTGATCCTCAAGGCAGTGCACTTGCCAACACCAGCGTTGTTGCTGCGAGTGTAGATTGAGAAGAGGAAGCCCTTACAATCTACCATTGCGGTAGAGGTAGATGGCACGTCGCTTGACTGCAATCGCGGAGAAAGGATAGGTGGAACCCGCACGGTAGAGAGCTCTGCCGACTCGAGTCCAGTTCTGGGGAGTTCCAGGGTTCTCGGGATCACGATTGCCACGGACGTTGGCGTTCCAGTAGTTGCGAAGCACGGCGTCCTGGAGAAAAGAAAGAGTGAGTATGGGTGTGCAAGCGACGACGATGATCAAAGGTTAAACTTACATCCAATTCATTCCACAAAGGGCTGCGAAGACGATGAGCCGGATCGGTCGTCATGACGCGCCAAAGACCTCGAAGGCTGGCCTCGGGCTGAGGAAGCTGAGCGGCGTTTTTGATCTCGAGATAAGTAAACCCAAAGGCACGACCGACGAAGAGATGAGCACGACGACGAGAGCCATCAGTGCCGGGAGTGTTGACGAGAAGCCACTGCTGACGTTGAGTCTTGAGATTATCCTTCTCGTGATCGGCAAGATCATCCTCATGGTCGGGGAAGAGGTAGCGGAGCTCGTCCATAGCGGTCTGGGGCAGACTTCCATACTGCAAAACGCCTCGAATGACAATGCGGACGCGACCGAGCTCGTGAGGAGCGGGGAGAGTGACAGAACCCACGAACATGGTGTTCGGATCGTCGCCTTGGGCGACGGAAGGGTCCTCGACCTGATCGTCCTGAGCCTGAACATTCTGGACTTGAGCGTTCTGAGCCATGTTTGGGAAGAACCAGGGAAGAGGGTTGTCGCCGAAGACGTCAGCAGGCCGGACGGCATTGGGATTGTGGGGGCGAGGAGGACCAAGATAGACATTGGGAGGAATGCCAGCGGCAGCAGCCTCCTCGACAGCAGGAGGGAGGGGGACACTATGGTCGAAAGGCTGATTAAAGTTGAAGCCGGTCGGGTTGTTGTTGAAAAAGTCATTACCAACGCCAAGATTGTTCTGTCCCTGGTACTGCTGATAGAGTGTGAGCAACGAAGACATCATGGCGGAGTTTTGGAAAGAAGTCAGAAGAAAGGAGTGATCTTACCGCGAGGTCATTTGCATTCCGGATGCCTTGACGATAAAGTCTGTTGCCGTCGAGTCTCCATCTGACGAGGGCCATCTGACGCTCAATCTCTTGTTCTCTACGTTTCTCTGCCGCTTCGAATTGGTCCTAGTAATGATAGTTAGCAAGGGGAGATGCTTAGGATGGCAGGTTGGTGAGATGGGTTCACTTACAATCTGAATCAGGTACGGGTTGGGGGCATCAGCCTCAGCAGGGATGGGCGACATCTGTTGGCGCAGATAGGGTCAGTGTCTGATACGATGAAGCGTCAGGGCCAGGTGGGATCACTTACGTTCTGCATGAGACCAGGGAGAGGGACGTCAAGCTCAGCATTGTTGATGCTAGCAGGTGGGCTGAAGATGAGTCCCTGATGTGGCAGTGCCTAGTTAGATTCTTGATGGGATAGCATGGCTAGGCAAGGAGACTTCACTTACGGATTCATCACTACCAGGAGTAGGGAATCCATCCGAAGACGATCCCTCAGAAGCGGCGTCAGACTCCTCGGTCTGGCTGTTGGCATCAAAAGCAGCAAGACCCTGAACGTTGTTCTATAAAGAGGATGTGTCAGAAAGAGGGATGTCTGGTATAATGAGAGGAGGGTGATTCGACTTGCGTTGTCGTTGACCAGAGCACCGCTCATGACAGGGTCAATGTTGAGCGGAGGACCAATGTTGAGCTGCTGGTCGAGCTGCTGGTCAAGTATGAGCAAGGGAATTCTTGGAGTGATGTGAGAGAAAGAAGGACGCTTACCAGAAGGTTAGGATCGATGTTGGCATCAGGAACAACGGGGCCAACAGAAGCGCCAGGGCCATAGGACTCCCGAGTAGCATAGTAGTGGTCGCGAGCGTTGGGGTAAGCGAGATTAGGAATACCGTTCGAGTGGCAGAAGTCCATGATGCGCTTCTGCTCAAGCTGCTCGGCAGTAGGGTTGGGGTTGCGATGATGAGTGACAGTGAACTGAAGAGGGGCACCAGAACGTCCAGCAACTGCAACGCTGTGCTGGAGAGGAGCACCAGAAAGTCCGGCAACTGCAACGTTTTGCTGAAGAGGACCACTGGAAGGTCCAGCAACTGCGACATTGTGCTGGCCGGGGTCGAGTGCAATGAACTCCTCAAGGGTCTGGGCAGCAGGCTGGGCAGCAGGGGAGAAAACGCCGAAGCTATCGTCATGGACGAGGCCAGGCATGCCAAGCATGTTAAAGTTGGACGACATGGTGACGAGGACGGAAAGAAAATGTGTTTGGGTGTGTGTGGTAGAGTGGTATGAAGTGAAGAAAGGTGTGTGTGCTTGAAGATAGATGTGAGCTCCGAGTGCTAGGAAACACCTAGGGAGCACAGGAAGATGTGAAGGGGGCGTGGACAGCTTGCTGGTGCCGAAGCAGCAACGAAGTTGTGCGGGAGAATGTGAACGGGTAAGGAAGCTTGGAACCGTTGACGACGATGTGTATCGAAGCAAGAGTGCGAGGCAAGGAAGTGCTGGAAGAAGTAAGGCGATGAAGGCGAAGGGAAGTTTTGAAAGTGAAGTGTGAAAGTTGTGAAGAAAAAGAAGCGAAAAGTGCGCGTGTGTTGGAGAAGAAAGGAAGAAGAGGAGTGAGGGCAGAAAGAAAGGCGGGCTAAATAGTTGAGAGGGATCAGGGGAGTGACGCTCGAGGTAAACGCTCACTCGCTCGTGAATAGAAGTAGAATTCTGCAAAGAATCAAGGGTTCAATGACGACGTTGGCCTCGATGGAGGCACGTAATAGGTTCAATGGAGGCGAATGGGGCTAAAGAGCATGCTTGGGAGGCTGGGGCTTGCGAACGCCGGGCTCGAGGTGAATAGGAATTCCAGGAGAACCTATCAGAGAGCGACTTGGGGATGTGCGGCAGTGACCTGCTCTACCTTCGTTTGCTCAAGAAAGAGGAACAATAAGGAGGTTACTGGGTTGTTCATTCATGGAGGGGGATGGGACAGTGATATATGTTTCGACACGCAGAAACACCACAAGACCGGGCAGGCGACAGCTCGAAGAAGCCATGCTGCCAAAGACGGTGGCATGCAGGTCTTGGCTCGAGGACTCGACAGCCTCTCCATAGTCCGATGATCCTCCCGCAGTGGACAGAGGCCTCGACTGGAACTAAGCTCTTCTCCTGAGGCTGTTGAAGTCTACCCATCCTCGCCATTAGGTCCCAGATATGCAGGCATTTCCAGATTCGTAACGTCTGTCTCCAGCACGAGCTCCCATGCGGCACCTCTCCCGCACATCCACTAGTGGCCGTTGTGCCTGTGCCAGACCAGGTACCTCTACTGCCACCCCCCTGCTGCAGCTTCCTCGATCCCCCTGTCCACTGACAATGAGCTTTCGGCCCTAGAAATGGATCCCCTGAGTCCAACGAGACCCGCAGAGCACGTTTTCGCTCGGACCCTGGTCTGTGAAAGAGTGAGGGCAACGCGAGCCTTGCTCCCCGCACTGTCAACACAGGCACAGGGGAGGCTCCATTATGCATATCTCACATCGTAGATTTGGCAGATCGTCTTCTGCATGTTCTTGGCCGTTCTGTGCGTGGGTAACAGAGCAGGGGCACCATCGAGATCAGATATTTATCTGACATTGCATGGCCAGATGTGATATATCCCATCGTAGCACAGCGTCTTCCGATGATAAGGTCCGGAATTCCCCAGAGGGAAATGTGTCAATATCACTCGACCTGTGCGTATCCTCTTCATTCGGGGCTGCTATGCGGACATCCGCCTCGAAATAGGCGCTCCTCCCAGGACAAGGCACACAAAAACGTCCCGGTGCCGGGGTCTAGGTGTTGCCTCTTGCTCCAGTGCCAAACACACTGTGGGCGACGATGCGGGCGAGCCAGTAGGAGCAGACGAATAATCCAAGGGGTTAGGAATTACGTACGTGCCAGTCGTTCATCTTCACTGCTCAATAGTAGTGGGGCGGTTGCGTTTGCATACAGTTGACCACTGCGAGCTGTAACGTATGGGAGGCCAGCTGCCCGGCAGCCCTAGGCAGAGGGACAGTCTATCAAGGTGAGAAGGCCAGGGCACGAGAAGGGCACACACACTGTCAGACAGTCGGGGGATGAATTCGTGCTCTAATCACAATAATCAAACATGTAGAAAGAAACGTTCCGCAATTAATGTCAGGGTGAGGGATCAGCAGCGAGATACGAGGACGCCAGGTTTGAGATTCCCGTCTCGATGGGTCTCGACGAAGCCATATTTCCCAGTCCAGACAGCCGTGCATTGCCAGAACTCTGGGAAACGGATGTGTCACAATACCTGTCCTTTCTCTGCGTGCGTGCGTGCGTGCGTGTGCCAAGGGGGGAGGGGGGGGGTGACAGCGGCCCTCGAACCATGTGCTGTGTGATACTGGCAGACCCAGACCCGCCCAGAGTCCTGGTTCTCTCGGCCGGTTGTACACTGCGGGGGCTCACAACGGCCCTGGCCTAGGCCGCAAGGATTTCCATGCGAGTAAGAGCTTCAAAAAGCAATCAAGCCTATTGAAGAGGCGGAAGCAATGACGGCACGAGAAGGGGGAAGGGGAAGATCTCCCGACTGGCCCTGCTCGGTTTGCTTGCCCTCAATGTTCCCAAAGAGGCGTGTTTGTTCAGAGCACATACTCGGGCATGGTGGGCTCGCGGCTGCTACGGCATTGTGAGCAGGGGTGACAACTATTGATGGCCGTTGACATGCATAGGGAGCGATTGAGGTCACCTGGGTCACCTAGTTTATTCTCGGCAGCAGAGTCTTGCTCGAGATGTGTTTGCTATGGACGGGTTGCTGAGTGGTTGTATTCTGCCTCCAGGCACTTGTCTCGATTCGACACCTACGGAGGAGTATAGCCTACATGCCCTTGCGATCCCAGCAAAAGCAACGCACCGACTAGAATACCATGTAACAAATACAGTAAACGGAATCCAAGACAGGACTTGATATTTGGTGGCGTCAGATAGGATCTTATCTCGGGGGAGGAGATCCGGCGGCAGAGTGCAGGGCAGGCGGCGGGGGAGACGGGCGAGGGGATGAGAGACAAGAAAACAGGACAACGGCATTTTCTCTCTCGTCGATCGCGCATCTTTCCTCGCAAGAAAAGATTCCTCTGTTGCTTGATTTGCAGGAGTGCATCGGCGGGCTGTACCGCTGCAGTTCTCTCCCTTGCCTTGGTGCTACGCATTCAAGATAACAGGCTGGACAGCCACAATGTCAGAGCGCCCCGGGACACAACCACGTCAGCCAGTGGGAAGGAACATGGCAATCTGAGCTCGCATCTTCTTCACTTCAAAGTGCGCCCAAAAAAACCAAGGAGAAAACAACAACTCGCCTTGTTGCCTCTCTTGGCACCCCTCGTTCAACCATGAGACGTCGTCTGTGCTGAGTAATCTGACCCCATTTGAGTCTTGACACATGGACCCAGCGAGTTTCGTTGCGTTAGCTTCCGGGGTGGTGGCCGTCTGCCGGCCGGTTTGGTCGGGGGGCGTAGGACATGACAAGCATAAGGTATGGAACGGTTTTTTTTTTTTGCTGCTGTGAGGGGGCTTTGCTCGTCCTAACGCCTTTTGGGGCCCTTTGCAGCTCTGGCCATTTTGCTCGTCGGATTCGCAAAAGGACATGGAATGAGGTCGTGAACTGCCGGAGCAGGGGAGATGCTGTGTCCCCCCATCCCATCCCCCTGAAAAACTGATCCTAGATCTCGGAGATTCAGCCGCACCAAGATTCGACCAGCATGCCTCCCCGTCGACGCGAGGTAACGCTATCGACATCTACCGTGCCATTGCGAGATGGGTGATCGATCCTGATTCCACCGTCCGGGGTCTCGGGATCTCAGGCGTCATCAGCGAAGCGCCGTCCTTTGTCTTGCCCAGGCCCCCTCCCCCTTCGCGTTTCGTGCCGTTCCGTGTGGCTTGAAGCCCGTCAGCGCAGTCTAGCTCTTCCTGGGCGAAATGTTTGTTTGCTCGCAGAGTCGCCGGTTCCCTCTGCGCGCGCCCAATGAGTATGTTCCTCGGACAGACCGCCTCCGGCCAAGGACACAAGAAAAGAAAGCAAGTTTGCCAGCGTCGGGCGTATCAGGAGCCGCCAAATCATCCCTCGCAGTCATCCTTCTACAGGTATCCTTCTCGGTTCGTCGTCACCGTTGCATCGTGCGTTGATCCCGCTCGCAGCCTGCATGCCAGCCCGCATGTTGCATGTTCAGCTCCAAGACCAGAGGTCTTCATTGGGGGGATGAACGAGTTTTCCAGGCAAGCAAACGGTCTACGCAAGACACTGCGAGTCGAGACCACGAAGTATATGGGAGGACACTCGACACCGGTATACTCAACATCGAGGGGGTTAGCTGCGTCGTTGTGGCTGGCGGGGGGTCTGTCTACCTTGTATCAAGACTCGAGGTGTGAACCGTCCTGTTCAGACGTGCATAGCATTGCATCTATAAATCTCTTTGTCGACACCGTGGTGGGGAATTCTTTTCTTTTTCCTCCATTGACGCGAGGAGGTGAGAAGGTCAACGGAAACAGGTACTCGGCGACCCCCCAAGGCAAGACAGCATTCATTCTGCAGTGTCTCACCAAGTGGAAAAGGCGTTGAGACGGTCTAACGCAAGTCTCTAGTGTCATCGTGGCTTGTATGCGTCCCGTCTCTAGATAGACTATCATTTTATACAGGGTAACCTATCCAGCTTTCTCTCGCTCCCTCCTCCTACCCCTCTCCTAGCATCTTCTATCACAACTCGACCGTATGCACGTATAGATGTAGTCAGAGGAAACACTGCTTTTTAGAACCTAAGCTGAGCATGAACATAGGAAATTGGCCTCATATTCGACATGATGAACCGTCTCACGAAGCCGGTCCAAGGTACCGCATGTTCAGTATCGCATAGCCCACCAAAACTCCGCCGAGTCCCCGTCTAAATAAACCCCAAAGCAAAAGAAAGCAGCAAGAGAACAAATCCCAAATCAAAGCAGCCTTCGTGCCCATCATCTACATCCCATCCCAGCAAAACACCCAAAATCCCCGTCACAGTCTAATCCTCCCATTCCTCGTCTAGCTGATCGATGAGCCGGTTCTCGGCGTCTCTGTCTCGATCTCCTCGACTCGGGCTCGTGTTAAGATGGCGATAGCCTCGTCGGGAGGTAATGCCGCGGCAGCAATTAGCCAAGAGAATCACAACCATATCCTATTTCCCCCAAAAAGAAGTCCGTCAGCCCAATTTTTCTGAGGCTCAGGGGAAGTATCTCTCCGTCTTCAGAGGGAGGGGACGCACGCAAATGAAACTCCAGATGCCGGCCCAGAGGCTGTAGTTGGGGAGCTGGCGCCAACCACGGGCGTGGGCGACGGTCCGGTTGTAGAAGATGCCGCCTAGCAGATACACCAGCACAGCAATGAGCAGGATGAGACCAAAGATGCTGCCGGGCCCGACGCTGCCCGGCTTGTGAGGTTCGGCATGGGCGCAAGCGTGGCTCGAGCGGACCTCGAAGAAATACGCGCACTCGTCAGGATCGGTTCCGACAAAGGACACACTGGCTTGCGTAGCACCGGGGTCTCGATCGCACAAGAAGGAAATGGTCGTCGACTTGCGCCGCTTGGTATCGAAGCTCATAGCATCGTAAGCGTAGCTGGACTGAGGATCTCGTTTCGCCTTCTCCTGATCGGGCTCGGTGTCGGTTGGAGGGGGCGCCAACGCGTCCGGTCCGCAAGGAGAACCCCCCGTGTATTGCAGTACTATTTTCCGCCCGCGGCTCTGCAAATCCATTGACTCGGAACTACATGCATGGTCAACATTGTCTCGAAGGAATTGGACTTCAGCATCAAACCAACCCTATTGAGTAAACTTTGTTCTGGTATGTGTAATATGCGCTCACGTTGGCCCAGAGGGAGTCCTGCACGTCTACAAGGTCGCTGACTGGGTCTACCACGGCACCGCAAATGTTCAACGTAAAGTTCTTGCCATAGTCGTACCCCTTGGCATGGTAGTCCTTTGTCGGGGCATATTTGTGCGACGAATCTGATTCCGCCTCGAGCGCATAGGCGCGATCCGGTCGAAGATCAAAGAAAGCACCGCTGCCGCTCGAGGACGTCGCTGTGCATTCCGGCACATGGACAGTGGTGGAAGCTGCGTCCTGGATGGCGCTGGCAGCGACGACGAAGAAGGGAACGAGCGAAAGCGGTTGGCAGCGCATGATGAGACGATGATTCGCGTATCGGCGGCAGGATATTCGGCGGCAGGACACGACGGACGTGGAGAGGACAGATTGGACAATGGACAGGGGAGGATTCGGGCGGGAAACGATTTTGCGCCTCGAGTCGTACTAGCAGAAGCGCAGGGCGAACCCTATCATCAGCAATAGCTTACGAAGGAGGATCTCAAGGGCGACAGCAGGCAAAAGAGCGTGATTTATGCAAGGAATTTTGATGGACGGAAGTGGAAGCGGCAGACGAAGACGTCGACATCGACAAGATTACGCCGCCTGCAACTGTCAAGCTCAAACTGGCATCCATCAGAGTGGATGTGGATGACGAGTCTCGCTTCTGGGCCATGATTGGACGACGACGACGACTAATCAGTGATAAAGCCATTAGAAGTCCCTGCTTACTGATAAAGTCCCATGCCAGCGACTGGGCTGTCTGTCTGTGACGCTTGTGACACCGGGGGTCAGTGTGGCCCCTGAAAGACAGCTTGGCCTTTGAGTGACGAGTCGAGGCCCGGTCCAACTATTTCTCCGATGAACCGTGACGATCGATTTGGGGCTTTAGTGTCAGGGGCTGGAAGTTGGGGGCGTAGCTAGAGTCTAATGCCGAGAGCAATCATGGGCCATCCCGAATACGGTCCCTGTCTTTGGCTTGAGAAAGCAGAAAACAAAACGGCGGGTCCCTCGGGTCCCTTGGAGCTAACAGGGAGGCAATTTGAACAACGATCCGATGCGGAACGAGCAAGCTCCGAGAGGCTCAAGCTTCCAGCTTTTAATTTCTATGACCCCGCGAAGCCATGGAACGCGGGTGATGAATTCTCCCGCGGTGCGTTGTTGAGGCCCATTGCTGCCGTGTAAAAAAGGCAACGTCCCCTCGTGTGAAGACTTGCTCCCCTGTCTCGTAGACAAACTCCCTTCTTAAAGACATCGTCCACCCCATTTCCTGCAGCGAAGATGGCCAGCGCCGCAAAGTCGGCTGCTCCCGAAGAGCCACATGGCTACGAATTCTTCGGACCGTGAGTAACCTCCCAATCCCATCCACTGAGTTTCCAATTGCAACAACTCCTAACTGCCCATCCTTCAACAGTCCCGGTGCCTTTGTCATCTCGTTTGGTCTCCCGATCCTCGTCTTCATATTCAACTTTGCCTGCAACGACATCTCCGGCTGCCCTGCCCCGTCCCTCCTGAGTCCCAAGACCCTTTCCCTCAACAAGTTCAAGCAAGAGGTCGGATGGCCTGAAGATGGACTCGCTGGTCTCGTTAGCTGGGAGGCTACCGCTGCGACGGTCGGATACATGTTTCTTTCCATGCTCCTCTATCGCATTTTGCCTGCGGCGGAGGTGGAAGGCACCGAGTTGAAGAATGGTGGAAAGCTGAAGTATCGACTGAACAGTATGTGAACCACCTCTGATATAAATGCCATAGATGGTAGTATTTGAGCTGAGGCTGAATGCTGACACACCACTAGCTATGTATAGCAGCACCGTCACATTGGCCGCCCTGGCTGCCGGTACCGCCGCCCAAGGAGCTGAATTTCCCGTCTGGACTTTCATCTCGGCCAATTTCATCCAGATCCTGACGGCGACCATCATCCTCTCGTACCTGATCGCCGTCTTTGTCTATGTCCGCAGCTTCAGCGTGAAAGAGGGCAATAAGGAGAATCGGGAGCTCGCTGCCGGCGGCCACAGCGGAAATGTGCTGTACGATTGGTTCATCGGCCGTGAGCTGAATCCCCGCGTCACCGTCCCGCTGATTGGCGAGATCGACGTGAAGGAGTTCTTGGAGCTGCGGCCCGGGATGATGGGTTGGATCATTCTCAATTGCTCGTGGTGCGCTCAGCAATACCGAAACTACGGCTACGTCACGGACAGTGCCATTTGCATCACGGCCGTTCAGGCTCTGTATGTGGTCGATTCGTGGTGGAATGAGCCTTCTATTCTCACCACTATGGATATCACCACTGATGGATTCGGCTTCATGCTCTCCTTTGGTGATATCGTCTGGCTTCCCTTTGTCTACTCGCTCCCTGTCCGCTACCTCGCCACCCACCCCGTCTCGCTTGGCCCATTGGGTCTGGCTGGTATCTCCTCGCTCATTGGAATCGGCTTCTACATCTTCCGCTCCGCCAATAACGAGAAGAATCGTTTCCGCACGAACCCCAACGACCCCCGAGTAGCCCATCTCAAGTTCATCACTACTAAGCGCGGCAGCAAGCTCCTCGTCTCCGGCTGGTGGGGTGTAGCCCGCCACATCAACTACTTTGGCGACTGGATCCAGTCCTGGCCATACTGCTTGCCCACTGGCGTTGCTGGATACCAGATCCTGAGCGCCGGAACCGGAGCTGAGGGCGCTTTGGTGATGACGGATGGGCGAGAGGTTATTCAAGGTGATGCCAAGGGCTGGGGCATGTTTATCACCTACTTTTACATCGTCTACTTTGCTATCCTTCTAATTCACCGAGATGGACGAGATGATGAGAAGTGCCGTCGCAAGTATGGGGATGATTGGGAGAAGTACAAGAAGATTGTCCGGTGGCGAATTGTCCCCGGCATCTACTAGACTCGAATGGCTCGATCTTGGGAGCCATGGATATAATAGTTAAAAGAGAGCTCATCTGCTGACGCGGATGCTAGAGGTGGCCCGATCAACGCATGGATGTAGAACCTGGGTTGCAGAAACAATTATCCAAGTGGGCAACGTAGCATTGAAGCCAACTCACCTACTAATGAACGTTTAACCGTTTTAACCTTGATTCATCTTGATGTTCTCGCGACCGATCTCTCGGTCTTTCTGCGCACTTTCACAGACGAGTAAGGTGTATGTCCACCAACAACAGGATGGCCATCGTAGCAATTGTCGTAGTCTTCCCCTCATGCGACGTTGCTCCCGACCTTTCAATCCAAGCAAGCTCTTAGCTGCGGGAAAACGGGGAATTGCAACCTGGAGATGCCTGTCGAGAAGCAAGGCGACGGAGCTCGCGGAGGGCGCGAGACGAGCACGAGGTCTGCGATAGTTCTCCGGATTCTCGAAACGGGCCGAAGAGCGCGGGGCCGTGGTTCTTATGCGTGTTGGTTTGGATGGAGCGCCAAGGCGACGGGTGCGGGGGATAGAGTGTGTGTCCTGGCCTAAGAGGGGAATTAGCAGGGTCTGGGGGGATGCGGATGAGATGATGGATGGTAAGGTAAGCTTGAATGCTTTGACAATTGTCGTGGGGCATGGCATGTCGTCATGGGAAGAGACTTGAACTTGGAGGAAGCATGGACAAATGGTGCGTGTGCTGTAGCATCGGGGGAATAGAGTTGAGTGTGGTCAAAACATTCCATTGATTCCATTCTATTTCGCCGGGGTTCGGCTTGTTGAGTTGCATGCGAATGGGGCCATCGTGGACGAGGGTGGACGAACGAGGACTCGAGGGTTAGTGAGGGACGGGAGGCGGCCGAGATGACATCTCGCCATGCTCCCTCGCGGTGTCGATCACTATTCAGACGGTGCAACTATTGACGGGGAGAATTAGTCAAGCAAGCCACATCGAAATGGAGAGTTCTCCAGATGCATCGTGTTTATTCCCGAAGAAACTCGGTCCAGGGCAGATGAGCAATTCGATATTCGATGAAGCAGTGTTTCGCATTGATGGCAACGGTCAAGGGATCATCCACACCGTCATCCCAGAAGAGACCATTGGCTGCTGTGACGTAAAGATTGGAAGGGGGGGACATTTCTTCTCCTCTTCCCTCGAGAGCCAATGCTCGGGCAAGTCGAGTTGAGAATAAGGCCGAAGAAGAGATCGAAAAATCAGCACCAATTCGCCGTGCTCATCATGTGTTCCATCATTCATCATCATCGTCATGATGGCAGCAACCCCGACATTGGGGACCTGGATCGGCCCTTTTCTCCAAGTTGCCCATGCCGCCTCCCCCACAACATTCGAAATAGACCACTCTCGGCCCCGGCCTCGAGAGCTTTGTGCTCGTGGCCTTGTGTTTCCCAACATGGTTTTGAGTGAAGGGCCTTATCCCCCTGTCTTTGCTGTGGGGAAATAGAGCAGTCGGGGCAAAGCTGCAAAAGACCGGGTGATCGGCAGTTGGATGACCTGGTTTGGGCGGAGAAAACAATCACCCAGAGAGCAATGGGTAAATGGGCTCGGACAGTCGGACCCTTGGAAGAGGAAGGGATACGCGCTTCAGGGAGAGACATTGACGCAGCGTGCCATGTTGTGTTGTATGAGGGAGGGTCTGAGGTATGTGGCCGTGTAAATTGAAATTGAGTGCAGACGCATTGCAACGACGAGATCCCAGTTGACTCTTTTTCTTGATTATAAATAACAAGGGCCCTCGTCGATCTGCTTCATCATTTTAACTTTTGTCGACGGGATCAGACATAACGCTTTCTCCTTATTCTCGCCTCATATGATCCTGTCTCGTCGGTGTCAGTGCAGTGATCATCAGTGTCTCTCCACCGCTTTACGCGTCGTTGTTGTCCATCGTTATTCCCCGGCAATATAAGAAGGAGATTCCGCATTGCCTTCAACAAATTGGTTGACAACCAAAACTATGAAGACGACAGCAAAGCTCGTTGCGGCTTTGCTGCTCTCCGCTAGCACAGGCGGCACAGACGCCGCAGGAGTATACTACAGGGTGAGTCTGAGTTCGCCTTCTTCTTTTCTCCTCCGGTTTCCCCTCAACGTTTCGTCTCGGAACCTCTGCCAATTGGTCGGAGCTGAGCTTCACCAAATGCAACCCGACGGGGAATGGCAACACGGGGCTTCGGGGGTTGCATGGTAGCGAAGACGCTCGGCTGAGATGCCCCGAGACTTCCAATTGTTTTTTGTTGGAAACTCCAGTCCACTCACTCAGGGAAAGAGGGGAAACATCACATTTCTTCAATTCTTCCTTCCACCAGCCCAACTTGACACCTTCACATCCTCTCCTCGACTTTGCTCGTGGCAGAGAGACAAGGTGATGCACCATGCAGCTCAGCGTCGCTCTCACATTCGTTACCAATGCGCTCACTCCTTTCACCGATTCTCACGCTGACGGCCAATTCCCTCTCCAGAACACCTCAAGTGATGATCACCTTGCGTTTTCCCCTCCGCACTATCCATCGCCATGGATGAACCCCGAGGCGACGGGCTGGGAGGATGCCTACGTTCGGGCCAAGGAGTTTGTGTCTCAATTGACACTGACCGAAAAGGTCAATCTGACCACTGGAGTGGGGTGAGTACTCTTCGACATCTACCCGTGTACACATCTGACGCTCGGCCACAGATGGATGGGTGAACGATGCGTCGGCAACGTTGGCTCAATTCCCAGGTTGGGCATGCGCGGCCTTTGCATGCAGGATGGCCCTCTGGGTCTGCGAATGTCGGACTACAACAGCGCTTTCCCCGGAGGCATCACAGCTGGTGCCTCGTGGAGTCGAACCCTCTGGCGCCAGCGTGGTCTTCTCATGGGCACCGAGGCCAACGAGAAGGGCGTCGATGCTCTGCTTGGACCTGCCTCTGGTCCTCTTGGCCGCACGCCGACTGGTGGTCGTAACTGGGAGGGCTTCACCGTTGATCCCTACATGGCCGGTATCGCATTGTCTGAGACGTCAGTCGGTATCCAGGAAGGTGGTGTCATTGCCACGGCGAAGCACTACATCGCAAACGAGCAAGGTAAGCAAAACAACACACCCATTTTAGTCCTCCCGGTCGTTTCCAGGGCTAACATCATTCAGAGCATTTCCGACAGGCCCCCGAGGCTATCGGCTACGGCTACAACATCACCGAGTCCCTGTCAGCCAACATCGATGACAAGACGCTCCACGAGCTCTATCTCTGGCCCTTTGCCGATGCCGTCAAGGCTGGTGTCGGTGCCATCATGTGCTCGTACAACCAGATCAACAACTCCTACGGATGCCAGAACTCGAAGCTTCTCAACGGAATTCTCAAGGATGAGCTTGGCTTCCAGGGCTTCGTCATGAGCGACTGGCAGGCTCAGCACGCTGGTGCTGCTACTGCCGCTGCTGGCCTCGATATGACCATGCCCGGTGATACCGTCTTCAACTCTGGTGTCAGCTTCTGGGGTGCCAACTTGACTCTGGCAGTCATCAACGGCACTGTTCCTGAGTGGCGCATCGACGATATGTGCATGAGAATCATGGCTTCTTTCTTCAAGGTCGGCAGAACCGTTGAAGATCTCCCCGACATCAACTTTTCCTCCTGGACTCGCGACACCTTTGGCTATAGTGATGCCGCTGCCAAGGAAAATTGGGAGCAGGTCAACTTCCAAGTCGACGTCCGCCATGATCACGGCAAGCACATTCGTGAAGAAGCTGCCAAGGGATCTGTGGTCCTCAAGAACACTGGATCACTGCCCTTGAAGAAGCCCAAGTTCCTTGCTGTCGTTGGAGAAGATGCTGGTGGCAATCCAGCCGGTCCCAACGGCTGCAGCGATCGTGGATGCGATGACGGTACTCTTGCCATGGCTTGGGGATCTGGGACTTCTCAGTTCTCTTACCTGGTCACTCCCGATGCGGCACTTCAGTACCAAGCCGTGTCCGATGGAACTCGGTACGAAAGCATCCTCAGCAACTACGAGTGGGAGCAGACTAGCTCCGTCATCTCGCAACCAAACGTGACTGCCATTGTCTTTGCCAATGCCGACTCTGGCGAGGGCTACATCAACGTCGATGGCAACGAAGGCGATCGAAAGAACCTCACTCTTTGGAAGAACGGCGATGACCTCATTAAGAATGTCTCCTCAATCTGCCCCAACACCATTGTCGTTCTCCACACTGTTGGTCCTGTCATCTTGACCGAATGGTACGACAACCCCAACATCACCGCCATTGTGTGGGCTGGTCTCCCTGGCCAAGAGTCCGGCAACTCTCTTGTCGACCTCCTCTACGGCAAGGTTAGCGGTGGGCGGTCGCCCTTCACCTGGGGCCGCTCCCTCAAGAGCTATGGCACCGATGTTCTATACAAGCCGAACAACGGGAGAGGTGCTCCTCAGGATGACTTCTCCGAGGGCGTCTTCATTGACTACCGTCACTTCGATCGCAAGTTCGCCAGTACCGACAGGGAAGAATCCAAGGACTCCAATGCTCCCCTCTTTGAGTTTGGCTACGGCCTTTCTTGGACCACCTTCAAGTACTCGAACCTACAGATTCAGCCTCACACGAACCTCCCCTACAAGCCCACCTCAGGCAAGACGATTGCTGCCCCTGAGCTGGGCAACTTTAGCACCGACCTGTCCGACTACACGTTCCCATCCAACATTCGCTACATCTATCAGTTCATCTACCCCTGGCTCAACACTTCGTCTTCTGGAAAGGAAGCCTCCGCCGACCCTCACTACGGCAAGTCTGCTGAAGAGTTCCTCCCTCCCCATGCCATTGATGGTTCTCCCCAAGACAAGCTCCCCGCCGGTGGGGCGCCCGGTGGCAACCCTCAGCTCTGGGACGTTCTCTACACCGTCTCGGCGACCATCACCAACACTGGCGATGCCACATCCGACGAGATCCCCCAGCTTTATGTCAGTCTCGGTGGCGACGAGCCCGTTCGTGTTTTGCGTGGCTTTGATCGAATCGAGAATATCGCGCCTGGTCAGAGCGTCATCTTCACTGCAGATATTACGCGTCGCGACTTGAGCAATTGGGACGTCGTTTCGCAGGATTGGGTGGTCACTGAGCATGAGAAGACGGTGTACGTCGGCAGCAGTTCGAGAAACCTGCCACTAAGCGCTAGTTTGGTGCCTGCTTATGGAGAGTAATGCGGTAGGAGAGAATGGATAAAAGAAGAATGAAGCGAGAACAGCGGCCGAGGGCTTGACGGGTCACCAAAATGCTTATGTATATACTCTCTTCGCTTATGAATTAAACGAATATCAATATTTCCACACTCTCTCACGCAACGATGTGAAGGACCTCGACAGACACTGACACCATTTCCCGGCCGGAAACATCACCTCACCTTGTTCCCTCTTGTTTGCTCATCCTTTGTCCAACAGTTCAACATGACGGGGGGGCTTTGCCCGCTCCGCCATGCCAAAACACCATGCAGTACCTCCACTGCTACGTATAATAGCCACTGGTTCTTGTACTCGTTGGTCATTCTCTGCTGAGGAACCTGAAAAGAGTCTTAGCACAAACAAGGCCGAAAGCGATCTGTTTGCCCGTCGGTGTCCCGCGAATGCGGGTACGAGCATTGTTTGCTGGGCCTCTAGTAACGTCACAGTTGGAGCACTTGCCAATCATTTTGAAGCAAGACCTGAGAAGAGTCTTTCCTCGCATTGATCGCTGTCGGGGGCTTTCGGCATCCCGCGCAGGAGATCACCTTGCCTGGACCTCCGCATCGCCCTGCGGCTGACCGAACGTTTGAGCCCTCCGAACATCCTGCATACCGAATTAAGAGAAGATAACCGAGACCGCGAGAAAATCCGGCGCCCTCGCTTAAGTTGTGGTCGTTTGAGCCAGAGATCTCGTGAGAGGAAGCCCGATACGACCTGAGAGTCATCTCCGCGTGAAGGAAGGGAGCGATGTCTACCCTCTTGTCGCGACCTCCGAAGTGAAGTAGACAGGGATGCGGACATGACGAGATGCTTTATAAATGCGGTTCTCGGCCCATCGATCTGAGTGTCGAGTGAATTCTTTGTGATGGCTATGGACTATCTGAGAATCGACCGGACAGCGTGTCGCCCTATTTTTAGGGAGAGCTGGCTCTGAAGAGGTATAATCTTTACTACACGTTCTTTTTCGCTTTCTTTTTAGAACTTTGAACCTAGAAAGAGCTAATCTACAGGAACAACGGATCTTGAGGTACCAAGTGTCAAACAGCCATTTGGTCTTGACTGTTGAGTCGCTGGCCGATAATCTTCGGGCCCATAGTGACCATAACACAAACTGTCTCGCCGCCATCTCTTTGCATATTCAGAAAGACCTCTTAGCGAAAATGCGAGTTTTGGGCCTCAGAAGCCAATCACCTAATGAGGCGAGTATTCGGTCAAAATTGATGGCCGAGCTGCTGTCCACTTGGGCTCACATGGCATAGCAGCAACAGACTCATGTATACGAGGAATCCCTCATCTTTCGTGGTACTTAAAATGTGTTCCAGATGCGCCAACTCCCACCAGACTCCCACCGCCAGGCAGACATGCTATCGACGATCGTACTCGACAGCTTTGCTGAATAATTAATCACACCGAAATCTGCCCGGGTCCGGGTGGGACATGCTCGGTCGGGGCGCGCCATGCCGCAGAAGAGAGGGAAGGCTACACTCAACGAGGGGGAGCAGCAAAGTAGGCTTGGGGGAGAAGTGCTACGGGAGCTGCGGGTGTACTCTATGAGCTGCAGTCACTATGCACACCTTATGATTATCCATGCAAGGGCCAAAGGCGTGCGTGACTCTGTCGGTGCGGCAGTATTGACGGCTGAAACCACGAGCCATCGGGTGCATACGCATGGTGCTTTCTGGTCAGTGGTCACCTGGTATGGAGAGAAGTGGTGGCCATGGGCTTCGGACAGGCAGATAGACAAAACACAGAGTCGACGACCGAGTAAGGGATTCCGTATGCAATCTCGAGGAATCATTATGGCATTTGTTTCTTGCGCCACTAAGGAGTCCGTTTGATAGTATGTTGCTAATGGAAGAAGGAATCCCTCAACGCAACTCAGGTTGAAGGGAGACAGCACATTATCCGAACGCTCGTTTTTGACATTTTCGGTGAAGGTAGGGATCCTGATTGGTCGATGAATTATGCACCCACTTTAGCGACCTCCTCCGATGGACTCGATACTTACAGTAAATCTACAAATTAATCTCCTGGGGATGTTGGAGCTGTGACGTTCAGTCTCGGTGCATAATTTTGGCAAAAGGACATGAAACAGCTAGGAATTTAGGAATCTTCCCTAATAACTACATCTCACGGAGACGCAGGGATAGTTCATGATGCGCGTTCCTAATGCGCGTAGCCGCTCATCGCACGCAACCATGTTACCCCACGATCCTTACACCATGGTTGACTATGCCATACAAGGCCGTGGACTGTCAACTCCCCAGAAGGGCGAGCTGTCCGGCTCCTTAAAGTAGAAATGGGGTTACGCGCTGCCGGATGACAGGCGGACATGCTTCGGCAGGGTGCAGGTATCCAGTCAGCACGCGAGACGGTTCGTTATCGGTAGCTTCCTTCCATGTGGGTTGTATATCCAACCTGAGACATGTTCGTTCCCCTAGCCATCCTGCCTGTCTAGGATACGGCCTAAATATCCATGCACTCTAGTTACTGCAGTCGAAGACACCCCCAGCAACTAGGATTCTTCACAGACGTAGTGTTGTCTCAAACTGAACTCTGGGGTGCTTGTTAATACCGTTGGGGCGGATGGAGTCTTAGTGGAACTGGAGATTTACTAAGACATGTGTCCAGGTCGTAGCACAATCGATCACAACTGCAGAAAGTTGGTGATTCTGTGAGGAAGATCGGATCAGCTACAACCTGACTATGGACCCATCGTGGATGTTCGGTACATGGCGAAGTGAATCACCTCTACACGGATAACAGACGATGAAGCACCGTGACGGATTCTTCCCTACTCATTATCAAGACTTTGAAAATTGAAACTTGCAAGCCCGAGATTTGAGCGGAAAGATTTCAGAACTTAATTCTTTATATGCCGAAGAAGAGTTTCGTCTCTACTTACCAGAATGAATACTTCTCAAAGGTGACGTCTTGACTGACTGTTCAAGGAACGGACGGTTACCCCCACGTACTGACGACACTGGCCGCTTTGTCGGGTATGCAATGCGAGCTCTCTACATCATTACGCGCCTGCCTAGAAACTGGTAACCTCACGACGGTAGCAGTTGCACTTGCTTGAAATAGCGAGCTCGGAGCATTTGTTTGTGATTCCTTAATCCTCGTTCCTCCGTTGCCTTGTCCAATAACTCCACCATCCAGTGATGCGCACCTGGGATCCCATGCCCTCTGCGGGGCGTATTGATAGCTAACCAAGATACTCAAGGATACACATTCGTGCACAAATACTCTGTGCTAGATCTGAGCTGTCACTAATAACCGAAAGCCTCGCGTGAACACAGACCGGTTTCACTGCGAAGCGTGAGGAGCGTATCACGAGTTGGCCTCATTGAGGGAACGTGAAGAGCCCAGGCTGGTCGTCACGAGGACTAAATTTGGCAGTGATTCACTGTCTTATTAATGGAGGGGGGGAACCTCCTTGTACGCATTCACATCGTACAGTTTGCGTCCTCTTCCTCTCACAAGTATAAGAGAGTCTCAACGTCTCTACCTACACCAGTTGTTTTCTTCTCTCCATCTGTATATCAAACATGTATCAAACATGTACGAATGATTGCCATCATCATCGTTATCATTCTTGATACGTTTGAAAATTTCTTTTTTGGCCTTTTTTTGGTTTTTGGTGTCGATCTTCCTCTTGGGCTCTTTGGGTTGGAGGATATGTAACTCGGTCGCAGTTACAGTTGCACGCATGAGCTTCTGTGATCATCTTGTCCGGTACCTTTTTGGTCTCCCTCGTCCGCGGGAAATGGCAAATGAAAGAAGACATGGTCGGCGCTCGGAGTGTCAGAGGACGAGATGTCACAACGACCCCCTCCCAACTGACAGGGGCAGATCGATTTACTGCCGAAATCGTAAGTCGCTTCCAACTTCCAATGAGCCACCTGAGGTATGTAGGCAAGATCAAGCTGACTCTAAAAAGATACCTGTTCTCTTTTCACCAGTGACGTTGGATGTGTGCAGCCGAAGAGGCACGATCGTCCGTATTGCAGGACACGTGAGTCTATAACTTGCTGTTACGTCCTGGTTCCGCATCCTGATGACAGCCAGACCTACATTGCGATGAAGGAATCCATTGTCCAAATTTGAGACCTCAGAGGCGTCCAACCTGGTATTGCCCCGACCGTACGTTTCCATTCTTTGACTAACATCGCAAACGGCGATGCAGTGCTGACGAGTTGCTTTGATAGATTCATGTCGCTTTTCAAATCCACCGGCCGAAGGCCGCTGTGAACTGAGACCTGTGGCAGGATCCAACTTTTGTCCACGACATGGGCCGCACAGGATGTGCACTTCACCGCACGGCTGTGTGATAGAACGAGTACCCGGGAGCAACTTTTGTCTGAGACACAAATGTACAGAGTGCGATGGAGGAGCCTGGCGTAACAGCCAGCGCTGTGTGGCTCATCAGCACTGTGCTTCGCAGGGCTGCAATAACTCTTGCGTCGTGGGGCCGAATAACGAGCCTCGAAGGACGTGTGCTCAGCACCGCCTCTGTCAGGCTCCAGGGGTAAACTGCAATAATATCTTGCCCATTGCAATCCAGTTCTGCGATCTGCATCGCTGCGCCGTCGACGGATGCCAACGACACAAGGACAGGGCTCAGAATGTGGACAACCAATGGTGTCAAGATCGTAAGTTTGAGCCTCATGCATGGCTTGGAAGCAATCTCGAACTGACATGGCTACAGACACGTGTACGAAAGGAGACTGTATCGCCCGTGTCCAAAACGCCAACAACCCGCAATCTCGAACCTGTGCCGACCACACATGCCAAGACCAAGGCTGCTCCGGACAAGTTGCTGACGACCGACGCTTCTGCCGAGCTCACGCCTGTGACGCCCCTGGATGCGGCGAGCGGACTACTCCAGATAGGGCTTATTGCCTTGCCCATCGATGTCAAGATGCCAACTGCCAGCTCCCCGCGAAGGAGCCCCACGGGTGGTGTGAGGCACGGGCGTGTACCAGAGACGGCTGCGCACAACTCAGGGTTGACCTGGTGCGGAATCTGTGCGCTGAGCACATGGAAGTTGCTGTGAGGGAAGAAGTGATGAATCTCGGGGACAACGAAGAGCGGAACTTGGAGCGGATACGTCAGATGGACCCCGAGTTTGCGGCGGCGCTCGAGAATTTGTGGCAAGATGAGGCGCGACGACGGGAACGAGAACAGGATGAGCGAGAAGGGCGCAGACGGCGAGAAGAACGGGAACGAGACGAGCGACATGAGCGGCGACGACGGGAACGGGAACGAGATGAGCGAGAAGGGCGACGGAGACGAGAAGCACGGGAACAAGATGAGCGAGATGAGCGGCGACGACGGGCACGAGAACGGGAACGTCGACAACGACGACCATCACCACAGCCGCTGCCGCAGCCCCCACTGCCACCGCTGCCTGAAGACTGGTTCCGGCAGAGGCAGAGATGGTGGGAATGGGATGACCTGGAATGGGATGACCTGGACTGGACATGAAGTATCAAGTGATGTAGCAATAACAATGTACAGTAACCTAGTAGCCCTGTTCTGATGCTCGCAGGTCTCATCGGTACAACGTCGATTCACGAGAGAGAAGAAGTAAACTTATGGTAAATACTAGTCAAGTCCATAGTCATAGGTTATGTCACTACAAGGTCCGCTTGCAACACATATAATCCAAAACTCTCTCGCATTGTCCCATCAACTTGGCACCACAAGACTCTCCAGTCTGCCAATGTTAGTCAAGCCTTCTTTCTGTGTATCCAAGGCTCTCGATTCTCCATGGCAACAACCCTCTCTGATGGCGTCCAAATAAAGCATACTTGGCAATCAATCTTCGGCAACCTCAGTAGCAGAAGGACGAAAGGTCTCGTGAACTCCCTCCATCTTCCACATCAAAGCCGCAAGCTCCAAATCAATGCCAACATCCTTGCGCCGTCTGTTGTAAGTCAAGGGACCGGGGGGGATGTTGGAGAGCCTCCGTCGCACAACCTGTAGCTTGATCGAAAACCGAGCGTAGTGAGCCTCGCAACACCAGCTCGACTTGTCCGGGCTGGCTGCAGTATAGGTCCAGCCTCGGGGCTCCACCTCACAAAGCATGACGCGTCTGACCACTTCCGCTTTGACTGGGACAGGGCTGCGGCCGTCGCGCGATTTCGGGACGAGGAAGTCAGTGCGAAGCTCCTGGTAAGCTTCTTGGACCACGGGGTCGGTGATGAACTGATAGAAGTCAGCGTAGCTCCTAAACCCAAAATCGAAGCATCCGGGGCTACGGTCTTCATCGAAATCATAGTAAATACTGGTGTCCATTAATGTAGGCGAGCGTTCGTAGGGCGTCCCTGGGTGTCCATTCTGCCCGCCACCAAGTTCGGCACTCTCAAAACGCCCGAAGAGGAAATATCCAGTTTCCGTTATAGAAAGTGCGGTTTCCGACCCAGAAGATTCAAGGAGTCTACGTCCCTCGGCGAGAAGGGCGGCAAGATCAACTCGATTACTGGTGTCAATATTACTCCCACCTTCACCAGCATTGTCTTGAGCGGCGTTCGCGTTAGACGCACCATCCGAGCCAAGGTGGGAGTTCGCCTCATTTGCGGCCTGGGGTTCGGAGGCTGCGCTAGAATTAGTCACTCCAGTGCTTCCATCAACGTGTTCATTCTGGCGGGAAGAGCCAGGCTCTGGGCTAGCAACCCGGCCATCGTCGGGCATAGGATCGGTGGGAGGCGTGCCAGCCATCTTGATGATATAGGCGGTAGCGATAGTATTGTTGACGAGAACTGATACTGTTGTTGGCAGTGCTGTCGCGGACAGAGAGGATTGTGAACTTGCCGAAAGAGTTAAAAGGGGAGAAGGGGTTGAGGAGAGACTTGCTTTTAGGCATTAATTGATTAATTCATGTTCATGAACTGTTTGCCTTGGTATCTGGAACAGCACACCGATCCATGGAGTTCACTACTTCAATACATTGTCTTGACTGTTCTGGATCGAATGAGGGATAGGTTGTGTTGACACAACGAGAACGGACGGACGGGTCACTCAGGAGAAGAAGCAACAATATAATCAAGTTTCGTATTTTTCACAAGAAATCATGTGTTGCTGTATTATGATCGAACACAAATTGTGACTGAGTCTGAACATTGTCCTCAGTCTGCCCTCAAGCCTCAATGCTCTAGCAGAACACTCCTCAGACCTGAGCCTTACATACCGTTTTCTGGGGAATAGGCTGGCTTTTCGGCGTTTGAGCACACGAGAACACAGCGAATCTTGGATCAATCGGTATCAAAATATCGGCATTCTAGAAGGTGCTCAGGCTCCTTTCCATGGATGACCACAACTGATTTGTCCCAGCCGCATTGTGGCCATGTGTACATACTAAATACACTGCCCCCAACTATCACCTTTATCGACATGTGCAAATGATCAGCTACCTATCCGCAGGATGAAGAACGAACTCCCCCATTGCCACCACCACCGCTGCCACCACCCCCTCCACTGCCGCCACTTCCTCCTCCTCCATTGTGCCCCGGCATTCGACCCCGAAATCCCTCATCATCATACTTAATTTTATCATAAAGCGCGCCGTCACGCACCTCGTACGGGTCAATCTCCCAATAATCCGATATCTCGTCAAACTCCTCAAAGATCCTATCCCACCCCAGTCTCAGCCCCGGCGGCACATCCCACCCAAGCTCGGGATTGTTAAGCCACAGCCTCAGTATGTACCGCTTTGACTCCTCGCTGTCTAGGAACGAGCTGCGGCTGTGCAGAACGGCAAAGTTGTTCATGAAGGCCATGTCTCCGACCTCGGGCTTGATGGAAACGCAGTTGGCCGCCGCGGTGAAGTGCACCGCATCGAGAGCGTCGGCTTGCGCTTCTGTCATCGGCGGTATGTTGGGTGACCGGGGTGTCACTTTGGACCCAGTGAGGTTCCTACGGGAGAATATGAGAACCAACTTCTCTTTCCAGTAGTGAAGCAAGGCTCTTTGGTGATAAGAAGGTACCCGACCGAACCTAGTAGCAGAGGTTGGTTAGTCCAAGACGTTCCCAGTGGAAGACGCGATACGTCGCGCCATCAAAGGAAAACACAGACAATGCTTTACTTACGTGTCGTGGATCCAGTCATCGTTTCCTAGTTGTTCGATCAGGTCCGGACGCGTAGCGGCGATCTCGTTATAGACTTTCCAGGATGACGCGAGGAGCATGTTTCCTCCTTGCGCAGCGGTGCCGAGAAAGTAGAAGGCTAGAACACCGCATAGGAGATCTGCATGGAATGGCTATCAAAAGCGGTTAGTTTTATTTCCGCAACGTTGTGTTCCGAGAATCTGCTTTGTTCTCGAGAACAATGCGCGCAGTGATGCCTCCAAGTCGAACGCAACCCCCCGAACAAACTGCCCGCTCTCCACACCCTCGTGCTCGACCAACTTACAAAATCATGGCTTGCGCTTTGCAAGACAAGCTGCAGAAGAAAGCAAAGTAAATTATGACACATGGGGAAAAAGAAGTCAAGTCAGTAGTGCGATATCCATAAACAAGAACGCCACAATGAATGCGCCAGGCACCGGGACATTTCAGGAATCAGTCGGCTTACCTGAGAATCATTGGTGAACAACGGTCTGCGGTCACTGTCGGAGAAGTTCTCGAACTTGACATCCGTGATGTGTGCTTGGAAGCATTAGCGTCTATAACAGGGGCAGCGGCTCATGAAGGGGAAACTCACTGATCAAGCGCCCATCTTGGTATTGTCTACCTCTCTGCTCGCCAAAGTAGCTGGATACGCCAAGATAGATGATGACGTTGTCTTCGCGCGAGTACGCCTTGGTATCCAGCCCGCGGACGATGCAGAAGCCTATGCCGTCGTGGACGCTAGTGCAAAGAGTATGTAATCGGGGGCCGAGGGTAGGCAAGGGAAAGGTCGACTTGCGAAGACCGGAGAGTTCAAGGTCAAACCCTGCTTTAGAGTTAGCGCAGTTTAGTATGTGATGTGATGGGAAGTGGTCTCACCCTTGTAGCGATCCAAGGCAGAATTGATCTCGGCAATGTCATCCTTGGTGAGGTAGTAGATATAGTCACGAGGCTGCAGGTCGGAGCCCTTCCAGGCAAGGGAATGCTGCACTTTGGTTGGCCATCCCTTAGGAAGGGAGTCGTTCAGGGGAGGATTCTTCCTCTCGGCCTTTCGTTGCTTAAACCTGGCAAAGTCTGGCACCCACCCAATGTCGGCACTGAGAACTCCAGAGTTGTCAGACTTGGTGTCATCACGGTCCACAGCGATGTCATGTCTGACTCGAAGGGTATGCGGATAGTAATCCATGAGCGGATCGAAGGAAGTGCTATCGTAAGCCATAGTTCACAACTAACGGGAGAGGATTGCAAAGGATGCTGCGTAACGGAAGCTAAGGTAAACTCTACCATTGTCTCGTGGCCTAGTCCGTCCAACCAAGCTCTAATAAACTACCTATCGATCCATGTGTATGGGATCATGGGAGGGCCGGCTGAACGGAGCCGCAGAGCCGCATTATGATGTAGTTACGAATACATTGCTGTATGTCCCATCTGCCGAGGGTAGCGCTGCCATCTCAAAATGGCTCAATTTTGCACTTTGGCATAGTTAAACGATGCAAACCGGTTTCAGTGCACCCTCCATCTATCCCAACTGACACGTAGCCATCACTGTGCGTCGCATTCTTCGCATGCCCGCCAATAGACGGGCCGTCCCGACGGCGATTATAGACCGGTATATGTAGGGTAACGGTTGACGGGCCTCAAAGGCCTCGAAAATGCGGCCAGGGGGTACGTGGTCTGACAGCCTTTACCGGAGAAGGATTTCACCGGTTTCTCGGCAGATGTTTCTGGCGAGGGGATTGGGCACCGGCGAGTGTGAACGTGATCATATCCCATGTCCGCGGAGACCCCGCGTACCGCAGTAAAAGCAATATACCCATCTTGTGTCGATTTTTCCTTTTTATGTCAGTCATGACTGACCGTTTCTCTCGTCACTGCGGATCATTTCGTAAATCAGATAGATTGATCAGAGTAGTGAAGCGTCTGTCTGCTCCAGCGTCATCAAGACTTCGTCGAGTGTTGGCCGCTTCAAGTAATGCAGTAGCTCAAGATCCTGATCGCTCGCGTTATCTCTGTCGTAACGCATTCGGGCCTCAACGAATTCCTCGGCCTTTCTCATTTCTTCCTTCCAAAAGAGCTTCACGGCTTCCTTCGTCTCCTCAAAGGTGGCTTCGGGTTCCCCGCGCAGCCCTGTCTTGCCTAAGGGGAATACTTTCCCTTCTCGGCGGTAGATCTTAATAGGGCCATCGAGCCATTCTCGCGCGCCAGCCGTGCATCTTTTAATGACCTCTTGCATGGCAGGTGGGGTGCGGAGGAACTCGGGAAACCGTGGCTGCCCATCATTTATGCTAGAGCGGCCGAGAACAATATCGGCGTCGCCCGTGCCCTCGAAGATACACCAAAGTGCTTTGCCGAGCATGTATACCATTCCTGACTCTCTCTCTGCAGCGCTGCTAGTCAGCCATGGCCAGTACCATCCAATGTCAGGATTGTCATAACACTGGGGCATGGCAGTTAAAGGGAGTGGGTGGTCTCGCGATATGAGGTACCGGTTAAGTATCTTTCCATACTTATCCTTGGCGTCCTCGTACAGCTCGGCACACCTTGCGTAACTCTCATTTCCAAGCTCAGCTATCCATTCGAGATAATAGATCTCGGGTGGTGCCCAATTGTAGATGTTCCGGCTCTGCTCAAAGTCGAGCAGGATGGCCACCTCAGAACCGTCGGGGTTGGGCGAAAGAACAAGCTGATCCATACGAAGATCCGAATAGAACTTCATTGGAGAGTTTTTGATGTGAATGAGAGAGGACGTTAGAGCACATGCCCAAGAGAGTTGCTGAGGCATGTTTAGTGTCCCTGCCAGTCTCCTCTCAGTGAGAATGTCAGACAAGTCTCCACCAGGGTAATGAGTCAATAGAAACCCGCACACAGCTTGGGAGTCTGGTATGGTGACGAGATACTTGGGCCGGCCAATGACCGTTTTGAGGGGCAACACTGAGAGCAACATTTTAATCTCGTGATAGATTTTGGATGGTTTGTTTGTCGAGGATTTGAACACCATAGTCGATTCGACCCCATCCGTTGCGAGCCCATCATGGCCCGCTATCGACACAATGATAACATCGCCAGCGACCTGGTTCAGGCGACGGAGGCTTGTATATGGAATGGTTGGGGGCATTTCAGATTCGCCAAAGCCCCACAAGGAACAAAGGTCCTCGGAAGAGAGGAAAACGCCCGGTTTTTCCAGAGCCTTATTTGGCTGGATGGTGAACTTGAGGTCTTTGGCGTCTTCGGTAAGATTTGAAAGTTGGAGGGACGAGCCAAATGGAAGGTCGGCATAGACGTCAGCGAAGTTGCCCAAACTGTCAGCCCAGTGCTGGAGACCTTCGCACAGGTAAGACGAGATGCCCAGCGAACTGATTCTCGGGCCGGCGAGATGGACACTGTCGCGGGCATCGAGTGTGCTCCACAGAGAGGCTGGCCAGTCCATCTGATCGGGGATTGCGACGTCTATGCGGCTCGGTGGCAGGCTCTCGAGAGAAGTGGGAATGGCGGCATAAACAGTGCCGAACGAGGCATAATCAATTGCCCATGTCGGTGTCTTTGGAGGCTCAAACTCGGGCTGTTTGGGTATTTCATCGTATTGGGCATAGCCCTTGGTGTTAGGGAACGGGGCAAAGCCTGCCGAAGGAAAGACATAATGCCTTCGGAGAACATTCGCGATGTTGAAGCCTTTGGAAACGTGGCGCTGCATGGCAGAACCGGATCACGTACGATGACAAACGAGGCAAGGAGAATTGGGAAATGGGAGCCGGTGAGATGCCTGGCTGGTGTTGGTTGAAACTGATGCTGAAGTTAACAAGGCGAACAAAGCCCAATTTGCTGAGTTAAATAACTGACTTAGGCCTCAGAAACCGCGATGGCGAACATAGAACTGCGTCGGCACCCTATTGGTAAGTGTCGGAAAACCAGATCAAGGATGCGACCGACTTTTTAGGGGCCCTCAATACGTCCAGTGCAAGGCTGGCTGCATATTCCAACCCAAGCGACTTTAGTAGTGGCCGACTTTTTAAGAGCCGGCCGGGCACAAATGGAATGTGGTGCGATAGGCCGCTTTCGTTCGTACCTACCTACCCCTTGGGGAGACGTCGTGGAGGGCCGTAGAGGGAGGAAGGCGGTTTGGCAATGGCCCCCGAACAGAAGCAAGGAAGCAAGGAAGCAAGCGAGGGCGTCCGGATGCTCCGTCCCTGTCGATGTGATCATTGGGCAGGTCTGCATGCGAACGTAAAGGGGGCATACGAAACGTAACGCGTCATCAAATCAAATTCACTTGAATCAATCAAATCAAATCAAAGCCCATCCACCTCACTTCAAACCCGAAGCCCTTCAGCCAAGCACAGACTAAGCCTCACTGATCATCATTCGCCTCGCAACGTCGATAGGCTGGCTGGGCTGGCAATGGAGAGCTGATGAATAGTCGGGCCATCCCGTAGCTTACGTATTTCAGGGCGAAAGAGCCTCTGAATTACCGAAGATCCATCACTAACTCGTTAATTGCTGTCCTGCAGTTGTTAGGAGTCCTCGTATCTCAGCTTGTCAGCAGCCACCAGATGCACGTGCAGCGCCACAGCTTCGCCATACCACCAGCCCGCACATCACCGTCCAGATGTGAAGCGCCTTCAGCCTCACTCAACAAATCACACATATGTCTTCCCGTCGCCACTTGATTGACTTCACCGCCACTTTAGCTCCGCGAGGGAGTTCGTCCAACCACCAGCACCAATGCTCGATGATGCAACCAAGACCCTCGCCTCGACAATGGGGCCCCGAGGAGCTCCTTTGCCTTCAGCAGGCCTCCCAAGTCATCGGTATTCGCCTCTCTGAAATCTTTCGTTTTGCCGAGACAGTTCACAATGACTCCACCCCAGCCGGAGAATGCAGCCCAAGCACCGTCTCTACCCCGGATTCGGTCTTACAGTCGAGCATCAGCGGCTCGGCGGCCTCGGCGGGCTCAACCCTTGGAGACTGGGCTGTCAACGATCTTTTGACCTTGCAGCTCGCGGCAAAGACCATCCGTGTCGACTTTTCTCGTCTCCTGGCCTTTGCTGAAGCGACCATCGCTCCGCCTTCAACACCCCCGCAGACAAGGGCAGAGCCTCCTGCCCCTGACCTAGCCGAGTCTCTAGCTCCCGCCCGTCCAACCTCAAACCAACCACCCGGCAACGCCTTTGTGCCAGCGCTTGGGAACTTGGGCGGCGAGGCTCCAGATCTAACCAGTAACTATGCAAGCATCATCCTGGTCACCCCAGTTAGCTAATTTTGCAAGGGGCTGCGGGAATTCCATTTGATACGCCGCTTCAGCACGACTACTCGAGCACTTTCGAAGATTATGCACTCAACAACACAATCTGCAATGGGGACACTCTTCACCTTCCCAACCCATTTGTGCCTTACCCTTCTTGGGAACTGGGAGACTCGAGTTTTGACCAGCCTCTCACATTAACAGCAGTAATTCGTGAATCAGGAAATAGTTCCTGTCCGAATCCTGCCACTTCGCTTTCGGCAAATACGGCTGATCTGGGTGAGACCGGGCTTGGTTTCGATAATGGATATCTATCGGTTTCTTCATCATCTGTTTATCCAGTAACTGATGTGGGCGGACTTCCAACTTTTGATGCCTCGGTTTCTACTGCATCCCTAGTTGATCATCTTGGAGGCTCAATGGCGCCAACACAGTTTTTAACCAAGACTAGCGACTTGCCAAAGACTGAGCCTGGTTCCAGCACCCATAAATCGTTGATCGTGCAACAAAATTATCCGGAACTAGAAGAGATGCCATCACGCACGTCATCACGCTCACCGAAACGCCATGGAAAGATGACGAGTGAGCATCGCGGTTCTTGCCCTAATAGGGTATCAAAGACGAGATCTAGGTCACGAGAGACCAGTAAAGCTCTTGTTCGGGGTAAAACACCGCCGATTCCTTGCGTTTCGTGCAGCATACTCCACAAACGTGTACGTGCAATCACTTAATCCATGATTTCATCTGACGGTGATCCAGTGCGAACGTAACCCGGATGCGCCTGGTGAAGAATGCCTTCGATGTCAAAATCGGAAATACAGCTTTTCGAAACTGCCATGCCTCTATTTTCAGATCACAGAAATCACTCTTTTCCGCACAATTACAGATCCCATTGCAAAGAAACCATACAAAGAACTTGCAATGCGTACGGAGCTTGACGTCTTCGGCATATACTCTCTCCCAAGCCACTGCGTGGGTCGAACAGCGTTCTTTGAGCTCACGCAGAACTTAGGTTCCGTCCTAAGACTATCTGCTACGTGCTTTGATGTAACGACAGTGTCGGAGTTCCAGTTCAAATTGATGAAGGGGCTTCACACGCACCCGTTCAGGCTCACAGACGTAAGCGTTGCTAGAGAACAGATAAGGGCCTTTATCGTCAACAGCATGGCTCCATACGTCGACAATAAATTAAAAATGAGCTCTGACGATGGGTTCTCTCAGAGCATCTTTATGGCAGCACGCCAGAGAGCCGCACATGACGATAAGCAGGTTTGGAGCCCTCTCCCATTTCATGATTAGAATCTCCATACTGACTCCCACTTCAGGAGCATCATAAATTTCTTGCGAACGTTTTGTATCTTTGGACCGCGTGCCGAACAATTGAAGGGGGTTGGGAATTTTGCGGTCCCGAATCGCTGGATCTCGCCCCCCGGGACGGCTGTATCCGTCTCGTGGATGCACCTTTCATCGACTACCAATTTTCCGCCATTATGGTGCAGGATATTCTTATCCCGCTGCGTTGGCAGGTCCTCAAGCAAATGAAGGTCCTCATCCATGAGAACAAGCCCCATAACTGGTTCGCCATCTTTCTGGCCAGCTTTATACTGTTGCATACGTATGCACTTCTAGTGAAACAACAAGGTGCTTTTGCACGGAGCCGAAAAGCAACTGTTCGTGACTTCCGTTGTCCATATCTGGGGTCATGCTAACTTTCCACAGGTTAAATATACCATGATGTCTCTGATTAAGGAGATTCACATGGGCGCTCAAGCTCTCCTCACTCATTTTCACCATATTTGTAAGGGCCAAAAGCCGTTCGAAATCGACTGGGATCAAGACGCGGACTCCAAACTCACCCAGCGGATGGCCAAGTTGTCGAACGACGAGGTTGAGTTGATGAAAAGAATCGCACCGGTGGTTAAAGAAAGAGGTAAGACTCGAACTCTGGTGTTTTATTTTCAATACTAATCCCGTACTGCCTGTTTAGCATCCTATTTCGATCAACTTATGAAAACGGATAACTATGAATCCGAGCATTGGTTTACCGGTCAACTCTTTGTTCCTACCTGGACGCCTCCTAAAACGATCGAGGAGTCCCCGGTAGTCTGAGATTTCCAATCCGTTTTATCCTTTCAAAAGTCAAATTCTCTTTTTAGCGGGTTGTTGGTCAATCTGTCGATCTGTGGGCACTGCCACGAAGAGTACGGACATCGCAAGGCAGAGCTGCACTGCACATAAGGGGACTGAGTGCGATTCGCCGATTCCCATTTGTGGTGGCATTCGTGCTTGATACAGATCGGCGGGGAAAGTGTCGTTACACGTATCAGGATTAGATGATGATTTCATATATTTCAATACCTCCAAGCTGTAAATTTCTCATGATGAGTTGCCATTGCGTCATTCGACAGGTGAACTCAAAGTCAGAGCTGTGTCTTGCCAGTCTTGTAGCCAAGGAGGGACAATTCCGCACAGCCTCCTTGAGAGTCCTAGAGCACGGACGGGTCATCCTGACTGCCTCACGCATATGGTTCGCCCTTCATGAGGCATTACCGCTACAGCTGCAACCGGTTCAGAAGAGGAATTGAGTGCGCCTTGGGAGTGTGGCATCTCACACCTCTCGTTCATACGATTCGACGGATTCAGGGCATGCCACGCATTCTTGGGGGGCCATGCGAGATTAACAGGGGTCTTGTCAATCTTCAAGCCAGATCAACCAGGGGGCTACCTGGTTCCCATATGTTAGTCCAAAGCTTAACTGACGTCCTCTTTTCAGTCCTAGTTTCCACGCCAAAAAGTCGGACACAAGACATCTGTAGGTGTCCGACTTTTTAGAGTGAAGAATGATGCTCTCGATGCCGTAGTTAGGGTTATAAATGCGGCCGGGTTTCCTGCCCCGGCGGCCGGAATGTAACTGTGGAAAGTCAATCGCCATCCGATCAAGGTCAGGAATGGACTAGATTTTTCCTTCTTTTGCGACATCAACATGGCTTCCACGCGGTCGCAAAGGGCTCTGTCCATTGCGCAGCTGACGCTGTTTGTCGGGGCTCAGTTCACCAATGCTCTCCAACAGCATGAATATCACAAGCCGACAAATACCAACCGAACTTCGAGGAGGGACGGGAGAAGAGAGCTTTTAGGAATACTTGGAGACGATGCGCTCAGGGAGTGTATGAGCTGCTACTACATTCGAGCTTATTGACGCACTACATACTAATCATGGCCCCATGGTAATTAGTCCGACTCGCACCAACGCATGAGCAGAATATCATCGACGTGACCAGACCGGCGAGTTCCATGTCGAGCTCTTTGGCAGTCTACGTCGGAGCCCATATCGCAGCAGACTAGGGGCGATTCTGGCACTTGAGTCTTTGCCAAGCCCAGATGGTCTCCGTTGGGGATTCTGGTTATCGGCCATGTCAGGTTTTAAAACGATGTCAAGAATCCGAGGTCAGGCTGCCCGGGGACGCCGGCCAGCTCCGCATTCGTGCAGCGAACAATTCACGCACCGCCACTACTAGCGAACTGAGCGATGGGAGCCCCAAAACCTGTTGAGCTTCTTCAAGCGGTTCAAACTCCCAGTCGGAGTGAGAGGCTACATACTTGTCTGTTCAAGCTCGACACTACATGGACATGCCTGGCCGTTGCAGTGGGTCGAGGGGGGTGATGGCACTAGGAGGGATCATGGATTCACAATACTGTCAAAGTCCAGAGAAGCGTCTTCAATCCAGAAAGAACTTGATAACCAGTTGGAGTAGCCGTCCTTGACAGGACGTGGTCAGGATGGGTTCTCAAGACTGCGTCCAAGAGGACATTGTCACAGTCGATACATGTTGGCCGTCGCGCAAAAAGAAATTGGGAGTTAACATGGCCCTATTCACGCAAAGTTGGCAAATCGTTTAGTTACTCATTTGAAGATGGAAGACGTCTTATTAGCGATGTTCATGATATTAATTGACCAGGTCTAATGTGAAGTTGCACGTTGGGCTGAGGCAAGTGCACTTATGCGGGGGACTACTTTTGGGGCTCTGCTCAGCTTGGGGGACGCACGACAGCCTCAGTTGCAGTGAACCAAGGACCACCCCAGAACGCAAAAGGCAGCCCGGGATTGGGCTGGTCGGGGAGAAGAGACATGAGCTGAGCAACGCAGAACATCAGCCCACGCCACAAAGCACAAGCGCCAATTCGATCTTCTATTCTCGTCGCGGGGAGGTTGGTCCTGGTCCTGCTCTTCTCGTGCGCGCTTAAACCCCCCCCTCGATTGGTGCCGTGTCTCCCCACCCTCACCAACATGTCACCGACATCTGGTGCCAAACTGATGAGCGGGCCGCCCTCGACGTCCCATTGGCCGTGTGGGCGCATGAGACTGCCCCTGTGTGACGAGTGATTGGGACGGCGGTCCAGCTGTGTCGAGGCCGCTTTTCTGCGACAGGCATGGTCGCCGTGATGGGCACCCCTGCTCATGCTTGGCTGTCACATAAACCACGCGCCGGGCGCTGACCTTTGTGACGACTTAATTGTTCGTTCTTCAACTCTTGCGCTCTCTTCTTCTTTCTTGTTCTTTCTCGCAGGCGAGACTTTTATTTTTGGTGGATTGCTGGTCAATCATTTCGCAAATACCTGAACAAAAGGAATTCTCAGAATCCTTCTCCATCTGGACGTCAATCGCACCGACGACAAGACCCTCGTTACCCCTCCTCAGCGAGACCGAATACTCCTGTGGCTTATTACTTCGTGCACCGCCAAAAAAACAATCACAATGGGCAACAATCTCTCTTCGGGCTTCGTCTTCGACACCTCAGGCTCCGTCTTCGGCCCCGAAGACCGCGCATCCGGCCTCCGCCTCATCGTCTTCTGGGTGTGCTCGCTCTACGCCTGCGCCATGATCTTCAGCACATGCGCCCTCGTCGACCGCTGGAAGGGCCCCTACGACCGGGTCAAGATGGGTTTGGGCTCGGTGCTGGCGGCGATATTAATTTCCACGGCGTGGCCGGTGGTTATGGTGTATTTGATGTTATCGGATTAACACGAGCCATTACTTTTTTTTTGGGGGGGGCGGAGTGTTGGAAGGGAATCTTGGGGGAGGTTGTGAGAGAACGGCGCACGACGGACATTGTGAGATTGTACAACAACGAGCAAAGCCATCAGGGAAGCGATCTTTGCATCCCGTTGCAAATACCCTACGACAATGCGCAACTTCAAGGGTCGGCTCAGGGAATGGAGGGAAAGCGAAGAGGTCCTGTTTTTTGTTTTTTTTTGTGAGCGACACACGGAGTCTATTTTGTTCATCAGATCTATCTAAATAACATGGCAATAATTCCCTTACTCTCATCATCCCACCAGCGTGTTCCGACGACTTCGGTCCGATCGCATGTCCTTCCTCCCGATGATGGACTCGAGCGCCTGCTCCAGAGCCTTTGCATCATACCGCCCACCCCTTCCCGTCTCATCTTTCGGCCCATAGAGCCTCGTCGCGTCGATGCCCAGCTGTCCAAAGCGCCGCTTGTCGACCTTGGGCGACGTCGGTCCCTCAATGTAAATCACATGCGTCACGTACTGGGAGTACTCCTCTTCTTCGGGTCTCGGCAAGCCCCTGGAGTCGGCGCAAGCGTTGGCAATGGCGGCGACAAAGTCGAGCCCGGAGAACGGATCCGTCGACGGCCCGGTTTCACGATCGGTGGTGCCGTTGAGTATCAGGATCTTGTTTCGGATCATCGGGCTGGAAATGGCCTGCCCAACCCCGCGGAGAACGAGACTGGGGATCAGCGACGTGAAAAGGGAGCCGATGCTGTAGACTATGCTGTTCGTGGCGCGCAGTGCGTCGAGGACGCGCGGGTTGGCAGGAATCCGAATCTCTTCGCCGTATGGGTTGATGTACCATATCCGGTCAACTCTGGAAGGGAGGCCTTCCTCTTGGTCTTTGGAAAATACGATTGCCGGCCGTCTCAACGCAGGCAGCGTTCCTGGAAGGTTCGCATCTTCAACTCTGTCGTGGTCCCACGTCTCGTGTCTCTTCATCACCGGACTGTGCATCCCCGCGCTGGTTCCAGGGACAGCCGCTGTGGGCGCACTGGGGTGGGAGATGTCATTCTGCCCCGTGATGACGGTGCCGTCTTCCAATCCGGCAGCAATGTGGTGGGCAAAGTTGGAGTTCAGCGCCGGCAAGACGGAGATGCGATCGGGGACGGCGCAGATGGAGCTGAGGAGGTAAATGGCGGCCTCGAAGCTGCCGGTGAACAGTCTGGCACCCGTGAGGAAGAGGTTGCCGATGCTCGCACCGGAAAAGTCAAAACGACTGCTGGGCCTCATGCGTTTGACGACTTCGAGGTTGAAGCTATTCAGATAGGAGCGAATCAATTCTCGTTTGGGTGACGAGATGTCATTCCAGAGGTCGTGTGTCGCCTCCAGGATCTCGAACCACTCGGCTCTCGCTTCGCCGTAGCCCTTTGGTAGACGATGGTTGAAGAAATGCTTAATGGCTGCCGTCTCTGCGTTGCCGTCGTCTGGGATAAGTCGAACCAAGCGCGATCTCACATCTCCTATGCCTGGAGTGGCATTTGGGTCAGTGGGGGGTTGAGTTGGGTGCTGCAAGGGTGTGCGGTACCTGGGCCGCCAAAGACGCGGATGATCTCGCTGCTGCTTCCGCCATTGTCGGATATGGGAATGACGTAGCTGAGCTTGCAGTGGTTTGCTTCTCGGACGCCTTCAAACACGTCGACCAGGTTGTTTGCCGCGCTGCCGCCGGAGAAGACGACAATGCCCCCGAAGCCACTGGAGCTTGGAGTTGCAACGCGTTGAGGTGTTACCAGCCCGAGCGATGACGACCCACCTCCGCTGGGAATTCCAAGCCCATTCTGGTTGAGACCATTTTGAGCCATTTGAAGAATAATAGTGTTTATCAGTTTCCTATAGCAATTGAACAGTTTCGTCGCGATGGAGGATGGCGACTCAATCTATCAACCTGTTCGTATCAAGCGAAGCTGACATGTGTCCAGACCTGTCTCCCCCATCCATGTTGATGAGCCTGGCCTCTGATCCATGAAGTTATCGGGGTACGACTAGCCAGCCCCATTAGTCAGTATCTATGAGGCGTCCGTTTCCCGGATAGTTGAATTGCTCAATTCGGTCGTGGGCTGCTGACAACACCAACATATCTTCCACAAGCATCACGATGCATGATCCAACTTCACGTCTAAGTCCCCTCCAGATCGCATCAACATCAGCTTCTTTTTCCACAATCAAAACGGTTGACCACGAACCACCGATTCAAAAACACACACAATGGGTCGTTTGCGGTTTTACCTCGGCAGTTGGCCCAATCTATCTGTCGCCGTTCCCAATTAGAAGTGACCATCGCCGTGGAACTCGGTACCCGGACCTGGACAACCCTCCCGCCGCAGGACCGAGCGGGCGGGGGCAATGAGATGGATGGGACGGACCCTTCTTGTCATTGGACAGATCCATCATGATCGCGCCATAGTAAGGCTACCGTTACTTCCATCAAGGGTCTTGGTCCGTCGTTCCCCAGTCATGAAGGACACAAGTCGAATACGTCAACGCCAACCGCATTGATGAAGCCCCACGCTCTACGTCAGGCAGCTTGGCTTCCGCGGACCTGGGGAATCCCATATCCCGCTCCCCTGACAAATCGGTTCGGTTGTTTGAGCGGTCAACATAGAGCTTCATTGTAGACTTTACATAACTGAAGAACTCGCAACCAAGAATCCACGTTACATACGCGGTATCAACGACAATTACATCAATCCATTCCAACCCAATTCATAATGACGCAAGACACCCCAGCTACCGTCAGAGTGTGGAACACGACGGACCAGTCAGGCTTCGACTCCCTCAAGCTCGAAGAGCAGCCTCTACCAGAGCTCGGCGACAGCCAAGTCCTAGTCAAGAGTATGTCAAAACCTGTCGGGCTTTTCTAGAATGCGCGCTAATATGCCAATAGTTCAGGGCGCTTCGCTCAACGTACGAAACCAGAAAAATATACACCCGAAGAGAATTGCTCACTAACTCTTTCCTTAGTACCGCGATCTCATTATTGTCAAGGGACTATACAAACTGGGTGTCCAAAACAACGTCATTCCTGGATCGGATGGCGCCGGCACTGTACTGGCTGTCGGTAAGAACGTCAAGAGGTTCCAGACTGGCGACAAAGTCATCACCCTCTTCAACCAGGGCCACATCGGCGGTTCCCTGGACAACGTGAGCGTCAAGACCGGCCTTGGGGGTGCCCTTGACGGAACCCTTCGAACTGTCGCCGCCTTTGACGAGCATGGTCTTGTGCGCATGCCCTCGAACCTGAGCTTCACTGAAGCTGCAACTCTCACTTGCGCTGGGTTGACGGCCTGGAACGCTCTGTTTGGCTTGACCGACAAGAAGCTCCTCGCTGGACAATGGGTTCTCACTCAGGGTACCGGCGGAGTCAGCATCTTTGGAGTCCAATTCGCAAAGGCCGCCGGAGCCAAGGTTATCGCCACCACCAGCTCGAGCGAGAAGGCCAAGCTCCTCGAGAAGCTCGGTGCGGACCACATCATCAACTATAAAGAGACGCCGGAATGGGGCGATAAGGCAAAGGAGCTGACGGGAGGTGTCGGCGTAGACCATGTCATTGAGGTAGCCGGCCCAGCGTCAATGCGCCAGAGCTTGGCCAGCGTCAAGATTGACGGCGTCATCACCATCATTGGATTCGTGGGCGGCATGGAGGACGACAAGGAACCGGGATTCCTTGAGAACTTGAATCGTCTTTGCACAACTCGAGGCATTCTTGTCGGGAATAGGGGGCAGATGGAAGAGATGTGTCGCGCCGTCGAGGCCAACCCTGAGAAACTGCGTCCTGTCCTCGACGCCAAGGTCTTTGCCTTTGATCAGGTCAAGGACGCATATGAGTATCAATGGTCAGGACAGCACCAAGGCAAGGTCGTTATCGAGATCAACTGAACAACTTGATCTTTATCAGAAACAAATACGGAGTACACTTCAAGTTCCCAGTATACCATATATCAATGCTTGTTGATGGTCACGTCTGTGCAAAGTTTCTATTCGAGGACTGCCAAGTCTCCGTGAACAACGTCCGCCTATATACCAGGATGCGTGCCCTTTTCTGCATAATTGGTATGCCTCGCGTTGTATCCCATCAACTCTGCTCTAAGACTCGGGTCATACCACCTCCGATAACCCACCGCAAAAGTGTAAGACGGGCCGTTTAACGCCGCAAATGAACAAAAGCACGGTTTCAGAGGCCCATAATGGGGATGAGGAAGCAACGATTGAACAATTAATCAAGGCTCATTTGCGAAAGACTAAGAATACATGTTCTTCCTGTATTGGGGCCAGCACCTAGCACGCCAACACGTTGTGAAACCCCTAGTCTGACCGCCACCCCCTTGATTCTTGCATCCTTTCATATCACACTGTTCGTGCTACTTTAAACGTGGTAACCCGTGATAATCAAAATCAATTCTAGACCAGGAGAGCGGCAACGCCAGCGAGCAAGCCACCGACCACGTTGATCCCGTAAGATGCGGCACCGTTGACAATAGGAGGAGTTGCCGCGGGTGTGGTCTGCGCAGGTGTGGTCTGCGCAGGTGTGGTTCGCGCGGGTGTGGTCTGCGCGGGTGTGGTCTGCGCGGGAACGGTGGCGTTGTTGCCGTACCCAGCAGACGTAGAAATGATGGGAGGCTGTTCAGGAGATCCAGGCGTCGTCTCCTCGACGGGGACGCTGGGAGTCTCGACGGGAGCAGTAGAAGTATCGGCAGGAGGGTTCCCGTAGCCTTGCGAGGGAACAGTCGACACGCCATAGACAGCAGAAGTCTCTTCCCCGCCGGGAACGAGGACGGTGCTGGTGTGCGCGTTGGTGATAGCACCGCCCTCGCCGGCGCAGGTCTCGCCATCAGGGCAGCAGCCGTACTCGCCGTTGGTGCCCATGGAGCAGGATTCATCTGCAGGACAGCCGCCGGCGCCGTCGGGGCAGCAAGTCCACGAGGCGTCGATGCAGCCGCTGCCGCAGTCCTTCTTGCCCTGGTCGGCGCAGGGGACTTGGTAGACGGTGCGTTCAGCGAGGAAGGCGTTGTTGAGGGCGGCGAAGGCGCCGGTGGCGGAGAGGGTGAGGAGGATGAACTTGTTCATGATGAGCGAGTTGGAAGCGAGTGTTTGCTTGTGTGCTATGTTGTGTGACTTGGGAGGTCGTGTCAAAGAAGGACTTTTGAACGCAAGAGGATTTGTGGTCAACACAGGAGTGAGAGGGAGTAAAACTGAATGATGGCAAGATCAAAAAACACGAGAATCAAGCAGGCCAGTTTGTTTTTATATCTGCGAGTTCCATTGGTTTCTCGCTCGACTACCGACCTATGCTCTCACTAGAGTTTCCGGGCTGTCGGCGTAGAAACAAGCATGCAGGCTAGCAGGATCGATTCGACAACAAAGCATCTGCTAGGGACCAGACACATTCGTCCACAGAGTGTGTGTGCCGCGGCGAGTTGTCATTGGCGTTTCTTCGGGACTCCCCCGCGTCAGTGGCTGTTTCACACAGAGTGCCGAAGCGGTTGGGGTATTACCGGCTGCCTTGGAGCTTCATCTCCGGCGGGTCGGGACAGGTTTAAGCTTGTTGAAGTCCTGTAATTTGTTTCACTTAGGAGCGGTTTTATTAAGAGATTGTTGGGAAGCGTGTTTTGTGAGAAAAGCTCGGATAAGAAACGAGTGCGTGCTCACATATCACGGAACTCGTGGTGAAGCAGATGCGTCTGGGAGGTCTTCACTTGGACGGGGCAGGTCGCGGCCCGAATAGGTAGGGATCTTCTCGGTTTATTTTTATGCAGGCACGCACTCTATTGTATGTACTGTTTGCCCAATGAGTAAGGTGAGGAGGGCTTTGTTCACGATGTTGGTCTCATCTCTTGGTTTGAGAAATGTCTATTCTTGGACCTACATACGTATGTATGACCAATCTGCAGGTAGATCCTTTGCCCGTACACTCAATAGTTACACCAAATATCATTAGCTCATGCATACGCCGCCTTGTTGAGCTTTGCGCAAACTTGTTGCCTTGTTGACACTGGCCAAAGACAAAGCTGAATTCAAGGAAGCGTACCGAAGAGTACAGCCAGCAAGGAGATTCGTGCAACCAAATGTTTCTCCTCAAGAGGGCAAAATTCTCTCCATCTTCATCCTTTGTTAAGCCAGTTGTTGGTATGCTGCGTGCAGCTTGGATCCGGTCACCAAAGATTCTCACTGTACGGTTTTTTGATAGTTTGATTTCCCACAATACGTACAGACTTTCTTAGTCCTTTTCTTTGTAAATAAAATACGAAGCCATTTTCTCCCCGTCTCATCAAACGGCGTCATAACTCATCATGGCTTTAAATCACGAAGAGTTGACGTCACATCGCGACACACCCTCATAGACAACAACTCAGTGGCACCAGTCCTTGCAGTTCACCTGAGCATTGAAGATACAGTCGTCCTGGCACCTCTGCTTCCTAAGTAGGTTCCTGCCGAAGCACTTGAGTGGACATTGGCCTTCGTAGAAGTTGACGCATTTGAAGTAGTTCTTGCCAATGCAGAGGCTTGACTTTCTGGCTTCAAGCTCATTGAGCTCTGGCTCTGCGACAGGGGCACCAAGACCCACGGTAGAGAGCGCGAGAAGGCCGAGAAGAGACTTCTTGATGATGTTAGTATGCGATTCCATACAAGACAAGGCTCCCTTGAGGATGTAGGTTTTTTACTTACAGTAATGGCGACCATTGTGAGAAGTGGCAGTTGATTGTTCGAGAGGAAAGTTGAGGAGATGTGGCGAGCGATTAGCACTGATATCGTGTTAACTGATGGCGTACTGTCGAACGAAGCAGACATTCATGTGGTTTATATATCTCGTTGATTGTTCTATATTTCCCGAAAGGCATTCCTTCCCTGCAAGTATGTACTCACTGCCTCAATCCTTCCCCTCAGCTAGTGTTCTGCATCATCAATGTTTTTGGCTTGTGGGATCATGACTGCGTGAGGCATATTCTGCTGGTTAAAGACCAACACATCAACAATGGTGATCTAGACATAGGTCTATTGGGGGCGGTCCACCTACATCCCATCTGATAAGTGACAGAGCCAGCTCCTTCTCATGTTTCCGCGTTCCATTATTACCCTTGACCCTGCTGCCAAGCCGGGTTGCCGAACCGACTACGATGAAAGCCATATTATAACGTGCCGATGTTCCGTGTGCAATCAGCTGCCTCGGCATGTTGGCAGATTGTGGATCTTAGCTGAACCAACGTGCATATATAGGAATAACTCCATACATCTCTCGCTTCCAGAAGTGGATTCTCTCTTGTTCAGGACATATCGAAAAGCTTGACGCGTTAACTGTGCGGTCCGGTCATTTTGTGATCATGAAGCATCGCTACCGGGTGCCTTTGAGTTTCTATTCATCGGCATTCATTTCTCTTACATACCTGTACTGGCTTAACTTAGCTTGTCAGCTTGCCCTGTAACTTGAGTTACAACTTATGACGTTGAGAGACGTCAAGCTTTTCCCCACTCTTCTTGGTTCCGAGTCGCGGCTCTGACATTGTCACATCCAGTCTAGGCCAGCCCATTGCGACGGCCCGTTCCCGTCAAATTACCTTGGTGTGCAGTCAGCCCCCTCAATTAACCCAACTTGGCTCAATGCCCAGCTCTGATGGCGAGCTACGGAATATTGAGAGTGACGGGAGGTCGATCCGGGATAATGGTCCACCACACACAGCATTTGCACTCCAGTTCCTGCATGAAGTTCAGGCTTCAGCAAAGGTCGGCCAGTAACGCCTCAACATAACCCGCAGAAGTGGGCAGACTTGGACTCTCCTTGCCCCTGACTCTGAGCTAACAGTGCCGACTGACTCCCGGACTCGCATACGAAAGTACACGTCTTTATAAAAGTCGAAGAAATGCTTCATTCTAGCAGAGCGCTTCCATGAGCAGTGCGGGGTCGTAGTGCATGATGGAGAGTCTTGAGACTTCTGGCAGCTGTCACAGGCTCTCTATTGCTAGAGGGTTTGGGCGAGTCTTGCAGGTCAGAGTCGAAGACGGTTTAAATGGGTAGGGGGACTCTAGGAAGTCAATCATTGTTGTCAACGATAGGGAGACGAACGAAGAGCCGAGAAGAGTGGTCTTGCCTGTTAACTCACGCACGTGAGGGTAGCTTCGAGCTGCTTATGCAGCAATTGCGATTCAAGAGCCAATGGGTGGGCTCAAGTCTTGACCGAGACGGCTGAGTCCATGTGCCCGATGGAAGCCCAACGATCTGCACTCCTTCAGGTCAGAGATGAGCACTTTTACTCGCCATTCCCCGCTCTCTCACATCCTCCAGAGCTCTCTCCATGTGAGATTCTTTCAACCAGCAGGCCTATGGCGATGCCAAAGATCCAAGAACCACCGAGCCAACCGTCGTCGGCATCACAATCTCACCATGGCCAGGTCACCCAATCGAAATCATGTTCATCTGACTCTGTTGCAGATTTAGCCTACATTCCCGACTGGCCTCGCACGATTTGATAAGTATCTCGACGACGCTACATGGTCTCGATTCTACGGGATGCAGTCGCAAATCGAGGGGCCCTTGTTAGCGTATGTTCGCGAGCATTCACAAGCAAATCTCAAGATTCCCGGTCGAAGGCCATACGATGAATGATCTTGGGGACATCAGACGAGAATGCGAAGCCATACATTGTGGTGCTATGCCCGGAAGCCCAGGCGCGGCGCGTGAGGAAGTTCTTGGCTAAAGATTCTGCGAAAGCATTGTTAAAGCCAGATGACGACCTGCTCCCCCAATTTGAGTCATTGATACATGCGCAGGCGCCTGTGACCAAGTCTCGAGGCGGAAATATCCAAGTCCTCATCTCAAACCAAGGAAACACAGCTTGGAGAGTCCGGACGTACTGCGGAACGCCGATTATCGTTCGGCCGCCATCCATGGTTGTACAGAGTGCAACCCTCGGCGGCATTATCAAGATGGTGGATCAAATTGGAAAGGCAACTTTGTATGGTCTGACTGTCGACCACGTTCTGGCAGATCTAGAAGAAGACGACCATCTCGAACAGTCAAACTCCTATCCAAGCCCAGACTCTTCGGACACCGAGATGGATGACATTGATGACTCTTCTCCACTGGTATTTGCAGAAGAGTCCACCCTACATTCTGGTCTGCCTCTCGATACCGTCCCTATGTATCACTTTTCCACCGACTTTGAACTCTTGGGCCTGATTTGAAAGAAGACGTCACTGCCTATCCCGGTGCTGGACAGAGATACCATCATCTCTAAAGCCTACTATGATTAGGCGCTAACCGAGCTCGTAGGCTATAAGCCAAACCGAATCGTGGTGGAAGAAGCACTTTTCGGTCCACTCCGACCGGGAGGCCTCAAGTGTGGACCAAAATCGAGGTCTGGCCGTCGAAAGTGTTTGGTGTCTGAGCCAGCCACCGCAGTCACTTATCCCTACCTTAGCTTCACAGTTGGATTAGACGATCAACACACACCGCATCATCAGCATCAGAGCAGAAAGAAGTCGGTCTTGCTCCTTAGCGGTTCCGAAGGTCCCAAGCGAGGCACGCTCTCAAGCCTACCCGCGAGGCTTTTATTGTGGCCCGGAGAGGAGTTCGTCGACGTATTTGTCTCGGAACTCGACAGTGGGAAGGGTGAGGCATTCTATTTCGGTTTCCCTAGACCTGATGGGCTGGCCATTTCAAGAAATATGCGATGGGAATTCAGGGTCATGGGTTTTCAACGTGGCAACACTGATAGTGTATGGCTATATGATAGCAGCCGATGCTTTTGGCGGCGGTTACATCATGCCCATGGATGACGCGTTCCAAGACATCAAATGCCGGCTTGGACTGAGGTCAGTGGAAATTGCGAGGACGCCTGATGTTGTGAAGGCACAACGTAAACACGAAGTCTTTACCAAGTCGGTTATGACTCCGTATGAACCAACGTCCAGCGCCCGAAGGCTTTGTCGACCAATTCTATCGCTATGTGACATGCTCCCCCTGCAATCAACACGTAACAAGCAACGGAAATGAAGCGCCTAGCGAGTAGACGAGAAGGCTGAAAAGTGTTTGGGTTTGCTTAAGCGATGTCAAGCCCGGGGGAGACAACGGCCGTCTGACGATTGCGAGTGTAGGCGATGCGGTGTAGTCAAGCTAGCAGCATCTGCTGAGAGCCTATAGATGAGCCTGGGGACACGTCGTGACTGAACCTGGGCTTCATATTACCTACCTAGGTATGCACGATCGTGTTTCTTTTCCTTATCGACAACAAGCAAGAGAAGACATATATTCGTATCACTCAGCCGTCGAATGGAAGGGACCAAGCAAACAGTCATCAAGCGCTCAAATCAGCAAGCAAACTAACGATCGGTAGTTCCCCCGGCCCACACCTAATGCCACCAGCATCGGAACCCCCGTCGATCTTGGCAACTTGGCTCTTCGCCTTGCTTTTTCCAAACCACGTGGGAAGAATCTTCACTAGTTCCTGCGGGCCAAACGCCGCTCGAATCTCCCAAGATAAGGTCCCCCGGCAACCCGGAGCACTTTGCTTTTTGCCGCATCACCCCCCAATGCATGATGCACCCCAGACACACCCGGTCGACGATCAGAGAACTTTTGGACCTGCTTCTTACACTCTGCCGGCAGTTGATGATACCGGCAGGTTTGACGTTGCATCCCATCTCCTTGCTGATGGCAGGCTTTCCGTCGTTTCACGCCCAAGGATCTTCTAGTGTCATGCCGTTCCTCCGCTAGCCCACGGGCTAAACCGTATGTCGTCTTCCGTATCGCCGGGAACGGCTACCCGAGCGGGACCGAACTACGGATGATGCCATCTTAGGGGCAAGTCAAGCATTCGTGCCTGTAGTTGCAAGTATCAAGTGCACCATTGGAGTTTTGATCTGATACTGATACTGCGGCCGCCAAAACTCGAAGCCGTGTGCTCTATTCTATCGTGTTCTAGCATTAGGTTTGGTGCTGTTGTGACCATGACTCTATCAAATTACATTTCCACTGGGTATCGTGTCGATAGGTATCGTCGCCGGTGAATCTAACAAATGGTGTGTTGAAGCAGAGAAACTCGCTCTGATCGATAAACATGTCCCCTCTCTCCCATTAAGCCTTTATAGTAAAGAAACCGCCCCGGTGTCGTGTATAACTCTATGACCCCAGACGTCTCATTCGGGGTAAGTGTCCCTCTTCAGCTGCCGCGTCGAACTCGACTCGCTGGCAAAGTCGTGGTCTTCGTATCCGGACTGTCTTGACTCCTTGATGACAACCTGCGTGGTCGTCGTCTTCTGGATGCCGTGGACGTCTCGGGTCGGCAGCTCGATGTCGTCGCCTCCGGCCTCGACAAACGTCGTGTGGCCGGCCTGGCCGTTGGGGAAGATGGAGTTGACGCGGCCGTTGGACTGGCCCGTCTTGGAGCTCTTGTTTTGCGTGGTTCGGGAACGGGAGCCCGAGTAGTCGGGGTAGCCGCCGTTGCTGGCCTTGACGACCTTGGTGATGAGTTCGGCCATGTTCATTTCGATGTGGAGTTTGACGAGATACGCAAGGGGATGGAATTGGACGTAGCTGTTTGAAGTGTTAGTGGACGAGGTGGCTGAACGGCGGGTGGTGTACTCACACAATGTCGTTCGGAAGGGACATCATGGCAATGAGAAGAATCTGCACAGGATTAATACTCGCTTCGCAAGCTTCAAGAAGCGTAGGCACTTACATCCATAGTGACGGACAGGGTAATCATCAACAAGTTAAATCGAAACAGACGGTTATACTTTGTAAGACCGTTGGCGATGAGGCGAGACCGGACCAGGTGGATAAAGTAAAGGTTCAAGCTGGCATCGACAATAAGGAACAGGACCTTTTCGATACGATCCCATATCGCGTTGACTTTGATCCACGTCTTGCTGATCTGGAGACGGGCAGGGATCCAGACGCAGAAGACGCTGATGTTGATGGCCAGCAATATCAGGAACGAAACCACCTTGAGCCTCTTCGCCGTCGTCCGGTTGACCATGAGAATGGCAATTCGGTTGATGATGATCTGGATTAGGGACTGGATCTGAACCGACCACAGGAGAACTAACAAGTGCCAAGCGTCAACCCAAGCCCCTCGCACTCAACGCGTGCAAGGCAACCTACCAATCATGAAGAAAAAGGGAAAGCCGGGCTCGATGTATCCGCGAAGGTAACACCACATGATGGCGCTCATGGCGGTGCTGCTGATCAACTGCGTCCATATCAAGATGATGTAGGGGTTCATCCTCCGGCCTCGCTTCCATGAGTTGATGGTGTGTCGGATTCCCTTGGCCGCCGAGAAGATGAAGACTCCCATCGACATCCCCCACACGATGCTCGCTATGTTCATGTCATTCTGACCCGGCTTCGTCTTGACGTACCACGCGGGAATCAAGAGACCCGTCATGCTGGCAACTCACACACACGACAGCAAAGAGAACGGGAAGGAAAAAGGAACGTGTAAGCTGTTGTCGAAGAAAGGGCTTCTGACAAGTCAGATAATAGATGCAATGGGAACAACAGAAAAAGAAAAACCAACAGCCACCATGGGAAAAGCCACGCAGCGGACCGCAGCATACATATTCACCTAGACATGGTTGGACGCTAAGCTGATGTCGACTCGTGGATCTGGCTGCTGGACATCGTCCAACGGCATCATTGCACGCTCTGCATCCAAGGGGAAACCAGGCACGACTCCAGAGTCTCTCAAGGATGTTGGACGCCAGGGCTCGGATCCGCAACATAGCGGGCCGCAGGCGATCACTAGGGGCATGGGAGCCGTACAGATGCCGCGGGCGGCCCATTGATTCCTTTCACATTTGTTGTGCATGCATGTACAAAAGCAGTAGGTGAAACGTGTGTCACAATGGATGCCCAAACACCGTCGTTCGTTCATTGCGAACGGTAGCATTCATGGTTGACGATGCCTACGAAGATCAACTCCCGTGGTGTTGATGCGGCTCCCATTCGGGCATGAGGCGATACCCTCATCCGCCGGCCCGGGACGGGCGCAAGCCTTTTGACAAGCCGAACCAACAAATCAGGAGCGTGCGACGACACTCTACTTTGCCTGTAACTATCAAGCCTTAGGTCGCAAGCAGGAAAGGGGGCGTGTCAAAAACGTGGCGGCACGCCAAAAGGTTCCCTTTACTTGGTACGCGCAACGGGCGACGAGGTCAAAGCGAGAAAAAAACGAAGAGAGGGCCACAATGTCCGCCGCTTGTCTGATCTGCATTGCATTGGAGCCAACAAGGGCGAATCGGGGAGGGCCGGAAGCCACACGAAACCCAGCCCGACTGCTATACGTACTATGTACTCTCCCAACGGGACAGGACAGCCCTGGCCCATCGACACGGGTCCATTGACAGGCTCAGCCAGCCTCTGGCAGCGGGGTCGAGTCAAATTGATGGCGGCAGCCGCAGCACAACAGAGGTGAAGATGTTTGAGCGTCGCGAGTCAGTCGCTGTGGAACCACGCGTCTGCCATCTCCGCAGAGCGGTTGAGCGTGCTGTTGGTTCTGGCCGAGGGAGAGGATCATCCTTGGATGAGAATGGCTTCATCCAGCGCAGGGGGAGAGAAAATCAGAGAGCTGAACGAAAACCGCCGATGAGAGATCGCATGAGATGATTCTGCGGTCTGGGGGGCGAGATTGCGGAGGAGTTCTCCCCGTCACATCACATCTCGCCCTTGGGCCATGTTCCAACCCCAGCTTCCTCCGCAATAACAATGGCAACCTGCCCAACAGAGTAACGCAGCGTGCCCACGGGAATACGGGGGAAGCACGGGGGAGACGATGGGATCTCTCCAGGGGTGAGATTTAACGTAGGCATTGCGAAATCCCCAGTAAAAAAAGAGGAAACAGAAGAAGAAGAAAAAAGGAAAAAAAAAGAAGGAAATAACAAACCTCGTCCTCTCTGAGGGTCTCCAGCCACAAGGGTCTGTTTCTATCTGTCATGGTTGCGGAGCCGATGAGCTGACAAGAGATCCAACATGTTGCTGTTAACTACGGAGTGACTACCTGCTGTATTTCACTGCCGCACAAGTCCCTTTTGCAGATTCAAGAGTCATTCATTGCAAGACAGCCTCACATTCTGCCTGTGAGGCCACCCACCTAACGGCAACCAGACAAGCGTGGCCACCTCCTTTAGTCTCGGCCTGGCTCGGCAGCACGCAGAAGCCTTGTTCTAGAACCCGCCGCCAAACAGCGGCCATGATGCGGTACTCGGGGGTTTTATTTTCGAATCAATGGTCTTATCGGGAAACCATGCAGCCCCTCCCTCATCTGGGCCAGATCGGCGCCGGATTGCAATGTCGCACTCGCTCCAACGGCTCCGTTGGACTCAAACATCCTCAAGCACGAACGCACGAGGCGTGAAAACTTTACTATCGCGCAGACCGAAAAAACATGTCATTGTTTCCCATCTTCCCTCCCACTGTCTCGGCACCCAGAAATGTCTCGGCAGTCAAACACTCTGAAACCGGGCGCTGAGAGCTCTGTTCGTTCCTCGACGATGCACCCGCGCCCGCGTATGATTAGTTCATCTCTAAAACAGCTCATGCTGATGCCGGGCCACTTTACGTCAAGCAGGAGCATGGGTTCTTTGTCGATACGCAGCCAAGGAAACTAGACGGCCACGGAGGACGCCTCATCCGCTCCCAAGCAGGTGTGCCTCATTACCGAACCAGACAGCCCATGCCCATGTTGCGGCTCAAAATGCTGGTCTTCCGCAACGCCGATCTCGTAGTTCCAAGCCTCTCGTTAGTTAGTCCTTCGCGAAGACAAGGTACGTACATACATAGATACACGACTACTCGCTGATCAGTCACGGCCCACGCCAACAAAGATGATGTGCGTGCGCTTGCGGGGTGCGAGATCACAGATGAAATGGGGCCAGTCTAGCTTTTAATGCTGGATGGCATGATAAGTCGAGGCCGGAGCCGAGATGCAAACTTGGATCAAGGCCGCAAATCCCAGTCCTGTGCTCCCCTTGACCCTGCCCAGCCCTTTTCTCTCTCTCAAGCCTTGAGGCGACCCTGCCCTTGATCCCCCGGGTTTTTGACTTTTGACGGCGCCTACACTTGCAGGCCCAACCGAGACTCAAAAAGTCGCGAGTCGTGCCTGGGGCCTGAGTACACCGTCTAACTACCTAATAAGCAGAACGTTGCCTTCGGACCTCGTCCGACATCTGACACGCCAGCTTGGACCACCGACGATCTGAGTCTGACTGCTTCGTACTCGAACGCTTACTGTCGAGTAAAAGATGTTACTAACTTTTCGCATAGTCATGGGTCGCAATGAGCCAATGACACGTGAGAACCACTTGCACCATGAGAGCACCGCAGAGTTATCTTTCCGTTCATTGACGTAGCTATCTACCTACGCTTGCGACCGTCCCCATTAAACAAACGACAAAACAAACGCCAAACAAGATGCACTTCTTGACCCCCAATACTTCTTCGTACAACTCCCCATTACCCAAGCTTTGACCCTCATACCCACCCCCCGGTGCCGACATCATACATCTTAAGGCCACGAAAGGGTGCTAAGACTGGCTCGCCGGCGGTCCGTCACATTGTACTCGTTCAGATGCTTGTAATCCATCCAGACGATATAGGTCGGGTGAGGGTCATTGTTCCGCATCGTCCTGGTCATTAAAACACCAAACGGCGGGTCTGGTTCAACGTCAGTCAGTAACAGCACCATAGACTAGCGACGGGGGCAAGGGGAGGGACACTTACTCATCCGGAAGGTATTACGGCCAAGATTCTTCAACTCGTAAACCACCAAGTTGTTGGAAGCCCGCACCATGCCGATGTCATGCTCCGTGGTGTTGGCCTGCTTGTTCATGGCGGTCTGCTCTTGGTATAGCACCCTCTGGAACTTGGCGTCGTCGAATTGCTTCTTATGAGGCCATTCCATCTTGTCGATGACTCGGCGGACACCAAGGGGGTTGGCCAGGAGGTCTGTTTGCCGGAAATGTTAGTAACCATTGAGGGTAGGTATGAGGTTAAGTATGAGGGTAGTTGTGAGGGTCGGCATAAGGGTAGATATCAGGTAAGAATAAGAGTAGGTATGAGGTTAGGCACGAGGGTAGGTGTGAGGTTAGGTATGAGGTAAGTATAAGGTTAGGTGTGAGGGTAAGTATGAGATTAGGTATGAGGGTAGGTGTGAGGTTAGGTGTGAGGTGAGGCATAAGGTTAGGAGTGAGGTTAGGAGTGAGGTTGGGAGTGAGGCCAGGGCGTCAAAAAAGCTTGCGTGGGGATGGGTGTCGCGAGTTCACTTACCAGCCTCTCCGACAAACATGAACGTGTTGACGGCGGGCGTAAAGTCTTCTGGCGGGCCAAAGCCTGCATTGAGAACAAGCTCGAGATCTTCCGCTGACGAGCGAATGGCTGCAATCATGTTAGCGATGTGTCCATGCGAAAGCAAGCGTCATGTTAGTTGCACTCACAATCACCCAGATTCCAGAACTTGTCATGCAGGTACCGGGTATACACGTCGTAATTCACGTGCTCTACCCTCATGGTCCCCTTGCCTCTGAGGCCGAGACCCTTCTCTGCCTTCTTGCTGGTGAGGATACGGTACCGTGCACTATTCTTCATGGCCGCGATGTTCTCGTCCAGGTTCTCGTACAGTCGGGTCTCTTTCAGGATGTTGTGAGGGTCGACCATGTTACCATCTTCATCTTTGCGGTTGGTGAGATTGCCCCAGAGCAAGCCGAATTCTTGGAGCTCCTTTTTACAGTCCCACTGCTTGTAGGTGCTGCAGTTAGTCCATCGTTTCTCGTACCACGTCTCAAATGTGTTCAGCATGGCCTCGCTCTCGTTCTGGGGTATGATCTGGGAAAGGTTGTTGTAGTGAGAGTACTCGATGGCTGACTTGAACTGCGTGGTGAGATCCAGGAGAGGGCTGTCAAGAACAAGCTTGTGGATGGGGAAGAACTTGTAATCGAAGGCGTAGTCGGGATCTACGCCCTCTTTCCTCTCCATCTTGTTAAGCGTGTTCTTTCTGATCATGTCGGCGGCAAAGGCTGTTGCCAAGTGAGCGCCGTAGCCAACACCCCAGGCGACGACTTGGTTCTGGAAGTACTCGGGGAACTTGTCGGCAAAGCGGACGAAGAACATGCGCATGAGCTTCGCAGCGGCCTGTCGCGTCGTCACAAGGATTTCGCCATGGCTGAAGCCGCTCGACACAGGGCCGTCGACGTATAGAATATTTGCCCAGGTATTGAGCGAGTAAAAGTTGTCGTGGAGCTCTTCGCTGGCGTGGCTATGGGTGCATGGCCCGTTGGCTCCGACCATGTCCCACGAACCAGGCATGCCAGGGCCGTCGGGGAACCAGAGGATAGTCGGGGCGTTTTCGATGTCCAGACGGGAAGGGTAAAACGAAAACCACAGTTGGTGCTCATGGTCTGCAACGATGTGTTAGTGGAATGCGACGAGAGTGGCCGGGATGGATTGGACTTGCGTTGGTAATTCAACTTCATCAGTCCAGACTTAACACCAATAGTCCGGCGCTCGCAGAAGGTGGAGTTTGCCTTGTATTGCATGTTGTCCGTAAAGATGAGGTCGGGCTTCTTCTTCTTCTTGGCCTCCGTGGCCGTGGGACAGATGGCGGCCAAGAGGGCGAACAAGATAACCGACAGAGTGAAGAAACGCATGATGTCTAACACAGAGAAGGAATAAAATGAGTCTTGGGTGTTGATTGAGGGATATCGGTACAGGTACTGCAAAAACAATGATGAGTGTTGACGAGGGATGCAAGGACAAGACTTCTCGAGGCCGGAGAGAAGGCCATTTATAAGATGGTGACGGCAAACGTAACTCGTGATGGGAAACTTAATAGTCAGGCAGCGAGGCCGGTGAGAGTTGTTGTAGGAAAAGTCTGTGATGTGGAATAGAGTTGGTATGTTTGTATACTCCAAAGCATGGCCAAAGGACAGCCTTTACTTCCCATGCGAATCTACCTAAGTGTGCTTAATTACTGATACAGGATTGGCTCACACAACAACTCGTCGCAGTGTCAACTACAACTCCCTCCTCTCATGGCCATTGCATAGACACCATGATAGGTAGTATGCAGTAGATGGAACCCCCGGTGGACAATCGGCTGGCACTTGTGAATGCGGAAAATACATGGACATTTAATTCTACTCCCAATTATTGTAGATTTGTAAGCTTCATCGTCTCGCTATTCCGAAGAGCGCGAGGGATGGGCCGTGTGGGGCTGGCCTAGTCCATTGATGATGTCTTCAAAAGGGAGACTTTGTCCTGAGCCTTTGACTTTCCATTCGCGACAACCATCTGGTCGTCGTATCCAGTGCTTCATCGCGTGTCCCGGTGAAATACAGTTGGAGAGAGGATTGAGAAGAGCAAGGTCTTCAACAACTCAGACAATGCAATCGAGGTTCTCGTCAAAGGTGTCGCGCCTCCTCCACCGCACAGCGACAACACAACGCCCATCATGTTCGTCTCGCTCATCGTCCTCTTCATCTCATGGCTTTCGGGGCTGATAAACAAGTCAGATCCCCGCGGAGCCATCTCCCGATTGACCAACCCCCTCGCTTCAACCACGCGCCCGCTTGTTTCAGCGCCTCAGCAGCTACACACCTCAATTGCCACGATATCTTCATCGACGGCTCGCGGAACCATGGCATCTCAGAAGGAGGATCCTTCGGGGAGTCTCGAAAACCACCTCACGCCAACCCTGTTCCAGAACCTTAACGATTTTTGGTTTGAGCATTTCGAGCATGAGGACGACTACATTATGCCGAAGCCAATCCACAGCAAGCGATGGTTCATGGGTGGCCAAGAACTGGACAATATCTGTGTGTGAGTACCAAGCCTTGAGTTTGACCCAAAACCATTTGACTGAACTCTGGTAACCTTGTGCACTACCTAGGCAACGTTACGCACCCGCGCTCGAAGCAATCCGCAACTCGGGCATAACCACAGGCGACGAGATTCTGAGCATCGCGCAGCCTCGCGGGCCGCTGGACTGGCTGGGCCTTGTCATCCTCCTCGACCAGATCCCGCGCAACTGCTATCGCGGCCCACGGTCGGAGGTTGTCTTCAACTTCTTTGACCCCTTAGCGCAGCAAATCGCACTCAAGGCCATCGCCCAGGGCATCCCTGATCAGAGCCCCGAGATCCGATGGCACTTTGCCTACCGCAATTGGTTTTACATGCCTCTGATGCACTCCGAGTCGATGTCTGATCACGAGAAGGCGGTGGAGGAGTTTGGACTGTTCCAGAAGGATGTGCTGTACCTAGCTGAGTCGCAGGGCTCGGCAACGGAGAACAAGTTGGAGAAGAGGGCGAGAGAGGTTGTGCAGAAAGATGTCGAGGCGGCCAAGCAGGTGGGTGACAGATACATGTCGTTTGAGAAATCACACCAAGCCATTATCAAGCAGTTTGGGCGGTATCCTCACCGGAACAAGGTGTTGGGACGGGAGGCGACGGCGGCCGAGACGGAGTATCTCGAGAATGGAGGGGAGACGTTTAGCTGACGGGAGTGCCTACATATGCCTGACAGTGAACTCTGGATGGAAAATTCGAGTACGAAAACATGAGAATACCTCCTCGGAAGTGACCCCTTCCATTGCCCCAGTCCTCTCCAACTCCCGCTAAACTCGCAGCAGTTGAGACGGGCAGCCATCTCCCCCCGCATTCTGTCTGTGACATTAACCGTCGGCACGCTGAGAAGCCGGCGCTACGCTTCAACGATCGACCTCCCATAGCCACTAAAGACCAAAGTGGCAGCCGGTAGAGGTGACTAAATCCGCGGGGAACACTGGCAACCTGTAGAGTCCACGTCGTATCCCGTCGTTGGATGCCCTTGCCGTAAAGTGTCAACTAATGGCCTGATCGTATTCGGCAATTGTTGTCCCTTACAGGACCCCTGGACGAGGGTGGTTCCTCCAGAGATGTTGGATACTTCCGCCGTCTTATGCTTTGTCAACAAATCCGATGCCTGTTTGTCCCTCGACACTTGTCCCTCTCTCCCTCCCCCCTCCTCCACTTGTTCTTTCCCATCTCTCCATTTATCCTCTCCTTCATAATTTTACCCGTCTACGAATACACACACATCTTCATCTCTCCGAGATACAACAAGCAAAATGGTCAGCACTCGCGCTTCCTCCCGTGCCGCCAGCGCCATCCCTGAACCCAGTCCTCCTCCCACCGAATCATCCTCGTCGTCGTCCCCAGCTCCCGCGTCAGCACTACCGCTCCTCTCCCCGCTACCCTCCACCCCGCGCCGACGCACCACCACTCCCAAGCAGAACACCACCTCGAAGAGAAAACGTCGATCTGCCGCTGTCCCTGAGCCCGATACACCTACTACAGATACCGAGAACGACCTTGTCAAAGTCGAGGAGGATGTAAAGGTTGAAGCGGATGTAAAAGATGCCGTCAAGCACTATCTGAAGGACATCAACACAGCAAAGGACACTCCCGCTGCTGCGCCGCCGACAACCCCCCTCACCTGGTCGCATACGCCTACAACCCTCACCCTCCTTTGGCTCGCCATCTCCCTCCCCCTCGTCATCTGGGACACGGGCTACATCCTCGGCCGCCCGCACACCTTCGAAGGCGGATCTCTCCACTGGCCACTCTGGGTCCCCTACCGCCTATACGCCAAAGTCGACTACGTCTACAGCCGCCGGGCCTGGGATTCCAACAATGGCTTCTCTGGCGCCCAGAGCGCCTTGAACGCCGTCGAGACTATTGTCTATTTCGTCTATCTATACCTATTCTTCTCGCACGGCGAGGTCCCTGCTGTCGGCGGGAAGAATGCGCGCAGGTCGGTATCGGGTCGGAATGGCGCTCTCGCTGTGCTCGTTGGCTTCAGCGCCGCTCTCATGACTCTGAGCAAGACTCTACTTTACTGTAAGTGAAATAACCCCCTCTTTTCCGTATAGAAATCCTTCGAGGGGGTACGTTTTTGAAAGCTACTCAAGACTAACAATGCGTCTCCCCAATGCGTAGTTGCGCATGAGTATTACAGCGGATTCGATAATATTGGCCACAACTCGGTCCGCGACCTCATCATGCTCTGGATTATCCCCAAGTAAGCCCCCTTCTCCCCTCCCCATCACCACCAAATGTCTCACGATTTCCATCCAGCGGCCCATGGATTGTCATCCCAACCTACATGGTCTATTCCCACGGGAAGAATATTCTCGACGGCCTCACCATGGGCTCGGCGCCCTCCAAGCTTGATTAAACAACAGACCTGCCGGTCGACGAGAGAGTTGCTCCACGCAAGAACGTTACATGCCCGAGGCTGGGACTTTCCCATATTTTTATTACTCAGTGCACAAGTTGCATAGTTAGGACTCGAGCGAGCGAGCGAGCGCCCAAGACATGAAAGACGGATGTGGGAAGAAACCTGGCAAGACTTGGCTGGGTATTTGTTTTTGACGAGGAGCTGGGCGTTTGTTTTTGGGACGTGTTTACGAACGTACATTCTTTCTTGATACCCCCACGTACACACACAAGACTACACCTCACGCTTCACGGTGTACATTCTTTACACCTTTTAATGCCAGGTCACACGCACAGATACACAACACACATGTGAATTCGGCGGTGAGCTTGATGGGCGTCATTGAATTGACATTCATTCCCAGGTTGAAAGTGATTTCTATAATCTGCTCATGGCTAAGCTCCGTTTTCCCTTTGAACCAGACACCAATCATGGTACGTAGTTGTTTTGGTTTCCCTAGATAACATGAATGAAATACAAAAGTTCGTCCAGACGTGTCGCGTAAAAAGAAGAAGAGAACATTTTGGGGTATCAGAAAGACGAGACGCAAAAAAAGGAATGGTCAAGTATGGGACGGGAAAAGGAAACAAAACGCTCTGCAAAGCTGTGCAGGCAATGAAAGAAAGGCCAAGTCGTATATGAGCCGAGTCGCATACGAGCCGGGCCGAGTGAGCGGCATCAACAGCTCAAGGGTATTCCACAGTTCTCCAACTGCTCCTTGTTCTTGCTTGTTCGGGTTCAATGTTACTTTGTTGTAAGTGGACGTTTGCTTTGACTTAAATCAGTCAGTCCTCCCAAGTCGGCATACTGCTCCCACGCGGGCATACCGTCGTGGTCCAGCACCTCTCGAGGGGTGGCATCGGGATTCATGAAGGTCTGCATGTTCCTCCAGTAGTTGTCTTCAGCCATGATGTACGGCTCCTCGTACTCGTCGGCGGTCATGGCACGCTTCCGCTGCCGCTGCTCCACAGCCTTGACAGGCATCGACATGCGACGGTTTGGAAGAGTCTTGCGGCGCAGGTCAGGGAGGACCAAGCTGCTCCGTGTCAGGGTAAGGGAGCGCGGCAGTGGAGGTAGCGGGTGACGCAGGATGAACGAGTTTGTGCGCTGTGGCGGCGGCGACTGCTGGTCAACCGCGTCTTCGTACGTGTCGGTGTGCTGCTTGGGGATGTCGGGAACGTCGGGAACGTCGGCCATGTCGGGAAACATGGCGCTGAGGGGGCGTCGCTTGGACGAGCGGCCTGAGACAGAGCGGGTGATCATGGAGACGACCTCGCGCCCCCTCTGTCTTGTTGACTTCTTCCTCTCCGGAGCTGGCTCTGGAAGCAAGTCCTCTGCGTAAAAGGAAATGGGAGTCGTGCCGGAGAACTGAGATTCCACGGTGCCCTCTGTGGTTGCCATACTAATCGGGGTCGATCCACTAGTTTTCGAAGCGTCCGAGTCGCTTCGTTCGGGCCACGTAGCCTTGTCGATGTATTTCTCTTTCATGGCAAAGTTGACATCATTCGTGCCATTCCCGTAACCGTGTACAACGATTTCGTGATATGCTGGTCGAGCTTGGCCCGAGGACGTCTGAGGCGGTGAACTGGGCGCCGTCTTGGTCTTGAACACGCGCATGGATCGTCGAAGGGTCGACGAACGACTCAGTGCTCGCGAAAGGGAGTTGGACCGTGAAGGGAGACTAGCCCGGCGTTCGGGGAGGACCAAGACCGAGCTGGGTCGTTTCATTGCTGGCGGCGGCTCCTTGTGAGTGAGAGCAAAGTAGTCGATATCAGGCTTAATCTCGATTCCCGTAGGAGACTCTTCAATCTTGGAGTCATCGAAGAGCATGAAATGGGAGTCTTTCGTGAACAACTGCGTCTGTCGCCGTAACATACTCTCCATGTCGTGGGTCGTCTTCCACGGCGGGATGTGCTCCGTAGATACAGAAAGACTGTAGTTGGCCTCCTCGATATCCTGCTGGACTCCAACCGGTATCTCAGTTGCGCTGAGCAAAACCTGGTAGACGCCATACACCATAATCCACCGCACCTTGCGTGCATCAGCAATGGACACCTTCTCCTGCTTGTCGACTTTGTTAGGAAAGATCATAGCCTCCTCTTCAAATCTCCGATAGGCCCTGACCAGCGCATTCTGAGCCACTCCGGGTTTCATAATGTTGGACGCCTTGACCAGTGATGCATGAGCCGTCGCTCGGCGATCAGACCTCATTCTGTCACGTCCTGGGAGCCACGAGAGTCGGCGCGGAGTTTCTGAGAGCTGGGGGATTCGCGGCATTGGGTGTTTGAGAGTCGTGTAATCATGGCGCATATCAAAGGAGTGGACGAGCTGGATGGCGCAGATGCCGCCGTACGATGGTATTGTCTGAGCTGACGTGTACCTGTCATCCACGAGGAGGTCGTACAAGGCCTCAAAGTCTTCCCGCATCGACCAGAGCAGGTTGGTGTCATAGAAGTCGTCCCGCGGAGGGTAGTATCCCAGCTTGGTGGTGTAGAAGGAAAGGAGAAAACTGCGGAACCTTTCAAGGTGTGCGCGAGCCCCGTCCCCGACACTCAAGTGTGCTTCAGAAAGCTCTTCGTCGAGGAATGTCTTCAACATGCTGCTACACTGGGCCAGTTTAGTTTCCATCTCAGTCCGGGCCCGGCGGATTACATTGAGAGACTCTGGGGTTATGAACTGCGTTGCATTAGTGTCTTCTTTCCTCTCCTTGTCATGACGCCTTGAAATACCTCATACTCGGTGCTGCTGACAAGCTGCTCGCTCATCCCAACGCAGTGGACAAAGGCCTTGGTATAGAGCTCGCTCATCTGGAACAGTTCCGCAAGGTACAGCATGGCCAATGCATGATTAGGCTGGTTAGCCATGTCCAAGTAACCCTCCTCGTCAAAGTACTCCATCATGTCGGCCACATTATCGTCGACGTCAGATCGAAACTGATGCATACTGTGAAGAAGCGCCACCACCGCACTGCCCAGGCTCTCGCCAACCATGGAGCGTCGAAACACCCACGCGAAAAAGTTTCGCGTGGCAACATGATACTGGTAGGCTTGTGACCTGTCGTAGTCGGATGGTGCTGGAATGTACAGTTCGATTCTCTGGGAGGCGTTCCGGGGAGTCCACTGCGCGAGTTCGGGGCGAGTCGGTGTCGGGGTGTCTTCCCAGACGATGAAGCGTTCGATCAGAGGATAGCATTTCGCTTCGATGAGGCTTGAGAAAGGGACTTTGAAGGATGGGCCTCTTCGCGATTCGCCTTTGCCATAGAGATGAACAAAGCAATCACCAGTTCTGAACCAAAGTTCGGGGTCCTAGCGAGGAGTGACGGTCAGTCTCAAGCTAACGGATGTTGATGCTTATGCGTGGAGTGAAAATGTGGGTGAGGCATGTCAACTTACCCGTCGAAGATGGTCCCAATCCTCACAGGTTCGCGCGGCTCCATCCCAGCGTTTAATTGTAGGGTGAGAGGTGACTCTCGCATCCATGAACTCGCCAAATCTTCTCATCCTTGAGTTGCCTCGCGGAGCTGCCATTGAAACGAAGTTGGTGGCGGGTGAGGCTATATCCAGTGCGAACTGGAGAAGGCTCTGATATGGCCGCTAAGGCCTGTGTGATGTGGTGGTGCCCCTGGAGTTCGAAATCTTGAAGCAACGCGAAGAAAGAGGGGGAAAGATAGGAAAGAAGGTAAAAGAAAGAAGCAGTTCAAAAGCAACTGCCGCAACCAGTACGGCACGCAATGGATATGACGGGCCCAATGCCGATGGCAGCTGCCAATGCTTCGAGGGGATGCCGTTGGCTGAAGGTCTGCTCAGTCGTCGCCCAATGGGACCCTCAAAGCTCCCGCTCCCGTCGCCTCCTGAATATCGACCTCTGGAGAGATCAGACAGGAAAGACGTCAGCCAGAGCAGAGCAGTTGTCCCCCTCCTCAGTCCAACAGACGTGGTGGGAATGTTTTCACAAAGAAAAGGAGAAGGTCTGCATCTTGGGCAACGAGCTGCCACACGCACACACACATACAATCTCTCTTCTCTCTCTTGTCTCTGTCTCTCGATTCCTGCGGCAGAAACAAGGATTCCCGCTTGGAAGAAAGCTGGGTCGAAAAAAAAGAGAGCAAGGTCAAGGACAGGGCAGAAGAGAAAAGGTCTCGAAACGCGAGATCGCCACAGACCTCGTCAGGGGACATCCCATGTTAATATTGCGTCGCTTCTATCCGGAGGCGGATCGAGCCCAGCTTTGCCCAGCCGGCCAACTTCAATTTAGACAGCCCCCCCTCCTCAACCACCCCCGGACACAACAACACCAAGGAACATATCCCCGGGGGCCCTCTCATTCCCAGCCAAACAAGCAAGGCACGATTCGCTAGTTACCAAAGTTACCTCTCCTCTTACCGCAAGCTTCAAGCTAAAGCATTGGAACATCCTTAGCATCGGCCCCCCGACGGTCGGAATTCAATTCACTTGCAGGCCACGCTGTGAGACCATCTCCTCAAGCCACCGGTCTTAGCGCAGGCCCCGTCCCGCCTGTGCCTGCAAGCCAGCAAGCCATCCATCATCGCTCATCCAGGCGGTCGGGGTATGAGGGGCAGTGGCAGTTGGGGTCGCAGCGTCTTTTGCAGTTGTGAGCTGGCAATTCGAGGCTTGAAGATCGGCCAGTCCGTAAGTTCAAATATCGCTACGCGTAAGATGATCGACAGGATAACATGAGAATGACAGATGGGGTAGCGGAGGGGAGTTGGGATCGACACAACACGCCAATATTGACCTTTTGCTTTCCTGGTTTTCTGTCTCCTCCTCGCCCCATACCACTACGAAATGCTCCGGAAGAAAAGAAGATGGCCTAACCACGCGAACATCTCCGCTCTGAAATCCGACGATGCTCCTCTTTGCTTTTGGGAATGGAATCCCTGAAACATCGTCCTCCTACACGGCATCGTACCGGCTACCCACATCCAGTGCCGGGCATAACGAGATCCATATGGATGAGTGGCTGTCGATAGAGCTGACAACCAAGCACAACACCACCGCCACCACCGCTCAACCTTCGGCACTTCCAACCTGGATGATTTGTTGAGTGCGCAGGCGGTCTGCGCGAATCCTTGTTGTTGGACTACTGCAACATCCCACGTCGTCACACAACAAGAGGCTCCATCGCCAACCGTATGCAGTAAAGAATCGCTGTACGCGACGAGCTGAAGCTTTGTAAACAAGTAATAAACACCACATCTAGAGGCAGCCAAGGTTTTTGCCCCAAAGTGAAAGTCATGTCAGGTTCTGCTGGCCGTAATTTCGCCGCAAAGTCTCACTTTGAAATTCCCACCATTCATTCCCCCCGTTGTCATTGCACATCACCTTTCTAAATGAAACGAACTCCCCTCTGGAGCAGGGCCCATCGGTGTTGACGTGACATTAGATCTGGCATCAAATCGGCAGCGGGTCTTTTTCCAGCTGATTGATCAAGCAGCCCACCGACGGAACAAGGATTCACGCTCGACACGGCCAGCCAGCCACCCACGCACCCAGCTTGAAGGATCGTCGTTGTTTATTGCAGTAGCTTGCATGAAGCTTTTGACATTTCAGGTTTTCCCAACACAAAAGGATTTCTAATCTGGACGTCCGAGGTCAGACAAGGAGGAATTGCGTGCTCAATCTCTTTTCTCACTCGTCCAAGAAAAGCGTGCCCTTTCGATAATCTCTGCCAATAACCGCGCCAACACCGTTTCTTATAATTAATTTCTCTCCGGCGGATGGCTTGGGCCAAGTGTGGTCCAGAGCTCGGGGACCAAGCTTAGAGCCCAGCCGCCAGCTCAGCTAACATTAGTTCAGCTGTTAGTTGCACTCAGACCTGACTATCGACACAGCCGGCTTCAGCTTCCACGCTCATGGTTGTGAGGCGATTGTGAGGTCGATGACGCGCTCGTTGGTCAGAGTCTTGTCATCCAACGCTCTGTTCCCAGGTGCTTGGGATTGGCCTCTGGGAGAGGCGACCTGAGAGGCCATCGCCCCCGCAAATGTCGTGCAGGTGTCCGGACTATTCGTGATGTGCGGAGGTTATGTTATCTGTTCGAACAACTACACAGTCGCAATTGGCTAGGTTTGTACGGAGTAGACTCAAGAATTCACACGTCCATCCTCAGACCTCTCTCTATCTTCCCTAGGTATCACCGAATTAAGCCTGCTAACCCGACAGCTATCCTCTTTGAGTCACTCAAGTCTCACCTAGCCACAACCACAACTGCCCACGTAGTCCCTTCATCAATGTCGTTATTCCGAGAAGTTAGCAACTGCTCGCCTGGACCCTGTTTCACCACAGCCATCCACAAACGTCCTCGGGGCCCCAGATAATTATTTCGGGCGAAGGTTTCCCCCACCAAACGCCACTGAACTCTGGCGACCTGAGCAACGGTCGTGGCCCGCTCTCCATCTCCCGGTAAGCCAAGTCACTTGTCGGTGTTCGTGGGAGTCGTGGAATGCGTCCGAGACATTCCCACCCGAATGTGCACTTGGCACGCTGACAGTTGTGCTTTTTACTCGGAATGGCCTCTCTATTACGGGGCTGGCAACCAGGCAACTTTGCCGTGTCCGCAGTGACTGAGCGAAATCGCCTGCGTGGCCAGTCCCTCGCTTGTAAGACAAATGACTCTCAACCCAAGATGGCATTTCGCATTCATGCTTTTTCGACATTTGACCATGTGACCCCATTTCCCAATTCCAGAGATTCCGTTTGGCATCAACCCCGGCCCTTGTTCCCGTGGTCCTTTTGGCGAAGTCGTACTTGTTGACTTTCACCGAGCTGCGTCCCCACGGAGACAGATAATCATGAACCTAGGCGATAGAAAAGGCGACATCCGTTGTCCTTGAGCAACGTTACTAATGACATCATGTGGCCTTCGCAAAGTAATTACACTGCATATTTATGTCAAAAAGAGGTCATCTTGTGATGTGCACCGTTCTTTGTCCAAATCGGGAAAACAGCTTCCATGGCCCAAGGTGAGACAGAGCTCGAAGTCACCTGACTGGAGACTCACCGGGCCTCACCGTGGCCCCACCAAGCCAGATTCGGACAATTTCGAGATGGGTGGGTGACTTAGCTCGTCGTGTTGTTGTACTGTTGTCGAGCCTTCGAAACAGCGCCCAACACCGCTGCGATGGCGCCCGTCATCCCTTACACGTACATTCAATGTCCCTGCTCCGAAGCCTCGCCCGTTGATCTTGCGGACAACCCAGACTCGCTTGAAACCGTCGAGGACGACGAGCCCTCCTTCGACCCGCGTGCCCCTCGATCAAACTACAGCCTCTATCCTCTCGAATACCTCCTTTACTGCGAAGATTGCCAGCAGATCCGATGCCCACGATGTGTCAACGAGGAAGTGGTCACATACTATTGCCCACACTGCCTCTTTGAGGTTCCTAGCAGCAACCTAAGGAGTGAAGGAAATAGGTAAATAAACGACAAACAACTTTTCTCGTCCCCTCGCCGTCTAACACATGTGCTTTTTGCAGATGTACCAGAAGCTGCTTCCAATGCCCCGTCTGCATCGCTCCTCTCCAATCCATCTCCCTCGGGCCATCTCAAGATGCCAGTCATCTGTCAAGCGAAGGCACCATGAGCCATACCTACGGTCTCTTCTGTCCGTACTGCAACTGGACGTCATCCGACGTTGGCATCGAATTCGACAGACCCAGTGGCATCCACTCCCAGCTCTCCAAGATCAACAATGGCGGCGAACGAAAGCTCACGGCAAAGGAGCTCAAGGAGAGGCGCAAGGAGAATCCGGAAGATCCCCCGATCCCAGACGACCAGCTCGACTCGGACTTGCAATTCTCGACATTGAAGTCCTTCTACCAGACACAGCTTGCTGATGCAAATGCCTCGCTCAGCAACATGCAATTTGACAGCATTGGCTTCTCCTCTCCTGCGGCTCTTACTCGCATCATGTCCTTGTATACGGGCCATGGCCATTCCGGCCGCAAGCGACAAGGTCACCCGGACGTAATGAGGGAGGCATTGACAACGGAGGAGGGCCTCAAGGTCGCTGACCTAGACGAGTCTGCAGCCATCAAGAAACTTCAGCAGGGTGGCTGGGATGAAACGGTCTCAACACAGCAGAACGTCGAGCAGTCAGAAGCTGTTCGCTTCCAAGATCAGCTACGGCCGATACCATACCTCCTCCGCACGAAACGATCCAAGCGATGTTCCGTCTGCCGACACATCATCTCCAAACCTGAGAATAAGGTGCAATCCACGCGGTTCAAGATCCGGCTCGTCGCCAAATCCTACATCCCCAACATCACGATCCGCGCTCTCCATCCCACGATTCCTCCCGTGCCCACAACACACCGACCGCAGTTTCAGGAAGAACCGCCCCTCGACCCTCTCAAGCCCTACCACTACATCCTCACATTCAAGAACCCCCTCTTCGATAACATCAAAGTCACTCTCGCCACACCCTACACCACACCGGGCAGGTTCTCGAGCAAGGTCACCGTCTTGTGTCCGCAGTTTGAGGTAGATGCAAACACGGACATGTGGGACGATGCGCTAAAGGACGATGGGCGAGACCGGCGACGCAAGGGCGAAGAAAGCAATGGCCAGCTTGAGGCTGGCAAGATCTGGGAGCGAGGTCGGAATTGGGTGAGCATCATATTAGAAGTCGTTCCACCATCACTGCGACCGGAGAATCAGCCGCCTGGGCAGGCGGACAAGGGGCCTCTGAAAGAGGATGAGGACATTTTGGAGATACCCATGTTTGTGAGGATGGAGTGGGAGGTCGACGCACAGCAGGATGTCGGAAGCTCCCTCGGCAAGGACAAGGAGGGTAAGGAGAAGAGGGAACTGGCATACTGGTGTGTGCTTGGAGTTGGTCGCATCAGTCACGATTAGACATACAGATACATGGGGCACATTGCAAACGGCAGATATCAAGATACCCAAGAATGGATGAACGAGTCATGGACGAGAAGTGTTCGAGTTGTCTTGTCTTGTCAAATCATGAAGCAGCTTGTACCATTTATCAAGCTACGCTCTTAACGACGCCGAGCCCTTTTTTGACCAACCAATGATGTGAAAATGCACTCCCAGCCCTGAAATATTCGTCACAAATTCCCTTTTTAAAACTCAGTAGAGCTAGACTGGGGGAACTCGAAGTGGACGTTGCGGCCGGTGAGGCGGCGGTAGACCTCGGAGTAGGTGTCGAGGCGGTAGTCAACACCACCACGCTCCTTCTCGTCGAGGATGACCTTAAGGGTCTTGGAGCCGTCCTCCTTGGTGCGGGTGCGCTTGCCGACAATCTCAACGGGGTAGGTGAGATCCTCGAGGATAGCGTCGTGGACAGCAGTGAGGGTTCGCGAACGGGGTCGCTTCTGCTTCTGGGTGTTGCGCGAGCGGGCGGAGCGCTTGGGGCGGGGCAGGATGCGGCGCGAGGCGAGGATGAGGACGTGGCGGTCAGAGAACTTCTTCTCGAGCTCACGGGTCAGGCTGGTTTGGATGTTAGATTCTGATCGTGAGCGTTTCCAGGGTGAATTGCTTACCGCTGCTGAACACGGTGGAAACCCTGCAGGGAAGGGACGGGGACAAAGATGACAATAGCCTTCTTGCCGTGGCCAACCTCGATCTAATCAAGATCCAAAGTCAGCATGCGAGCTCCAGGACAAAACCTTGGACCGCTTCCCGTCCTGTTCCACAGAAGTCAATTATACTCCGGCTGGCACGCCCGCCCCGGACCACAAATGGGGGAATATCAATTCTCTCGAATCGAACAAGTGTGGCGCATCGGGGGCGAAGTGGAGGCCATCGCAATAGCTTTGGGAACAGGATGTCGAAGAACCTAGTCGTTCGGAGGAAAGATTGTTCATGGTGTTCTCACCTCGCGGGCAGAGACGAGCTGCAGAGGTCGCAGGGCAACCTTGAGGTCGGCAGTGTTGGTCTCGAGATCGTAGAGAGCCTGAGCAATGTTCTGCTCAAGCTCGGAGGGGTTCTGCCGCGAAGGGCTGTTGGGGGCGATCTTGTTCAGGGCCTGGGCGCTCATTTTGACGGTGGTGCACTACGTGGTTGACGGAGATGATACTGAGTGAGGCTCGATAGAAGTTTTGAGGATTTAGCAATTGAAGGAGGGTCGCTAAATTGGGGTTTTCAAACCCTCCCATTCTGTGGGCTGGTCAGTGCGCTCAAAAATGGGGTCTCATCCTTGCAGGTAAGTTTCATTGGTCAGTGCTCACCGAGTCTCACCGAGCCCAACGTCTTCGGTGAACTCGATCTTCTCAGCGTACATAGTTCCACTTCCCCACAGGATGCAAGTCATCACTAGAGCGATTGATTGGCATCTTCTCAATTAGCTTCTCAAGTTTCTCAATCTCTATACTATCTTTTTGGAGCACATCGCATATTCATGTTTCTCATTAATTCAATCTTTCGTCAATTCCAGAAAAACAATTGCTCTTTCCTTCAACCGTGAACTCGACCCACCTCCCCTCTTGTCGTCCTATGTCATGATCATAAACTTGGGGAAGGAAGGGGGTGGAGGAGGCTTCCTTACAGACATGAGACAACAATTCTTACCATCATAGCCATGATGCTCCTTCCCGATACTGTTGCCAGTTTCTGTTCTTCTCTCCTCTGTCATCTCCCCATTTTCACCTTGGCTCCAGAGTGCTTCTTCATCACATCACACTCAAGAACTTATAATCACTTTTGTTCTACCCTCGCCCAGTCCTTTAACCCCCCGGTACTGGAAAAATGATTCTCATTCTCGTTATTGCCATCTTAGGCATTGCCGGAGTCTCTACACAAGCTTCTTATAGCAGTGATTCCTTTACCTACTGGGGCTGTGCCTCAGTTGATCCCACTGGCTTCGGGGAACCGATCAGGTTCCCACCTGGTCAGCTCACGCCAGATGTTTGCAAGGAAACTTGCGCAGGCCACATGTTTGCCGCTATATCCCCAGAGTTGGTGTTTCTTTCCTGCATACCATTACTTGGCTAACTTGTTGCAGTGCGTGCCGTTGCGGTGACGACGCAAAGGCCATCGTTTCACTCGACGAGAAGAAGTGCGATAACCCATGCACCGAAGACCCAAACTCTCCAATGTGCGGAGGCCTCTGCCCCGAAGAACCTCCCAACGTTTCCAATGTCTTTGTCATCAACCCAGTCTTAATATCGAGCGAGGAGCCGGTCACTGCGACCAGCAGCCTGGTCGGTCCTCCACCACCACCCCCTGAGGTCGCATCACCAAGTACCATTGGAGCCACCGCAACAGCTTCTCTGAATCCTCCAGCAGATCCCCCACAAGCTCCGCCACCAACATCTATTCCAGAAGGCCCTGTGCCCACGGTTCCAGTGGTTCCTCCATCCAGCTCAGAACAGAGCTCTTCGGAAGTCCCGATTTCGAGCGTGTCGAATCCCACAACACTCTCCTCCAAGCCATCCTCGAGTACATCGCCCATAGATCCGCCACCAGTTCTAGGTCCATCTCCCGTGGTCGATTCCACGACAGTTCCCTCGGCATCCTCAAGCTTACCTTCGACCGTTTCAACTTCAGAGCCTACAACCCAGATACCAAACGTCCCACCGAACACCCAGGTTCCCCCAATATCAGGTCCCATCATTCCTGCAGAGACCACCTCATCAGATCCTCCTTCAGGGGAGGCGTGGTGGCCAGAGCCTTCTACGGTCCCAACTCCTGGAAGCGATCCGCTTGTTCCTTCCCAAGTCACTGTTTCTGACTCAAACCAAGTCGAACCCGGGTTTCTTACAATTTTTTGGGGGGTACTCTTCATAGCAGCTATGATGTTCTAGAACCTAGATCCTGGGACACGGAAAGCTCAACGTGGGATAGTAGAGGTCAAGAGGCTAGTTCGAGGTAGCATCTGACTAGGTGTATGGGGGCATTTGCACTCTTGTCTTAGACGCTGGTGATAATGTAGCACTGTTAGAAGGTGAAATTGAGTTTCATTTTCTGACATGGGTGGCTGAGATATCTTTTGATTGAATAGGTGATGTCGTTGAGTCTTAAAAGACCTTGACTCGTGGTAATGAAGATCCTCCAATCGCACACAAACAGCTCAAACGACACCAAGAAAAGCAATTAGGCAAACAATGCTTTCCATTACCACTTCGGATGCATCAAGAACCTACCAATTTTGTTAAAGTCAAACAGTGTAGGGTAAGTAAGGTAAGCTCACGTCATGGTTCAGGAGTCAGGAGGAGGGTCGGGTCCACAAGGAGCTTGGAACCGTCTCAGCGGAAGGTGGCGGGGTAGGTGTTCGTACTTACACCCAACATCAACATCGCCGAACGTCACCGACACCCGACTATCTTTGAGTTGACGCTCAGGAGACTTGGACTCTCTGTCCATCTAACGTATTCTCAATCGTCGGGAAACACAGACACGATGCAGTCCGGAATTTCAGGTTAGAGTCGACAGCCCTGAGACGTCGGGGATACGGGAGCTAACAATAGCAGCTTCTCAGGAGCTCCAGGCCGAGTTCAATTCGTTGTTGTCGTCGAACGACACCTTCGGACTCCTTGCGACTATTGAAAAGGAAGCACTGGTGCCCGTTGCCACGATTCCCTCCTCGTCCTCGTCTTTTGCCGATAACCTCACGGGCCTCGAACCCCACATCAAGCCTGATGCCGCCCTCTACATCATCCTCCGCCGGTTCGATTCGGCTCCCAAATTCCTTGCCGTCACCTACGTCCCCGATGGAGCGCGTGTCCGTCAGAAGATGCTTTTCGCATCTACTCGCCTTACATTCGTCAGAGAGCTTGGAACCGAGCATTTCCGTGAGACCATCTTCGTGACAACGGCCGCGGAGCTCACCGCCAAAGGCTTCGAGAAGCATGATGCTCATACCAAGCTCGATGCGCCCCTGACTGAGGAGGAACAGACCCTTGGTGAGGTCAAGAGAGCCGAGCAGGAGGCTGGGTCAGGCACTGGAACGAGGGAGATTCACCTTAGTAAGAGTCTAGCCATGCCCGTGTCGGAGGACGCCATCTCCGCGTTGAAGGATATTGGAACGGGTGGTCGTTCCGTAGCAATGCTGGTAAGTAACATTGTGCATTCGGGTCTTTCAATAACTGTCAACTAACTATGTGGGCAGAAAATCAACCCTGACACCGAGGCGGTGGAACTCGTTCCTGAATCGCCAAACCCGAGCACCATCGGCGAGCTGTCACAAGTTATCTCAACAGACGAGCCCCGCTTCACATTTTATCGATTCACTCATACGCACAATGGCACCGAGTCTAGCCCAATCCTCTTCTTCTATACTTGCCCAGTGACGGGTGGAGTGAAGTCGATCAAGAACCGAATGCTGTACCCACTGATGAAGCGGGCCGTCTTGGAAGTGGCTGAGAAGGAGGCTGGACTCAAGACTGAGAAGCGATTTGAGGTGGAGGAACCCAGTGAGATCACGGAGCAGACTGTTCTGGATGATTTGCATCCCAAGGTGACAGCCAGAACAGGCTTCAGCCGGCCGAAGCGACCTGGCCGATAGACGCCATGATATCATGATGTACTTCGAGCTAGACATCACACTCAGACTTACCCGTACGAAGGTACAACATCTTCATAGAACTCGCAAACAAAGATGAAAGCGCAGTTGATAGTCAAAGACACGCCACGAAGAGATGAATAGAGACGGGCCTCGAGCGTCCAATGCAAGAAAAGTCAATTGTCCAAAGCTGCAAATGCTGGTATTTTACCCAAGGTGGATGCACAAAGAGAACCCAGAACCGCCCTCCCATGCATGGTATCCTTCTCTAACCGTTGTCCCCTACACCTCTCATCGTTCATCATGGCTCCCTCCTTATAATTCCGCCTCTTGAAGAGCTGTATAAGTTCGAGTTTTACAGCCGATATCGCTTCCGTCACCAAGAAAGCAATTGAATGCGCTCCTCTCCTTCTTCCTTGAATTCACTTTTAGACCTTCCATCGCTTAGTCTACTCCTCGAACGTGCCACCAAAAGCAGAAATGTTGCTCCTTTCTAGCTTGTCCTTAAGGTACTCGTAGACGGTAAAGGTGACGGCCTGGCCGGGAGCGACACGCATGATACGGGGAGTGATGCCCTTGTAGAAGGCGTGGAATCCTTCTTGCCTGTGAAGAGCGCAGAGGTTAGTATGAGATTGTCCCTTTTGAGGAATGCCCCCATTGAAGAAGAGGACGAGGAGAAGAAAACTCACTTGAACATGTCGGCGGCGATTCGGGTGATTCGAGTCCAGGCGCTGGTACCGGGTTCGGCAGGAGTCTTCTGTAGGCGAGTCTTGATGGTGTCGATCGGGGCGTTGCTCAGAGGTCCCATGGCGCCGCTGACGAGGCCGATCAAGGTCGTCTGGTAGCTGGGCAGGTTCTGGCCGTCGTACTGCGGCTGCCACACCTTGAGCCACTCCTTGAAGTAGCTGTAGGCCGTGAAGTTGACGGCCTGGTTGGAGCCCTGGCGCAGCGCCGTCAAGCTCACGCCGCGGTACAGCGCGCCGAAGCCCTCCTCCTTGACCACCGTGTACAGCGCGTGCGCCGCGTTGCGGTACTTGGGGATGTCGAGCGGGTCGGCCATCGAGTGGTGCTGCGCCTGCAGGCGGATCTTGATGACCTCCATGGGGGTGACGACGGCGACGGCCTCGGTGACGCCGGCCGCGAGACCGGCGAAGAAGGTGGCCTGGCCCGAGACGGCGCCCGTCTTGGGGTCGGCCAGGAGCTGCTTGTACCACTCAAACGAGGTGAAGCGGATGGCCATCTTGGGCACAATGCCCGTCAGCACGGCGCCGAGGCCCTTGTACAGGCCGAGGGGTGTTTCCTTGCGGACAATGGCGGCGCCCGTCTGGATGAAGCCGCGCTTGGGGGTGCCGGGCTGGCGCGCACGCCGGGAAAGCTGCATGCGGACCTTGATTGTGTCTTTTTGAGGTAAATCATGTCAGTTGAGCGTGTTCTAGTAGGAATTTGCACTTTGGGGAGTGAGGACTTACCGAGAGGATGGCACGCCAGAGCCTCCATCATACCAGCACCACCACCAGCTGTAGAGCCGCGTTAGCTTTCTGCGCATAGAAATCGACACTCCCAAACGAGTCGCAAAGCGTCCCGCAACTATTCAAAAGCGCCATTGGGGCGAATTGGGCCGCGGAAAACAACATACCGACGAGGTTGGTGGCAGCCGAAGGAGGCTGCTTCTTTCCGTCACCGTTACGAGACATGATGGGCAATCCCGAATTCCGAGAATGTATTTAGTTTGAGATTCTAGTTCCTAGCCGAAGCTCTTGCTCCTTCTTTCCTCTCCCTTCTCAAGGTCGCGTTTTCGCAAGTCGGGGGGGGGGGGGGTTTGGTTTACACGGGTAAGACCGAGGTATCGGAGGGGTTCGGAGATTCGAGAAGAGGTGAAGCAATGGAAGAAAGGACCAGCGGCCGACGACGAGAGGACTGAGTGGAGAGGAAAGCCAAAGAGAAGAACAGAAATAAAAAAGTAAAAAAGAAAAAACGAGGAAGATTTCGCTAGCAGAAGGGGAGGAAAGGGAAAAAGGGAAGAATGGCAGGATTTAAAGAAAGGTGGAAGAGCGGAAACCCGAGACGATTCCGCCGGCCGAGTTCGCCATGGATGAAGCAAGCAAGTCAGTTAGCCGTAGGTTAAGCCGTCGACATATGACAATTTGGGTCCCCCTCGTTTTCCTCCACTTTTTAGTGCAAGTTGGCAACGGCTTGTGTCCGTGAGGGAAGAAAGCAAGACGCTGCCTCGAGTGACTCGTTTGGGCTGCCGTTTTGCTCTGGGTGTGTGAGGGACCATGGGGAAAGGGGGGGCGTGTGCGGAGAGACATGGAGGGGGATGTCATTCCCCGAGGAGTGAGGATTGACGTAGTGAAGCTCGTGCTAGGGTAGAGGAAGCGAATGGGAGGTCCAGAACTGCCGTTGGTCGAGCCCCAGGGACCTCGGGAGGCTCAATGGGCTGGGCAAGCTTTGATCGAGGAGGACGGGGCACATGCAGGCACATGCGACGAGGGCTCTCTCTCTTGGAGTCCAAGCTATGACACTCCCTCCGCTTGACTTGCAGCATCGCCATTCGCTGCTCTTGTTGGTGACGGTCCGGAGGGCTGTCCGTACTTGCATCATGGCATCATGAGGCGTTGGCCATGAGGCTTCTGTTTGGTTCATCCATGAGCGAAGCTTACACCCCTCCCATCCCATGACAAGATGCCCATGTCCGGCTGGTTCTCTCTCACATGTTGTATTTCCCGTTTAAGCTGACAACCAGGATCGGACAGTTAACTTGGTTTGCTCTTAGTGTTCTTGCCTCATGCTCTTCGCCGTTGCCTTGATTCTCTCCTCTGAAAGCCTGAAGACTCAATTCTGTTCGGAACCGACACAGCCAGACATTAGTGAAGATTGGGGGTGGGCGGCCTTTGGAAAACCCCACTCGAGTTGAACCTGGCTCAACTTCTGGGGGACTTGGGGCTCCGGGCAGGCGGAGGACTGGGGGTGGTGCATCCATCCATGCGGCCGAGGAGACTCTCTTCGCTTGATATTATCGACAGTTGACGCTGCTGTGAAGAGAGAGAAATTGTGGCGTGGATTGGGATCCGAAAACGGGACTGGTGTTGTTCTCTTCATGCATGCAGATAAGAGCCATCCTTGACTCTTCCGAATTGATATGAATTGAACGATATATTCGCAAATTCACACAAAATTCGTGTTTATTGTTTTCATAAGGTGACGTCCTTTGCCGACGCACAGCCGAGCTTGTGATTTTGCGGGGTCCCCTTTCTTTCCGACGCGGACAAGCACCACCGCAACCTCTCTCCTTCCCTTCAGCTCGGCCAGCAAGCTTCAACTTTTTTCCAATGCTCCCAAGGTGAGTGAACGTATCCATAACTCGGGGCCACTGCCATTATCCGCTGGTGGAGAGAGTACCTGATACTTTGCTTTTGTTTCTTTCTTAAAAGTGGGTTTGGGCTTCTCAGGGCAAGTGGGGGGACCTCGGGGGCTTATAACCCATGGAAGCCAAGTGCTGTTTGATTCCATCGAATGCATGCACGCGCGCTGTTGTTTGCGCTTGAGATTAATCACTTCACCCATCGAGAGAATCTCTGCGCCAAAGAAGGGAACAAGCCGCTGCGAGATTCGGGGGCTTTCGGGATGAATATGACCAGGGGAGCTCATGTGCGAAGCATGCAAGTCCCAGGTCCAGAGTCTGTGTGTACGAATAATACAAGTCCGGACACCTACCGTCCAGAGAACAAACTCCCTTCCCTCTTCACTGCACACCGGTGTGTCTCTGAATACTATGCTGCCGTCAATTCTTCATATTTTGCTGCTCTTCCTGATTGAACATTGTTCCGGACTCTCCAGGTGAACAACTCGGACCCACCCCGGAGGCCCGACCAATGTCTAAACCGGCCGCTTGCCGAGGTCTGGAGCCGACTTCAATATTGAAACCAGAAACAACCGGATAGCTTCCACAACAAGTTCGGCCTTTGACTTTCTCTTCCACCCTGGCTGCGCACTCGGTATTCCTCGTCGCGCTCGGAGGTGCTTCGCCGGCAAAACATGTCCCTACGCCGTCAACTTGCACCCCTGATTGCGCATGGCCGCATAGACTGCCGTGCAAGAATCGTGCCATCCTCACAACTCCCAATCCCAACCGCCCGGAAAGCTCGTCCAGCACAGGCCGCCCGGCGGACACTTTCCTCCCTCATTCCGAGCAGTCTCAGATTCGTAACCAGATCTAGGGCTGCTGTCCCTTGCGCTTTTTCCGTTTGATGTGGCTGGCCAAGGCTCTTGCAACGAACCACGCCCCGACTTATCACTGGAGACATACATAGAAATAAACTGCACTTCCCACTAGATACGATACAGAACAATCCTGTTTAGATAAGTCTATCGCATTTCGGAAGAAAAAAAAAAGACATGCAAACTGTCCACCCTCTCTCTTCCCTCCCGTCCTCCGTCCGCCGTTCCATTTATCCATCCCGGCCATCCATTCATCCACCACCCAGCCCAGAACCCCAAACGGAGCTCGGAGATTCGGAGACTGGCCCCGGAGACCGCTGCGAGCCGACCGAAAAACACCCTCCCCGACGAACCTCCCCCCCGTGCTCCGATCCCGCCCACTCTTCGACAGGATTGACTTCCACTCCCGCATCCCACGCCCGCATCATCCCCACGAGGTCGCAATTGTTGACTTATTTCCGGGTCCCTGGCCGCGGAGCCGCTCCGAACGACGTCCATTGGAACGCTTCTTGTTGATCCCGAATGCCTAGGCTTCGTGCGGCTGCGGCTATTGATGTAGGAACCCGTCCCCTCCAAACCCGCGATAACCTCACCTCATCGTTCTGAGGAACTCGGTATTTTTGACATGTGCGTCCGCATACTCTGCACTTCGAATTACCTGTGTACCTAGGTAATCATCCTCATGGTTATGATTCCTCCACTCCAAAAGGCAACATTTCCATTCCGCGACAATTATACGAATACTCCTTCACTTATTCCTTCACTCTCGCGTAAATACTGACGCACATTCACATCTCAATCAAATCCTGTCAAGACATTATCCTTATCCATTGGCATTGGCCGTATCCTTCTATGTTGAAGCCAGTCGCATGTAGCCACATAAACGTACATTTTCCGCCGACTTGCCATTCCATCTTAGCCTTCCTACAATCATAAAATCCCATCAATCATCTGTCCCCCCAAACTCCCCCAAAGTGCGTCCCCAAATCCCCCAAAGTTTTGGTCCTTGCCTTGGCATCCTTTCGCCAAGGCCCTGTCCATGCCCCAAGCATAGCTCTTAATCCCAAAAAAATCCGTCGTCAATCCATTGTAAACCGAGCCCAATGCTTTTATGAAAACTCCAGTACTCCCTAGCTCATGAAAACTCATGCACAAATAGACGCAAATAGTGACCCAAGATCCAGTGGTGAAACCGATACTTGGTGTGATTATCGGTACCATGTGGTCTCGAAGATGTGGCGATAATGGCGCTTCGAGGGTGACGCAGTGCCGGCCCTGATGGGAGCACCAGATGTTGGTAGTCGTCGGAGTGCCATACATCCTATTCCATCTCAGGTTTACGAGGGTGTGCCACGTTCCTCGACTCTCTCGCCTTCGAAGCTGTAGAGACGTACTTCGCCGTCTTCACTGCCACTGGCCATGCGGCTGTCGCTAAGTCCAACGCATGTCACTGGGCCTGCATGTCCGGTGAAGCTGCGCTCACATTTGCCAGATCGGGGTTCCCAGATCTTGGTCATCGAGTCGTTGGCTCCTGTCACCACACGCAGCGTGTCGCCTACTAGGCCCCAAATACCCTCCACATGTCCAAACATGCTTCGGATGCACTTGCCAGTGACCGTATCCCAAAGGCGAACAGTATTGTCGAGTCCGCCGGTCAGCATGTACCGCGGAGGTAGAGGCCGAGAAGGGTCAGATGTGAAGCCTGGTCCGTAGGCGGCCCTCTCATCCTGGGGTTGCTGTTGCTCCACGGCCACAGGGGTTGCACTACGACCACGACCGCTTGAAACTGATGCCGCATCCGAGTTGTCCGTGTTAACCGGAATCTCGTCTGGCTCAAAGTCTGCAGGCATCAAAAGAACCTGTTGAACTTGACCCACGTGGCCCAGGAACGTCTTGACGCAACGCTTCAGGTCCAAATCCCACAGCTTGACAGAAAGATCATCCGAGGCCGAAAAGACGACCCGCGATGGTGAATCGACGCGAACGTGGTTGACCCAGTCGGTATGACCTCGAAGGCAGAAGGTCTGTTTCGTGTCGAAGTTGAAGATTTTGACGGTCTTGTCAATGGACCCAGACGCCAACGTGGGACCATCAAAGTGCACTGAGAGCACGCCGTTGTTGTGACACCCAATCGTGCTCAAGCACTCGCCGGTCTGCCAATTCCAGATCTTGATCGTCTTGTCAAAGCTACCGCTGATCAACTTGCTGTCGTCGAATTGAAGGCATCGCACAGCAGAGATATGTCCACGCAGCGTACGAATCTCCTCGCCCGTCTCAATGTTCCAGATCTTTATCGTTGTGTCGTAAGAACCCGTAGCCAGAATATTGTCGTCAAACTGTAGGCAAGTAACGCCATTCTCGTGACCCTTGAAGGTCTTGATGGCGCACCGGCCCGTCTTCCAGTTATACCCCACCTTGAACCTATCCCTGTACACATCTTTCCAGGGGCGGAACTTGCGCTCGTGATCCAGCTGCTGCCGCGCAGCAACTACACGTTGTCGTTTTGCAGGTCGGTCTTCCGTGTCGTCGGCTTGTCGCTTCTGCGTCCCAGACTCGGTTGTTTCGTCTTCCAGTTCAACTACACGTGGTTCTTGGGGTTCTTGTCGATGAATCTGCTGATGGCGGCTCCATGCCATCAACTTCTTCCGCTCCAACAGTGGCAGTCCCCAGCCACACTTAGTACACTTGCGATCGATGTGCTGTTCGCACATGCGGTGCCAGACAACATCATCGTCGGCAAGGTCTCTCCATCGACGGCTAACCTGTGCGGCCTTGCAAAGAGATACCGTGTCAAGATAACAGAGAATCTTGTATGAAAGCTCAGTGGGAAGGGCGGTAAGGAAGTCGATCTTGAGCTGCTCCTGGACCTCGCGTGATACTGTGGAGAGTTGAGGGAAGCAACACTGAGTGATAATACCTTGCAGCATCAACTCTCGATGCTTGGCAGGGGCGGCAGAAAATAGCGACCACACATGGGTGATGGCTTCTTGATCGGGTGTTGACAAGCTATTCAGTTCCTATAAGGGATTCATATTAATACCAAGCCAAGAGAGAGTCACTGCGATCGCCAAAGACGAATAGTCGGGTCAACAAAGGATTGAACACCACTTACACTCTGGATGAAACCCATCTTGGACTCGTCTGCGGCACGACGACACTTGGAGTCGGGGCGATGTCGGTAACAGTACTTGCTGTTGGGGTCCTTTTTGCGTACCGTCGGGACTGAACTCGGGATGAAGCGGTTGGCGAGGTGAACATGATCGTGGTCGTGGTTGTGGTCATGATGGTGGTTATGGTGGTTGCCTTTTCCGATGGGGGCATATAGGTCGGGAATATGTTCCTTGAGAAACGGGCTGACCGTCTTGCCAACAAGTTCAGAAGACATCTTGACGAGTCGTGGGTTGATCTCCTCGTCGGAGCGGGTTCGGTCGCAGTTATCTTTGGAAGGATGTTGTTGGGGTTGTTGATCACGGCTGGCGTCGGTCAACCTCACTGAAGGCGCAGGCTCGGCCGAGCCGCTGGCAGCAGAGGCGACAGGCGTGGAAGAGGAAGACGAGATTGAATTCGAGGATGAGGCTGAAGACGAGTCCAAGTTCGAATCGGGAGCATGGCGGTGTATAGAAGCAGAAGTTGAGGCAGTCAAGACGGCGGATGAGTCGGAGGAGGGCCGATGGCCGTTGACGAGCATCTGGCTGTCCATGGCGCAGCAGCCAAGGTTATGAGAGGATGGAGTTGCGCGATGAGAGGGCAGGATATCGTAACTTGGGCGTCCGAGTATGGGGAAAACCTACACCCCCCCAAACAGACAGGACAGTGGAAGTCTGGGAGTCTGGGGGAACAGGATCTGAGGCAACGCCGCCGTGCGATGGCGTGCTGGCTCGCGAAGCGCACCAAGGCTGGTCCACCCAAGAGTTTGCGCCAGAACCCCAGTCACAACCAGGTCACCACCCTGTCAGCCCTTTGTGAGACAGCAGGTGGCTGTTTTTGGCTGGCACTAAGAGCAAGTATACAGTACGAGCTAAAACGGTGTCCTTGCGAGTGGTTTCGAATGATAATTCCTCGCTTTAGTTGGTTCGTCGTCTCAAGAATGTGTGTGTGCGGGAGAAGATTAGGTGAGAGGTAATGAAGTGTGAGTAAATGACTACAGGACCCAACAGGGTGGTGGGAAAGAGGGCCTTGGGACCATGCCCTTCGGGTCGTCGGCGGAAGTCCCTGGTGGGAGGACCTTCCCAATCGCACCCAGGGCAATTTGGAGGAGGGATTGTCGTTGTGCCTGTGGCTCTGTGCTGCGAGCTGCGCCGACTTCTGGCGAGATTTGCAGTGATAGGGCGAAAGGGCGGGGGAAAAGAGAGGGGCGACCAACGGAAGCAGTTACCTCATGCAGCGTAAATTTTTAGCTCTGGAGTACGTACTGTTATTCTGCAATCTTGGTTAGGAGAGGGACTCCCCTGCTGTCGGCTTTGTGCGACATGGTTTCGTCTCATTCCCATCAAGCCATCGAAGTGCAATTATTTTCCCACAGAGTAAGACAAGGGATTGATGGACACTTGGGGAATGAGAAATGAACCTTCTGCGTGCGAAGCACATCTCAACCAACAACACTAACATGACAACAAATGTGATGACGGCCCTCCCACTTCAGGGCCCCTGGCCACCCAGTCGTCACATGGCCCGCTGATTGAGCGAGCGTCCGAAAACCCTTGCCTCCAGCGCAGGGAGGCCTTCAGGGGGCTCTTTGCTGGGCTCAGCGCTCAGTCAGCAAAAGAACAGCCTGGCAACCCTGGAAACCCCAGGCCCCATCCCTCACAGGATCACTGTCGAATTTGGGCCCCAAATGGCGTTATCGATGTCACCGATCGGCCGGAAAGGCAATAGGCTGACGGGTAAAGCGGGGCAGACACGGCAATCGGTCGACGGCTCGCCGGCTGTCTGCATCGATAACATTTGGGTTTACTCGGTCGTTTTCATGTTGGCATTTGCCACTTTCGATGCTGCAAATCACGAGGTTCTGGCGATATTCTTTGGAAATGATTAGAGTTGATGGTGTCAGCAAACGACTCCACGCGGCACATGGTGAGGTGGTATACAGTGATTGCTCTAGCTTCCCGTGTGTTTCTGGCACGGAGCATCCAGACATGCAGCCAACTGGAGTATCGACGGGTCCTCCTGGGGCAGGCAAGGCAGTCAAGCAGCCTAATGCACAATGCACCTATTGCAGTCAGTGTAGCGTTCGTCCCTTTGCAAGTGACCGCTTGTTATTGCTCGTTCTGTGATTCAGAGCAATGGATCCCGAGTTTCCGACTTCACATCTACCGGCTTCAGGGTCCAATCACGGTCCTTCCTCTGCCCTCCTCGCCCATCTCAGACATTTTCTCTCTCGTCTGTCCATTTCTCTCTCCTTCACCCCCTCTGGTCAACTATGGAGTCGAATAGACCCAACTGTTGGTCATCTCGCTCGATTGCTTACTCCATACAGTTTCTGCAAGGCGCCACTCTCAAATCGACAAAGCAGAGCAAAAGCAAAACCATCCCACTTATCGCGGATTTCGATCAGCCTCGAACCTCTGCCCTCATTCGCCTTGCCGCCACTTTTGCCGCTTCATCCCTGGGCTGGCCAAAGCCGTGTTCTCGAATTCTACTTGTCTCTCCTCGCCATGACGTGATTGCAGCTAGACCTCTGGATTTCATCTCCGTCCAGTACTCAGGCGTCTCGACACGGGACCGGCCAATTCCCTTTCGCCATCTCCGAGATCCGGCCTCCGACATCGACTCATCCCAAGGACGCCACAAAACGCGGCTCGACGATCAGACACTCTCGGATATTATGGTACTCCCGAGTCCGGCTCGCCAAATGATATTACTGTACAGTACGTATCAACAGTCAACACCACAGATGATAGATCACCTCCCGTGATTCTGTCGCAATGCGTCCGTGTCACGGCCCAGGGCGTCGGGTTTCGAATGACGCACAGTATTAGGGTTGCTCAGTCAGCTCCCTGAGCACATCATCTTCTCTCTCCTCCGAGTGGCGGCGCTGAACCCTATCTCTGAGCCCATCGACCCTGGCAATGTCACGATCTTCTTATCCAACGGTGCCCCTGGATACTTCTTGTTGAGCTGTCCTTGATGGCCCGTCCACTCCGGTTGCACCATCATCTACCGTTGTTATCATCTACCGTCGTCGCCATCCTCCGAGTTTCCTTCGCAACCTCACCTTTACTCAGCAACTGGCGAACCAGGTGTGCCATGTCTCCGTGCATTCCGACGACGATCGCCTGTCCTTGGCTACCGACGATGAGATGTCCAGATCCACAGTCATCGTCAATGAGAGCGGTCAGTCAGAACCGTTAGATTGCGTTTCTGACCACCCCCTTCATCCCCTTCATGGCCAGTTGCATCCCACTGACGCCGACTTGTCCTACTCACCTACCAAGCCCGTCCTACCGCCAGAGTCTCGCAGCCACTCACCTCGCTGCAAAACCTCTGCGAGATGCATAAATACTTGCGACATTCGATGTCGGTGTGGCGGCATTGCGACGCGAAACATGGCTTGCCCCTTTTGATATCCCAGATGCGCATGCTGCCCATGTTTGCCCAACGGGCTGGTTCCGATGGCGTTTGATTCATGTTGAGAAGATCCATCTAGAATATTGAGGCGCAGTCCTCGTACGCTCGGGGTGTGACTCCTGCGCACCGATTCCGTGTAGTTTTGTAGATGATGCAAGTCGGTAAGTTGGCGACAGATCCCCGGCGTGTACTGCATGCAACGCGCACACTGTAGAAATACAACGTTATGCGACCTTGATTGGATAGTAATCAGATTTGCATTGTTGGCCCTGCAATGAAAAATTTTCAGCCTCCGGGATTCGTATCGAATCACAGATGTTGCATTACCGATGATTTCTGTTGGGCAGATAGAGAGGGATATCGTAGTCAAAACAGTGCCTCTCAATCAAAGCCTGGAGTCGGATGGTCCCGAACGGAGGTCCACCCAGACCCCAGGTTGAAGCTGCTCTCGTCGTAGCACACGACACTCTTGCTACTCAATGAGGTTTTGGCGACACTCCTCCAACAACAGGCGGGCATCCGCCCTAGGTACTATGGCCGAGTTGGTTATGGCGCCAGGTTAAGGTCAACCTTAACAACCCTTCCTGGTGGAGCAATCCTCTTGGGTTCGAATCCCAATGGTATCATTTATTTTTGCACTCCGTTGCAAGTGATGTTTTCTTTTTTGCGTCTGTTTGATCGTCTTTTTGGATCGCAGAGATGTTGTTCCTGCCTTGTGCAAGCAAAAAGTCAATTACTTTGAGTGTGGCAAGGTCTATTTTGGTCCGTTGCCCCATTCCTTCCTTCTCTCTCTGAAGTTCCTGCCGACAGTCTTGTTTTTTGCTTCATAGGGGACTTCTTACAACGTCCTTCGCTCCTCTCGGTCCAAGGCTCAACGGAATGCACAAGCGAGGCAGATGGTTGAGGATTGGGTGCTGCCAGCAAAGAGGCCAATGCGAAATTTGAAGGACAAGAAGATCGTTCTTGATGGCAAAGACAGTTGTTCGTTCATCGCTCGCTTTGAATGGGCGAATCTAGGCTTCTTATGTCACTTGAAGCGCTTCATCTCTCATCTTGGTATGGTGAACGGGGGACGAGAGATCGTACGGCTACCAGATCAGCAGTTAAATTAAGCCAGCGACGAGATCTGATCTCCCACCCCTTTTGATCTACCTCTTCTCGGGGTCATTGATTTGCTCTCTAATCAGTTAGTCTTTCTTCTTTCGCGTGTCCTGACGTGAATATCACCAGAGTCGATGCTCATTGGGATGTAAGTATTGCGAATCGGGTCATGATCAACCCGCCGGCCATGATCAACTGTCATCAACTGCCACCTTACCAGCGGTTCGTAACGATTAAACAAAGTTTCCCTCGATGTTGGTCTCCCCAGGTTCCCGTCATCTCGTTATCTAGATCGAGTGGGTTGTGCTAAATGATTCATGAGTTGGTGAGTCAATGTCGTCATGGATGGGTTTGCATCACAATAGAATGTGACCATTATCATACAACGAAATATTGTATTTAGGGTGCATCAAGACTCTTCTTTCATTTGCCATAATTACAATTATCGGTAATTTTATCAAGCGCAGACGAACGGTCAATTGCGCACGAAATTGAAACTCAGCAGCACGATCCAAACTCACGCCATCAAACATGCCGTCTCGAAACACTGATGAAGCCCCCAGCGGCGAGGTCATGGATGATAGTTATGTTTCTCGGTCCGGAAGTAAGAACGAGGCGATTCCAGTGCAGTCCGACTCGGATCGGGTTATCGACCCCATTGATACTAGCAAAGCTGATACTGACGCCCAACTTGGTACGTACAACGCCGTCTTCACCTCCACGCAAATTGCTCACAAATCATAGAGAAAGATGACGCGGAAGCCATTGATACGAGAAACATTATGAAGGAAAGAACTAGACATGCCCAACCGGAAGGGTCCTACAGAGAGCCAGGCGACACGGAGGGATTGCCTGATGATACTGGGAGAAGTGCCAATACTCTCACTCGAAACCAGAACACGGCTTGAATGTTTGAACACCTATCGTCATAGAATTCCACGCCGTTTTATGAACGTATAACCTGATGTTATCGGCAAGATTACTACCAATATATTTGTTCAACAATTTCCTGTATCTTTCGCTTCATATGCGATATTAGAACTACCTTGCCGCATTTCGGTCTCACTTACATCGGACTGTGATCGGGTTGCTGTGTCTTGTCTGCTCGTTGACTTGTTGCGATAAAAGTACCTCCTCGCATTCTTGAGAGTCGATAGTTTTTGAACTCAAAGTCTAGACAGGAAGGCCTAAGATGTCACGGCAATAGCCTAGACGGGTTCCCTATGAGTGTATTCAAGCTCTTAACATCTCTTATGATGTACGGTCGAAGATTCAGGGTAGCGGGGGTGGGTACCTAATAATAGTATGGAGAGGTTTTGCCCCGCGCCAATCCGATCCGGGTCGGTCCCACTGAAACTTCCATCGAAATTCTCCAGCCATCAACACGCTTCAGCATCTTCATCTGACGAGGCGCATCTTTCTCTCAACATTCCCACAGCTCACAGCCTGATGCAGTTATGGCGGCCGACAATGAAGCTTCTGGTGCGAGCAGCGCCAACAATAACAACGACTCCGGTTCTGGCTCGGGCTCGGGCATTGCCAATGGCAATGGCAATTCCTCGTCTGGCAAGGATGGCAACCGTCGCAACCCCCGACACGACCACCGAACTCGAGGCAAAGGCCGAACCGAAAGGGGACGCGGCGATTGGAGGTGCGTTATTGCTCTTTGCAACCATTAAAGAGGGTTACACGTGCCAACAAGGCTAACCAGCTGCTAGTCGTCAGAAGGGTGACAAGCGAAAGCAGAACGACGAGTATCACGAGTACAAACGCCGCAAACTGAACGCTCAGGGCGATGCTAAGGCCGAAAGCAACCCCTTCTCGAAAGAGGAAATCGCCGCGGAAGAACGACGCCCAAAGCGCAAGGTCGCCGTGTTGATCGGCTACGCGGGCACAGGATACAAGGGAATGCAGGTCAACGGCGACGAAAAGACGATCGAGCGTGATCTATTCAATGCGTTTGTCGCCGCGGGTGCTATCTCGAAGGCCAATGCCGACGACCCCAAGAAGTCGAGCTTGGTTCGATGCGCAAGAACCGACAAGGGCGTGCATGCGGCTGGCAATGTTATTAGCTTGAAGCTGATCATCGAAGATGAGGACGTCGTTGAGAAGATCAATGCCAATCTTCCAGAGCAGATCCGCGTCTGGGAAATTCAAAGGACCAACAACAGCTTCAGTTGCTACCACATGTGCGACTCTCGATGGTACGAGTACCTCATGCCCAGCTACTGTCTTCTGCCACCTCATCCTGAGACTTTCTTGGGCAAGAAGCTGGTTGAGATGGCAAAGGAAAACGGCGTGGAAGATGAACTCAATGCGAAGATGGCGGACGTCAAGGACTTTTGGGCCGATGTGGAAGAGAACGAGATCAAGCCTATTTTGGCACGATTGGACCCTGGGGTGAAGGCCGCTGTCTTGGAGCGGATGCACGCCTCGGAAGAGGAGGCACCGAAGGAGTCGGAGGAAGGCAAGGAAGTCGAAGAGAAGGAGGAACCCAAGAAGACGGAAGAGAAGGCCACCGAGGAAGAGAAGCCTGCGGTAGAGACTCCCGCCGAGGGTGCTACTGATTCTGAACCTCCCCAACCCGGCGTCACTCTCGAGAGCCACAAGCCCAAGGGCCGCGAACTAGGACCCGTCGACTTTGCCCTCCGCGACATCAAGGCGGCCTACGTCGCTGCCAAGCGTCGTTACCGCATCAGCGAAGGACGTCTCGAGCGCCTCCAAGAAACCTTGAACAAGTACAACGGTACGCGCAACTACCACAACTATACTGTCCAGAAGTCCTTTAACGACGCCTCCGCCAAGCGCCTCATCAAATCCTTCATCGTGAACCCTAAGCCGATCATCATTGGTGACACCGAGTGGCTCTCGCTCAAGGTCCACGGGCAGAGCTTCATGATGCATCAAATCAGAAAGATGGTTGGCCTTGCAAGCTTAGTGGTGCGGTGCGGCACTCCCCTGGATCGCATCGACGAGAGCTACCAGAGCAAGAAGATGGCTATTCCTAAAGCTCCCGGTTTGGGATTGCTTCTCGAGCGTCCCGTGTTCTACAACTACAACCGCAAGGCGCAGGAGTCGTTTGGAAAGGAGACGATTGACTTTTCAAAGTACGAAGAAAAGATCCAGGCGTTCAAAGACAAACAGATCTACGAGCGGATTTTCAGAGTGGAAGAGAAGGAGAACTCGTAAGTTTCAACCTCGCTCACTTCATCTGCGAGCCAGCAGGGACATTGACTAACTGGGCATGCAAACAGATTCCACATGTTTTTCAACCAGATCGACCAGTTCAAGACGAACCACTTCTTGTGGTTGACTGCAGGCGGCCTGAAGGCTGCCGAGATTAAGAGTGACAAGGTGGAAGCCGATGTAAGCAAGAGACTAGGGGACGAGTCGGAGGATGAGGATCCTGAGAACGGAGAGGGTTAGACTTTGGAAGTAGAATTGGGAAGTAGAATTGGACAAGAAGGGAATAAACCGTGATTTTGGGCGTTCCTAAATGGATATAAATTCTCAGACATGGAAGTTATAGTTCAGATTTGTTGTATTTCCTTGGGAGCGAAACAAACCCCATCTGGCGATCATATCACCATGGGTTACGAAATGAATATGTTGGCGAATAAAAACACACTGTATTCATTTTGATAGTATTAGCACTTCTAAGTATTCTGAGGCCCTGGGTATCTAGATCCATCCTCATCCCGACTCCAAACCGCAACAAACGCCCATACCATCCCAAACCATCCTCACCAGGGCTTCACCGCCCCAGCGCATGACACAAAGCACCTCGGCATCATCACAACTCACCCCCGCCCGCCACAGCACCTCCTGCGGCACCGGCGACAGCTGCCCCCAAGGGCTCGTAGGTGCCGCCGCAGCGCTCGGCCAGGTCCTTCAGGTTGCGCGCCTCGAGGCCGTTGAGCAGGTTTGCGACCTGGGTGACGTCGCGGTCGATCCGGTCTTCCTTGGCGCGGGCGTTGGGGTCGCCGCGGCCGAGGGGCCCGAAGACCCAGAGTTCTTTGATCTTGCGGGAGAGGGCGAGGAGTTCTTTGATGGAAGTGTACTGGGGGGTGTGTGTTAGGATGGTTGTTGTGCTGAGATGTGACATATTCTCAGGTAGGTGTGTGGATACAAGAGAGAGAGAAGAGGGGTGTGGGAAGGAGAGGGAGGCGACATACGAGCCCGTCGAATTCCATCTTCATAGAGATGCCAGTGACGGCGATGGCTTCAGGGTTGGCGTTGTTGCGCTCGCCTTCTGCTTGGATGGTGGCGAGCATCATGAGAGTTCGGTAGTGGGTGAGAATATCAGCGATGAGGCGGTTATGTGTGTCTGTTCATGAATTTAGCATCTGGGAACACGAGGCTAACGAATCGAAGCATGCATGGCAGTCTTTCATGTGGAAGCTTGCGAGACAGCATGAGGAGGGAGGGCAGCTCACTCACCCATCAGATTGGACGTCGCGGGCTGTGAGCGGTCCATGGCTTGCGAGTCTGGTGGAGAAAGAGAAGAGGGTGCGTCAAGTGCGTGCAGTTTAGTTCAATGGTAGTATTGCGTGGCAGTTGTGCAAAGGATCAAGTGGTGATGATGATGAAGCGAGTATGAAGCTTTGATATGAGATGGTGTTGAGGTTGGCGGCTTTGCTTGACGCTGGTGGGGGTGGGGCCGACTATATTGGGTCTCGAAATGCGTCGCCCGCCAAGTACATTTTCGGCGAGTTTGAAGATGCCACCAAGAACCTGGACCGAATGCACTCCAAATATAGTATAAAACTCGTTGACAAGGCCTCATCATTTCTGCAAGATGACTCGATTCGGTCCGGAACCAAATGCGAGTGGCTCGACAAGCTGACAGACAAGCAACTCCAAGCTGGAGTGGTGGAAGAAGGGATTCTCGCAGTTGAGTCAAGAAAGGAGATGAGTAAAAAATTATCATTCCGGCATGTCGCAGAATCCCTTTACTTTGCTTTCACCTCTCTAACTCCTTGTTTTCTTGTCCCAACTACCAGATAATACTTTGCTTTGCTTTGGCCACGTTTGTAACTAGATAATTCCATACAGCAGGTTTGATGCCCATGCCCCTTAAATCCCCAAAAACGCCCATATCGTAGCGAGTTCCGATGCGACGTAAAAAGCCGCTCCAACAACCATCCCCTAGAAACCACGCGAAGGTGGGGAATGCGAGCGACCGTTAGAAATGATGTCGTTTGCTTCAATCGAGTTTGTCCTCCGGCATTATCTGCCCTGCGTTTCAGAAAGACGCAATGCAATATCCCCGATTGCGCGTACAAAAAGGGGGCCTTTGATGGGGAAGCCAGTTTCGTCTTGCACTCCAAAATCGTACACGTTGCTAATTCAAACCCAATCAATTCTCCATATCTTTCATTCTTCTCTTAGAATTGTCAAGTGATCAAGGGAGGCCCTTCCAGCCTCGGTTCTCACCCTTCCAGCCCAGGTGTGGCCAGCCCTTAGGTAGTGTTGAAAATGGGGGGAGGATGTATTGACCGTCGCATTTGTCGTCGTCACACTTCATGTCGCACATTCCGTAGTTTTGACAGTAGCAATCGGAGGCGTTGGGACAGTGGACGGCCTTCTTACCAAAGATGACTAGGAAGAGATGGGGTTAGTATCATAAGTGTGGCTATTGTAGAGGGAGTCTTGTCGGGTGTGTCTTACTGTGCCATGAATATTCTAGAACACGTCCGCTGAGGTCGTCGCCGAGAGACGAAACCAACAACCACTCGCGGAAGCGCACGTATTCAGCCCTCGGTCGCTGGCGAATGACCTCGCGACGAACGGCGAACTGGGAGCAGCAGGTAACGCCAATTTCCTCAGGAACGTCAAGACTGGGGAACAGTTCCTCAAACGCGGCCTTGTACACATGCTTGGCGTGAATGGGTTCGTTGGGCTTGGCCGGAGTCTCGTCGGTGATGGGCTTGATCTCTGCTGGACAGCCGAGGACCCAGACGCAGCGCAAGTTGGCGTAGCCGACCTTCTTCAGGTTGTCGAAACGGAAGCGCTGCAGGAGAGGGAGGGCGTCGTAGTCGGGGTTGTCATTGTGCCACTGGAAGCGTTCGGCGTGGTGGAAGATGATGTTGCCGGGAAGGTCGTCGTAGCGGTCAATGATGTAGCTGCGACAGGGCAGGACAGGTCAGCTAGCAGTCGCTGGATGCGGTCAAGGAGCCACGTACCTCAAGAAGACCATGGCTTCACGGCCCTTGTTCATGGGAACCGTCAACTTGGCCTTGTTGTCATCAACGACGTAGATATTCTTCTTCCATTCGGGCAGGTACTCGTCGAGCCACGAGACGTTCTCGTGCTTCATGCTCGCGACGACCATCTCGACGTCATTGTCGCTCTGTTTTTGCGATGTGGCGAGGGCCTTGGCGCGGCTGGCGGCAGAGCCAGAGGCAGAGCTGGAGCGGGGGGAGGAGGGTAGGATAGTGTCGCGGAAGAGGAAGAAGACGATGATGGCGCCGACGCAGAGACCGATGAGATTCATACGGTTTGAGCGCTGGCGAGGGCTCCAGTGAGTCGGCATGGTGGCGGCCGGATCGTCGCGACAGGAGAGGACAGTTCGTGATGGACGATGGACGATGGACGACGGGCGAGTGTTGAATGTGTCAAAAGTGTCGACGCAGGGATCGTCGTCGTCGCAAAAATAACGGTTCGTTGGCCCGTTTCGAATGTCGACGTCAGAATGGGGGGAGCTGGGGGGAAAAGGAGCGACTGTCGTGTCTTCGTAAAAAAAAAAAGGGATAATAAACTACTGCTCCCGTCCCTCTCTTGGTACTTTTTTCGTATAGTCAGCTCGTAGCAACATGCCCTTCCTTGAACTAAGAATTGGGAAACGGGAGACGATAAAGAAAGAAATTAAATTGGAAAAAGCGATATTCTACCACGGAAAGAAAAAAAAAAAAGGGTGAAGAGAGGGATTCATCAGGCTCTCCTGCGACTGCAAATGCAACAGGACGTAATCCGCAGGGTCTCCCTGCTTGGGTCAACGTAACGCGCAAGGGAGGGAGGTGGCGCATGTGGGCGGACGAATAAATGGAATTGGAACTTCCCACCTTCAACGTTGATGCGGTAAGTAATTGGGCCGTTAATGCGGAACATGCCAGCTGTGCGCATTACTAACTTCTATTCTATTGTTTCCTCCTGCGTCATGGGCTTACAACGGCCATTGTCTCTTCTCCAGTGACACCGACTATGCACAAGTCTTCTCTTCTTCGACCAAGCCGTGGATTTCTCGTGTTCCAGCTGTCGCAGCCACCCCGGCCATGTACGGACCCATGTGATGGATGCAACGGTCTGGCTGGTCGTTACGATGCGTGAGGAACTCGAGAATCGATAGGACTGGCGAGTTTTGCGTAAACGGAGCATCCAGTCACCGTTGTCCAGTGACAATCGCAAGAACAGGTCTCTCGACGGGGGCCTAATTTGCCCAGAATTCCTCACATCCCCGAATACGAGCTTCCATTATAGACACCGTCTTCAAGTGCTTAAGGAAGGGAAGGCTCAATGCTTTCCTCCATGTGGAACTGTATTACTCCGCAACAATATATCAAGGGACAACGTACTGCAGACTACTTATAATGCAGTGTTCGTATATTATATGCGGCTCTACACTACCTTTTCACGTCGTGTCCCTAGCGAGACAGGGGGCCACGGACACGGATGGATAACGCCTCGGCCTATTCCGCCCGACCTGGCTCCGTGCCGTGGTGAGACGGGCCACTCCCCCCTCACACGCGTGCTTGCTTGGTCTCATCCTTGCTTCAGCCCTATTCATGAACCAACAAGTCGGATATGGCATCGCGGATATGAAGGTTTCGTCCTTGAGACTCTTTCGGCACAGACCTACACCGACTATGGCCATTGGTACTCCCAGTCATAGACATGATCCTCCAGCCATTCCCTGTTTTACCAGTTTGTGGGATGAAGTGCTTGCTTGATTTCAGGCTGCAAGCTAAATCAAGGCACCGCTTGGCCTTGTGGGTGCCGCAATGGATAAGGCTAGCTGGCTGGTAGCGAACGGCTTGCAGTTTCGAAGGATCATAACCAGCGGGGGATGTGGTGGCATCACGCTTTCTTGACGAACTTGGTTGTTCCGGCTATCCCTCTCCCCCTAACGCTCTTGACTTTGATCGTGAGCTGATGCGTATCGAAATCCTCCTCTCGTAAAAATATGAAGCTGAGGGACTGTCTTCAACACCATGCCCGCCTCGTAGCATTGGGGGCCATGTTCTCAAGACCTGGAGGTTCCATTTCAGAGCACCGCCTCTCGCCATGTGCACCTGCACGAAGAAAAGCTCGGCGCTTCTGCCGCTCCATTGGCTTATCAGAGTCTCGATGAATCGAGTCCGGGGCAAGCTTGAAACAAGGATCAACAAGGCAAATTAAACTGGCCCCCAAATGCAAGTGACACACAACATGCTGGCAAGCTGGCAAGCTGGCAAGCTGATTCAGTTGCCCAAGAAGTAGGTGCCCAGGACCGACTCGCTCGGTTTTCTCTTCTGAGTCCTCAAATTCCACTCTTTTTACCTGTGTCCCATTGTTTTGTCCATGTTGTATGTGGTGATTCACCCGTCTGTTGTGTATCAAATTGCCCGAGGCGAGCAGCTATCGTTTGGCGACAATCATTTCCTCCTTCGTTTGTGGTCCTGCGACTCGCTTTTGGTCGCTTCTCCTCTGGGACGCGTCAATATGTTTCTTACTCGAATCGTCTCGGCTCTCGCCTTGCTAAAGGCCGCTCTCGCAAGCGACGCCTACGTCCCGGTGCACAAACGCTTCACCTACCATGTAGCTGTCAACGACTTCTCATACCTGGGGATGCTCTCGAAGCGCGACGCGTGCTCAGATGCCTTTGGAGATAACGCCCACAACTCCGTCTGTGATCCCGACATTACCCTTTGCTGTAGGAGACCCCCCAATGCTGTCTTGGAGCTCTGTGATGGTTGATACGGTGTTGTAGGTACTCGAGATGGGCAAGCATATCCTTCTTGCGAAAATTGGCTCGAGAAAGGGTGGTGTTGTGTTGGAGAGTATGTTCTTGTAAGGGCAGTAGACGGAGAAAGCGACTGACTATGTGAATAGCGGCAATACCGATAAATGTTATGTCGACCAAGGATCGGTTTGCGATGAAGACAGTGCCGTGGCGTGTACGGTTCTTGCGAATGGGACGGAAAAGGCCTGCTGCCCAAAGTTGACGACATGCGAGGAATCTGTACCTGCCAGTGAAAGTCTTGTTCGCTGCAACATCAACAGAAGCGATCTACTTGTGGCTGATGCTGGGAAGAAGGGGGAATCGCCCACAACGGACGTCTCTTTGACGACAGCAGCATCATCGACATCCGTTGAGGTAACTTCGTCGACGACTACCGAGCCCGAGTTCCAAACCACCTCATCGAAGCCTCCTTCCGACGATAGATCGAAGCCGATCGCTGGCGGCGTCATTGGCGGCATCGTCGTTGCGGCAGTGGCTGGCGCTTTCGGCATTGCTGGTCTGGTGTTTTGGCTGCTCCGACGCAGGAGAACCAAGTACGAAGCTGCCAACCAGTCACCGCCTCAGCCAACTATTCCGCAATACTATCAAGACCAACAGATGAAGTACCAGCAACGGCAGCAGGGCTACTACCACATGGGAGATCAGTTTGGGGGGTATACGTACGGCCACCAGCAGATGCAACCACAACCTCCGGCTGAACTCATGGATCAACGGCCACCAGTCGAACTGGACACGAGACACGGTGCATCATCATGACCGAACAATAATTTCTTGTCAGGGCACTTGACTCGGATGGTCCGCCGAGTTGATACTGCATCTCAATAAATCGCCGTGGAAGAACTCCAATGCCTTGACTAGTGCTGTGGCCAACTTGCCGACGGGCTGTGCAGATTGCCGACATGACCCATCCTCCATGTCATTCCCCACACAACCAACGCGTGGTCCCCCCCAAGCTTATCTCTGGGGTAAGGATTCGTTCAGTGGGTAACGAGTTCCCGACGCTCTGGTTCCCATCCTCCCCTTTGGACCACAACCTTTGAATGAAGAATGGTCTCTGCTCCCGCACTTCGGAGGAGGCGGCGTCGACGCGTTGCCGATGAGAATCGAAAGAGAGCGCCCCGAGCGTAAGAGCTTCGGCCTATGGTACCTCGGTCTGCCTTTACGCGACTAACACCCTCTAGATGCGATCGCTGCAAGGCGAGAAAGAGTAAATGCATCGAGTCCGTAGCTGGCGCATGTCAAAGATGCTCGTCGCACAACTTGCCTTGCAGATTCGAGAGGTATGGCCATGATGACATCACGAAGCCGACGTGCCTTCTGAACCCTGACCATGACTTAGGGGGAAGTCACCTCAAGATGCCACCGAAACTCCATCATCTCCCCAAGCAACAAACCAACGTGCTTCAGTTCATGTAGGTGCGAGTCCGGAGGAGAACATTGCCATCGATAGTCGTAAGTACTCAAGTCTCATGTCTAAATGTTGTAAATGCTCACCAGTGTACCAAGACCAGACCGAGAGAATCCTATGGCCTCGTTTCCTCTCACGCCTACGAGAGGCCTTCTCTCTCGACCCGCAGACAGCCCCCGAGGAACAGGACATGGTGGCAATGCAAGCAGTTCGTCACCATCCTCTCAGTTCATGAACTAACTGGCTGACCAAGACGAGCATATCACCCGACCTACCGTACTCTTACCAGCTGAGCTCTCACGGTTACGAACTGCTATAGACACCTTCCCACCGAAGCCTGTGGCTGATTTCCTCCTGTGGGTTTGCATGAAGCATGCCGTCGACATCTTCTTTTACTTTGATCAAGCTCAGCTTTTGGCTGATTTCGATCACTTCTATGCCGATCCAACTTCACACTTGCGATCCGACTCCAGCTTTGTCTGCCTCGCCATGGCCGCACTTGCACTTGGGAGCCAGTGGACCTCACTTGAGCGACCTGAAGGATCAATGCTAGGCCCGAACCAAGAAGAGGGCGATCCAGGACGCGTCTTTTATAGCCAGGCCAAGACTTTGATTCCCGACATCATTGATAAGCCCTGTCTACGGGCAATACAGGCCCCATTCATACTCGGCGTTTACTTGATGCCAGCGAGTGCCATTGGATCGTCATATGTTTACATGGGCCTCGCATTGCGTAAAGCTCTGGCATGTGATCTTCATCAGAATACCGACGACCAGACCTTGGACGAGCGTGAGAGAGAGATTCGTCGCCGTTTGTGGTGGTCAATATACTCTCTCGAACGGTGAGTGCCATTCCCGAACTCAACTCAACCCAACCCAACAATCTAATTGTCTGAGTCAGCTGTACAACTGTCAAATTAAATCGCCCTCGATCAATAAATGCCGATATCATCACTGTGCCTCTGCCGTCTGCGATGCCGTCAATAGATGGCGAACAGGTCTTTGACAATGTCCAACACCAAATAGCATACGCGAAACTGATACGGATATTGGATAGAGTGGCAGAGCCAGGGTAGGTCCGCAAGCCAGTTCCTTGAAGGAACAAGCTGACGGCGAACTAGAGATTGGTTGACAGACGCAACGAAACCGACTCGTTCAGCCAGCGCAGAAGCAGAACTCAGGCAATGGAAGAAGAACCTGCCACAAGAATTCAAACTTGAAAACATCCACCCTAGGGACTCGAGCTATCGCGCAGTCTTTCACCTATATCTCAACTACTATTATTCTTGGATCGCCATCGGAAAAGTATCCCTGGTCACGGTTGCGAGAGCTAAACTTCGCTATCACCTTGGCCGCGAGTCGCAACAACTCCAGGTTGACGAAACCGTCGAGCAGCTATCCAAAGCTTGCGCCAAAGCTGGCAGAAAGCTTCTTCAGCTCTTCGAGAAGTTGACCAGCACAAGAAACATCACACGATTCTCCTTTACAGACTTCCAGGGCTGCAGTATAGCCACCATTGTTACCTTGGTCGCAGGCATCCTTGAAAGCGACTCTGCGTATGAAACCAGAGTCGCGTTCGGCCTAGATTGCCTTCGCAATATGGCAGCCGGCAATATGACGGCCAAGATGGGCGTAAGATTTGTTGAAGCCCTGCAGTCTATCACCAACGAGGCCATCGAGAAGCTAAACCAAGCTTCTCCTCTGGGAACAGGCCCGACAGCTGAGGAAGCGACTTCAGCTAACGAATACAACCAATGGGCCGAGTGGCTCGCAAAGCAAGAAGGAGCGCAAAGGGGCGATCTAGGCATGGCATTGGGAGGCTCTCTTGTCACGGAGCCTGTGGTTCCCATACCGCAGACAGAGATGTGGCCGATTTCACAGCAAAACGGCAGTGGAATTGCCGGATGGGATCCCACCGGACGGGAGCTGCTGACTCCAGTGTCCCTTGTGCCGCAGCTCGGCCAAGCAGAACCGGCTATGGCAAGGCAAACGCCAGTAGTGGACAATGACTTTATTTCAGCCATGTACAATGACGAGCAAACGTTCTTGATGGGGCTGACGGGTCTGGATGTTCTCGACTTTTCTGGTTTCTCTACTCAATTAGAATAATGGACACAAAGAAAGAGCCTATAAAAAACTGCTAACTGGTGAACATTATGAAGTCTAACGGCGTCACGTTGGTTATGCTCGTCACTTGTATCGATCTCTGGTGGCTACCTGGTTCCCAACATGTTATGCAAAGCCCGATGGACACAAATACCGTAAAGATTTACCGGACAAGAGCCACCTTTACATGACCCGGAAGTAAATACGTAATGAAAAGACTTGTCCCGCATTTGCAAGGAATCCCCAGACTTGCAACGTGGATAGCCCCAGATTCTTGGGGTACAAGCATCCTGGGGTGCATGAGACGGGCCCATCGGGAATGTGGCTGTCCATCGGCCCGCGATGCCCTCAGGTAACCCAATTCCTGACATGTTGTGCAGATGATCCTCATTGAGCACCAATTCGGAGTAATTCTTCCATTTTATCGATAGTCTCACTCATAGCATAGCATTCACCCTCACAGGGACGTCTGCATCTACAGGCAGTCCGCTCCACCGGCTCTTGTACACACGCCCATCCTTCATGACACCCAAAACATACTGCTCCGGCTTGTCAAATATCGTCACATCCTCCAAGGGATTCTTCTCCAAGACCAAAACATCCGCCTGCGAACCCTCCCTGAGCTGTCCAATGGTATCCTCCAAGCCCATCATCTTGGCAGGGTTGATTGTCGCGCTCTGCAAGATCTCGAGGGGAGAAAGCACCTGAGCGCGCAGGGCGAACTCGTGCGTCTGCGCAGCACCAAGCGGACCGAGCAGGTCAGTGCCGAAACACATGCTGACGCCTGCCTCGGAGGCGACCTTGAGCGCTTCGAGACCGGCCTTGAAGACTTGCGTGTTCTTGACCTGCGACTCGGGAGGGAGGTAGCCCTTCCAGCGCTCCGAGGCCATTTGGTTGTACGTGATGAGCGTCGGTGTCAGGTACACTCCCTTCTCGGCCATGAGCCTAGCGGTCGGGGGATCGACAAAGTTGCCGTGCTCGATGCCCCGAACGCCATTGTCGATGCAATGGCGGATTGCTTTGGTCGTGTAAGCGTGGGCCGTCACAAACGTGCCCGCGTTGTCTGCGCACTCAACCATGGCTTGGATCTCGGCCGGAGTGAACTGCAGGTGCTCCAGCTTGTCGGTGGGCGAAGACACGCCGCCCGAGCCCATGATTTTGATAAAGTCGGCGCCGCAGCGGATTTCGTCCCGTACGGCTGCCATGCACTCGGGCACGCCGTTGCACAAGCGGCCAAGGTTCCCGTGATTTCCACCGCAGCATTCAGACTGGTCGTGAGGGCTGCGCAGATCGCCGTGGCCGCCGAACTGGGAGAGGGCATGGCCGGCGATGAAGAGGCGCGGACCGGGGAAGACGCCGTCGGCTACGGCCTCCTTGAGGGCGAGCTGGGCACCGCCGCAATCGCGGACGCTGGTGAAGCCGCGATGGAGCATCTGGGCGGCGACGTAAGGCTGGCGCAGGAGATGGACATCGTTGGGGTTGCCAAAGGCCTTGGACAGGTCTGTGAAGCCCGGGACGGCGCAGAGATGGACGTGGGCGTCGAAGAGGCCGGGGCAGAGATAGCGGCCTTTGCAGTCGACGATTGTGAAGTCAGTGGGCAAGGGTGATGGGGTGGATGAGGAGATGGATTGGATTTTGCCCTGCTTGGTGGCAAGTGAGGCATTGGGGGTGATGGTGCCCGTCTTGACGTCGACGACGTTGGCGTTGATGAAGAGGTATCCTTGAGGGTCTTTGAGCAGCCATGGTTTGATGTCGGAGCCTGGGACTGGCGATGGATTTGATTGAGACATGGTTGTTTTGACGATATGGAGAGGAGTGAGATGTAAGGAGCAGAAGGGAAGAGTAATAAGAGCTAGTATTGGTGGTGAAGACCCAGGTACAAAGGGCTGGACTGATGTCTTTGGTAGAAATTGCTGAGCACATCGCCCTTTTTCAATGAAAATAATAAAATTAATAATGTCTCATACATGCAGCATCCTTTCTCTTCTCGTAACCTGCATCATGATAGCCCAATGGAATTCGTGAAACCATCCCGATGCTATCACTTACACGGCGTCGGCAACATGTCACTAATGCGGGGGATCGTCACGGTCAAGTTGCCGACGCCGAGATGTCGGATCGATGGCCCTGGTGTCGGCAACTTGGCCCCATTCCCCACAAACCGTTATCGAACTAGGAGCATCAGGCGAACTGGTTCCTCTTGCGAGATCGCATAATGTGACAGGACTATCTGGGGTGTGAGGAGAGAGATTCGCGGTTTCGGGCTTGGCAATCAACATATAACCAGGCGTTGCATCCCGCTGAAGAGAGAGGGGAAGAAGAATGTTGACATCGACGCCATCGCAGTCGAAGTAATACTGTTCGCTCGAACCAACAGGCCTTCGAGACTTTGCCTGTACACAACTCAACCATGGATGCTCAGATCGAGGCCAAGGCACCCCCGTCGGTCAACGATGACGACCACGAAAGGAAGGGAGAGATTGTCGAGTTGAACGAGACATATACCCCCGAGGAGGAGAAGGCAGTTCTCCGCAAGATTGACATGGTCATTCTCCCGTTCGTACGTTCATAAAAACCTTCCCCAAAGACACCTGCAAGACCGGCTAACATCATTGCAGATGTGCTTCACATTCTTCCTCCAGTATCTCGACAAGCAGAGCCTCAGCTACGCCGCCGTCTTTGGACTTATCGACGACCTCGGCTTGACGAGTTCGCAGTATTCGTGGTGCAGCTCCATCTTCTACGTCGGCCAGCTGGTTTCCGAATACCCCTTCATCTACTTGATGAGTCGGCTACCGTTGACCAAGTTTGTCGGGGCGACTGTGTACGTTCCTTACTTATCTACTCGTCCATCTACCTGTCCAGCTTTCACCTACTAACAACGCTTGATGCCAGCATCATCTGGGGCATCGTCTGCATGTGCCTCGCCACGCCTCGCAACTACGCCGGCTTCGCGGCCGTGCGCTTCCTGCTCGGCTTCAGCGAGGGCGCCGTGTCCCCCGCCTTTGTCACCATCACGTCCATCTGGTACCGCAAGGACGAGCACACGCTGCGCACCGCCCTGTGGGTGACGATGAACGGGCTCGCCCAGGTCATCGGCTGCCTGCTCATGTACGGCATCGGCAAGAACACGGCGCTCAGCCTGAGCCCCTGGCGCACCCTGTTTCTCGTGTGCGGCGCGCTCACGACGGCCGCTGGCGTCGGCTTCTTCGTGCTGATGCCCACCGGGCCGAAAGATGCGTGGTTCCTGAGCGCGCGCGAGAAGGAGGTGCTGTCGCTGCGCATGGCCCAGGACCGCGAGGGCGGTGATAAGATGAGCTTCTCCGTGTCGCAGCTGCGCGAGACGATGCTGGACCCCAAGGCGTGGGCCGTCTTCTGGTTCGGCGTGCTGGTGACGATGCAGTCGCCCGTGCTGACGTTTGCGTCGCTCGTCATCAAGTCGATTGGGTACTCGCAGCTGGAGACGATGCTGTACACGGCGCCGTCGGGAGCGGTGCAGATTGCCCTGCTGTGGATTGGCGTTGGGCTATGTCGCTTGTTCCCGAAGCAGCGGACGTTGGTGGTGCTCGCTCTGATCATCCCGCCTTTGATTGGAAATGTGTTTCTGATGAAGCTCGACGTGAGTGCTGGATGGGGTCTCATCGTTGCTTCTTGGCTTGTAAGTCAAACAGGTGCTCACCCTCGAGAGAGATGGTTGCTAACCAAGGACACTCGTACAGGCTTCGTGCATCACTGCATCAATGTCTATCCTCCTCTCCCTCTCGGCCTCGAACGTCAAGGGCAACACGAAGCGGTCCATCACCAACACCATGTTCTTCATCGGATACTGCGCGGGCTGCATTGGGTCTCCCCAGCTGTGGACTCACAAGCCGAGGTACCGGGAGGGCGTCATTACGGCGATTGTCACATGGTGTCTGCTATTCGTCGCCGTCATTAACTACCGCGTCTTGTGCCAGAGGGATAACAAGCAGCGTGAGGAGCAGGCCGGCGCTGGGTCTGGAGTTTCGAGGACTGAGGTCGTCTTGGATAAGCATGGTGCGCCCAAGACGGACTTGACGGATAAGGAAGATCGAGCTTTTCGGTATAGCATCTAGATTGGTGCATTAAGGATGTACCTGGTACTCTGTAGTTGTATTCGTACGTAGATGTAATCACGCCCTGCGGGAAACATATCTGAAGACGCCGAAATGTTGCAATGATAATAATGCACTAGTTCGCTGGTCGTCCGACAAAGAATCAACGGCTTGCTTTGTCGGCCGCCGCTACGATTTTCTGTTATGTCACATGCGAAGCCACCTGGACGCAAGTTCCTTTTTTCTTTTCTTCTTCACGATGGCGCCTCGATGAAACAGCCATGGCGTCCTGCAAGATGAGGCCCTCGGACCAATATTGCTTAGCGGAGAAGCGTCAGCAAGATGACAAGTGGGCCTTTGTTCAGCCCTGGAACCTTGGGGGCGGAGATGAGGTGTCAGATGAGCTAAGGAAGACTCGAGAGGCTGAAGAGTCATGGTTCCGGGGGGTGTCGGAGGGAAGGCTTGTGCATCTGACGGTGAGGCAACAAAGAGGACTAATAAAGATGTGCAGGGTAACTGTCACTCCTAAGGGAACTCTGAAGGTCGATCCTCGGCGGTGTAGAGCCGGGACTTGAGGCAATGCAAGGCCTCCACTGTTGGGGGATAGGGCTGAAGACCTTGACCTTTCTCTCCAAAAAACTAGGTAGCGATAGCTGGTGCGGTATGGTACCGAGTGTTGTCATCTCTGTCGGAGCAATGTACATCAACCACAAGAAAACTACCCATGCAACTGGTCTCACTTTAGAGCCATGGTCAAGCAACATGTCCAATGAATGTCGATATGCTCACTATATTGCCATTGGTGTTACGGATTGCTAGCATGGTAACCATTATACAGTCACGTATTATTAAGCCTCCCCTCATTATGCCGATTTGGCCATCTCACTTGCAATCGGCACAATACTCTGCAATATCATATCCTAAAACCTCAGTTAGACACCTCTCAAGGCTCGAGATGATGGGAAACTCACGAGAATTGGCTGCGGCGACAGCCACCATGTCAACCGAGCAAGAAAGGCATTCGTACCAGCCCACACTGTTCCAACTGTACCCCTCTCGACCTCTCGGACTACTTTGGTCGCATACTGCCTCGAGCTGATGGCGCCAGCTTGAAGCCGCCCGTCCCTGAGGCCGTAGATGAAGTCCCGGATCTTAAAATACCTGGAGGCCTCGGGTAGTTCGGCTCCGTGATAGTTGGAAAAGAATTCAGTTTTGACAGCGCAGGTAACAAGAGTAACGGTGCGAACTCCCAAAGGTTGAAGCTCGGCACGCCATGTCTCGCTGGCGATGGCAATAGCAGCTTTCGAACTGTTGTAGAGACCTGACTTGTCAATGACCAGTTGTCCGAAAGTTGAGGACCCGTACTTACTCATCAATGGCATGGCAAGGTATGCGTTTGCGGACGAATTGTTCACGACGCATCCTTTGGCCTTGATTAAGAGCGGAGCAAAGGCCTGGAGCATGGCCAACGGCGCCCAAACGTTGAGGTCGAACAATCTCTTCCCGTCCTCGATCGAAGCGTCTAGGGCTGGAACAATGGCACCCCCGCCGCTGTTGTTAACGAGGACATCGAGTGTCCCGTCGGTTTCCTTTTCGACGCTCTGAACGGCCGCGGCAATCGACTCCGAGGACAAGACGTCGAGGGTCAAAACCGTCACGTTTGCCGCAGCGGAGAGGGTACCTGAGATCTTTGATGGGCTCCGTGCAGTTGCAAAGACATGATAGCCCTTTTCATGGAAGACTTCAGCCAAAGCGGCGCCTATGCCACCAGCGGAGCAGCCGGTGATGAGGACAGACTTTCGTGGGGAGGGCATTGGATAGGTGGTGTTTGAGTGAACAGCGGGTGAATACTGCCAAGTACCATGATGGTAGATGAATACTCCATCTCTTTATAGAAATATTGATAAATGATGCATGCTTCTTGAGCAATTCAATCCCGCCTCCAAACACATCTTTGCGATAATCCGAGTACCTAACGTCAATTCCGTGTCCGACGTCCTTACCACGATCGACGCTATACCCAAAACTGCATACAAACGATGGTCTTGGCATTCGGGATTGGCACACATGGTCCAATTCGTCAGCATCATCACATGGACTCCTCAGGTCAGGTTCAAGCACTTATTGCGAACTCGTTACAAGTCAAGAACCAGATTCTTGACCAATGCTCAACTGCAAAGCTGATTCCTATCTCCTGCCACTATACTCGAAGCGGAATACAAAGAGCGTCTTGGCATTCCTCATACACCTGGCGGCCATCATCTCGTGGACCGCTTCGAGAGCAATTACCACTTCTGGCAAACAATCGGATACGCCAAGACTGGCAACATGTCGTCCATCTCGTCAGGAACGCCCCTTTTCATTGTATCGTCCAATGCCGAGAAAGCCGATCCAATCACTAGGAAGCTCATTAGAAGCCATGTGATGCGAGGAAAAAAGAAGCAAAAGGGTCGTCTTGACAAGGACCGTCGAACCGCCAGATCAAAAGCCAGGGCCGGCATCGATCCCGCAGCGCGAGTCAATCTGGAAGAAGTGGTTGAGATGTACACGTCACGAATGCCAGGGCGCGTCGGCTCGGACCTCTCATTTATCGAGTTTGCCGACGAGATGGAGCAGTCGATACTTCTAAGCATGGTAAAAGGTATGTTTTGCTTCCTGATGAGGCTCAATGTGCGGTAGCTTATTCGCTGTGGCCCAGTCTCAACCGTTGCGATGAAGGTCATCTACCCGCTACTAGCGGCGATTGGGTTCCAGGCAGACCACAAAGAACGGCTTTACCCTATTGCACGAGACGCTGTTGCTCTGCATATAACAGCGTTCTCGGTGGAAGGCTTCATCGACAGGGTCCTGCGCGGCCGGCACAAGATGGTCAACGTGGCGGCCATGCTGCATTTCCAGAAAGGATTGAGGCTTCTTCGCGAAAGGCTTCTAGGGGACGATGACGAGAACAAGATCTCTGATGGTACGATGAGCGTGGTCCTGAAACTGGCCAGCGCGGCGCACTTTGAGGGAGACTACGGGGCTGCGAAACACCACATGGAGGGCCTTCGCAACATGGTGGATCTGAGGGGAGGTCTTGGTGTGTTTCGAGGCAAACAGCTACACGTCGAGATGTTGAGGTAATCGGTGACGAACGCCCACGCCGATGAATGACAAATACTAATGCTTCAAAGATGTGATCTAGGGATCGCGCTGCTCAATGGCTCATGCCCTCTGTTTTTTTGCCAGCCGTGGGAGCCTCCAACTACATACCCCGAGGCGCTGCTCCCCGGTCCTGAAGATGGGTCGTTTGCCCAAGACAACATTGAGCTTCAAAACATGGACGGCGAGTTGGCGAGAGCCTGGCTGGTCATGAAGAGATTCTGCTTGCTGGTCGATCTCGGGACGCAAACGCAACGGCTGATGCGCCCAGAACTCATCCACGATGCGATGAGCGCCGTCATGTATCGCCTGCTCAGCATGAGGTTCGCCATCGGCTCAATTGACGAGACGGTGCGGCATGGGCTGTTGGCATTTTGTCATCACGTCTTCCTGCAGTGGCAAGACATTAAACTACCGTGTCGCCGCTTTCTCGCGGCGTACCGGAACTGCATTCTCAGCGTCGAGTCTATCGACGGGGTATCTTCTCAGCTGATGCTCTGGCTGTTGATGGTTGGAGCCATTTCCGTCTTCGACGTGTCAGACGAGGCGTGGCTGAGGGAATCTTTCCGAGGACATGTCGACAAGTGCCATGTGAAGACATGGAGAGAAATGCAGCGTATGTTGAAGTCGGTTATGTGGGTTGCATTGCTGGACGAGCACCCAGGGAAGCATATTTACAATTTGCTCTCGGCGGAAATGACGAGTTGAGGTGCGAGAGTTGGTTGAAGACTTTTTGGGGGCCAGATCGCCAACTAGCTGGGGCAACGTGTCAGCACGATGCGAAAATAGATCAATGCCACAGCAAAAGTCTCTTCTCGAGCTCTCACTCAAGCCATGACAGAAGATCCTTCATCTGACGGCTAGCAAGAGGAGACAAAGAAAGAAACGGTGAGAGTGGCGCATCTTCAGCCGCATCTTCATGCAGCCCCAGAGCAAGACATGTCTCAGCCCGGCAAAAACGGGTTTTTTTTTTTTTTTTTTGGTCAAGGTCGGGTTGCATTCACAAGGAAACTCGGTCGAAAGAGCATTGAGCTGGCAAGGCTCGGCCGGGTGGTCGTCGATTAACCTCAAAGCGGGTGTATCTTTCACAGAGCGGTGGAGGAGGCTACCAGCCCTAAGAGAAGCGGCCGTTCAGGCGTCAATCCTGCCTAGATTAAGGTCGCGTGAGTGAGAAGGAGTGAGTTGGCAGGCCTTTTGCTGGTCTGGTTCTCAGCTCGGAGACATTTTTCGTGCGCGCCTTACCTTAATATTAGACGAGATTTGACCAAGGTCCAACGTGATTACACCGAGGGATCGCGCCTAGTCGTAGATGCGACTTCAACGCAGGTGAGACAATGACGGACAGGTTTAAGCGACGGCGACAGCGCCACAAGCTGAAAAGCGGATGGCGAAAACGGAAAATGCTTGATGCTAGTTAGCGCGGTAGTCGACGGCGCTTCTTCCATTCTTTGAAGGCATTCGTATTCATGTGGAGAAGGCATAGCTGGTAGCATCAACGCAGAGTTTTATTATGCGGTGAATCGGAGACGAGCAAGAACTTGCTTTGGTGTGTAACTGTATCCGCATTCATCAATGTGCAAAAGAAAACGAGAGTACGAATATTATCCGTACACATACCATGGGAAAGCAAATTGGTCATGTGAGACGACAGATTAAGTGCAATGCTCTGAGACGATAGCCACGGTTTAGCATGTACACGTCCACTCCGTTGGGTAGTCATTCGGAACGAAAATATCTTTGGTCCAAGGCCGTCGATTTTGTCTTGATTCGATCAAGACTCAAGTCCCTGTTTGGAGGCCATTGACGGAATCTTCCTGTTGGTCTTTCGTAATAAGAGTTAGCCCTGGCTCAACTAACATGTGGATGGACCGACGGATTGACAACCATCCACCGGTGGAGGACAAGCAGATTCGTACTTTGCAACTAGTGCCATGAACTAAGCCAAAGCTTAGCCTTGAGCCTAATTTTGTCACTTCACCGGCTTTTGGTTGAATCTCCTTGTGTTGTTCCGTTGCTGGGCTGTTGTTGTTGAGGTCATCTCCATGCCTCTCCTTTGTGCTCATTGCAACCGTCATCATTCCGCAGTCTTACTCTATCCCAAAACACAAGCCAAGTAATAAACTCCATCATGCACCCTTCGGAATTGGTTGTCGTAATATGCATGCTCGCTGGGGCTCTTTGGGGGCTGTGCATCAAGAAGCGAATTGGATTCCAGGGGCATCTGGTGGATCCCTGAATTTGATCAACTCCTTGACTCCGTAGAGTCTGGACGGGTGCGACGGTCTCCCCGTTAGCTTTTCCATGTTTCCTTGTCTGTTAAGACACGTCAGGATCATGGATGCCACGGATCGCTCTCATCTCGTCCACGCACCAATCACAAAGGTCCGGAGAGTCATCCTTTGCCGACTTGAGGAAGCCCAAAGCGCGCTGTGGCGCCTGTGTTTATTTTGTGTTATGTCTGTGTGTTTGATCTCAGGTTCAGGCCTCGCCTCGTCTCATCGAGGCAAAAGATATTCGTACCTAGGTAGTATTTTGTAGTTGTTTCTTTTTGTTGACCCTGAGACCTGCATTCCATTCCAGATGTAACACAGAATGACGCTGAATGTGTCACCGCGCTCACCCCTTGAATCGTTTTTGGTACCTGTCTCACTTCCCAAACGCGGGGACGCCTTTTTCGAGGAGTTGGACGAAGAGGTTGCTCATCAGACCACCAGTTCATAAGAAACCAACCGGTGACTTTTCCAATGGTGTGTGTCGCCATGTATGTAAGCAGGCGACTCAGCCGCCATTATTCACAGTGAGCGGTTATTCTGCATTAATGAGTTGAGCAGTCACAACACTTGTCGACAACACTTCAGTGCACAATTGCCTTCTCATTGGAGGTGAATAAGGCCAAGGTGAAGGCGACCGGGTGGGAATCTGCACTAATTAGCCAACAAGCAAGCCAAGTCACCAACAGACGATCCGTGTAGACGCCACCCCTGATGCTGCCTTGTTTCATGTTTGTTCAGTGGGAATGCGGATGGGATGATCTGAACAGACGAGCATCATGAGTTGGCGAGATGACTCCAAGTTGTTGAGACTTTGGTATGGCGTATCTTACCTTACCTTGACAATGATGAGTCTTTCGGCTATGCGGAATCTTGTTGACTTGGTCGTCAATTTTCGTCCAGCTTACGAAACGACGTCTCCCGTGGCTAGTACACCAAAGTACCAAAATGCATCCTCGGATCCATCATCCATGCAATGCATGCACAGGTGTGCATTCGCCGTTATTTCAGGCGCCGGCCCGAGAGTCAGTCGCAAGGTACCAACGACGCCGCGGCCAGCGTCCCACTCCTCCAATTGCCCAGGCGGGCCCAGCCGCTACATCCAAGTCCAGAGTCAGAGTTTGTTCTTCTCAGGGGCATGTCAAATGGAACATGGCCAATCATGGCGGTTGTGGCCCTGCATCGTCCGGGGTATTTTCAAGCCAGAGGACACGAAGGTGGTGGCATCGAAAAGGGATGATGGATGGGTGTTAGGGAGGTCCATGGATGCGCTGCACTCATCGCCTGAAGGTTGGAAGCCCGCCTGGATGAGTACAGTACCTGATCGTTACAGGGGCTTCTGCCATTGGAAGCGATTACGGCACAGGGGACTTGGGGCCGGCATGGAGGTGGTGTGGTGGACTTGCGGGGGCAACGCCCTCGTTGGGTCTTGCTACAGTGGAGGCGTTCTAGCGTCTGTGAGAGGTGGCGCGGCAGTGAGACAGCTCCACTCATTTCCTAAATTGGGTGCTGCAGGGGCCCTCGACCCTCCCACCTCGTTTTTTTCTCCCCCTTCCTTTAGCTGCACCTAAACAAAGTACCAAGTACACACGGTCGTCGCGTCCTTCGGTTGTGAGATGTGATGTGAGCTTTGTGGAGAAAGAAGCTTCTTCATCAACCAGCTTCACTCGTTCTTTCATTCATCCTGTCATCAGGCGACAAAGCGGATTGGCCCATGTCCTTCTCTTGAGTCCTTGACTGCCGTTCTCTCCTTCCTTCTCTCTTTTTATATATTCCTTGCTCCTTCCCTCCTTCCCCTTGCTCCTGCTTACTACTCCCCGTCTTTCTTTCTCTTCATCCCCATTATTGATCGTCTCCTTTCCCATCGTCTTCACGTTTATCTGGGATTGATCACCACCTCCTACTCTTGGTTCCTCTCTTTGATCTGATTCACTCCTCCCCTCTTGGTAACCCTCCTTGGTAGTTACCTTTTGCTCTCCACGCCACCTGCTGGGCAGGACCTCGAGCCTCCTTTGAAGCTTTGTTTCCCTTTAAAAGCCACATCCTACCGCGCAACTCCCAAGCTCTCTATTAATCTTCTTCACCATGGCCGACGCCAATCCGGTTGGCACTGGAACAAACGTTCCCGGTACCACAATCGTTACTCGTCCCACCATGAGTACCATTGCCGACAATGATGCTCCTCAGCAAGAGAGGCAGCAGAACGAGAAGGTCGACCCCAGGCGTCTCGCAAGCCTCGATATTCCTGCGCTCGATCATGTCCGATCTCCGCCCTCTCCCGCTGTCGAAATCGACCCGGCCCTCTTCCGTCGCACGAATACCCTCGAAATGGAGGACTACTTCACCGGTCCCCGAGACATCGGCAAGCACTCCAAATGGCCTCTGTTCCTGCAGATGCACGGCAGCATCATCCCCAAGTTGATTCTCCCCCTGCTCCTTATTGGAGGTTGGGCCACTGCCATCACTGTCATTTCCAAGAAGGTCCACAAGCTCGATGTTGACTCGGTTCTGCTCACCATTCTGGGTTTCGTCGTCGGTTTGTCACTTTCTTTCCGCTCTTCCACTGCCTACGAGCGATATGCTGAAGGCCGTCGATTCTGGGGCTCCCTCACCCTTGCATCGCAAGCTCTCGGCCGCACGTTCTGGATCCATACGAAGGACGACCCGAACCCCGACCGCGACAACCGTGAAGTCATCATTGAGAAGCTCAGTGCCATGAACCTGCTTGTCGCCTTTTCCATTGCCCTCAAGCACAAGCTTCGTTTTGAGCCCTACTCCAACTACCCCGATATTCACCACTTGATCGGCCACCTCAACACCTTCGCCAAGAACGCTATTGACTCCAGCCCTGACCTGCCATTGAGCCGCCGCAAGAGCTTCTTCAAGGAGGTTGGTGAATATCTGGGTGTCTCCTTCGCTGCCAGCAACCCCCGAAAGGCCCTGAAGCGTACCAACCAGCATCTTGGCAACCTTCCCCTTGAGATCCTCAACCACATCTCCGTCATCCTCGACAAGTTCGTTTCCAACCAGCAACTCACTGTCCCCATGCACCAGACTGTCGCGTACAACCACATCACCATTATGAACGATGTCATGGTTGGTTGTGAGCGAGTCCTCAACACGCCCCTCCCCATCGCCTACACCATTGCTATCAGCCAGATCACCGGTGTCTACGTTGTTCTCCTTCCCTTCCAACTTGTCGGCAAGCTCGGCTGGGTTGCCATTCCCGCCACCGTCGCTGCCGCCTATATCATCTTTGGCCTCCTCTTCATTGGTCAGGAGATTGAAAACCCCTTCGGATTGGACGTTAACGATTTGCCATTGGAGAATTTCTGCGACCAGATTGCTACTGACCTGGATCTCATTTCGGCCTTTGATAAGCATGACAGTAGCAGCTTCATCTTCAATAGGAAGAACATGCCGCTGTATCCCGTCAGCTCCGCCTCTGCAGGCGATTGGATGAAGCGCAGCGATGAGAAGCTTCGCGCAACCATCAAGGAGAAGCCCAAGATTCTCTTTGACTGGCGCCGAAACGTCATCGACAGGCAGGAAGCCGAGCTTGCGGCCAAGAAGCGACACGTCTCTGTTAGGAAGCCTAAGGCGCCAGTCCCGCAGCCCAAGCCCGTTCAGATCCAAGACATTCCTGAGGATGATGAGTCTCAGGACTATGTTCCCCAGACCGTCAACAAAAACAAGGTCAGCCAGCCGCAAAACACTCCTGGCGACCATAATGTCTAAGGACTCGAGACCCTTCTCCTCTCGGTTATGAAAGCACGGCTAGCTTCATCTATTTCTCTCAGCTTCAGAAACGAGGCGTAATATAAAATCAAAATGGAGTATCAAAAATTGGCAAATATCCTCTACGTTATCCTGTTTTCGTCCTTTTAATTCCTGTATGCAATATAGTGCTGTCAAGGGTAGGATCAAGGTGGAAGGGGACTCGGTTTATATCATGGTGACAAAGGTTCAATATAGCGTGCATTTTATTCTATGGTCCGGATTATTATACATAAATACCAATTGGAATTCATCACGACCCTTTGAATCTTGCGCATTTGGCTCGGTGAAAACTCGGAGATGCGAAAATGGTTTGCTGCAGGAGATATGTGTAGCCCCAGAGGCAGGTCCTTGATTCATCAAGGCACAACCAACACATAGGTCTATTGTTTCGGTACTATACATATTCGTACATGGTTACTTTAAAAGTGTTTCTCTCTCACTCTTTCCTAGATCCCGTCTATCCGCTCTTGGGTCTCTTGGCATATATCTCTCAGTTTCCGCCAAGGAGATACAGCCAATAACGAACGATCTTACTGGCATATGCACATGTCACTTGACATAAGAAAATGAATCCATCTATGAGTTCTCACCGTCTTGGCTATCCTTGGCTGCCGGCTTATCCGGCAAATACCTACATCCAACGGTAAATGCAGCGGCAAGAGGAATCAGAATCACCCACGCCAGGTGACCGCCAAAGACTTGGCCTCGGACTCCAATGGCGTAGATGGCCGTCGTCGCTCCGGGCACCAAGGCTCTTATACCGCTGGATAGTGTCAGAGCGAGGGCGTTCAACGTGCCGAGGACGTGGGAGCTCGGTGATACGTCGTTGAGGGCAAGTTGTACGGCAATGAACGCCATGGCTACTCCCGGCGTCACGACGGCTACTATAGGCCCGATAGTCCAGAATGAGACCATGGCCGCGTGGGTGCCGCTGCGGAGAAGCTGGCTCAGGATGATATAGGAGAAGAAGAAGAAGGGGTACACGTTGCCGCAGGCCTTCATGATGCCCTTTGTGCCCAGGCGCTTCTGTAGCGCGGGAAACGCGAGGAGCATCCAGGCCGATTGACTACCGCCCTGAATGGCCATGAAGATGGAGATTTGGGGCGTGGTGAGGCCGGCGCCGCCGAGCGAGACGGGCGTGAAGAGAACCACGGGGATCAGCGCGGTGAAGGCAAAGGCGAGGAACATGACGTGGCCGTAGATCCAGAGCACGACGCCGACGCCGGGGGCTTTGAGAAGCTCCCATGTTGAGAGCAATGGCTCCTCATCGGCGTCTTGCTGGGCTTCAGGTGTCTCGCTGCCGTTGCCCTTCTTTTGCTTGAGCGTCTCGTTGAGCAGGAAGGCACAGGCGACGAAACTCGTCGCGGCGATGGCGCCGGTCACGAAGCCTGGCAGCGCGTAGGGATAGTCGACAAAGAATTGTATCTTTCCAAAGACGCGGGGATATTGCTCAGCCGGACTCGCAAGGACGCCGCCGAGGATAGGGCCCAGGAAGATGCCCATGTTGCCGAAGAAGGCGAACCAGCCAAAGGCTTGGGCCTGGGTCTCGGGCGTGCTGATCTCGGCAATCATGGTGCGGATGATGAGGCCGCTCCCGGAGAAGACGCCGGCGAGACAGCGGAAGAGGAACATCTGCCACAGCGACGTCGACATGCCGAACAGGGCGGGGCCGATGGCGGTGCCGGCCAGGCTGTACAGCAGCACGGGCTTGCGGCCGATGCGGTCGGCGAGACGGCCCCAGGCGACGAGGACGACCATCTGGGTGGCCGAGAAGAGCGACTCGATGAGGCCCGAGTAGAAGCCGACGTCCGACTTGGGCAGGTGGCCGTTGTCCTGGACCATCTGGGCGATGAAGGGGAAGATGCAGAAGAAGGCGATGGGCTCCGTCATGCGCGCGTAGCAGAGCAGGAAGAGCTGCTGCTTGGGCAGCGGCTTGCTGCGGACCTCCGCTGGGGGAGATGCATCGCCGCCCGGTGAGGTGGTTTCGGGCGTGCCGGAGGTGACGCTGCCGCTGGTGCTGCCGGGTGTCGTGGAGGAGCCGACGAGGGTCGAGGCTTCCGTGTCCGGGTCCGGGCCGAGGAGGGGAGTGGTCTCGGAGGGCTCATGGCTCCCCGGGCTGGGGGAGCGACGGAATAGAGCCGCCATGATGGGTGATGACACTGATGAGCAGAGCTTCGATGTTGGAGGATAGCTCCCTTTGTAGGTGATGTTGACTTGTAGTGTTGACCATCTATCCAAAACAAGGTGGGCGCCCGACGAAAGTAACCACGCAGTGCGGGAGAGCTCAATTGGCGACGTGTAAATGGCAAAATATGAAAAGGATGCTGCCAATGTAAGATCGACGTTGCGCGAACAATTGAATGCACGCTTAAGGTTATGTGGGGAGGATTGGCGTCGAAGACTACAGCCGCTGGTCTAGGGTAGCCGGCTTCGACCTGCCTGTCTGGGATCTGTCTTTGTTGTCGGTGCTATCCTGTCGAATTCTCTGTTAGTTTTATAGTTGAATGGGCATTTAGCGCTTACGGATTAGTTCAATTCATGTTGGCAAATGGGTTTGTTACATGCGATGGGTAGAACCTCTCCTATCGAGTTCTGGCGTTCCACTTGAGACGCAGTCATCTTGTGCGGGCATGAACAGGAATGGAAATAGAAAGCTTCTAAATAACATGTCTCTGTGCCTCTTGTCTGGTGTGAGCATCAGACGCGGTGGCCATGGCGAACATACATGCACTATGTGTATCATGACCATTCGTCAACTCTAACCCGCTAACCTGGTTGCACTTCAAAGACCAACCTCGTTTCATCATTCCTTTTCCTTGATAAGATGTCGAAAGTAGTCCCTCACAAAATACGCCGATCTTTTTGCCCATCTCGGCCTCTCAGGATTCTCAAAGTCAACCCACGTCACGCCAAACCGATCATCGAAACCCGCCGCCCACTCCCAATTGTCGGTAAACGTCCACCCGAAGTAGCTCTTGATGACAGCGCCCTCTTGAGTGGCCGTCGCGATCTCCGTAAGGTAGCCCCTGTAAAAGTCGATGCGAAACGGGTCCTCGAGAATGTCGTCCGGGCCTTTCGGCTTCCAGTCGTTTTCTCCCTGCGCCGTTGTGCCGTTCTCTGTAATATAGATGGGCGTTTGATACCGGTTCCAGATCCAGCGTATCGTCTTGCCCCAGCCCCAAGGCGTCGTGCGAAGCCAGTACGTATCGCTCTTGGGACCTCGACTGACACCCTTTGAGTTCTCGTCCAGCTTGTCAATGTTGCCCAGGTGGTCAGTGAGTTCCGGCGGGGTGTCTTTGTGTCGGACATAAAACGCAGAGTAGGAGTTCATGCCGTACCGTTCAGAGCTGCCAAGAACGAGTTTGCTCTCTTCGGGCGTGAACCGGGGTAGTCGGTCGCCGAGCTGGGCTCGCATCGACGCAGGATAGTCGCCCGTCAAGTACAACGGGTCGCCGAACCAGCCAATCTCAAACTCGCGTGCTCGCTGGGCGGCTTCAACGTCTTTGGGATCGTCCTCGTCCCAAGGCTCCGACCAGTTTCCGTGCAGCGTAATCATGACGTTTCCCTTCTGTGTCGGCTGAAACTTCTTCTTGTACATGTCGCACGCATACGCATGGGCGATCAACTCGGTGTGTCCGACAGTGAAGGGTTCCGTGCTCGAGTCGCCAACGTCGTTTCGTTCGCGGAAGCTGGACCGCGCCGGGGCGTGGACACCGGCGGCGTATCCGGCGAGACTGAAGACTCCAGGCTCGTTGAAGGTGATCCAGTTCTTGACGCGGTCTCCGAATCGCTCGAAACAGACGCGAGCATAGCGGACGAAATCAGGAACGAGTCGCTCTTTGTCGAGGAAGCTGCCGTAGCGGTCCTCGAGAGCTTGGGGAGTGTCCCAGTGAAACAAGGTGACAAAGGGAGTGATGCCATTTGCGAGAAGTTCGTCGATGAGGCGGTTGTAGTACTCTATGCCTGCTTCGTTGACGGGGTCGTCTTTCCCACCGAGAGGAATGATACGACTCCATGACAGCGAGAAGCGGTAGGCTGTGACGCCGTAGTCCTTCATCCGAGCGACGTCTTCTTTGTATAGGTCGTATGATCGCACGGCGTCATCTCCAGTGCTTTGGTCGGCTACCTTGCCATTCGTGTGGGCAAACGTGTCCCAGATAGACGGGCCTTTACCATCACGGTTCCAAGCGCCTTCTATCTGGGCAGCAGCTGTTGCATAACCAAATTGAAAGTCGGGAGGGAGCACTCCCTTCAACGTTGGGTCAAACTCCCAGGAGATGGTCATGGTGTAAGTGGTCGGGACTCGGTGCAGAGATGTGTGAGAATCGTGGTTTTACCAGAAGGGCTTCGCTCAAGGAATCCATTTTCAAAGTCGAGAATTTACTGCCATAGACGGACGTGGCTATATCTTCAACATTTTCCCAGTTGCTATTACTCCCGTCAGTCCCGTCGTGCCATGATGATCCCCACAGCACCCCGCGCTCACGATGCGGGGTCTGGATGAATTGAAGCATTGATTCGTGGAAGTTTGGGATCTCTGGACAAAGTCGTCGGATGGCAGGGCCGACGAAGCGAGGAACGGATCAGGTGACCTTCATCAAGTGCCATGGCTCGACTGACAGCACGAGGAGGTAAGGAAACATGAGTGAGTTTCTGAGGGGGATGAGAGAATACCCATCATGAGGGCAAGGCAAAGCACAGCAACACTCCTGTGGCCCATTTCGCCGGTCAAGCAGTGCCAATGTGCACGTCTGTACACCCCGTTACTCTAAAAGACCTCATGACCTCACCGCCATTGATATCAAAAGCCCGGAGGCATCATCCCGAGTCGCCAGCCTCACTGGGCGTTGTGGGCCAAGGACGGTAGAGGAAGGGACTGGAACTCGGGAAGCGACCCTATTATCTGAGACTCGTACGAGTGAAATGTCTCAGATGAGAGCACAACTTCAAGTGAGCACGCCAGGTGCGTGAGTCTGAGTTGGGTATCTCGCAAATCACATTATCACACCCCGCAGCTTGGACTGGATGTACAATCGCCCTCGCAGGTACTGGACATGACAGATCGGCCTTTGGGGGCCGAACGGAACGACCCAGGGGGGCGTGTGCTTTGGTTGCTGTTGCTTGTTTCCCCGTCCCGCCCGTGTAGGCAGGCAATGTGATAGATTATTCTCCCGTAGAACACGCCGTCGTCATCCCGCTACGGGGAATGAAATCAACCTCGATGCTCCGTTGAAACGGGCCATTCAGACAACTGCCGACGTGCATGGCTCTGAAGCCAAGGCTTGGAGGTGTAGCACAAGGGACACGAGGGATCATGGGCGACGTCGTTGACTGGTCCTTCGAACGCAGAAAGATGAAGTTCTAGACTTGCAGCCTGGTCTTTGCATCTGTACAGAGCCACCTCAGCCCAAGCGGAACGCTTCCTTTGGACTCTTTCTTTTCTTTGTCTTTCCCCTTGCCTTGGCCGTTGCACCGTGGCCAAACATAGAGAACAGAAGAAGAAGAAAAGAGAGAGAAAAAAAAGGACAAACAACACTAAGAGTGCTACGGGGATTCTGGACTCATTCTTTCTTTTCCCTTCCGATCGCCCATTAATTATGCTAAGACAGGGGTTCTTAGCTCAAGGGGCGTGGATAGCAGGCGAAAACACGCGCCCTGGCTTGCAAAATGCTGAGAGCGTCCGGACGCCAAAGTGAACAATCGCATGTCATCTGCGCAGCCCCCTTTCGACTTGCGATAAAAAAAAAAGAAGAGGCGCGACATCATCTGTGGCGTCTTCCGCCAAGCACGGATCTCCCATATACCGAAACCCAGGTTCGAGAGGGCGTCGATCAATGTCATGTGGGCTTGCGCCTAGTGCGCAATGGTGTTCACGATATCACTAATCATTAATGTGTTTGCCCGACTTTGACTGCGAACCATCACATACCATTGCACCCCTCCCCTTCAGGAACCCGCGTTAGGCGCTTCTCTGCTTGTTGGACTGACAAGGATCCTAAGGCTCGCAGGGAGGGAGCAAGAGCAGGGACCGTACGGACCACGCAATTGTCGTGCGCAGGCAGGTCACTGTCTTGTGTTACTGGACGTCCATTGCAGCCGTCCGTCTGGCCACGATCCCTACGTGCCGCCAGCTCTTTCGAAAGGATAACGTCGACCCCCGTACTGAGTCTACTCCCTCCTCTGTGTCCGTGTCTGCCTTGGTAGGTCGTTCTTCAGTCTTCCTATCCGAAGAAACTACCCTCTTCTGTATGCTCCACACAGCACAGTAAAGTGGCTGGCTGGACACGCAGAGTCTCACCGTCCTTGTCCTTGAATTTCGCCGTGTTATTATCATCGGTTTACCTATACCTCACGGATCACAGCTCGGCTCTTGCAGGGGGGGCGTCTCGTTCGTTGCTCGATCTTTTCCCTCTTCTTCTTGACAGCATCCTTCTTTTCTTTTCTTTTTCTTCATTGCACTTATTCTTTTCTCCCGTCTAAAAACAGTAAAGTGAACGGGCCGGTCAAGTTTTGCTGATTCAATTTGCTCATCGCAGCTCGCCCGGTGACGCTCGTGTGCTCAATCTATGGTTCGCTCCCGCGTGCCCTGTCCACCATCTGAAACCTCGCAGCTGAGCAGAGGCAGCTCTGCCCTTTTCCACACCTCACCGGAAAGTGACTTGGAACCAATGGGCCATTTTGACTGAGGCTGGCCAATACTTCTGTTTCTGCGACTTTCCACGGGCACGGGGTGAGTCGACGGCGTTCGAGGCTGTTTGAGGCAGACTGCTTGGGGCAGACTGCTTGCTTGCCTTATCGGGTGTACCTACATAATCAAGACGGAGGGGTGGGAGTGCGTTCATATTGGGATGCAAAGGGGTATATATCGAGCCTCTCGCCCAGTCATGAGTGCCTTGTCGAGAGAGCATCTTCTTGCCACGATATCATCCATTCAGCTTCGCAGCAACTCGACACTAAACCACCAACTTTCAGTTCTCTTGACTCTTTCAAAATGTCAGTCCGCGCCGATATTGGAATCCAGCCTCCAAAAAAGGTTCAGATTGGAGAGACTATACGCCAATCTGTCATTGTACGCTTCGATATTAGCTGCATTGAAGAGGGCTACTATTGCTTTGCCATGCCCGTTCTTATAGGAGCTTCCTCACACCTTCCTGAGAACGTACTAGTAGGAGGCGGTATTATAATGGCAACTTTGGTGCCGGAAGAACTAGGCTGTTCAGCCGTGTTCGTTGCTCCGAATTTCGTCATCACACACTCAGGAAAGTACAGGCTCAGGGTTGACATCTACAAAGTCGCCTATTCTGATCCCAACGGAGCAACACTTCTCGCACAGCTCACAACTTCTCGAATCTCTGCCCGCGAGGGACGAGCTCCCGAACATATCCCGAGTAAGTACAACCCCTATAAACATAGCAACCGACTTTTGACATTTCTGGTGTTTGTTTTTATAGCAAATGAGGAGAGGGCCTTTATAGATGCCCTAGTGGCTGCAGATGTCCCCCTCAACTAGCGGTACCCTTGTTTCATGTGGTGGAGGTGCTGATAGTTCGGACGACGGGACCCCCCTCCCCCCGGACCGTTGCACATCCCTCTCGGAGAGATACGTAGGTAGAGAGGCTAGCGGCCTAGTGGGTGCAAGTGATCTCGGTGCTTGGGCAGTTAGATGTGTTCCTGGATACAGGGCAGCAACTCGGAAAACTTGGCTACCAGGCTTGGCTTGAGACCAGACAACGGACCAGCATTGAATGAAGCGGTGGATCTAGAAACGCTCCTTAGCTACGTTGCTCTAAATCGAAGAAACTAGTCTGTTTTCCACCATTCCTGAAATTTCTGAACTGTCCCAGTCACTTGTCAAGCCTTTCACTTCTTCGGTGACTCATCTCGGTCTATCAAAATCATAGACATCTCAGGTCACTCACACAAGTCGCGGCCCCTCTTCCGGCCTGGCCGGTGTCCATCTGGCTACGTGCATTCTAGGCTGTTGTCCCCCGCTTCGCACACTGGTTCTACCAAAACCGTGGGTATATAGTTCCCTGGTGATGTGCTGTACTACTGTTACACTTGACTGATAGGGAATGCTGTGGACCCTTGGAACGTTGCCGGGAGCGACATGAGGCGGCCGAGTTCGTTAAGTCTAATAGTACCAGCCAGCCACAATAACTGCTTCGTGATCGACGAGAGTCGATGACATCCACATGTACGGATACATAGACACTCGCACAAGACCGGTTTTCATGCACATGTACTCCGTCGTTTGTCACCTAGTGAAGTCGGAGGCTATCCATTCCTACAGTTTATTAACTGGGAGTCGGTTAAACGCTCTGGCACGTTTTGCTCAGGCCCAGGGGTCCTTCCCCGGTGTGTGGCATAGTAATCATACACGCCATTTCCCACGTGGTTCTAGATCAAGTGCGCAATTAATACCAAATTGGTTATGGGTGTAAGTCTATGGAATGCCCTGGCCTGGAGTCGAAAACGTTGTCGTACCTCTCTGGTCGGCCCGAAGCTAACTATGTAGTAAATCAGCTGTCGGGTATAACCCACCATAAGCGGGATCTATGCAAGACAACGCGTGACCAACATTGACCTAAGGCATTCTGCAAGTCTATCAAGGGCGAAAAGGAAGTCGAAGTGGAATAGACGACAGCGAGTGACACGGTCGAGATGGGGGCCGCTGTCCCAAACCCGGTGCTGGGCTGCTAGTGCCAGCCACAGTTGACATGATGCAACTGCTGTTGGTCAAGCAAATCCAATAGACTACCACCCCAAGCGCGCCAGCCATTGTGGGAAATGGCCCAAACAATGCCTCGTCTCGTCCTGGACTGTGGCGCCGGCGGACGGTGTTGGAAACGGCCTGATTGGCCCATCGCAGGGCTTTATTCTAACCACAGACATGCTATTGGCTGAGTCTGTTTCGATCTGCTTGACCAGAGAGATCTGTGGAGATCAAGGCTGAAGATCTTGGTTGCATTCGCGGCCGGTCGTGGGGCCAGGCTTGCAGGACCATTCTGACTAGCGATTAACATTCGCCTTGATTTATGTAGGGATTGAAGGAAATTCGATACGACAACTCGCGTTAGGCTTCCTTCGAGACACGTTCTAGCCCGTGCAAGACCAGAATCAACCCGCGTGGGTCGAGCCAACTCCGTACCAAGCATCACATCCCCTCGGTATTATCGTACATTGAAGCTATCCACATTCTGCACCTACGTTGAAGACATAATGTTACCCCATGTACTTTGTACCGTTCTCGGAGTAGCCGTTCAGTATCTAAACTCCCCCATGCCAAACGAGGGGGAGGAAGGTTGGGACAGTCTCACACAAAAGCAAAGAAATGTCTATGCTTGATTGATGCTTGTTTTTGGAGCAAACATGCATATTCTCATCCACCAGCCATGCATTTTTCAATACTTCTCCCTTCTTGCCTGCCCAGATTTGATTGATTGGACGAGAGAGCCCCCGAAATATTTCGGAGCTCAACTCACCCCTTCAGCCTGGCGCCTCTTTCACCCCCTTCACTCCCCCTTGTCGTGGAGCCTGGACAGTACGGGTCCCGGCAACGCTGCCCTCTGATTCCTCCCGCACAGAGCGGAGCTTGGTTTGGTGGAAGTTGCTTGGAACCATTGGTTGATACTTGGGAAAGTGCATCGTGAACGACATCAACTGCCCGTGGGCGTGGTTGTAGATCTGATCCTGTACTCGGAGAAAAGAGACAGCTTCGACTTGCTCGTGCAGGTTCGGGGAGCCTGGCAAAGGTCCGATGGGAAGTGCACTCCGCGGAGACGGCGAATTCGCAACTAACCACTAAATGACCTCGAGAGCAAGGGATAGGAGGCATCCCTGACTCCGCGAGCCAGCCACAGGAAAGATGCCCCGTGGATCCCAAAGAGCTCATGAAGTCGACCAACTCGTTCACGTCCATCCCCCGTCCTCGCCCTCGTCCTCTAACACTCTGCCATTCTCAGCTCCTGGCCATCTGCTCGAGAAGTTCGTTTCTACCCTCTATTCAAGCATCGTCCGTCGAACCTTACGAGCAAACGGTCCTCTTGGCATCCCTTCACAACAGTCAGTTGTCCGACCATTCCTTTAGTGGAGAGTTTACCGTCCCCTCATGTTCGCCAAGTAGAACGGTTAGAACTTAGAATTTCGTTTGGAACTTTGGAAGCTGGACCCCCTCTCTGCTGAAAATGGGGGATCTGGCTCGAGGTTGAAGTAAGCTACTCAACCGTCACAGTCTCCGGATTGACGGGATGGGATATTCCTGGTAGTGTGTCAGGTAGACCGTTAGGCACTTAGTTAGTAGAGGGCCAAGAGGGTCAAAAGACGCCACCTGGGCTCTCTCGTTTACTGCTTCCGTCTTCCAATCATGCTGGCACGAACTCTGCTGCGGAGGAAAAGGGGGACTTGTGGATCTGGAGAATGCGGCTGATGGGAGCGGCCGCCTCAGCTGGACTCAAGCCTCAACAATAAAAACTGAGACATCAAATCAAGTACGAAGATCGGGCGATTCATCCACAGCTTCATGGCAATTTCCGAGCATCTGTGGTTTTTGCCGTGTGCTTTACTAGCTCTTGCGTTTCCTCTATGCCGTGTACAGGTGCCTTTGCAACACAAAATCCATCAAGGCAAGGAGTACGGTGGCAGATCTCTCAGTTCCCGCGAACGGGGGTAGATAAGTACTCAGAATATCGTTTCTGGAAACTCGAAATACCGCAATAATAACGTTATCCGACCAAAGAGTCATCGAGAATATTAAGCTAGCAATGCTCTTAGTTGAGCCAATCCTGAGACAGTCAGTCAGTGTCAAAGTTACTCGGGGCAGCTAGTAATTCAGTTGGCTAACCCAGCCATTCTCTACACTTATTCGACAGGAAAGCTACAGTAGTTCAACAGTCAAATTGTCGGTTGGAGAGTGACTGGGAGGAACTCATAGATAGAAACCTCATTAGTTGGATATGCTAAACTTATTTATGAAGCTGGTTTCTCACAAGTATTGACATTTATTATCATTCATTGACTGACGACAGAACCTAACATGGGGAACATAGCGATATAACAGCAGGGATTCCACCAATCATACCGAGTACCAGTATAACCAGCTTTCCTCGTATTAATTCAACTAATTTATAAGCGAAAACACTTAATTTAATCGTATTGAATACAAACAAATGCTAATAACACAGATATATTTCAGACAGGCACGTTGAAGTTAGCTACCCTAGACTAGTTGCTATAGACTTCGTTGCAAATTCTCCCCTATGTCCCTCATCTAGTTGCTTCCTCTCTTACGAAACACCTCGCCATCGCCAGGCATTTGGAACTCATGTTTTCAAGGCAAGCAAACCATCTCCACGTGATAATCATCACCATTCCGACCAGAAGACATAGACAGCTGAATCTCAACATGAAGTATTCCTTCGGATATCCTGGAGTCCTGGCCCTTTTCGCGCTCCCATTGAAGTCAAGCCACCAGAAGAATCTGTCTTTTCCATGCGGCCGCATGGAATGTCGCGCCGCCTAGTCCCATGAAGGCCACTTGGAGTCTGCCACTTGCATCATTGACCTCAAGGAAATATTTGCCGGTGGAATTGTAATAGCGGCTGGTGTAAACTGAGAGAGGACGCCAAGGATGCGATATCGTGCGGCTGTCAATCAACTCTTCGTGTACTTGAGCTATAGCCTGGATTGTATCTTTTGAAGTCGTTTTCACTATCTCACCGTATTTGGTGGCATTAAAGTTATTTTCTAGGACGGTTTCTACCAAAATCTGGCCGAGAAGCCTCCTTGCGTCAGTCAAGCCAGCAGAGTTGCCGAGCACAACAACTGTTGCCGCAGCTTCAGGGAGTAGCCCAACGTAGTCTACACTACTAGGAAGGCAACCTTGATGGTTTAGAAGGAGTTGCGAGGGAGAGTCTGTTCCAAGAGCAGGGACTTCGTAGGACGCGCCAAAGTCGACGTTGGCGGGGAGCTGGGCTCGATACCAACCAGAGGCATAGCTGTATTCTCGCAGGCTGCTGCTGTGAAGTCTGATATTACTCTGTAGAAGTTGCGAGACCAGCTTGAAAGGATTGCGCAGGCTTGGGTATGTTGTCTGAGGAATGCTCTGTAGAGAACGAGGAGGTCTCCGATGGAACTGCGCATGGCCTAATGGTTACGTCTTTGCCGTGGCCCCAGGTTGGGATCTAATAGGGCGAGCCGTTCTTCAGTGTAGCATGCGACTTGGCCGTGTTGTTGACGAAGGGCTCGCCGGCGTGAAATGTCCTATTCAAACTCAAGGGGTTGATGATGTGTTCGTGAAGAAGATCCACGTATTTCGAACCCGATACTTTCTCCAAGATTTGGCCGAGGGCCTCGTAGGCAATGTTATTGTAAGTGAAATTCGGTGCGTAGGGGGCTGACAATGGGGACGTAACTGAGAAGAGGAATTGCCTGCGAACGATCCAACATTGCCTTGGTCCCAACCAAACCATAGGTCGTCGTACAGAGTGAGTCCGGTTCTGTGGTTCAGCAGATCCTTGGCGGTGATGTTTGATTGGGCATCGTCTCTTTGGTAGGCGGGAAAGATGTGATGCAGTTGAGTCGTGAAGTTGAGCCTCCCCTCGTCGACCATCATGCCAACCATGGAAGTGTGATGGCCTTTGCCAAGGGGTAGATGAGGAAGCTTGTATCAGCATTTGGAGAGACTTGATTTTGGATGTCTTGACAGCCATAGGGTGCGTTGTGAATGATCTGGCCATGGTGCAATACTCCGACTGAGATGCCAGGGGCACTGGTGATGTTGCAGATCTGGACCAGCAGAGGGCTGAGTGCTTCTAGAGCAGACTTTATATGTCTGTAGGGCAAGAAATTGGGTTATTGGGTGTATTTTATTATGTCAATGAGCCTTAGGGGTGCATTTTGCGACCCGTTCGCTGTTGTAACAGCTTTCTCGTCGGTGTGGATGATGGTCAACCTTTTGAGCGTCTTGCCGCAGGGTACGATTTCCTCTCAACAAAGCGCCGACTCTTCAGTCATAGAGAGTGAGGGTTTCCTGCACATACACGGATATTCCATGCAAAAGAACTTTATTTGCATGTTGGTCGGGAAGTTGATGCATGCTACACGGGGCAGTCACGATAAGCCACGAATGCGCTGTACTAAGTAGAAAATGGAACCTCTTTGAGTTTGGAGGAAAGAAACTGACATAGTTATGTATCTAAACATGTAAGGCGACGTTAATGATAGGTCTTTAGGGCGAAAGTTGTATGTGATTCCCTTTGCGGCGACCCGAGCCGAGTTGAGAGTCCCTGAGCAGGTTGACGATGGGAATGAACCAAATGATTCATACTAAAGACAATATTCATAGCTTTATGCTTGCAACTAATTTATGCGAGTAATATCTTATGTTCTCGGTGTTTGTCGACCGACTTGTGGTCGACATCTTGGTACCTGAGTCTGTGGAATAACCAAAAGCCTCATCAAAAGACTTCATTCTGAGTTCCTTCTCCTAGAGCGCCCCATTAATGAATGTGCTGAAAATGGCACCGAAAGGTTTATTAAGCTCAAGTCTTTGTTCCCTAAGCTTTCGATGCTCCTCACAGGCGGTTGTGCCCAGCCCATTGCTAAACATGGCATACAAGGATATCTGTAGATTTAACCAGCACTCCCTATGAGAGACTGACAACTTCAACAAAGTAACTTAAAGTGAGTACTTGGGATTCACTAGTCAATCAGCCTCGACCAAAATAACCTTCATCATGAGGCGGCTGACATCTCCACTGTTCATCGCCACCGTTCATCGCCACACTTGGTCTTGTACAGGCGGCTTAGAAAAGTGCCCAGATTGGTTACAGGTAAGCCCCAGGTTGAAAACAAGTGTTACACTCAGCGTATAGTAATTTGGCGTGATTCTTGACACTGCCACTGGAGGTAGTGTTGCCCGGCTGAGTTGGACATCATCCAGCGATTCATCGTCTTCTATGTCGTGTTACGTTTGCAGTGTCGCTGCTCGCGCAACGAATGCCTTGCCACGCGCTGGTGTAAGGACTAGTAAGCTTCTTTCATCAGTAGTTGGAGAGGAAAACTGTGTTTGGGTGAATAGTCTATCTCCTGCATTTTGCAGCTACCCGTCCGTTGCAAAACAGCGCCTCAGGAAGGGCCGAGGCAGTCAACAAGAGTTTTCTTTTGATGAGAAAACTGTCTCGGATATGCCCTTCATTACTTGGCGACACAGTGTAGGGAGCGGTGCCTGCTCAGGGCATGAACCCGAGACACTCATGACCCGATGCATGAAGACGAGAGGTGCTGAACCGAGAGCACGGGTACAACTACTCCATGGAACTAGCGGTTAGGTACGGGTCGTTTGGTGTAATTGGCGACGTGCAACATACAGAACTATGTCGTGTTTACTCTGTCGCAGCAGGTAGGGAGCATACCGTCGTCTTGGAAACCTGTCCATGACGATGAGCCACGAAGATTTGGGCACCTGCGGCCGAGACCTCCGAGTGTGAGGCTCGTCGTCCCACTGATCCCATGGGGTCGTCCTTGTTGATCCTCTCACAATGCGTTCAAATTGGGGCAGTGTAATTAGAACGTGCGGCCTTGTACACGTGTCGAGCATCCGGCCGAGAAACGTCTTTTTCTTCGGAGACGGGATGTTTCTCTGAAAGGCGAGATGCGTCGGACGGCAACTGCAAAAACACGAGGTCCTTGCAGCTGGCTACATGCAGGTGTTGTGCATTGTTGGCTCGGTTTCAATTAAATGGGTCGTTGTTTAACGGTGAAGCTGTGAAGATGAGACGAGAGAGAACTCGGTGCCGTGCAACCTCCCGCAACAAATAGACTTGCTCGGAAGCTTGATGGAAGCTTGAACCGTGCTGGTCCGGTCAAGGAATATCCCTGCTGGACGAGAAACATGAGGCCCAGACCAGCATCGTGTTTTGTCGCTGTGGGAACGGTCCACTGCGAAGAGAGGCAGTGAACTTGATCAACGGAGGAGGTAGAGTAGATGTTTAGTATCGAATTGGACTGACTGGAGGCCTATTCGTAGGTTAATTGAGAAGGCGATTGATAAAACAAACCCGAAACAAGAAGGCCGTTGAAACTTATCGAAGACCATCATGGGCACTTTCGTCGGCTTCATCTCCGAACTAGTTCTTGGCATTGGTAGGACTCTCTAGCAAAAGTCCTAGTTCCTTGGTACGTACAGAAGACCTCGCGCACAGATGAATTTGGCTGTCTTCGCATAAAGGACCCTTTGCATAGCCCATCTTGATCAATCTCAGTCAATTGATCTCCACAAACACATGCGACACCAAGTTACATACTTAGACAACAACAAGAATGAGCCCGAGGCAAATGGGGTTCAGGTTCAGCTCGGTAGTTAATGCGAACAAGTGCTTGTCGCCTTGTACACTTGTGATTGCGCCTCTTGCAAAGGGATAGGAATGCTGGAAGTGCTCAATAGGATTCTCAAATAACTGTCCTCACGAATTCACCGCCGCATCTGCGCCTCCGTTAGTCTTTTGCCCGCCAGCGAGCCAAGACTCCAAGAGATGCTACGCATAACTCAAGGCCCCCCCGTGGTCTCTATGTTTAGCACCCAGACCACCGCACATACGCCGTCACAATCGGCTTACATCTCGCGGGAGTCAGACCTGCTGTCAAAAAAGCCCGCGGGGTGCCTGTTGATCGAACACCCTTGTTCCCATAATTAATGTGAGGGCCCCTTGTGCGCTGTGACGGCATGACTGCCGCTCCTCATCCCGGTTATTCTGTCTGGTGCTCCTGTCTGCCCGTGGTTGGAACTTGGAGGCCCGATGTTCGCTGCGTTAGTGTAACTTTTCTAATTTAGCTTCTTCCAAGAGTCTAAACAGAACCAATGGTTCTTGGTGTCTCGGAGAAGATCGTCAGGGGAGGCTATTTATCCGCCGAAGAATTGTCGAATCATGGACAATGCGTGCCGAGCCGCACACAAAGCAATCGTACGTAGACAAAGCAGTGATTGTACTCTGCTTCCACGTGTCTCACCTAAAAATGCAAAAGAAACAGCCTCTTTCTGGCCAATGATTTCTCGTTTGTTGCCCCCCCGGTGCAGTGCCCCTGTAATCTCTGTCGACATTTTTCTTGTGTACGAAGCAGTACGTGCACCTCTCGCACTCAGCCTGTCGTCCCAGCATCCATCCTTCGGCCGTTGTCCTGCTTTGCTGGCTTCGTTTGCCTGGACCTGGTGCGTGGAGAAACTGGGCTTGGGCTCGATGGAGAGACGCCCACACGCCCCATCTTTCTTGTTCCCCCGGTCTTCCGAGAGAATGACGATGGGGAGTGAGCCAGGGCAGCAGGGCGAGAGCCATGGATGGAGATGCTTGAGGGGGGCTGTGACTGGGATGACGCTCAACAGCGATGATCGAGTATATAGTAGTTAAATGACCCGCCATGCTGCCTGACCTGAGCATTGGATCTCCATTCTTGTTTTCATTTTCTTCTCTTCTTCTTCTGGAATATCAGTTATTGCATTTTTTGGCTGATAATTTCTTTCACCATGGTGCGTCTCGGCTTGGTTGTGTCGCTCTTTGCGGCCGTGGCCAGCGCCGTTAGCATGGACAAGGTGAAGGCCAAGAAGGGCTTCAATCGTCTGCCTGGTGCATACATTTTCGAGTTTGACGATGAATCGGTAAGTAGCACTCAATTGTCATCAACTACTAGTCAGTTCGGCTAACACAGCCCAGGACCGAACAGAGTTCTTTGAGAAAGCCGCTGCCGATGGAAGTACGAGGATGGAATTTGACTACAAGCTATTCAAGGGTGCCTCGATTCAGTTTAAAGACCTCGCAAAAGCAGAGGATTTGGCAACAAAGATGCTTGATCTTCCAGTCGTCAAGAGGTTCTGGCCAGTAAAGGTGTATGGCATGCCGGACCCACGCATTGAATGGACCGGTAGCCGGGATCAGGAATACTCAGCCATCGAGAAGCGTTCAGCATACGATACGGCAAAGGATACTTTCTCGCCTCATGTTATGACACAGGTTGACAAGTTGCGAGCCGAGGGCTACACCGGAAAGGGTGTTAAGATTGCCGTTATTGACAGTGGTGTAAGCGGACGACTCCCAGCTCTAGGATACTAAGTCTGACCTCCTACCATTAGATCGACTACAAGCACCCTGCTCTTGGAGGGTGCTTTGGGAAGGGCTGTCTTGTGGCTGAGGGAATTGATCTTGTCGGAGACGACTACGACGGCTACAACGAAGCCCAACCGGACAACGACCCGATGGATTGTCAAGGCCACGGAACCCACGTCGCCGGTATCATTGCCGCCCAGGAAAACTCAATGGGCTTCACCGGCGCCGCTCCAGACGTCACTCTCCACGCGTACCGTGTCTTTGGCTGCGACGGCGAAGCTGGAAACGACGTGTTGATCGCCGCGTTTAACAAGGCTTATGAGGATGGCGCGGACATCATTACTGCGTCCATTGGTGCCCCTGCCGGATGGCCCGAGGAGGCCTGGGCCGTCGCCGTCTCTCGTATTGTCGACAACGGCATTCCTTGCACCCTGGCTGCCGGCAATGAAGGTGATGTGGGTATGTTCTATGCTAGCACGGCAGCAAACGGCGTCGGCGTGAGTGCCATCGCCTCGTTCGACAACACTAAGACCCCTACTTTGCTCAACGTCTCTCACTACACCGTCGATGGCAAGGGTAACCACGAGTTTGGGATGGTTGCCGGCACCCCTGATGCCTGGGCCGACGTCAAGCTGCCTCTGCACGCGACCAGCTTCAACACCAACGCCACCAACGACGGCTGCACAGAGTACCCCACGGGCACCGATCTCAGCGGCAAAATTGTGCTCGTTCGCCGAGGAACGTGCACTTTTGTTGACAAGGCCTCCAACGCTGCTGCCGCTGGTGCCGAGTATCTCATGGTGTATAACATCGAGGGTGGCGCCATGGCCATCGATGTGTCGGGCGTTACGGGCATCAAGGCGTCAGGAATGGTGACTCCTGAGACGGGTGCGAAGTGGATTCAGCTGCTCCAGTCGGGCTCCAAGGTTGTCCTCAACATGTCCAGCGGAAACGAAAAGGTTACCCTGATCGAGTCAACAAACAACGTCACGGGCGGTGCTCTTAGCACTTACACCTCCTGGGGCCCAACTTGGGAGATGGACGTGAAGCCGCAGTTTGGTGCCCCTGGCGGCAACATCTTGTCGACGTATCCCCGAGACCAAGGCAGCTATGCTGTGCTCTCGGGTACTTCGATGGCCACCCCTCTCATGGCCGGTATCTTTGCACTGATTTCTCAGGTCCGCGGTTCTCTTGAACCGGAACTCATTGACAACCTCCTATCAGCCAATTCCAACCCTCAGCTCTTCAACGACGGTTCAGCTTATTATCGCTTCCTCGCTCCCGTGCCGCAGCAAGGCGCAGGCCTCGTTCGTGCCCACGATGCTGCGTACGCCAAGATTCTCCTGAGCCCGTCGAGCCTATCGTTCAACGACACAGACAACTTCGTCGAGTCGCGTAACTTCACCCTCAAGAACACGAGCAAGAAGCAGGTCGAACTTGACATTTCCCACGTCCCCGCCGTGACGGTTTACACGCTTGCCTCCGGCACCATTTACCCCGATTCGTTCCCTAATGAATTCGCTTCGCAGCAAGCCACGGTCAAGTTCAGTGAGAGCAAGGTCACCATTGGCGCCGGAGAGAGCGTAACGATTGAGGTTCTTCCTACTCCCCCTAAGAACCTCCTAGGAACCCGTCTTCCTGTGTGGTCTGGCTTCGTCGCCATTAATGGAACCGATGGAACTTCGCTGTCTATCCCGTACCAGGGCCTCACGGGTTCATTGCACAAGGCAACCGTCTTGGGCCCCCAAGACACCTGGATCAGCAGGTCGGACGACTCGACGCTCAAGGCTGTGCCCGCGAACACGACCTTCACACTCCCGAAGCCCGGAACCATGGACAACCCAGCCGAAGCAAACACGACCAGCAACGTCTTCCCCCAATTGGTGTGGTTCCTCGCCCTTGGCTCATCCAAGCTCCGTGCGGACGTTGTCCCTATCAAGTCCAACTTGACCTCGAACTTTGAGACGCCCAAGAACGGCAGCGTTGGCCAGGTTGTCGAGTTCCCTATGATGTGGAACCCAATGGCCACCAACACTCTGGCGTGGACTGGAGAGCTGGCTGACGGGACGTATGCGCCGGCGGGTATGTACAAGATTGTGTACCGAGCCCTGAAGATCTTTGGAAATGAGAAGAAGACGAGTGATTGGGATAAGGTTGAGTCGCCTGCTTTTGCTATCAAGTACGCGTAGGACACGTGCGAGGATACTGACTAACGGGCATCATCAACTGGTTTGGTTGGGCAATTTCTTTTCATTGGATTGGACGGCGGTATTCTCTCAAAGCCCGGGATGGCTGGTGTATTGTTTTATAAGAGAGAGACGGTATATACAGCATATTGGTTCTATTCATAAGCATAGGCATAAGGTAGGCAGGGCTTACCGTAATGATTCGGGCTACTCAAGCATATAGAAATCAGATAGGAGGCGAATTGACAAACAGTTCTGAAAGAGATTTTTCCGCGCGTAACGCATGAATTCTCTTGAAATGACTGAAACAGAGCAGCCACTGTCAACCCCCCCCCCCTTTGCCTCCTTGGTTAGCTGGCAATGGTAGGCATTGAAACAAATTGAAGCTATCATGACGAGCAATGCGGGGCAAGGTCTTCGCTAAAGGAGGGGTAAATCCATATCACGGAGCTCGGAGAAACGCGGCCCCGCCTTGCCCCGCGCTAAAACTGGCCATTCTGGGATGCTGAGGACTTGGGCAGGCGGAAACAAGCTCTGCGCTGCAAGACGCATGGAGGAAAGAGCCACCCACAGCACAGCAAAAAACCCTTTGCCCACTTGAGTCACACACCACTGACTCCCACTTCCGCACGCTGGCGCAGATGCTCTCGCGCCGCTTCATTTGCTCGTCCGATTTTCTTTCTTCTCCTCTTCTTCGTTCTTTTGGTTCTTCGACTTCTTCCGTTACGCCTTCTCGAACGTTCTCGACTGCCCAACAACGGTATCAATCGCAATATCAACAAAGAGCCTCCCTTCGTCATCGCTGCCGAGCCTTCTACTCCACAAACACCGTCATGGCTTCAGTCGACGCCAATGCGATGGCCACCCAGCTCGAGGCCCTCGGCCTTGACAAGGTTGAGCAGTATAAGAACTGCTACCCCGAGACGAACCCTGTCGATATCTACCGCTCCCATATCACCACCTTGATGCACCAAGTTACTGGCGTTGATACATCCATCATCTATCCTGCCGTTCAATGGACCCAGTCTCTTGACAAGGGCGATGCTATCGTTGCCGCCCCTGCTCTCCGCGTTAAGGGCAAGAAGCCCAATGAGCTCGCCCTGGAGTGGATTGCCAAGGTCAGCTTAGCTGGTAGATATTTTGCCATTGAATCAGTAAACTGACATATACGATAGTTCCCCGAGTCGCCCTTGGTTGAGAAGCCCGTTGCCAACGGCCCCTTCATCTCTTTCTTCTTCAAGCCTGGCCCTCTCACCAAATTCCTCGTTCCCAACATCCGATCCAAGGCCGACACCTTTGGTCAAAACCCTCACAATGGCCTTAATGACCCTACAGACCCGAGCTCCGGCAAGAAGAAGATGATTGTCGAATTTTCGTCCCCCAATATCGCCAAGCCTTTCCACGCCGGCCATTTGCGAAGTACCATCATTGGTGGTTTCCTCTCCAAGTTGTACGAGGGTGCTGGTTGGGATGTTACCCGAATCAACTACCTTGGTGACTGGGGAAAGCAGTACGGCTTGTTGGCGCTGGCTTGGGAGAAATGGGGTGAGGAAGAGGCTCTTCAGGCTGATCCTATCAACCACCTCTTCAACCTCTACGTCCGCATCAACCAAGACATGAAGGTTGAGAAGGACGAGATGGATGCGAAGAAGGCTGCTGGAGAGGATATCACCGAGCTTGAGGCCAAGTGCCTCGACGAACAGGCCCGATCTTATTTCCGACGCATGACTGATGGTGATGACACGGCAGTTGCCCTCTGGCGACGATTCCGAGACCTCAGTATCGTTCGATACAGGAAGACATACGCCCGACTCAACATTGAGTTTGATGTCTATTCCGGAGAGTCTCAAGTCCCTGAGTCTGACATGGAGAAGTCCGCCAAGATCCTCGCCGACAAGGGCATTTCAGAGGACTCCAACGGTGCTGTTTTGATCGACTTCTCTAAGCATGTCCCAGGCAAGGCTGGAAAGAGTCTCGAGAAGGCTGTCATCCGGAAGCGCGATGGTACTGCTCTCTACCTGACCCGAGATATCAGCGAGCTCCAGAACCGACACGACAAGTACAATTTTGATCACATGATCTATGTTGTGGCTTCCGCCCAGGACCTGCATCTCAAGCAGCTCTTCAAGACTGTTGAGCTTATGGGCCGTGAGGAGATTGCCAAGAAGTGCCAGCACATCAACTTTGGTCTTGTCTTGGGCATGAGCACCCGAAAGGGCACAGTCAAGTTCCTCGATGACATTCTTCGGGATGTTGCCGAGACAATGCACGAGGTTATGAAGAAGAACGAGAGCAAGTACTCTCAGATTGAGAATCCCGAGGCCGTTGCCGATATTCTCGGTATCAGCAGTGTCATGGTTCAGGACATGTCTGGCAAACGGTTCGTACTAGCAACCCCTCATACAAAACGTGCTTTACTAACAATTTTAGAATCAACAACTACACCTTCAACATGAAGGCCATGACCTCATTTGAGGGTGATACTGGTCCCTATCTCCAATATGCTCACGCTCGTCTCTGCTCCATTCGCCGAAAGGCTGGCCTCAGTGACGAGGAGCTGGCGAGCGCTGATCTCAGTCTCCTGAGCGAGAAGCATGCCACTGATCTTGTCCGCATCCTCGCCCAATGGCCCGATGTTGTCCAGAATACGCTCAAGACCCTTGAACCTACCACCATCTTGACCTACCTCTTCAAGATGACTCACACCCTCAGCTCTAGCTACGACCATCTCCGGATCGTCGGCAGTGAGAACGAGCTTCAGAAGGCCCGTATGGCCCTGTATGATTCAGCCCGAATAGTGCTAAGCAACGGCATGAAGCTTCTGGGCCTGTCGCCCGTGGAACGGTATGTTTATCCAAATCCTAGTCACCGACGAGAGTGCTAATGATGAGTAGAATGTAAGCGGATAGAATGTCGGGAATGTCTGGACAAGGTCTATGAAATACATCGACATATCTGGCGATGATTCATGGGAAAACCCGGCAATGTGTTGAAAATAGACGAGAGCATGAAAAAGTGAATTTAATATACCCTACTAACCCACTTCATGCTCTGATCCGGGCCTTGGCTCTTGATTACGCGTTACCTTTATCCAATACCCGGAGCTATGTGAGGCTTTCCTACAAGGGATACCTGTAGCTTGGTTTCTGGCCCTTACCTTGGGCTAGGTGCCTATTTAGTTGGCTCGTTCTCGTTGCCGGCCATATGGGCGTTGTACGACTGTGATAACTGACGCTTTTTTTGCTGGCCAACTGTATTCGGCAACATGAAGTATGGCATTTACAACAATTGAAACACCACATTATTGTACAGGTAGGTATCCAGTGATAAGACGCAATTCGGCTTCGTCCCGCCCCTGTTGAACGCCGACCCCGGCGCAGGCAGGCGACTGCAACCTTGACAGCACGAACATATTGAAGGACGGGCCACCATCAAACCACCAACCCGTGACAAGGGTTGTCCTTCAACGGATCGGTTGAAACAGCCACTCACATCCTTCCTATAAGCTATCGTGTGGCTGGTGCTTGAGCATATCATCCGGTTGTGACTCTAACCCTTGGGCTTGCATCAGAACATCTACTTGGCCGACTGTTGGATGCAGGGGAAAGGAGTCATGGCACAAGGTAGTAAGTAGTCCGAGGCAACGTAAAACCGCCTGCCAGGGCTTGAATGCATCGTTTCCAGCTCGTCGGGACGGAAATGCTTCTCGTTTTAGGAGGAGGGAGTATGGTGCGTTTAAGTATGTAGGCACGCAAGACGGAAGTGGCATGTTCAGGTGGAGTTTGGGCAGAATGCCATACTTTCGTACAATGTAAGACGACTTAGGGAAATTGATGTTTACGTACGTAATGAGGACGGAAAGTGTACGGCGAATTGTCGGCGAAGCATCAAAAGGCGAAGCGTAAGTCAAACATGGATATGGCTCCTTGTGGATAGGAACAGGGACATGGAGTAGGGTTGCGCCAAGGCATGGGGAGAGATGCAACGTTGAGCAGGCGACAAGGGCGAAAGCGAGAGAAGAGAGAAAAAAGATTCAAGAGGGGAATACAGGCGAAGAGGCGGAGGGGCCCGGGCCCGAGGACAGGGGATCTTGGAGACGATGGTTTCGAGTCTATTTGTTATTACGGAGAAACAAGACGGGAGTGCCCAACTTGGCGATGGGCATGGATTATGCCGGACATGGGGGGGAGGGGGGTTGTGGGTTAGGGGATAGGATATGGGGGTCTGGTGATGTTCACTTATGGAGTCTCGAATCTCGCTGTTTGTCAGAAGCATGAGGAACAAGCTTGAGTGGTGGAGGGATGGATGAGGTGTGTTCACATCTTTATACAGTGATATGTATTGTAGTCTACAAACATCCTGTGGGCTATTTCATAACATGTACAGTTTCCACTGCTTTCATTTTACAGAGTGAATCGGAAACTCGGGTGCCAATCACCCATGTTCTTGCGATCCTCCTCAGGCAGATCGAGCCTGTCGTCGCGCTCTCCCGCAGCTCGCTTCTTGTTCTCTCTCCACATGAGGACGACCATGATGGTGGCCGCCAGGGTGCCCATCCACATCATGCCCAGCGCCGTCCCGTAGCCCGTCTTGTACAGCGGGCTCTCGTTGACCAGGAAGATGTTGGCGCCGATGATGCCAGCGACGTTGCCCAGCATGACTTGGATGCCCGAGCCGAAGGCGCGCTTCCAGTGGCCCGAGAGGTTGTTCTGCAGCCAGGCCAGACAGATGGGCGTCGCGATGTAGCCGCCGGCGTTGATGAGGAAGACGGCGGCGAACTTGTAGTCGCGCGACTTGTCCGTCTGCTGGAGGAGCATGGCGTAGCCAATGGTGGCGATGCAGGCGCCCGAGAGGATGAAGCCGTAGCGGTGGCGCGTCTTGTCCGACAGCCAGGCCGAGATCAGCATGACGCCGGCCGAGAGCACGTAGACGGGGATGGTCCGGACCTGGGCCTCCTTGGCGACCCAGCCAAACTCGAGCAGGATGGTGGGCATGAAGAAGGTGCCCGCGTAACCGGTGGTGCCGATGCCCATGTAGATGAAGGCGCCGAGCCAGATCTTCCAGTCGTGGAGGATGCGCGTGTAGGCGAACTTGTTGAGCGTGTCCATGTCGCACTCGTCGCCCGTGTCCTCGGCGAGGCGGCGGCGGAGCAGCTCCTTCTCCTCGGCGTTGAGGAAGCGAGCCTGGTCGGGCCAGTCGGCGATGACGAAGACGGCGATGAGGGACAGGAACGAGGTGATGGCGCCCTCGATGATGAAGATCCATCGCCAGGCGCTCATGCCGTGTTCGCCGCCGAGACGGGCGATGGCATAGGCCAGGAGACCGCCGAAGGCGCCGCCGATGAGGGTGCTGCAGAAGAAGAAGGACATGCGCTTCTGGAACTCGTGGCGCTTGTAGTACATGGAGGTGACGTAGATGATGCCGGGCAGCACGCCGGCTTCAAAAGCGCCGAGCAGGAAGCGCAGGGCGACGAGAGCGCCGTACGAGTGTACGAAGCCCATACACATGTTGATGATACCCCACAGGAACATCAGACATGAGAGATAGACTGAGGGGCGGAGCTTGTGGATGAGCATGTTGGAGGGCACCTCTAGGAGGATGTAGGGGATGAAGTAGACCTTGTCGCTTGGTTAGGCAGTGTCGAAGCACATATGAGGTGTCAAGTCAGCTTACAAAAAGGGCAATGTTGAAGCGGTTGCCAGAGAGGTCAATCTCATCGGTCAAGCCTTGAATCCTGGCATTGCTGATGTTGATACGATCCAAGAAGGACATCATGTAGATGATGAACAGAGGAGGGTAGATGTATAGATCCAGCTTCATCAACAGCTTGCGCTCGGCCTTGGGGTCGATAGGCCCGTCGAACGTTGGCGAGCTGGGGACATGAGCCTCGTCCGACACCGTCGGCGACTTTGCCTCGCTGAAGGACATTGTGCAAGTCGGAGGAGAGAGACAACAACAACAACAACAAAAGCAAATAGTGTGCGGGAGGGAGGGGATTAATTAGAGGAGGTGGGTATAAACGGTTTCGTAGAATGGAGTGAAGATCAACTTCGCCTCCAGAGCAATACGCCGATTAATCTCCAGCAGGCCAAACAAAGTAGCACAGACTGCAGGAGGGTAGGATGAGATATTAAGATAGATTGAGATAGCCTGAAGAGGGGAAAGGAAAAAGAAACAGCGACGCGGGGACACAATATATCGACAACGAGTGTTTCCCCGAGAGGGATGCACACCCGTTGAGTTCCCAGTTTTCTGTTGCAACACAGCAACAAGACGGCCAGGGGCTTGCTTGATGGACCAACAGCGGCTGAGCGAGTATCCCGGCCTCTGCATCAAGACGGACGCTAAGAATATGCCATCTACCGGTTTGGCCTCTATCTTGTGGCACGTTTTTGTTTGGCAAGGGGGCAGCTTAGCTGAGGATTCGTTCCGCCTCTCTCAAGACTTTCCCGAACTAGCAATGGCGATTTCGTTTTGCCCGCTTGAACCATGTCAAATATTGGTTATCGGGCACTACTATCTCTCGATGCGGAACAAAGAGACCGAAGCGACCCAGTATCGGCCGAGCAGGAGAGGGGGCTCCAGGTAGGTAGGCAGGTCGTCCGTCCATGTCGCATCAGGAAGTGCGTCGATGTCGAGGGCACCTTGGCGAGGACCGTCTTACAAGACAAGAGGAAGAGAGGGAACGCCTCCTTAGTGGGGTGGTGGTTGTGGGGGAGAGGGGATCGTCAAGCCCGGGTGAAGGAAGCTAGGCGAGGGGGCCTTTTCTTTTCCGTCGATTCAGCCAACTGGATAATACAGTGAAGGCCACGCATGGTCCGAAGAGGGGAGAGATGTGTGTCGACCCATCCTGGAACCCCCCCAGCTGTCCAGGAGAGCGTAAGGATATCTCTTGTTTGCCGCCTTCAACACCCGTTCCGCAACAGACGGACCTGAGAACCGGAGCACACAAAGCTGACGAGGGCCCCCCCTACTTGCAGGTTGATGGCAAACGACAAAAAGAAAGTATTGTCATGCATGATGCATTAGATGGCCTTGATAGGCTCTCGTCCATTCGGTGAGGACGGAGATGGAACGGTCGAACCATGACAACCATGGCAGCACGCGAGGGCCACGGTTCAAGAGGGGCCCCCATGAATCACGAATTCAATGGGCCTTGATGAGATGGGCTAGATGTGAGTGAGCGAACAGCACGTGGCTACTGAGGTTCGAGTGATGGAGATCCGGCGAGCGCCCTTGCATAAGTCGAAGGTCCAAGGTGAAGGTCCCTTGCGTCGCCTCGCCTTGGATCCCACACTCTTCCGGGTCTACAGGTGATATGTTTGTGACACGGCTCAACGGTCGGCCGCTTTTCCCGCACATATGCATATGGCATATAACCGTTGTTGGTTGACGAGCGACAGTGCTGTAGGAGGATGACGAGACAAAAGCAAATACAACTCATCAAAGGTCGGAAGCACCGATTCATTGCCGTTCAAGGTAACATCGCAGAAATGCCAGAGAGTATTTCGCACACTTCGGCAATAAGCAAAAAAGGTTGACACAATGGAAATATGTGAGCGTGTCGTCCGATGCAAGGTCTCCCCCATGCAACTTGTTCCTCTGGAGCCGCAAAACCAAGCCGAAACAAGTTAACACGGGCTCCGTTCCGTCCATGGACCAAGTACCGGCCGGATGATTTATTTCGAAGTCGTCTTAGCGGCCGCTTCCCGTCCGTCCCCCGTCAAGCCACTCGCCTTAGACCCCGGATCCTAGCCGCACCTTGGCGATTCGCTTTGGCGGACGAATGCGGTTTGTCCAACGGGGAGGGGCTCGTCTGCCACGGACCAAGTGCAAGGCGTGGGTTCTCGTAAATAATAGTAAGAGCGCAAAAAGCGATTGCTCAAAAACTGACGAGTATCTCGAGACTTTTCCCTAGGGCGAGCGAAATGGGCTGGACGGTGATCTCCCTTCCTCTCCCCAGTTTCCACCCTCATCGCTCAGCGCGGGATCCCACCAAAATCTCTGTCGATCAAAGATGGGATTAGACGGAGCGAAGAAGAAGAAAGGAGACGTCGTACCAGCTTCGGGTCCGGGATGTGGCTCCCCAAGACAACGCCGTCGAGATCCGCCCATGCACGAGTTTTCGTAAATGGCAACAAGCTACCGCGCCTTCGGGACATGGAGGCTCTTCTCTTCTGCAACAGCCGTCAAGGGGCCTTACGCATTTGCTGTCAACCAGAACCCCGAGCCGAGATTGAAGTGGCGAGACAGCTTGTCCCGAGGCTGAACGGCCAACAACCAACGAGTCGACAAGCCAACAAGGCGCCTTTACCCGCTCATCAATGCCGGGTCCACAAGATGCAACACAAGGCAGGGTCCTGTGCTTTTCGCTCTCTGGCCTTGCGGCTCCACGAGGAGCGTAACAGAAATGGCTACGTAACTGCGTGCTCCATTGTCCGGAGGGATCCCATTGCTGGCCCCCCTTGTGTTCAGTCTGTGCAGAAGCTCTGAGGAGCAGAAGACGATCTGGCGTGATCAGCGTCTGCCGCCCATCAAGGCAATGACCTGCAAAAACCATCTCAAAGATCCCCGAGGAAGAGAGTCGAGTGTCGTTCGGATCAGGGCACAGACTCGTTGGACGGCTGGCTGGCTGGATGGCATCGAGCCCGTCAACCAGGTACGCAGCAAGCCATGGAACATAACCATGGACTCGGAATCACAGCAAACCAACACGTCTCTTCAGGGTGGCACGTACCGAAACGCAGGTGGTATTCGACAGGGCTAAGACAAACTCTCGGCGTAAGTGCCCTAGGTCGGGCGTCTAGAAGGGCCAGATCTGGTGCGTGCCACACACCTACAGTACGAAACCACCCACTTCGTCTTGTCTGTTTAGCCAATACCCCCCGTCCGGTCAGGCGCGGCGCGGGATCTGAATCTGGCTGCTCTGACGAAAGGCACAGTACCGGCATTTGGCCATGGCACCAGCATCCGTCCTCCTTGGCAACGGCCGGGTAGTTGGTTGCGTGCCTCGTACCTAAGTTGCCCGATGAAAAGCAATGTGTGCAGCTTTCAAAGCATCAAATTATCGCTCTGTCTCAGGATGAGCTCCTTTGTCTTTGGAAACAACGTAGGCCAGGGAGAGAGCTGGAGTAGAGATCCTCAGAGCCAAGGTCCACCTTCCACGATAGGAGAGATCATCGTTGACGAGAAGGGTTATTTCACGAGTTTCTTCAATGAGAGTAGATTCCCCATGGGCTGTCGGCGAAGAAGCAAAAAGGTCCCTCGAGTCATCTACTGAAAAGTGACAGGATGACACCTCCGAGACACCTCCGTGACCCTGGTTTCCACATAAGCATGGAACTCTGAAGCCTCAGAGGCTCGCATCACGCTCACACTCCTTCCGGGACGTGGGTCGTTGTTTGGAACCACTCCAACGTCCAGCATCCCTTCACACCTCCCCTGAAGGTGTGGATTTCCGTCTCGTGGCCCTGGTGATGCCTTCGCCTGCAGCCATCATGTTGAACCTTCGGCCTGCAGGCTCGAACCACTGTGGCCTTTCGTTCCCGGATCAATGTGCAAGGGTCTCCCGGCCAGGAGCAACCCTTCTGCATCAAAGTCTCTGTGAGGTAACATGTCGTGGGGGAGTTTGCGTGCAACGGCAAGTACACGTATTACTCGTTGCTTTGTTCGTCAAGTAGAAGGGCCGCGGTGCGGCCTGTCCTAATTCCTCGTCCCGGGTCCTTCGTGGTGAGATTGCCCGGTTGCTGTATATCACCCAAATGTCGTCTTCCCGGCTGGTCCATGTTGGTCGACTGTTTCCCGAATTCCCCTGTCTCGTTCGTTCGACTCTCACCAGTCTGTCGGTGCCGAGGGCCAGGAGCTGCATCTCTCCATTTAGGGAATTTGTGATCCCATATATCTTCCGAAGTCCCAACGATCCTTCTTTACCTGCGGCCGACGCCCGGACGAAAAGCCCCGTACGGGATCAAACCAACATCCAGCATCCAATATGTCGACAGAAACCTTGGACCCCGAAGCCAACAATGCGCATATGCTCTACATCCCTATAGCCATCTTCGCCGTCTTGTGCCCGTTACTTACAGTCACGAGAGTATGGTCACGGCTGAGGAAAGGAGGGCATCTCGGTGCAGATGACTGGGCCATCATTGCATCCTTGGTGAGTTCACAGGTCTCAAACCGAAATCGACTCGTCCTCTAACAACTTCTCTGTTCAGCTATTCGCCCTCCTGTCCAGTGCCATGGAAATAGCTTGTAGGTGATTTGAGCGCCACAATCTCGTCACTAGGCTGACCTGCCACAGCGTGCCAATTCGGATTTGGACGACATATGAAGACTCTAGCAACTGCAGACAGGGTCGAAGCTCTCAAGGTATGCGGCAGTCTGCTTCCTCCCTTCATTCAACCTTTCGATATCTCAGTCCTGACAAAACGACCTCGTCGCAGTACTTTTACGTATGCCAGGTCACTTACAAGGCCAGCATCAACTTGACGAAATGCTCCATCGTGTTACTGTACCTTCGCATCTTCAGCAAGATTCGTTGGTTCAAGTGGCTGTGCTGGTTCCTGATTGTGTGCGTGTTTGCATACTGCATCGCATCAGTCATCGTCACCATCTTCCAGTGCAACCCCATTCAGCGAGCATACAACAAGTCAGTCGCCGGAACTTGCATCGACAGCGGAAAGTTCTGGTATGCCAATGCTGGATTCTCAATAGCCACGGATCTCATCATTCTCTTCATGCCCATGGCGCTTGTCTACCAGCTGCAGATTCAGCGAGTGCAAAAGATTGCTCTGGTCATTGTCTTTGCCCTGGGAGGATTCGTCGTCATTACTTCATGCCTCCGAGTCGGGACCATCGATATTGCCTCGACCACGACGGACTCGACGTATGACATCTCCTCGACCATGTGGACCATCATCGAGATGAACGTCGCCATTGTCTGTGCCTGTCTCCCGATGATCCGACCGATAATCGTCAAGGTGTTCCCCAAGCTCATGCCCAAGAGCAGCAGCAACAACCAGAAGTACGGCTCAAACGGTTATGGTACCAAGACCTTCGCGCACAGTCAAACGGGGGCCAAGAACGAATGGATCCAGATCGATGGTCACGGCGGAATACCCATGAATTCCGTCAAGAAGCCAGGTTCCACTGGCAGTGAAGAAAGCATCCTGGGCGCGACCGTGCAAAGCGGACCAAGCACGGCAACAGAATGGGCCAATCCCCAACAGGAAGAGGGTGCCATTCAGAAAACGGTACAGTATAGTGTCGAATATAGTCAAAAGTGATTCATCGGCAGTTGGGTGGGTGGTTTGGGCCCGGGGCTCTTGGGAGGAAGATCCCAGGTGTGATTATGATTAATTGTGTATATGGTTGGCGGTAGAAAATATGAATAGCTTTGCTTACCCAAGGTAACAAGACTTCTACTGGGTTAATTAGATAGAAACGAATTGACGTTGACTTTTTGACGGCCGCTTAGAACACACCACTGGACGACATCGCGATACCCTACCTACCTATCTGACTATCTTTGCAGGTTTGCCCTTTGGTCTGCTATAGGTTAGGTCGGCGTTAAGGCAGACAAGTCGTGAGTGCTATGAGCATGCCTCTAGTAATTTACTTACTTGGGTACTTGTGCGGATCTTTCAAGAGACGGGAGTGAATATTGCTACATGCAGTACCACGACATGGCCGCCACCATGGATAGGGTGTGAGTTAAATAACCTATAATAATGTTGGTAGCCATACGAACTAGCGAGAATGCATAGATATTATGCTATTCGAGGTAGAAGTCACTACCTCATCCGTCCGTAAACAATAGTGCACACTTGATTTCCTATGACTTACTTGTAACCTAAATAGCATCCGCAATCTTCTCTAGAACGCCGACTACCTGCGATCTGAAAGCCACCTGCAACTTCAGGTCTTCTTTAGTGTCGTTGTCAACTTCAAAGTTGCCCCGCAAGCATTTCAGGACGACCTGTTGGTACTTCTCCCCAACTTTGGACGATAACTTTTTCTCAGCCACCTTGATCAGATAGTTCTGAATGGCTTCGGGATCGTTCACAGATGAGAAGCCATGCCTTTCAAGGCTCATTGCTGGCTGCCAGAGTCCTAATTTCTTGTCAGTGGTAATGAAACATCGAAAGCTTTCAGGTTCTCATACCTATTTCGAGGAGCACAACTCCGAGAGCGTATACGTCATGCAGCTTATTGAAAGGCTCGGTGGGATTCTGTTGCCGGCGCGGATGCCTGTAGACATCCCGCGCAGCATCATAGTCTCCATGTCCATGAGAGAAATACATCTCTGGCCGACTGAATTCGAACCCCAGGACCCATGGCTTAGTCAAATCCAGCCTTGTTTCGGCTGGAGAAGCAGTTGCTTCTGTCGAAGGCTGCGGAAAGAAGAGGATGTTTTCGCTGCGGAAGCTCTCGTGAACCTTGGAAGTTGGAAATGTTAATGCATGAAAAAGTGATGGAGGCTGGCAACAGTACCCATTTCACCAACTGCAGTTGCGAAATACACTTGGCCAACTTGTGGGCAAGCTGAAACCGATGTCCCAGGGATGGAGTCGGTGATTTAGAAGACGATGACGAACCGAGTGGAGGCAAGGCCCTCAATAGGCTGACCGGTGCAGGTTCAGCACCTTCGGGAACCGCAAAGATATACGCTACCCGATTGTGGTTGACCTGGCGTACCCAGCCAGTACACCTCGGAGTTCTGAAAACCATTTCCTTGGGTTGATGAAGGAGACTCGCAAGGCTGTCGACTAGGTCCTTGGATCGAGGGTCTAAGTCCACTGGAACGGGGGACTGGAGATTGTACGATCGATACTCAACGAGCATCGGTTTTCCGTCCCAGTGAAATACACCAAATCTGTCTTCAAAGGTAGTCACCTTTTTGAGATCTTGACTTACCTGCAGGTCTTCGACTTCAAGTGTCTGGGAAATAGGTTGAGTCATTGTTGCAGTCATGTGCAACTTCGCATCAACGTCGAATCCAAGGGTCTTAGCATCGTTGTTCTCCTTCAAGCGCTCCAGATGCTGGAGATTTATCCCCAGAGATGTTGCTAGACTACACAACTTGACGTTTTCATGAATTCTTGCATTGAGATCGCTGAAGTTGTGGACAATGACCTCGATGCGCTTCTTATACGACAAGGACCAAGACCATTTTAGGCGTTGAACGGAAACGGCTTTCAAGAGGTTCTCGGTCGAAATTGACCTATTGGACGGCTTGCTAGCCGGGATTGCAAGCATGGGGGCAGCCACTAAGTGGCTAGATGGGTAAGATTGGTCTGAAGATTCGGGCTGATCTTTGTTGGCATCTGTCTTTCCCACACGCCGGCTGAGAATCTGAAAGGCTTCGTCGATGACTCCTCTCGCTTGTTCGAAGAACACCTGGATCTGGTTCTGAACTTCGCTGTCGAATTGCTCGAACATGGTTTTGCCACCGTAGATCTGAGTCTACCTTAGTAGGGTCACTTGGTCTGGGGTGGGACGTGGTACTGGAGAGGGGTCGAACAAGAGCCGCCGAAGCGCGCGGTTTCGGCTGTTTTCGTCTCTGATTTTATTTTCAAGAGTTTTCGTGTCCTTGAATTCAATCAGTAGCTAGAATTCGTAAAGGGGCTGGATCATGGGTTCCTACATTGTCGAACTCGCGGAAGTTGGAGATGAGTTCAGCTGTCCTCTCGCTAACCTTCCATAGTTGATCAATAACGGCGATCGTTAAGCCGGCAATGCTGAGAGGGTCCATCGGAAACCGAGCTCTTCTGAAGGTCTGGAGCACTCGTTGGTCTGCTAGATTTGAATCCCCAGAGTCAGGGAGCAAGTTGGGCTGTCGGGCGTCCGCTTTCGGCGCTCATAGTAGGCGCATGTTGCTGCCTAAGGCAACAGGATGCTACGGCTGAACTTCAGCCACTGAGTACCGCCCCTTCAACTTTCAAGTCGAAACCTGGAAACGCCTCACAATCGTGCCTCGGCGATTCCAAGTCACCCAGAGGCATGCAGGCTTGGATCCAAACAAGCTCAATCCTCGGCCATGGATATCCAGAACCCCGTCGTGCGTCTGCTCCGGTGCTACCCCACGGGCCAGGTCCTAGCTTCCTTCATAATCGCTGACAGCATCCTCACAGTGCGAGTCCTCGTCCGTCGCCTCGAACCTCAGCTGGAACACCTTTCTCTCCCGAACATCGGTTTCAAGCTTAACGCGCGCTGCCTTCTCTGACAACAATCGTGACACTATCCAAAGTTTCGACGATGTCCTTCGAGTTCTCAAGACACTGGACCTTCCATCCTTCCGTTATAAAGAAATAGAGAGGGAGGAAGTTGTTGGGGAAGGCGAGACGTACCTTGTGGAGCGATGCGTCGTCAAGAACAATGTCCTCGCCATCAAGCACTTGAAGATCAATGCAGCACCGAACGACTCGATATTGAAGAGGCGTCTCCAAGCAGCTGTGCTCGAATTGTGCGTTATGCGGCACCCGCCCTTGCGAAAGCATCCCAATATTCCCGCCGTCTTTGGCTATGGATGGAACCAGTCTGGAACGCAACCGCTACCATACCTATTGGTCCAATACTCCCACTATGGTACACTTCGTCAGTACCTTCACCATGTTGGCTCTGAAATCCTCCTGGCTGCAAAGGAGATTCTGATTGGCGATGTCGCCTCCGGATTGTCAGCGCTGCATGTTTGCAAGATCATCCACGGGGATGTCAAGATGGATAATGTGCTCGTCTTCCACTCCTGGGATCGACCAGCCAAAGCATTGGCGAAGCTGAGTGACTTTGGTCATTCCATCATTATCACGGGCGCAGAGGGAAAACAAAGGACTGAGTCGGCGAGGTACGGCGGGACTTATCTGTATGCCGCCTCTCTATGGCCTAACAGACTTGAGGACTCTTCTAATGCGACATTTGTTCTAGCTATAACGCCCCCGAAGTCCACAACCAAGAGAATTGCCCAATTAATCAATCTGATTTGCACAAATGCGATGTTTGGGCATTCGGCTTGCTCGCCTGGGAAGTGTTTCTCGATGGCAAAGAATACGTCACTGCCCTAGGAGATACTCAGCAAGATGCCGAAGACGGTCGCAACTTCTCACCAGAGGGATGTGAGAAGTTGGTTCAACTTGCAAAAGAGTCTGTACCATTTCCCAAACGTGACATTCGTGGCTCCGTCCTTCGGGCTATTTTCCCGATGACTATGCAATGGGATCCGAGAAAGCGCGTCTCGAATCTTACAACACTTCCAGTGATGACAGATTGGCAGTACGTACAGAGCTCCTTTCTCCCTCACTACGCTCTCTCATCCCTTACTGTACTGACCCATTCACATAGCTTCTCCGATATTCATGGGTTTCAAGGACAGTTGGCATTGCACCTGGAGAGTTCAAACTGGTCTTATGAGGTATTCCCATATTTCACGTACTGGCTTTTCATCAAGATACTTACCAAAACACAGATGTTCAGTCCTGAAAATGGCAGAGAAATCCCATGGGAACATGAAGAACAGATCTTTCTCGGACTCAAACGTATATGCAACAGTAGCCCAGCTCTTGATAGAGCGGCTGCTACCTGGCAGATGGCCCTATGCTATCATGTTGGTTTTGGAACCTCACGCAATGCATTGACTGCATTCCAGTTTGCGAAAACCGCGGAAGACCTCGGCCATCCTGTTGCGAAGGCCTTCTCAAGGCTGCTGGCACCACAGCCTGTTTCTTCCTCAAGCACCCAGTACGATGTCCACGTGGCGGAGTTACTTCGTGGGTCTATGAACCCCATCGAACCCACTCAACTTGGGCGGGCATACTTGGATAAAGATATTCAAACTGTTGACTCCATTCTGAAAAACACCGGAGAGAGTCCTGCTCTCTTCTCTGGGACTGATTTCAACGTTTTGCACTTCCTTTTTATATCAGAGGACCTTGCGGATATGTGTCTGACGAACCATTCAGAACGACTTCTTCCGCTGGTAGACACACCTTCGAAAAGACCGGTGATCGTCCATGATCAGTGGCCGCTGCACTTACTCGGAAGCCCCCTTGCAACAGCGATATCTGTCAATAGTGTCCGATCCGTTAGCAAGCTTCTCGAGCTTGGAGCAAATCCCCGCGCCCCCGCCTATGCTGACGGAGAATTTCCCAAGAACGATGATCGATCATGTTGGACTCCTTTGCATATTGCGGTGAAGTATCATTGTAGTGAGATCCTCGTCCTTCTCCTACGCCATTGCCGAGGTTCTTTCGGCAAAACACTTGTTCCACATGCAATCGCTCTTGCGTGCAGTGCTCCATTGGAAAGGCTGGCGATGCATGGTGGTCGCCACCAAGATGAGCTGAACACGACGATAGGAGTGCTCTGCGACCATTCCGATATCAGGGCATACTCAAGGCATGGCATGACGGCCTTGATGCGGGCCATCGACTTCCAGGATGCAGCGACGGTCGATGCCTTACTCCAAGTGGAACCCTCCTTGGCACGAATACCTTTTATAAATCCTTTCAACCGAAGACAGCTCACGTTCCCCGTCCACTTTGCTGCCCAACTCGCCTCAAGACGAGACACTCTAGATACTATCCAAATCCTCGACACTATCAGCACTTATTCGGAACAGGGTCCTCCGGAGAAAAGCTCTGCATACGACCACCAAGGTCGAACGCCATTACATCTGTCGGTGACGGGTCCGTCCAGTCGGGCGACGGCGTGGCTCCTTGACAAGAAGGAGGGGCTTCTACAGGTCGAAGACTCCGAGGGTAGGACCGCGCTGCATTGCTGCGCTTCAGCCGCCAACTGTGAAATGCTTCTAAAACGTGGAGCAGTCGTCGACCACGCTGACAAGCAAGGGCTTACGGCTCTACACACGGCGAGTTTGTCGGGGGATGTCGATATCGTCCGCGTGCTTCTTACGCACAAGCCGAAACTTGACCTCGGAGCCAAAAAATATGGGACAGCACTTCATTGTGCTGTCATCAAAGGTTCTATGGATGTAGTCATGGCTCTCATTGAGGCAGAAGTTCCGGTCAACGAACTGAACGCGTGCGGAGATACGGCAAGTCACATCGCCGTGACAATGGCCCGGACCAGCATCCTCAGACTATTGATCCGTCATGGAGCCGATCTGTCCATCCACAATAGCACAAGCCAGACCCCCAAGGATCTCGCGGAATCAATAGGTACTTTTGACATTATCCCGATTCTTGAGATCCTAGGGGGCAATGAGTATGCAGAGAAGTCGATTGTGACGTATGGCAGATGGGCAGAAGACGGGTTCTCGGGGTTTCAGGACAGTGTCAGAGATGAGTCGAATGGCAATGCCCGAGACGATACAAGTGATCACGATGAAGTTGAGGGCTCGGATGGAGAATCTTTGATGCCGAGAGGGACAAGCCTGGACAGGATATTATTCGGGGAGGGTTCCGAAAGACTGATCGAATTGCCGGCTGATGTGGTCGATCGGATGGGTCAGGTATTGAAATCTCCGACAAAAGCCGAAATGATGACCGACTACATCTTGGAACGGTGTCAGGAAGACATAAACAAGGACTGCCGTCCCGAAACCCGGCCAGAGGATCTCATTCGTAAGCTGGGTAGAGCTATCCGACTTCACAACACCGAGGCACGCAGGTTCAGATACGGATTGGGATACCTTGAGGACCAGCCTGAATCCGACAAGCTATACGTTGAGGCCGCTGTCATACTGGTGGAAGAGCTGTGGAAGCCGTCCTGGAAGCCCGGTGCAAGCAGAGAGACTTTTGTGGCCTCTATTCTTGCAATGGCGAAGAGCATTCAAGACGAAAAGCGGCGACATGTTGCCGCTTCTCTGGACGGTGTACTCGATACCCGTAAACGCTCTCTGCTTGTTGACGATTCTCCACTTGAACTTACAAGACCACTCGACCAACACCAACCGCCCGCTATTCTGTCATCAATTTGCCTGAAACATCGTTTAGGCCTGGCCATGCGTTTAAACCAGCAACCCGCCATATCATCTCGATTAGGGGGGTGTCCATTCTGCCCGCCGAAATGGAATTGAATCGAAAGACAGCGCTAATATGAATTTGCTTTTGGAAGCCAGCCCGGATAATCCCTCAGATGACTGACAACTATGTAACTGACGAACAGACCACCCAAGACTGGCAAACAGCCCGAGATACAGTTCAGTTCCTAAATTGTACGGAGAAGCAGCAGGATAATGTCACCCAACTCCCTCCAGACAACAAGGATTGGGCAAATATGTTTACAACCACATAGCATTTCAATGCATGCAACTTCGTCGGGCTAAAGGAGGTGGCCGAGAACAACCACCCCGCCGCCTACAAACCGCGTCGCAAGCGCGTGGACCTAGTCGGAACGAGACACGTTGACGCTTCATCACTGCCTCGCAGCTTGCGAGAAGTAATTTTGTCACGCCTCTTGCCTTCAGACAACACAAAACTTCACATCATCGACTATGTGAAAGTCCATGGCAGGAATTCATCGTGTTGGTCGAGATTTGATCATTCGAAGCGCAGGCTTCAAGCCAAGAAACGACGTCGAAAATGGAGCCCGTTCTGGGGTCCCCAGCAAGATCGACCACCAAGAGCTGCGTCGCGACGGCACGGGCGAGTAGGGCAACGTTATTTCGCAAACGAGGCCTGCCAAAGCGGGCCGTGTCGGGCTTCGTAGCCGCTTGACCAGGGGGGCCTAGCCCGCAGTCGCCTGACTTGTGTTAAAGCTGCGAGAACGTCGGCAGCTTGTTGAGACGCCTGCGGAAAGCACAACGTGCACACCGCGGTGTCTATGCCACTCGAGGAACATGTTGGCGGTCCAATCATTGTCGACGAGTTAGAGTTTGAATAACTTCCGTGTTAATAACGAAAGAATGAAAGGACGCGTCTGGTGATGATGAATCCAGCGGATCCTCTGTGGATACACAATCCACGCAGCGTGTCGTGTTGTGGATGAGACTTGAGACAGCAGAGACGTAGGCAACAGCGTTACTTGGAAGTCACGAGGGTAATCACAGGACTTCGGAGATCTGGTCACGTGCACCATCATGTGAATGTCATCCATTGTCCTGCCATTCTTGCATCCCGCCGGAACGGGAAAACACTACCTCCGTCCCCGGTTCATCAGGCGTGTGCCATCACGCCAGCCAATGAGGAGTGGCGATGTTCAGGCAGCAGCTTTCGGGGCAATCGCGAACCCATGAAATGACCGCAAAGAGGCCGCGACGCAGATCCGCTACAGGCACCGAGATAACGGCTCTTCATTTGTATCAGCAGTCGCCCATTGAGTCCCAGGTCGCCAAGTTTGATCCCTCTTTTGCAGCGTCCCCCGAACCGGAGTAAGAGTCGTCTCAACTAATTGCTGCATGCCCTTTAACGCGATGCTTATGCGCCGTCGTTAGCTTGCAGCTGTGCGCCTCTAACGAGCCTCAATTCACTGACTAAGGAGCGAGCCAACGGTTCCCCGCCTCAGATCGATCTATCACGGGGTTGCGCCACTACTACGCATGCAGCCGACAGCTAAACATTTCACATCATCAGAGTTAGCATATCATCATGGAGTCGTTTCTCCCACTCGGCGGCTTTCAGCTGCCTTTCCAAAAACGATTGAGTCGGCTGTACAATGACACCAAGAAATCCAGCGATTTCGTCAAAGAACCTGTTCAAAATGAGGAGGACCCAGAGATCAAGGGGCTTCATCGAAAGCTGCGCATTCAGAAGGACCGTCTCGTCAGCTGGGGTCTTGAATGGTCCGATCCGACTCAGTCAGCCGAAATCGACGAGTCGCTATCCAAGGCTGGTCTGAGTGAAGTTGTGGGAAGCATCATGTCGACAATCAAGGACATTCTCGCCGAAGCTGAACCTCTCTGGCTCAGTTCAAAGCGCATGATCCAATCAACCACGACGTCTCATTCCCAAGACACGAAGCCACCGCTCGTGCAATGGGACAAGGGCCGATTTGAGGATCTAGTCAATGATCTCACCACATCAATTGACACCCTCTATGATCTCTCTCGAACACGATCAGCCGTCCCACGCAGACCATCCAAGTCACTCTTCAAGACGGCGTCGAGTTCTGAAGACTTCCGCCCGTTTGAGTCGACACGAATGCAGACTCCCCAACAAATTGATCCTCAAACTCTCACCCACTTACGACCACGGATGGGAGGCGAATCTCCAAACTCTCGCGAAGTCGTTTTTATGAGCAAGACAGCTTATTCAGAGCTTGCCCATGGATCTTCCCGACAACCATGGGCTCCTTTGCTCCTCGAGTACGCCACGTTTGACTCCATCTTTGCTGCGACGGGAATCATGCCCCCCATGGATCGTTTTGAAAAGATGTCTTCCGGGCTACAACAAGATCCTCAGAGATCGCCAGGTACATGGACCGGTCTGCCTCGCCTTTTAGGTTATTTCGAGGATCTCGAAAACTCGAGACTTGGACTGGTATACAGATTTCCCCCATCCTTTAACGCCGTCTCGTTTGAGCGCCTCACCAAGAATCCCCTTTATAACCTCCCAACATTGACCGACCTTCTTTCTCGTCCTGGCTCGGAACCCAGGCTAGAAGCTAAATTTAAGTTGGCACACAACCTTGTCAACACAGTTTTCGACATGCATGCCAGAGGCGTCACCCATGGCATCCTTGTAAACAGGAATATCTCCTTCTGCGACGCTGTGACGACAGAGCCTGGTGTGAGCAATGGCGAAGTCGATATTCGACGGCCTCTGGTCTCTTCATTCGACCTCTTCCCTGACGATACTCCGGGGGCAAAACCCTCGCTTTTTCGACATCCGCTTGATCCGCGCAATACACCTACGTCTCCCTTGGCTCGATACAAGGATCAGCGGGTCCTGGATCTCTATTCGCTTGCAATGGTTCTCTTGTCCATCGGCCTATGGACCGAACTCGAAGATCTTGTTCCCGACCCGGTGTCCACATTTGTGCCCGAGTCGCTTTTAGAGCACCTCGCTACACGTTGTGGCACACTCTACATGAAGGCGGTCCAGACGTGTTGGAGTGCAGTGGACGATGAGCTCGCAGGGCGTCGCACTGGAGAGTCCTTACTCTCTGAAGTCCAGGTCAGGACAAGTCGATTCTTGGAGGCGTGCTGTATTCTTGATGGAGTCAGCGGCATGGAGGAACGACTTGACCAAGAACTCCATCAAGTCAAACCAGCCTCGACCCCTGTGGACTCTCCCGTCACGCATACACCCAAAAACGAGAAAGCTGGTAAGGAAAAGAGGAAGCCACTACCTAAACCCTTCAGCGAGAAACAGGCGCCTGCGGAGACGGCCAAGTCAGTCTCTGTGAAGGAAGTCAAACATGTTGAAGCAGATACAGACCTCGGTGGTAATAACTGTCCCCATCTAACTTCTAAGCGCGTATCATTCGCTAACGACTCGTAGAAGTTACCTCTGAGAAGCCTTCTGCAAAGGAGGCCAAGTCCCGACTATATCCACACGTCGCCTTGGCTCCAGAGGTCGTGGACAGGTGGAATAAGATCCTCATGCCTCAACTCAATCATGCTCTCCGTCATTTTTACCGCAAGCACCCCGAATCAGTGGAAATGTCCCTCGAATCCATCGGTCCGAGTCCTCAAAAGACCCAGCCCACTGTGCTCGTGGTTTGCCAGTCAGTCGGTAAAGTCCGCGCCATCCTAAATAAGAGAGTGGGTGAATTGTTTGACGGCACGACCGGTTTTGCCTTGAAAGTTTGTCGGGGCCATGTTCTGAGGTCGAGGCGTCAGCCGGGATCGGTCCTGAAATCAATGGCTCGGAGGAGCAATGGCTCTCAGGGCGATGACGGTGCCGATGCTATCAACCCAGAGTATCAAGAACGACCACACAATGGGGCCAGTATAGGTGCTTGGATTGGAGATCGGCATCTTCCGCCTGTCAGCCTCGGTGGCATTGTCGTGATTGATGAGAAGGCCTACGGCATGACTGTCCATCACATGCTCGATGATCCGGATCGAGAATTCGGGAACAATGACACGTTGAGATGCAGCGCTCTCCCCGACGTAGACTTCTATGCCGAGTCTGCGGAAGAGAGCACTGAGAGTGACGACTTTGCTTATGAGTTGTCGGACACGGAGTCAGAGGCATACTCTGACTCTGACATAACTAGCGACTACGACGATGATGAGGAAGATGAAGAATTCAATGAGCCTGGCGATATTCCGGGCGTGGAGCCTGGCTGTGGCGATGGCTACATTATTACTCAGCCTGCCCTTGATGATGTTGAGGAGGGCTTTTACCCCGACGCGGAGACTGAAGACGAGGATCACCTTGATACCTATAGTCTAGGCGAAATTTACGCCTCAAGCGGCATTCGCAGAAAACACGCCAACGGTCTCATCCACGAGGTTGATTGGGCTCTCTTCGAATTCGCTCCAGACCGGTCTCCTGACGACAACTCGATTCCTCGAGCTCAAGATTCCGCATCACTGCGAAAGCTCGGCCCAAGCCACAAGGACAGCGCTGCATTGCTCAGACCAACCACTGTTGCACCTTCAACCTCCTTGCCAGGAATGGAGGTTCAATGCATGGCTCGGACCAGTGGACTGCAGACTGGCCAGATCCTCCCCGCTCTCACCAGCGTCAAGATTTATGGTCGCGAATCCGCAAGTCACACATACCAAGTCACAAGTGTACCCCCTTCACATGAAGAAGGCAAGAAGTGGGGTGTGCCTCTCGGTATCCCAGGAGACAGTGGTGCCTGGGTGATCGACCGCCGACATGGCCAGCTTTGCGGGCATGTTTTGGCCTGGAGCCAGCGGAAGCACGTCGCTTACATCTGTCCCATGGACGTATTGCTTCTGGACATTGCTGAGACCCTAGAGGCCGGTGAGGTCAAACTTCCAGGAGGCGAGCCTGTTGTCACGCTGGGAGATCAAGAGCCTCACCACTCTTCCACCGAAGAGCAAGCTCCCCATCCCGACGAGGACCTTGATGACCTTCTCGAGGAGGAAACCGAAGACACAGATCTCCCACCTCATCTCATCGCCTCAGTCGGCGGAAAGGATCATGTCAGCCACGGAATCGCGAGCTGCAGCGGCAGCGATCGTGGCTCATCCAGCCCCATCCGGCTCGACACGTCAAGCGAGATAGCAGGGCTTACGAGCCGACTCGACGAACTGAGCATGAGTGGGAAGTTTCGAATCGGGGTTAGTGGCTAATGCCAACAAGTACTGAGATGCGTTTCTTTTGTTTGGTGTAATGTTACCCGGGATTTGGAGGATGGGATACCCCTATGAATAAAGAGACGGATGAGAGATTGTGGTTCGTGGTGGGGCTTGAAGAGCGATTACGTGCATCATCGTCAAGATTGAGATATCGTATAGCCAGAACTTTTACGTCAACTTGACCCTTTCCCCTCTCGATACCTGTGAATGAGGAGTAAACTACATGAAGTCGTCCTCCCAGTTCTCATCACGGTCCTGGTTGCTCGAATTCGCCATGTTGTCCTCGGTGAAGAGCTCGTCGTAGGCATGGTCCTTCTGCCACTTCTTCTCCTTCCACTCCTGCGCTTGTTTGGCCTCTTCCTTGCGCTAATATTACCAATGTCAGTGAGAGATGTTGCGTCTCGTCGATCAAAAAAAGAACATACCCTCTTGAGTTGAGCATCCTGGTCTTTCTTGCGAAGCTCCTTGAGACGATCCTCCTTTTCCTGCTTCAGGTCGGGCTTCTGCTCCACCTTTGTCTTGTTGAGGCGGTTGACGATGGGGTTCTCGCGCTGAGGAACGAGGATCCTCTTGACCTGAAAACGGGGGGGTGAGCAAAGGAAGGGGCATAGATGCAAGTCTGGCAAGGGAAGGAGTCGACGTACCTTGCGGTGATCCTTGAAACCAACTTGGCCAACCTCCATGCTGCCATCCTTCTTCAGGTTCGACCAGGGGGTGTAGATGACGGTGATGTTGTCCTTCTTGTTGCCCTCTATGGAGTTGGCCTTGGTCAACTGCGCCAAGTCCATGACCAGGGCCTCGGGCAGCGAGTCCCATTCCTGGCCTGCACTCATTCGGAGGTAGATGTGCGCACTGGACAGTTTATCGACGTGGAACTAAAGTCACGGGCGGGCGTCAGTCCAACTCCTTAACTAGAAGTCGTCGTGTTGTTTCTCACCCTATACTCTCAGTTAGAAAGTATGGCCAAGACTTGCGCAGTGAGGAGGTATACACACCAAACATCCTCCTCCCAGCCAAACTTGATCAGATCCTCATCTAGAGCGTTTCAGTCTGGGAGACGTGGCAACCAGTCTTTAGGGATGGAGCATACTCTCAAACTTGTCCTTGCCGACGTAGACGAAGCCCGACGGCTCGACGACATTGGACTTGAAGTAGTAAACCATTTCCGAGTATTGTTGCAGCCAGCCCTCTGCTGCGCTCACAAGCCTCGTCAAATGAACGGTGGTGGTGATGAACAAGAGTGAGCGTTATAACCAAGGCGTGTCAATCTTTGAGTTGGGTGAGGGGATCATGAGCAGAAATTTGGTGGTGCGACTGCGCGACTTGTGCCTTAACGGGAAAGGGCATTCGCGCCCGCTGTAAGTGTGCTATGATGTCGCTATTGAAAAGGCCACCAGATAGCGCATCGGTACCGAATTATGAAGCCCCAGGCTCGGAGGATGCAAGCACGTGACACCCTTGATATGAGATGCGATTATGTGCACGTACAAAGTGGGCAGAGGGTGAACCCCAAGCATTCTTCAATTCCTTGAGCCATTGGAGAGACTATTTTCGAAATTTCCAATATGCTCTTAGGTATTTTAATAGCATTGCTTGACCCAGGTGTCAAGCCAGTTTCAGGGCAGGTTCTTGGGTGTAGTTATCGAGTCCGAATCCCATAGCAAGACCTGTCCAATCGGTTCAGTTCAAAGCCTCGTTGGCTAAGTGGTATAGCGTCTCACTAGTAATGAGAAGATCACTGGTTCGATTCCAGTACGAGGCAAACGAGTCTTGGAGAAGTCGATCTTTTTGCTGGTTTTGAGACTAGTTTATAGGTCTATGTGGTGTTTTCTGGTGTTGTTGAGAATTGAGTGAGATTTGAAAACGTTGCCCATCCTTTTTTGGAGGACAAAAAAGTAGGCTATCGCTACCGCTCCGAGCATCCATTGTAATATGGCCCGTGCTCACGCTGTGCCGCCTGCCTCCGCAAAGCAGCCACAGACAGACATAGACACAGCAATACACGGCAGCTAATGAAGGCCTTTCGTTGTGTATTGAGCACCTCGGTTCTACACATCAAGCACCCGTTCAATAGGTACAATAAATAGACTTGGTAAAGAGCAGGATGAAAGAAAGTAAACAGATAAATACGTAGGCAGAAAGAAGTAATAGAGTGACTGACGTTCCCGTCTTCTCAGACCAAGACCGAATTCATTTATCCCTTCCAGTCATGAGCACTCACCGACTCGCCATCACCCCCACGCTGCATCAAAATGACAAGGACACGAAAAATAGAAGAAGAAGAAGAAATTTCCCTCACGACCCTTGTCCGAATTTTGATCAGATAACGCCCGTCAGAAACGACACTTGTTCCACTTCACGGGCGGTCACTTGTCCGACTCCGGACCCGCGTCGGGAGCCTGTCATGCCCCTCATCTGATTGGCTGGAGCGCATTGAGACAGCATTTGCCCCATCGGGTCAGGGAGGAGAGTATATAGCAGCTGGAATATTAGAGAAATTGCAAGAACAGAAGGATACGCTCTCTATATAAACCTCTGGCATAAATTCTTTCGGGGCATTCGCCTTCTTTGGTTTGTTTGACCTTCGGCATATCAGCTAGTTTTGTGCTAGAACACTGAACAACACACACGCCTTGGCCATCCGTCCTCCCGCAGACAAAACCGTGTATCGTCCAACAACCCAAACCATCACACCCTCGAAGCCCTCATGAAACCTCTCAAAGACTCATCCAAAAGCACGCCTTCGCCCTCAATGTCAATCAAGCACAACAACACAGTCACAACCAACACGCCTCAAGATGTAGAAGCCAACCCTCTCCAGCCAGACGAAACCGAAAAGCCCGACAACGTCTCGGCCTTCAAGTCCCTGGGTCTGCTGGACCGCTTTCTCGCCGTCTGGATCCTCCTCGCCATGGTCGTCGGCATCATCCTCGGCAACTTTGTACCCTCCATCGAGTCAGTCCTCGACAAGGGCAAGTTTGTCGGCGTTTCCGTCCCCATCGGCATGTCCCACCTCCCATTTCACCACAATCAATTACCAGCTAACAAGTCGCATCAGCCGTCGGCTTGCTCGTCATGATGTACCCAATCCTCTGCAAAGTCCGCTACGAAAGCCTCCCCGAGATCCTCTCACACCCCGAGTTCTGGAAACAAGTGCTCTTTAGCTTCGTCATCAACTGGATAGTCGCGCCGTTCTTGATGGTCAGTTGCACAGTGTTGTGCTTAGGAATTACATTGACAGCTTTTCTAGCTCGGTCTGGCCTGGGCCTTTCTCCCCGACGAGCCCGGGTTGCGAATCGGCCTCATCCTCGTCGGCCTGGCGCGGTGTATCGCCATGGTACTGTTCTCCCTCTTCCACCGCCCTCTACTCGTCGGTCACTGACTTTGTGTCTCTGTAGGTTCTAATCTGGAATGGCCTCGCCGGCGGTGACGCCGAATACTGTGCCATCCTAGTCGCCATCAACTCCGTGCTCCAAATGGTCCTGTACGCCCCAATGTCCATCTTCTTCATTCGCGTCATCAGCGGCGAGACGGGTGCCACCGACGTGTCGTACTCGGTCGTCGCTCGGAGCGTCGCCGTCTTCCTGGGAATCCCTCTTGGCGCTGCTGTCATCACTCGTTTCTCGCTGCGTGGCATGCTGGGGGAGAGTTGGTATGAGCGCATCTTCCTTCGCATCGTTTCGCCATGGTCCCTCATCGGCTTATTGTACACAATCCTGGTCCTCTTCGCAGCCCAAGGTCACCAGGTCGTCCACCAGATCGTCTCCGTCGTTCGCGTTGCGGCCCCTCTTATCGTGTATTTCGTCATCATATTCTTTGCCACTCTGCTCGTGTCGCGGCGTGCTGGCTTTGGATACCCCCTTTCCACAACCCAGAGCTTCACAGCGGCCAGTAACAACTTTGAGCTGGCCATTGCAGTCGCCATTGCTACGTACGGGCCAGACAGCGACCAAGCGCTGGCATCCACTGTAGGTCCGTTGATTGAGGTACCGGTTTTGCTCGGCCTGGTGTATCTCCTCCGTCGGGTTTCGGGACGATGGGGCTGGGCGGTATGATTGCTGGAGGGTATCGAGCGTCGGAGACTATCAGTGGAAGTGGCTTGGCGGATAGAACAGACGTGAGGATTCGTCGCTTTGGCTTCACCAATGTCCCTTTTTTCCATGGAAATAGTGCCAGGCTATCGTGCCGTCTCAGTCCATGAGCTGAAGTAGATCGGTGTTGCGAACCATGAAGTCCTTGTTATCAGAACAGCCCAGGCCAGCCAGGGTCAAGGAATCATCACTGTTTCCACGGAGCCGAGCCAGGATGCTGGCCGCTTCGACGCAGTGCGTCTGGTCGTGTCGGTGGTGTCCCATCATATGAGGTCGTGGCAGCGTGTGGCTGTGGCAGCGGTAGTGTTCGGCCTGCGGCTTGGGACGACATCCCAGCTTCGGTTTCAAGTTAGACTGGGCGTAGCAACCATGATCTAGCTGGGACTGGACCATACTGCTGGGTGGCTTATCCAAGACCATGGGCAACCGGAGCCCGTTGATGAGCCCCCCGGCCGAGGAGCCTTGCCGCTTTGGTGACAGATCGGACTGCTGCTGGAGAGGCGGCAGCGAGCGATCGGGGGCCATGCTGCTGCTAAGTCGGGGAATAGGAATGACGGGAGAGCAGGGCCTCGGCTGCATGGTCTGGGGTGGCATGGCCATGTGCGTCGGGGACGGGCCGCACGAGACGGGGGTGAGAGCTGGCAGAGGGGTGGAGATGGGAACCGAGATGGACGCCGGCGCCGAAGGCGTGGACGTGATGATGGACGACGAAGCCGACGGGGCGGGAGACGGCATCTTGTAGGGCGTGTCCAGTCTCGGATCGTACTGCATCTGCATCTCCCGGATGGGCTCCAGCCTCGACTCCCGGGTCCCGGCGAGATCCTCCCACACACTCAGCGGCGGCATCGCCACGTTGGCCTGCGGCGCCATCTGGGGAAGCGTCTGCACCTGGCTCTGCATCGGGGACTTGGTGACGCCCGAAGTGTGCAGATGGGCCTCGACCTCGTCGGATGCGACTCCCTTGGTGGCCAGGAGGCCCTTCAGAGCGACGTTCTCGGCGGCGACAACGCGGGCGACTCGCTGCATCTCCAGGGTGGCTTCACCGTCGCGGCGCTCATACTCGCGGACGCGGCGCTGCAGATCCTCGAGGAGTTCTCGGTGGCGGGCGCGAGACCGACGCTGGTTCTCGCGGTTGAGGGCCAGGGACTCTGGCGTTCGGTGCTGTTTGGTGGGAGTGGGGGTTAGTAGTAGTCACAGAGAGGATAATCAGGGTAGGTAATGACGATTTGTCCAAGGTGAATGACGGTGTGTGCGTTTGTGCGTGCCAGGCTTGTGCAGGTAATGTGTGGTGGTGTGTGGTGTGTAGCATGTGTCGTGGTGTTTAATAAGTGAGGAGAAGGGTATCAACGACACGTGGGAGGACAAAGATAGCAGCAGCCCGTCTCGGTGAGTAATAAACATGAAGTACATGGACAAATAGCTTACCTTTCGTGGCATCTACAATAACGTATTCGTATCTCTCAACGAATCGAATCGTGTAACAAATAGAAACAAGAAGCAGCAAGCAGAAGACTGGTGGAAAAGTTGGTCTTGCCCTCTGAACTTGTTTTTCCCCACACTTTTTTAGAAGCCTTTTCAACAGATGAATAGAAGAGTTGAGCCTAAAACCGAGTTGTGAGTCTCTTGGGCGAAATCGGAAGACAAAAAGATGAAGAAGGTGAGTTTTTTTTTTCCCCTGGGAACATGAGATTGATGAGAATCGGAGAAAAGATCGGAACCGTTTCGTCAGGCCACGGCTACGTTTTTCAAGACAACATGGCATTTCGAGTCGACGGAATCACAATCGTTTCATTGTTAAGCTTTTGATCTGTCTTGATTCCGTTTGGTTGTTGTTGGAAAGCAAGCCGCCGCCTCGTTACATTCCCGAACACGCCCACCCCCTAGGAGTGAAGGGTAATGGTGGCCTCCCACGCTCATGACCCCTTCGTCTAACTCTTGACTCGCCTCGTGCCCAGAACCAGGCTTCCTTAAATCTCGAGGGACCCCCTTGGCATGAGCGTAGTGATCAGGGTCTAAGGCAGGCAGTTCCGAATGCAGACAAGCACCAGCCTTCACGAGACGCGGCGGCAGCCAGTAGCCTTTCCATCCTGAGCCGTGTCATTACTGCAAGGAGAAGCAAGTGCAAAGACTTTTTTCCGTGGGGGCACGACTGCAGGTAACCGGCAATGAGGAACCTGGCCTGAGGTTGGCTGGAGAGCAATGGGCTGAAGGGAAGCATGGGGGTTTGACTCTCCTTGTCTCCCAAGTTGACTTGCAGGGACGGGGGGCCTTGGTTGCGCCGGCCAATCAGAGCTGAGACGATTGTATTTCCTCTGCTTCTATTGCTTCTGGCCTTCGAAAACCGACACTACGTTACCTGTTCCTGACATGGAACGGGCGCTGCATGGCTCTCGACATCCCGCGTTCTCCAGACTCGACATATCCACTGGTTCGTTAGAAGGGAAGAAACCCCCACGGGCCGTTGACTCTTGGTGAGAGTCAGAGCCAACAGTTGACCAGAGCGACTTCACAACGGGCAAACAGTATGAGACCCAGCGTATCCCATTTGTCCCATTACCAACGAATATCCACTTTTCGGGTTGCCTCTCACTAATTTGTATGGGGGTCTTTTGCTCCTGGGTGGTGGGGGACATCGGCAATACTGAGAAATAGGTGGCAGGGCGTTATTGTCGACTGGCCATGGATCGGGGGTATTCGACGAGGAAACATGTACCTAGGTAGGTAGCATGATACGATGGAACCGCCTAGGAGCTTGGGAGGTAGGGTAGCTACCCCAGATTGTATCTCGAACACCGCCCTCCGTACCGATCTATTTTTTCCCCTGCACAGCTCGAATCTAATCAATCAGTGATGTTGATTCTCCAAAGATGCATAGACTACCTCTCGTGAATGATTACCGTTCCGTCGGCAACCACCCAACAACCTGTGTCTTGTTTGTGTGCACGAATAGAAGCTAACTAAACGTCCCTGATTAAGTAATGTCCCGCCCGCCCACTCTCGGCTCTTCCATCTTCCATCTCTCGCCCATTCAACTCCACCCCGGAATCTTTTCCTCACCATCATCAATCAATCAATCAATCGGCCTCGCAATTGTTTACTGCCTCCAATCCCAGCCGCCACTCAATTGAACCCTCCACTCTCTCGCTTCCCCCAAAATGATCTGCACAGCCTGTCGCCTCGCCGCCCGCAGGGCCCTCCGCACCGCCGCCGCATCTCCATCCGCCATGGCCTCGTCGTCGCCCTCGTCTTCATCCCGCGTCCTCGCCCTCGCCGCACCCACTCTTCTGCACCGCTCCACCCCCGCGCCCTCGTCGTACCACTGCCGCTCCTTCTCAGCCTCTCGGACCCTCTTGTCTGCCGATGCCGCCGCCGCCGAGCTCCCCAGCATGACGCCTGCCGAGTCCGCCATCGCCGCCATCCTGTCCGAGAAGCTGTCGCCCACCCAGCTCCTCGTCCAAGACGTCTCGGGCGGCTGCGGCAGCATGTACGCCATCGACATTACCTCGGCCGCCTTCCAAGGCCAAACAATCCTCAAGCAGCAGCGCATGGTGAATGCTGCGCTAGGCGACCTCGTCAAGAGCTGGCATGGCGTGCAGATTCGCACCAAGGTGCCTCCACAGGATGCGTGAAGGCGCTCTGCATTGGGACAGTGCTTGACGTAAACTGGCCATTCTTGGCCCATTGAGGCGAATGCAGAGACTTCTGTGGCTTGAAGCTGTGTACGACTACGCGTGGGTGTTGAATCATGAATGGGAGCATCGATGGTCTTAGTGACATCATGAAATGCCCTCACCTCTCTCTCGTCTATGCACCAAGAAACGAAAGGGATGGAAGAATATGCAAAGAACCAAATTAGGAGGTTCGGTCATGGAAAGGAACGGATGGATGACATGTGTGTTATGTATTATGTATATACCCTTGCACGCCGAGACAGAGCGATGCAATAGTGTAAAACACTCTACTCTACACCGCTACAACGGTGTTGTATACCCTTTGTACGAACTGGGTACCTTTACAAGAAATCACTCGGCCAGGAAAATATTGCAAGAAGAAAATGTGCATTTAGGATCGTGCTCTAAACAACCAAGCCCTTGACGCCCCATACCCATACATCCCGCCCATCGCTTCTATCCTTCCATCGTGTCTCTAGTCTTCTCAACGTAACAACGTAAACTAAACCAGCCAACATGTATCGCCTCTAAAACACATTTACACGAATGCTCAAATCTACCGCCTTCTTGACTTTATCCTTCTCTTCCTCTACTGTTGGAGGTACTTGAGAATCTGCTCCCGCTCCTCAACGGGCATGACTCTCAATACCTCGCGCACACCAGTCCAGCCAGCCTTGGCGTGGCCACGGACAACATTAGCAACCTCGGCGGCGAGGACCTCCGACTTGAGGGCCTCGACCTTCTCTCCGATCGCCTTGCGCTCCGTCTCATACCACTCAGTCACAGCACGATCGTCCTTCTCCCAGTTGACAATGCCGGACCAGCTGCGGAGAAGGTGCATGTACTTCTCGCGAGTCTCAACAGTCTTAGCCGTGCTCTGGCCGTTGGTGGCGTTGAGAATGCTAGAGCTCATGCGGCGCAGGATGTACTCCTCGTTCAAACGGCGGCGAAGACGCCAGTAGAAGTATCGGCGGGCGTTGGTCCACTCAAGCGAATCGCGAATGACACCCTTGGCCTTCATGCGACCGGCACGGTCGTGAAGATCAGCGAACTGCACGGCAATCTGGGCATACACAGGAAGTAGCTGCTTCTCCCGGATCACCATCTTCTTCTTGATCTCGTCCGTCTCCTCTTGGGACAGGCTGAGATCTTCGAGCTGCTTCTTAAGGCCAGCATAGGTGGGATCCATGCGAGCCATGGTGGCAATCTGCTTGTCCTTGCGGTACTTGATACCAACGATACCCTCAGGCTCGAGGACACCACCACGGGCTTCGACGTCGGCGTACATCTCCATAGCCACGGGGTTGATGGTGGGATCGACCACGACCCAAGATCCACCACGAAGCTCTCCATGGGGAGGAATGTAAACAAAGATGGGTTGCTCAAACTTGACGAGGGCATCAACGATGAAAGAACCGTACTTGAGGACCTCGTTGTACATGTCGCGCTGACCACCAGAGAAACCACGCCAGTTGGCGAGAATCATCAGAGGAAGCTGCTCACCATTGTTGAAGTCGTTGATGGCCTGGGCAGTCTTGAAGGCAGAGTTGGGGTACCAAACACCACCAGCTTCATTGCTGACCTGCTCAATAGAGTCAGGGTTGGCAGGGTCGGCAGGGGTGATGTTCTCGACGGAGCGAGTCTCAACAGCGATAACACCCATTGGGATACCGCCAAGACGAGCACGACCGACGACGACAGTCTTGGCCCAACCGCCGAGGGTCTCGACGAAAGAGTCCTTGTCAAACAGACCAGACTCGAAGCCGTCCTCACCCTCGCGACCACCAATCATCCACCGAACGTCATAAGGCTGCTTCTGGGGAGGAGTGTACACAATGTCACGGTCCCAGTCATCCACACTAGGGCTGACAGGGACAGGGCTGTTGCGCTTCTCGGGAACGAATGACATCCACTCCACAATCTTTTGGATACCGGCAAAGTCATCGTTGGCAGTCAAATGGGAGACACCGTTGCGGTACATGATCTGAGTGCCACCCAGCTGCAGGTTAGAGCTGTAGACCTCACGACCAAGCAGGCTGTTCAAGGCGGGGGCACCAGTCAGGATAATGGGTTGGCCCTCAATCTGGACAGCTCGCTGACCAAGACGGACGAGGTAGGCACCAATACCTAAATCACGTTAGAGATGTAAGATTAGGAGAAATGAGATCAATGACTTACCAACTGATCGACAAGTGACCAAGGTGATGGTGAAGATGTCGTTGTAGGCTCTGCTGGTCGCACCAGCGATAAGACCAGAGCCTCTCAAGCATTCGACACCAAGGCCCTCCTCCTTTCCGATAACGGTAAGAATCTTGTGTCGCTTCTCGCCATCTTCAGAAACTTCCTCAGTAATGACGTCCTTCTCAAATCGCTGCTTGGCCTCATCGTTGAGGTAGAGGTAGCGGAAGCCGCCCTCCTGTTTGTCAACATTGTTCCAAGCGACCTTGAAGTGACCCATGAGCTCGTCAGCAAGACCGAGGCGAGCTCCAGAGTTGGCGGACAGGTAGATACGGGGAATGCCCAACTTGCGAGCGAGCTCCGTGCACTTGTGGAAGAAGTCATCTTCCTTGGGACCGAATGATCCGATCTTGTAAGTAATGTCGTTAGCGACGACGATGAAACGACGTCCATTGGGATACTCGGGAGTTCGAGCTCGGAAGATCCAACCAACCATACCACAAGTGTTGGTGCCGGGCTCACGGTTCACCTCGTCGAGGTTGTCCTTGTCATCCAGGACAAGCTCAGTGAATGTGATACAGTCACCAACCTTGGGCTGCTGAGCGGCAAGAGCAGGCTGCTCCTTGACGGCCTTAAGCCAAGTGTTCTGGATAGCCTGGCGGAACAACTCAGGGAAGTCGTAGACGTACTGAGTGCCCATGAGGTGGGCCTTGTATCGCTTGGGCTGGAGCCAGTTCTTGGTGGCGTAAGGAGTAGACACAGGCATCAAATGCATGGGACCCTTCTCCTTGGTCCCGCCAATGCTGTGGAACACCCACTCGCCCTTCTCGGACTTGCGCTCGGCGTACATGTCGACATCGACCACGTAACCAGAGGTGTTGGTGATGACGACACGAAGAGGGTAAGGAGTGCCAGTTTGAGGATCCGTGCAAATAATGCGGATCTCGACCTGGGAAACACGAAGTCTCCAGGCACGAAGACCGAATCGGTCCAAGAAGCCCTGAAGACTCTCCTCGACCTCGCGAGGTTGGAGCTGGAACACAGGAGTAAAGTTGATGAAAATGTGGTTGAGATCGGAGTTGTTGTTGCCGATAATCTCCAGAGCATCAAAAATGTCGTTAATGACACGATCAGCCTCTGAGATCAGGTACTCGGCAGTGGGGATCTCATCACGGAGACGACCGGGTCGAATAACAGCACGGGTAAAGTATCGCTTGTCAGTGTCCACAGACTTGCCAACACCCTCGTAAACGTGGATGTTCTTGTTCTCGGTGAAAACGGGCTTGATGTGGAACTTGGCCAGACGAGCTAGCTCAAGCTGGAAAGCAAGAGCAGGTTCGCTGTGTCGGATGCTGTCGTCCTCGTTATAGTCGGGGCCACGGAAGGTGTGGTAGCCGGGGTAAGAGCCGTCGCTGCGACCACAGATGAAAGTAATGCGGCGAACACCACGAGCCAAAAGCTCCTCCTTGAATTGCTGGACAATGGGAACAATGCGCTCCAGGGTCTCCTGATCTTTTTGGCTCTCGGCATCCCGAATAGCAACATTGATGACCGCGGAGAGCTCCTCTTCATACTGTTGCTTGGGCTGGGCCTGGGCAGGCTTGCGCTTACCGCTCAGGTCAGGGATCAGACCAGGGGTAGTGCGAGTCTTCTTCTGCTTCTGCTCGGTAGCAAGAGACTCAAGAGCCTTTTGGATCAAGTCCTCAGCATCATCGATGTACTTGCAGGGGACAATGACACCCTTGCGAGTCGGCTCGTCCTCCCACTTGTGGGACAGGTAGGACATGTCGCTAATGGAGTGGATGCGGTTGAACTTGAACTCTCCACCGCTGGGAGTAGCTGGGGTGGAGGGAGCAGCAGACTGGAGGGGAAGGCCGTATTCGGACTGTCCAATCTTTCGGAGCTGGAAGTCCCAAGAGACAAACTGGGGCAGGTCAAGCTCGTCGGAGTGGTACTCAATCTGCTTAAGAATGTACGCTCGGTAGGCGCGTCGAACGTAGACCTCAAGCGAAGCTAGGTTGACCCAAGGATCATCGTGGGCAAAGAACAGGGTCAGGACGTCAAAGACGGTATACTTGGAGTCAACGACCTCCTTGATCACGTCCAAGCTAGGCTCACGGTGATCCCAGCCGGTCTCACCATACCGCGACTCAATGACAGAGGAGCGCAGGATATGCTCCATCTGAGCAGTGCGCTCCTCAAGGGAAGGAAGAGAACACTGGATCATAATCTCACGAGCCTTGAGAGAGACCTTAGAGGTCGCTCGCGAGGACTGAAGCTCCGTCAACTTGCGAAGGGTGTCGCGCAGGTTTCGGGCAATGCTGCCGACACCGGGCTTGTTGGGGCGGTACTCCTCTAGGATGGCGAGGATGAGGGAGCTCTTGGAGCTGACACGGCTGTGAGATAAGACGGTCTGAACAACCTTGGGGATATCCTCCTTGTGCTGCTCACGAAGCTTGAGAATGACCGTCTCCTCCTGAGGCTGGTTCATAAAGAGGTTCTCGACCTCGGCGTACTCCTCGAGGAGACCCCGGATGACGTTGAGTTCTCGGTGCTTCTGACCCTCCATGTACATGTCCATAACATGGGTAAGGGGAGCAAGAGTCGCCTTCAGGAGCTCAGCATCAGCATCAGACAAGTTGTCCTCAAGGAACTTGTGGAAAGCCTTGCTAAGAGCCTTGGCGGGGAACTCGACGTTGTGGCGGTTCTTGGCACGGTCGACGATCTGGGTGAACAGAGAGTCGAGCTTCTGAGGCATGCGAGCGTGTAAAGCGGAGAATTGGGCGTTCCATTCGCTGAAAGGCAACTCGGGGTCACGCAGGACCTCAATCAGCTCCTTAAGGGTCGAGTTCATGATGACGGAGTTGTCATAACCCTGGAGGATGTTGCAGAGAATGTTGTATAGAACGGTGAAGCGTTGAGAAGGTTTGTTGCCGACGACGACAGGCTCTCCGTAGGCGGGGAGCTTGTCGACGAAAGCCTGTGCCTGCTTGACACGGCTAGGATCATCCAGGGCGAGGATTCCAAGGATGTCACCAGCCTCAAGAGTAGCTCCGGGCTGCTTGATGAGCTGCACAATACCATCTTCCTGGGCAACCAGAGGCATGTACATCTTCATGACCTCCACCTCAGCAAAGGTCTCGCCAGCACGGACATGAGCACCGTTGTCCACGGTGTACTTGACCAGCTTACCAGGGCTGGGGGATCGGAGCTGAGTAGGGTCGTTCTCCTGCTCTAGCAAGCAGGTCTTGCTGTCGACGGAGATACGAGTGGCACCAACTTCTTCCTTCCAGTAGACGTTGTGACTGCGTCCATCGAGAAGAACGAGGAGACCACCATCGCTCAGGGCACGGACACCGACGGAGCACTTGGAGCCGTTAATGAAGAGGTGGTAAGCATCAGTGCTGGCGCGAGTAGCAGTAAATTTGTATCGGAAACCCTCGTAGATGAAGTCGACAGTGAAGACAGTCTTGAGGATGTCCTTGGAGGTAACCTGACCCTTCTCAAGACCAGCACGGTACTCAGCGATGTAACCTTCACTGGCCATGTGGGCCTTGGTAACAGCACCACACACAACAGCAAGCATGGTGTCGGGGCGCTCGGCAGTAAGACGCTTCGAGATGAGCTCATCCAACCAACCAGTGGAGATGGTGTTATCTTCGAAGGCCTCGGTCTCGAGAAGCTTGATGAGGTACTCGACGGTGGTTCGGAAATCACCACGAATGCTCAACTCCTTGAGGGCGATGACCATGTGTTTCCGCGAAGCCGATCGGTTCTCGCCATAAGCGAAAATGTGACCGAACTGACTGTCGGAGAAACTGTGAATACCACCCTGCGCGGCGACGGAGAAGTAACCCCAAACGTTGGAGCTACTCCGGAAGTTGAGCTCGTGCATGACACCGTTAGAAGGCTTGAAGCCCTCGCCGGGGTCTTCAGAGGTAATACGACAAGCCGTGCAGTGGCCCTTGGGGCGAGGTCGTCGCTGGGTCTGGGCGGTGCCCTGGCTCTTGAAGTCGAAGTCGATTTCGCTCGAGGTCTTGGGGTCCACACCGTACAACAAACGAATGTCACGGATTCGGTGGAGGGGCAGACCCATGGCAATTTGCAGCTGAGCAGCGGGCAGGTTGACACCGCTGACCATCTCGGTGGTAGGATGCTCGACCTGGAGACGGGGGTTGAGTTCCAGGAAGTAGAATTTGTTGTCGGCGTGGGAGTAGAGGTACTCGACGGTACCAGCAGACACGTAACCGACCAGTTTTCCAAGACGGACAGCAGCGTCCTCCATGGCCTTGAAGGTGTCTGAGTTGGCAATGGTAACGGGAGCCTCCTCGATAATCTTTTGGTGACGTCGTTGAACGGAACAATCACGGCCGAAAAGCGAGATGTTGTTGCCATACTGATCAGCCAGCAGCTGAACCTCCAGATGGCGGGCGTTACCAGCCAGCTTCATGATGAAGATGGGAGATCCGGGAATCTCGCTGGCAGCAGCCTTATACAGGGCCTCGAAGCCCTCCTCGGAGTCGGCTTTTCGGATACCCTTGCCACCACCACCCTCGGAAGCCTTGATCATGACAGGGAAGCCAATCTCCTTGGCCTTTTCCAGACCCTCCTGCCACGACGTCACGCAGCCCTTGGAGTAGATGTCGTCGGCGACAGTGACGATGCCATTCTTGTCCACCTCGACCTCGTCTACACCCGTTCCTGACCAAGGAATACAAGGCACTTCGGCATGTTGTGCTACAATTGTGGAAGAAATCTTGTCACCAAGCGATCGCATGGCAGACCCGGGAGGGCCAATGAAGACAATCTTGTTGGGAGAAGCCGCCAGCGACTCTGGCAGCTTTGGGTTCTCGGAAGCGTGACCCCTGTGACATTGGTGTAAGTAAAACTTCAGTGCGTTGGCGATCTAACCTCCGTATGTCCTGGTGGGGGAACACCAGGATTGGGGTGTCAAAACTGTTGGGGAGCGATCACTCACCATCCAGCCCACACAGCGTGGACGTTCATGCGCTCAGCGATATCCACGATCATTTCCACGTTGGCGTAGTTGTGGTTGTTGGTGCCGCCGGGGACTTCGACGTAGTGGTCTGCCATTCGAATGTAATCTGCGTTGGCCTGCAAATCTTCGGGGGTTGCCATCACAGTGAAGTGAATGGCTCTCTCGTCGCCGAACGTCTCGTAAGCCCATTTTCGGACTGATCGAATCTCCTTGACGGCGGCGATACCGTTGTTGGCGATGAGGACCTGTTAGAAAGCTCATAGTTAGCCAATGCCACCCAATACTGTCCATTGCGCAAAGATTCCAAGGGGCCTCGAGCAGAAACTCTCCGAATGGGGGGCTAAAACTCCGAAGCTCCAGGAAAGCGTTGAGAACAGCGAAAACGCTTGGAAAGGGTTCTCACGTTGGTAATAACGGTGTGACCGTGGTTCTGGGCCACAAAGTCCTTGACCTTGCTGGGAGCAGCATTCTCCACGTTGTTACCCCCTATGAAGTGGTCTGCGATGTTGTGCTTCTCGGCATACGAAGCCTTGCCATTGACGTAGGGCACCGACCGCCCATTGGCGCCGTTGACGGCACCAGCTGAGATCTCAGTCATGGCTGTTTGGCTGTGTATGTGTGAAAGGGGGAGAGGTGAGGAGAAGAGAGGGAGAAGCAGGGAGGGAGCAGCGATTTATCGATTTCGAGGAGGAGGAATTGAGTTGTTCGCTGTCTCGGTCAGGGCGTCCGTCATGAACCGGGCAGAAAAGGCAGGGGGGTAGCTTCCGGCCGGGAGAAAAAAGCACCTCCTGCGAAAGGGACGGGAGCTTTTTGCGTTGAGTGTCTGGGCGGGCGCCGGGTATACGCGCTAAAAATACAGTGGACGCCTTGTGAAGCTCCAAGTCGACGAAGAAGAAACAGACTCTCCTGAGGAATGAGAGAGTTGAGTCTTCTTGTATGATTGATTTTTGCAGGCGGATGTTGAGGATTATTATGAAGAGGAAGAGAGAAGGATGAAGAGATGCAGGAAATCTATCAGCCAGAAAATGCGGGAGATGCAAGGGCAAATAGTAGATGCGCGACTGGTGGCAAGCTTCGGCAGCTGGAGGAGGCACTAGGCTAGAACTGTTGGGAGAAGAAGCTGTCAGCCGGGAGAGCAACAATGGCAACGACAACATCAACGCCCCAAAGGAAAAAAAAATATGGAGAGGCGCTTGGTTCGTTCCTTGGGATGCTTCAACTGTTCAGGGTCGCGGGCGATTGAGTGCCCCTCCAGTGGATCCCCCGCCAATGCAATGGATTGGAGCCTTGAAGGTTACGGCCCAGGCGGCTCCGGGGGTGGAAGGGAAGCTCAGGCACTCGGTCATTTTTAGTCGAGTGGGACTGGACTTGCTGGGGAGGTTTTTTGGTGTTTTGGTTCAACAAGGGGGTGTCGACATGATCCCGGACGCTTTTCGGCTTGACGATGTTGTGATGTGATGGCTGCCCGCGGAGTGCGAGCCCGCGTGGCTGAAGCGTCGTGGCATTGAGTTTGATAAGATGGATTGTGCCAATTGCACTTCGACGTGGGCTAATGAGTCGAGCGGATGATCCGAGCTGAGGGGGGAATGAAGAGCTGCTCTTCCCACTTGTTGCACTTTCGGTATCCGAACCGGAACCCGGGAGGATGACGATGGAGGACGATCGCGGAGGGGAAAAGAAGGCGTGCGTGCGTGCTTACTTACAATGTCAGCAACTGATGATGCAGTGCTCGACTCGACGGCGAGATTGGCGCGCAGATGCTCTGTTCAGAGTTGAATTGTATTGCGAGAGTTGTCCTCGTCGGTCCGGTGTAATAGGGTAGGTCGTCGAGTTTGTCGTTGATCGTCCAAGGCAGTAGCCATCTATCGCTGAAGTCGTCAAAGGAGGGGAGGAGGAAACCGGAGGAATAGAGGTCATCGAGAAGGAGAAGGGGGTGATATGGCTTGTTTTATTATGAACATCACTCTCTCCATCTGTTCTATTCTCGTGGTTCGCGATTACGTCCAATCACCCTCAAATCACACGACAATGCCTCCTTTCAGCGGTAAGACCGGAGCTCCGGCACTCCTTGGGAATCCTACTTGGCAAAACCACCGCCGGCTCCGTTGTGGAAAGGCAAACTGTCCATAGATGGCCCCCAAACTCACGAGGCTGAGCTGGAGAGTTTTAACGATAGCTGCGTATAACGTTGATAGTCTCCGCCGGTGCACGGGGGCTATCGGTGCTGACAAGTGATGCACTTCTGAATGGAGCATCTCGTGCGGCGTGTGCCTAGCGGCTGTTAGGGGCGTGCACACATCCGCCGCCTTGCACTTTCACCTTGCTCCGGGGTGTTGGGAGCTCTTCGGGATCCGAGTGGAGCCAATTCTCACCATGTTAGCCATCCAATCCACCTCATCTCATCGACTTCTTCTTTCCTCCAAGCCTTGACTGACTGATTGACTGACGTTAGGCTCATGCTCGGTGACGTTTACCTCCCGACCTGCCCTTTTGGTTGTTGATGCAACCTTCCTCCGACCCGAGACACGGCTAAGATTGAGGCCAAAGAACAGTTTGGAATCTGGATACGACATAACGTTGTCTGTTTCGTCGATTACCAACCTGTCAACGTTGGAAGGCATTCCGTCAGCACGTGAATATCTGCAGCTCGCATCGTAGCCGACGGGACCCTGGCATTCTCAGGGACAGGCCACTTGCATTCCAAATCTGGAGACGAACAGCTCAAGGTCAGAGGCCATTGACATGGAACTTCTTCCAATGGATGAAAGTCATTTCTTTACTTGACGCCTAATGAGCCCCTTTCGGTTGTCAAGGAGCTAAGTCACCAGGCCCCGTCTTGGCCTTCTTTTGGAGAGGGGCATGAGATTGGGGCTCCATTTCTATCAAATTCAATTCCATCATAGTCCAACGTGCTCACCGAAACTGTAGCTCTTGGCCATCCCTGACACTGTCAAGTATGAATATGCAGCCCTAATCACCATTACATTCCGATGCGTTCTCTTAACTTCAAGGGAACACTTTATCTCATCCCCATCGCTCCAACAGACTGTTTGGAAGGGTTACACACAGACTCTCATCAATCACTCACCAACTCACCAAAAAACGTCACCTCTCTATCACATCTCTCGCCGCATTCCAACAAATTCTTCCCCACCTCGTCCAGTTCATGGCGACGCCCTCGCCAATCGACTTACACGCGTCTCATCAAGAGCACTGACTGCCCGACCCTAACTCAACTCAACATCCATTCTCGCAATCGAACCTCAAGTCCCCCGGTAAGCTAAAATCGGCATCTCAAGGATCCGTCAATTGCCAATGATTTCGTCTCCATCAGGACTCCTCCACATACTACGTAGTAGACTCCTATCCGTTCTCTTCCATCTCTTGTCGTCCAAAAAAATTTACCTAAAGAACCCCAATTGTTGAGAAAAGAACCACCCCCCCGTCCTCCCCCATCTCCCCGCGCCAATCACTTCCCTTCCCGCTTCACCCACTCGCACGCCCCCGATTTTGGAAGGAAATGGAAGGACTCCACGCTTTTGCCCTTTTTTCCCACTGAGACCCGGCCATCCTCCGAATCCCCAACATGTTGGCATTCGATGGCCGGGGCCCGGCGGAGCTACGGAGATGTTCGGGCCTTTCGGTCGGTTGGCTTTTCGACCCTTGAGAATCAACTCGTCTTGCCAGTTGCTCGTCGTTATCAAGATTCAAATCGAGCGGTTTCGGTTATCGGCCGCTAACTTGTTAAGATGCCTGACGTAGACATGATGAAATGTGATACACGGGGCACTGACACAGCCATCATCATGTTGAGAGCTACCGGCAGCCAGCGAGATTAGCAGTCCGTTGGCGAGCCAGCACCGTCGGCGGTTTTGAGAGGTGGTTAGAAACCGTTGACCGCACCTAGAGCCTACGTGGATAAAGATCGTCGTGAATAATTTTGGTTGAGATTGCATGCCTAATAATGCAGATTAAACTGCCCAGCAATCAATATCATCCTCACCTTCAAACCAAGAGACATCGTCGAGGTCGATTCGCTCCCAAAGACGTCTTCAATTAATTACGCGAGGGCCAAAACTGATCGAGGGGTATTATATGCAGCCCTATTCGTAAAGTAGGTGGTATCTAAGTATGGTATTTGGCGTTTTGGTTGTTGAGGCTAGCAAGTCTGCAGTGCCTCCGTCAACAATCTGTTCAGTATCTACATTCTCTTCGCTTCTTCCCGCTCCCACGGAGCTGCCTTCATCCTATCGTCCTTCTGTTTCACTCTCTCCTTTCCTGATCATCATCTTCTGGTATAGACAAAGGAAATGAAACAAAGTAAAGTTGCTAGTTGGTAAATCCGTCCATCGCGGGCCGGGTCCTTCAGCCTTGTCAGACATCGAACCACTCCCCACTGATGTGTAGCCTCCACGCGCGAGCCTCTCCGTGCTATGAATTAGCCTCGCATCCCTTCCCCAGTATTACCCGCTCTCGACCATCGAGTGCCAAACCAAGGTCGAGCCTGGGTGCTCTTGTCCGTACAAAGTCAAGGTTCCCTCAGACTGACGACCGGGGCTTCGATGAGCGAGAAGCCCCTCCCTTGTTCCCCTCTCGCTCCCTCAACTCGGCCCCGTAGCGGCCAATAAGGGTGCTTGGTTGTGTAAGATATCAAATGCCATCTCTTCATAAAGTCCGTGAACCCCTCCCCAATGCCCAAGATCCCAGGATAAGCCGGTTAAGCAATTTCCAGAGAGAAAGAAACGAGAATTTCCATAATTGCCATCAACACCGGTTTTCCTCGAGTATGCCATGCGCCTGCCTTGAACCAATGCCAGTCTTGCCCACCCCATGCGATGCAAATGCGTCTAGTTAGGTGAAGCCAGACTAGTCAAACCGCTCCAGACAAAAAGAAAGAAAGATTATAAACATCCTAGGAGATCTAGGTATGAATCGAAAGAAACTGCCTTAGTACGTCTCCCCTAGGTCGCTGAGCTTCCTATGACTGGATATGCTTGCTCTTGACGGGCCGTTGCTGGTTCGTCGGCCACCACTATGGCGTCGACTTGATGGCATCGGGATCGCGCTGCCTTGGGCTGCTTCAAGTTCCAACCTTGAGTACGTTCCTCGTCGGCTTGGTGTTCTAAACTCGCTCTCGTCCTCCTCTGCTAGATCATTCCGGCTGATGCTAGCAGAGTGGCCGTGTATCGACCCGCCCATTGAAGAGCGAGGTCTGCCCATTGGAGTCCTCGTGCCTGTGAGTGATGTTCGGGATGCTGGGCGTGGGATCATGTCGGTTCGGGATGGAGGTCGGGCATATGACGAGACACTAGCCCGCGAACTAGGCCGGCTGATTTCCGAGTCCGGTCCGCGGTTGGGTAGCGGTCCAAATGATAGACGACTCACGCCTGAGGTACTAAGTCGAGGGACATGACTGCCCTTTGATGAGGCGGATGCTTGCATGTTGGTAGGCGTTGTGTCATCACCCGCTACGGAGGAGGCCGTGGATCCTGCAGTGCGCTTGCGAGACCGGATCGTAACCGTCGAAGGCACCTGCGAGCCGCCATAAACCGATGATCGAGGCGAAGCGCGAGGAGGCGTGTGAGTCGGGCCAGGAAGCTTGGACCGTACAGAGTGCACGCGGGCCTCGAGGCGCTGCATCTGGGCCGTGAGGGAGCGGATGTGCGAGAGAGAGTTGGTTGGCGCAACTCTGTGGGAGGCTGAGCGAGGTCCAGGACGCGGGTTCGCCGGTGTTCGGATGGTTGTGCCGCCAGTCGAAATGCGACTACCTGGTGCTCGAGTGGACGGGGCGAGAGGTTTGGAGCCCCGCGGCTTGGGAGTGATGCTGTTGTCGGCGGAAGGCAAACGGGTTTTGCGACCCTTTCCTGGGGCGGGAGTTCTCGTGGCTGCGACCTTAGGCAAAGGCGCTGAAACATCGGACATGGGTGGCGAAGGAGGATCGCGCAGTTCCGACAGAGAATCGGAGGGCAGAGGCGATTTGGATTCGGGAGGCGTAGTAATGAGAGGAGAGCTGGCGGTGCTACCGGGTGAGTTTTCAAGATTCTTGTCAAAGGTGGGCGATTCGAGGATGGAGAGGTCGGTCGAGATAGTTGAGAGATGGCGCGACTCTTGCTTCTTGAGCTTGTCCTGCAGAAGCTCCGCCTCGATCTTGAGGTCCCCTAGTTCCTCGCGCAACCGTTGTGACTCAATGCGCAGCTGCTCTCGCTCTTGCTCGCCCAGCTTAATCTCTTCCTCCATCATGACGGCGCGCTCGATGGCTTGGTTGTACTTGGACTCCATATCCTCAAGAGAAGATGTGGTGTTGCGGGCCTGTCGCTCAAAATCGTCGTTGGCGACCTCGATATCGCGCAACTTCAGCTGGAGGGTTCGGTTCGAATCTCGTAGGGTCGTGATTTCCTTCTCGAGCTGATTCTGCGCAGCACTAGCCTCCGTCTTGGACTCTCTGTATTTCCTCTGTAGGTTGAGACGGCCATCGAGTCAGTCACACAGAGCTGGCGCAGTTACATGGCTGTCGTCTCAGCGGCGGTCATGAAGGGACTTGACATACCTTCCACTCCTCTCCCTCGAAAGCGAGTGTTTCGGCCTTTTCTTGTAGAATACGTTCCTGCTTCTCTGCACGCTCGATATCCTTCTCTAGTTCTTGCTCAAGCTCCTTGCTAGACTCTCTGAACTCGGCAAGTTCCATTTCGAGCATCTCGTACTGGGCTTTGTACCAGGTAACAGCATCCTCAGCGTTGGTGCCCTCGCCTGGCGGCGAAGACGGTGGTTCGGAAGCCATGGTGGAGGGATTGCGATTCGGTTCAGTTAGATGGAGCGGGTCGGCCGGGATCGCATGGGTAGTTGGGCGGATAGGAGACGTTGGGACGAGTGGCAATGGAAGAAGCCGCAGCGTTGGGCGTCAGTATCGGAACTCGAATCGGATAATTAGACTGCAGAAGAGATGGAATGCGATGTACAAGACCTATCGGAACATACATCGTCAGTCTGGGGGTGCTGGAACAGGCGGGGGAAACATCAGATGGCGGCAGGGCCACATCACCACTCACCGATAACCAGAACCCAACACTTGTGTCGAACGGCGCCGCAAGTGGGAACTGAAATGCGTCGCGCGCGCAGCAGCAGCCGTTCACTTACCTGGGCTGTTGGCGTTTACCTGTGAAGCTGTTGGTTAGTAGAAGATAGCAGCCGCTGAGGCGCGGACTTGCAAAGTTACAGGACCGCAATAAGTTGAAAGGTTGCGGTTCTGTTTTGGCCCGTGACAGAGACGGTGTTGATGCGACACTCGCGGGCTGGGACGCTGCCCCATTCTCCTTGCCCAGACATCCAGTGCTAAGCCTGTTTTGGGCTGGCATCTGGCAGCCATGGGCAACAGGGCGTTACAGTTCCTCCTCAACCCCACCACTGATTGGGTGACATCTGTTTTCCCCTTGAACGTCACGTGAACTTGCTCTATTTCTGCTGTCTGGGTGAGGACTAAAGGTTGCTCCCGTCGGGTCTGACCACTGGCTGAGGTGCAGTGGCAGTTCCCATTGCTTTGCATGCGGTACGTACCGTGTCACCTGCCGGAGACCACACTCATTCCCACGTCACTCCCGTCTCACAGCGCAGGAGAAAAGGAGGGGTCATTTGTTGTTATTTGGCTTCAATCCATCAGCATCAACATCAACATCAATACACTTTCAGATGCGACTACCCTAGACTCAACTACCGGATACAGTAATCATTGGCAGAGTTCACTCACAACATTCCTCATCACAGGTACCATCGAACAAGCTACCGTGGTTACAGGGCTCACAAACTCTTCTCTGCATTCGTCCCTTCGCTTGGTCTCAAACTCTGTGACCAGGCTTGAAATTGGGCGCGAATCATCAATGCCTCATGCATCAGGGGTCACGCCCCCATGTCCACTTTATGCAAGACAACTTACAAACACCTTCCGATGACTCCCGTTTCGATCCACGTCAGCCCTGGAGGCCGGGTGCTTTTCTTCCGCCTGACCTTCCGCTTACCCTACGTCGTCTGGTTAAAAGAGAACATAACCAGTCTGAATGACTATAGTCAGTCGGACTTTTATCAAAGAACGACATGTTCATTTAGCGCCTAAGATTTCATCACTCAATAGACACGAGCATTTGTTAACAAAGATAATGGAGTTTGTTCATGGGTGAATACATTGATACCACATTCGAGAGTGCTGTTTTCAACCAAGGAATACGCTTCCTGCATGCCGCCATTCTCTATGCTCATTACAAAAAGAAATCCCAAATCGTTATCCCTGGTATCCTATTAATCCGCATTTTCTCAGAGTCTTGCCCCTCCGGCTCTCCATGCTCCTCTCACTCTCCGAGCTCCAGCCGCGGCAGCTCCAAAATTGTGTAGTCGCTCTCCAATCAAGTATGCCTCGTCACGGATGCGCGCTGTCCATCCATGGAAAACTCTCACCAACCCAATCGTGTTCTTGACGACTAAAGCAACAAGAGCAAGCGCGGGATATGATTGCCGATATATGATTGCCAGCCGAGCAGCCTCTGCTAGTTCGTTCACGCCAGGCTGCACATCTGCGATGAAGCCATGGTTGATGAGCTTACCGACAACAGCCGGAGGCCCGAATACTGCGGCTGCAAAAATGGCCAGTCCAGGAATGACGAAAGCTTTGGTGAGGACAGCCGCATCCGGACGCATCCATCCCCGCGCGAGAACACTCCGTACAGCAACAGCGAGACGTGTGTCTGCGAACATAGTTGTAATGGTGCGGGCGCTCAACTTCACATAGAGAACACCCAGAGTCCATGACTGGATTACGCGCACGGTGTGCCGACTGGCTTCTGAACCCCCTTCCCGTGAAGCTTGAATTGATGCTGCCGTGGGGGGATACATGTAAGTATGAAGCGGGATGGCCAGATAGAGCTCCATGACTGTTGAGACGAGCAATGGGAATACCACAAGAAGGACAAAATAGGCGTATGCAAATGTGGCTCCCTGAAATAGGGCAGATGCGACGCGATAGTGGGCACTACCGGCAACAACTTGGGCCTTGGCAGACTTAACCCATCCCTTGATCTTTGCCCACACTTTCTTGATGTGGATTATCAAGTAGACAAGAGTGCCGAGAAGATAGACCCCAATACTGAAGGCATATATATCGTTTGTCTTGATGTGTGACGGGATGAGTGTCGTGAACATCATGCGACCAACGACCAGGGGGATGATTGTGAAGCCGACTCCAGTGACTGCTGCGAATATCCAAATAAAGAGAATGAACGAGAATATTCTTGCTCGGAAATTAGGGGGAAGATAGACCATCTGGTACTGGTTGGAATCGTAGAGATCGGCGTCAGTACGTCCGTCGAGTCGTTGACCACGCTCGGTAACTTCAAGGAAGACCTTCCTGCCCTTCGGAATCTTGACTCGATCGGAGGCTGGAACACGGACGAATCGACCACTCTCAATGAGTTGAGTTGACTCCCTAAGTTTGGCCTTCTTGCGTCTGAGTTGCGACATTTCGTCGCGGGCCAAAGGTGGCAGGGGCTTGGCATCACCGCCTTCAAAAGCGTCCTTCCACGTCTTTGGAACGACATTGTGTTCCTTGTCCAACTCTAGAAACACGGTCCTATACCAAGGGAGTCCGTTGTACTCCGAGGTAGGCCCTAAATGGAGACTGCCCTCTTCATCGATCCTTCGTTCGCCGAAAAGGAAGAATGTCAGCCGCAAGCCTCGCGCGCAAGTGCGGAACCACCATGTGTACATGGCGTGAAGCCCATCACCTGGCTTGAAGAAGTTGACGGCTAGTGGCATTAAGAAGTTGTAGAAGAGAAGATCGACTGGGAATTCTAGGACGGGCTCATTGGAAGAGTAGTGGATCGGAAGGACAGTTGGCGTTGCGTAGGAAAGTCCCCAGACAACCCCTCCAAGACAGACAATAACCAATGCTCCGTAAACAAAGGCAGAGAAGAGGATCTTCCTAAGTTGTGTTGTCAAGTTTCTCTCAAGAACGTCGCGGACGGGGTGAAACTCTGGATCATCAGGATCACGGATGAAATCTGTCACGAATGTTAGTCTCAATTGAGAACAATATGGCGTGTTCGTACTTACAGAGTACGCCCTGTCGCATAATTTTGCGACACATGGAAACGAAGAGCGCAAAATGAAACATGTAGCCAGTGCCCACAAACCAATGGACGAAAACCGAAGTCAAGGGGTAGTTGCATGTGAAGAGAAGTCGGGACTTGAATGTCGTGTCCTCGAACAATGGCAACAAGGCACCATCGAGCAAAAGGCCACAGTAAAGTGGGAAGACCAGCATCTCAATGCTGATGATCATGATGACTTTCATAATGCCACTCGCCTGGTGTAGGGTGTCAATAACACCGGCCTCCCAGGCTTGCATGATGTTGCCCCTCGAGAATGGGCTACCACGCTTGAGATACATGGCGCCCATGAAGAATAGTGTGACATAGCCGGCGAGGATGGCCCAGAACCGATCCAATCCAGACCAACGAGCCAGCTCGAGGTTGATAGGCGGCGAAGCCTCGGGCTCACCTAAATCAATCACCCACGAGTTGGGGTTTAGTAGGATGGAGGAGGAGAAGCGGATTGTCTCAAAAGCAGCCGAGATTACTGTGCCAATGACCCGTATGGGTGGAAGGCTGGTGAATATTGCGCCACTGAAAACGAAGCCAAATATCGCACTCACAGTCGAAAGAACGGCCCCGATGTGGCTTTTGACTGTGATCAGTGCTTCGTGGCTGATGGCCGAAAAGTTCTGAATCTCAGAGGCAGACAGGGGAAACTCCTGAAAAACATAGTCCGCAACCCCGGATCCAGCACTTGTCCATAAGGCCCAGGATGCCTTCCGTGCTGACACGATCTGTGCAGCAATGAAGCCACCGATGATGCTGGTGAACATGTCAATCATGTTAAGAATGACCCATGAAGCGATCCCGGCAACCATGACGGCGATATCCTGCAGAAGTCTGCTGAGTTCGAAGAGGAGGCGGACTAGCCGCATGGGATTTGCCAAAACCCAGACGCTGACTCGTCCAATGTTGTACGGAATGAAGATGCAGGCGAAGATGGTCACGGATACGAGGACGGCACAGAATATGGCATTCTGGAAGAGACCAGCAATGGGACCTCTCATACCAACGAGTTCCATAACACCTTCAAAGTCCTCAAGGTCTTCGATGGCTTCCTGGTCGAGTGGTCCAGGCACATCCTCACCATCGTCAGCGTCGACGTCATTGTCGTTTGCAGCGTCTTCCTCGTCAATGTCGACCCATTCCGCTCCGGGGTCATCAGGATCGCCATCAGCGACAGGTCCAGCAATGTTGGGTTGTTCCAATCCACCCCACATAAAGTCAGTCATTCGATCGACCAAGGTAGGTCTCTCGACTTCCTGCTGTGCGAGGGGCATTTCGGCACCAAGCAGAATAAGCTCTTGACGAATCTGGCGGAGCTCTGCCGCCGCATCTCGGGCATCATCATCTTGGACATCTTGCGGACCCTGGTTTTCGAATGGGGGTCTAGCTTCAGGTACAGGATTCGACGACGGCGCCGCGTGAGGGTTGGAATGGTCGTCGTGATCGGATTGCTGTGCATGAGAATGTTGCGCATGGGAGCTCTCAGCCTGGGGCTCAGGTGGAAGTGCCGCAAAGGACCAGCTATTGTTGGCTAAAGGATTGATCCCAGTTTGAACCCTAGGTCCATCAGATACAGCTCGGGGTCTTGTAGCCGGCGGAAGGCCGTCTCCCCACATGTACCTCTCGGTCTCTGCGTTAGGGGTTGGAAGGGTCTCTTTTTCTTTCCCTTTCCTGGAAGCGGATCCATGTGCTTCGGGCTGCCCTACTGAAGAGCCCTCGTTTGAACCGGGGGTGAAAGCAACTCGGGATGAGCTTTCTGTCGTCGAACTGGAGCTTCCTTGACGTTCAATCTTCGATCCTGGGTATCGGGCGAGTGCTCTGTCGAGTTCGTCTGGAGGGTTGCTTGCATTTTTCTCCTCAATAGTCCTGCGAGTAATGTGGACCCAATATGATAGCCTTTCTTCTAGACCCTCCTCCTCGATCATTTGTAGGATTGTCTCAGGATCCCCATCGGCTTTGCGAAAGATGCGCAGATAGTCATGAATCGTGGTTTGTTGTACCGGGCCGGTATCAGGCCAAACTATAGGCGCGGGAACGCTGGGGGAGCCTGGCTCATCAAATCCTATTTGTATGTCGCGGTCAACATATCTATGCGGGTGATACTGTGGGTTGGAAGGAGGGTCAAGATCGATTACGGAGTCGTTTTCGGGACCAACGGGCTGTTCTCCGTCGTCCAAAGTTTCATCATCTGACCCGACTGGATCCCCCACATTGTCAAATTCTTCTGGTCTGACGAGGATGGGTTCTTGTGCGAGGGGATTTTCCGGAGGGGCAAAAGCGGCACGCATGTTAATCTCGGGTTGTTGCTGAACGACATAGTCTCGCACCAGTATAACGAGAATGAAGCAGACAATGACTAAAATGGTGATGATCTGCCCTTCAAGAACGTATATTAACGATCGATTGAGAGTGGGGTTTCGAGTGAGGTTTTGCAGGAACGCGACGTCGCCAAGTAAAGAGGGAGGTGTCTTGGTGATGGGAGTCTCGTCTGCCAAAGCTGCAGTGCTGACTGCTGAGTCGCTTGCGGGCCCTGATCGGTCAGATTTGGGCGGCATGTACAGAGAGTTGAGAAGAATTCGTAGGAGAAACTCGGAGATATTTTGCCCTGACAGACCGTCCAACACCGCTTGAGCAACCACAACAGATGTCGTGCTCGGGATGAAGAGGGGACTTGCCGGACAAGTATCGTTGCCCATGGCTGACTGGGCTAATTCCATCGTGGCCGCGGCAGTCTCGTTATTTCCGGACAATATTGAGGAACCAAGGCCTTCGTCGCTCACCCAGAACATGAAGGACCAGACAGACCTCATGAAATAGGGCAGCCAGCACACCCAAACACTTATTGCCATGACGGCCCGAAGCCAGACCAGAACATTTCGAAGCAAGTATTTAGCCATGTGGCCGACAAACACATGTACCGGGAGCGACTTTGGCATGTCCGGAGCATAGAGTTTTGTAAATCGGAACGACGTCTTGCAGAGTTCACAGTACTTCTTCTGAGAGTGGGAAAGCCACTCCATTAGACAATCCTGATGAACGTATTTGATGCTGCCACTGCATTTGCAGGGATAAAACAGGGGTTCCTCTGGAGTTGCCTCGCCGCGACATATTCGACAGATTCCGGGGGCTGCATCTTGAGCTTGGGAGTCGTCGGTTCTATTGGCAGCTCGGTGGAGGCCCTTTAGTCTCGGGGTCGTTTCTTCCATGATGATGGTTGGCGATGGTGATTCGAGGAGAATTCAGCCGTGCCCACGAGGGGCTTATTAGGGTGAGGGTCTCGGCAGGATCATGCGCGAGGGGAGACTCAGCAAAGAGACTCGGAGTGGTCGGGTATGGGCAAACAGGAGGGACGTGGCCGAGACTCGGAAAGGCGGGTCGGGATGGATGGAGGAGGGCGACAAGAATTTAACGAGTCGGAACGAATATAGATTTTCGAGGCGCTCCGGGTTTTGTATCGGCCGCGAATGCGCGAAGGCAGGAGGAGTGAGTTATAGAGATAGACGTCCAGTTGGGCCGAAGTTTTGATGGTGTTGAGTGAGACGTGGTAGATACTCGCGGGCAGAAAGTCACCGCCACTAACTGATTAAACGCCTGGGGTGTTGGTTTGCAGGGTGCCAGGTGGCGAGCTACGGGTCGGTGCTGTTGGGGCTTATTAGTGGAGTGGTATTTTACGAAATTACTTTGCTTGAAGAAATGGATGAATTGAACCGGCAAATCATTGATGAGGTTGGTGGAAACTAGGAGTTGGAGTTATTGACACACAAGTTATCTATATTATGGCTGGAAGAACTTGAAGAAGTTTTCGATCTTGCCCAACTTCTTCCATGAATCACAGTGACTTCCCCAACACGAGGATGATTCGCTAGGAAATTTGGACGGAGGATCTGTTGATCCGATTGCTCGGCTACTGTTAGCGTGGTGCCGCGTCACGTGTCAGATTTGGTTGCGGGTGCACGGGCTGATGTCATGACCCGAACGAAGGGGCTGTCACATGGGAATGGTGGTCAAACCGTGAGCTGGACAGGAGGACTCTCAGAGTCCAATTCCTCAGCCAGACGTGAAGGGAGCAGCAGATCGAGATGTCTCGTATTCCTCTCCTTGACAAGAGGCTTTCTTCCATGAGTTAGGCCTCTATGAACGACTACGAGTGCGTCGCCCAAACATGCATGGATCGCGTCATGATGGAAGTTGGTTGGTCCTGTATCCCTTGGAAGTTGCCAGGGCTTCGTAAGCTGTATCGGGATCGAATCAAGTCATTCTGTCTTGCCAAAACGACTCCTTGAGCTTTGAGGGGATGCAATTTTATGAAGCCCACTGAGCCCCAAGTTAGATTGTGAATTGTGCCTTGCGAAAAGGTTTCGACACGGGAAACTCGCTGGTGTTTTATTAAATTATACTCATGAGCGGGCCGTGATCTGACCGTACCTGGTGAGTTGATCTGCCTCACTGAACCTTGAAGATGACTTAATCGATCTCGTCCAATGCAAACCAAAACGAGAATGTTGTGGCGGGTTGATTTTTCCGTCCTTTCTCTTGCATTGGCTGTTTGATATCGGGAAAGCACGAAAATCAAGCTCTATCTGTCTCAATGACGTCTTTCCATGCCTCCAGATGTTTTGGTGTGGCACCGTCCAGTCTCTAGTGACTGCTCTTCAAGTTCAAGACAGCTGGAAGCTTGGTGGTGGTGAGGGGCGTTGGATGAACATTGCATCACTGGTCGATCGCTGGGACCACTAAGGATCACACAAAGGGAGAGACAGTGAAGCACCGCTGAGGCCATCTGCAGGCCGCCGATTCATGCCCTTGACACACACATGGATGGAGAGGTGAGGTGCGTTCCCAGATCAAGGCATCTGCAGGATGGTTCGTCATGACTGATGAGGCATTGGTCTTTCCTTGAAATAGATCAACAGCACAAAAAACCGCTTATTTCTGTCAATGTTCCTTCGATCTCTTTCGTCTGTAATCATTGAATAATTTACTCTCTTCACTGTTTCCGTGAACGTCTCGCTTTTGTCTCGTGTCGCGTCGCAGAATAAGCCCGCCGAAGTTCACGGAGTCCGATAGCCACCCCTGCAGGTGACCTCAGGCACACGCCCCCCCAACTAGAGCTCCTGCCCGGTCCGAGTAAAATCCCACCTCCATGTCGGGTCTGGCGTCACGACATCGCGAACCTCAGAGTTCTTCTGCGTCTCGCTTCGCTCGCAGGTCAGCCATTGCATTTATTTTGACATCGTATCTTTTTTGCTCAGTTTCCCACTGACCATCCATTAGCTGCTGGCCTCGCTTCCTCCCGCCACGCGACGAGCTTCAGTCAGTCGCAACCAGCACTGAGAAACCGTACAAATCCGCCATGGCCGAGTCTGCCGGCAAAAAGACAGGCAACGGCGGCGCCCACCCGAACGGCAAGCCTAATGGCCATGCCGCTGGTCGCCGCAGGCCTGCGAAGCGTAGTCCCAGCTACTTGCTCTGGACGCTGAGCATCGTGGCAAGGTTCGTTGATCCCCTCCTATCTCCGTCTCTTTGACTAGATTCTCCGTGCATCACCCGCTGACATCGCGCATCTTGTAGACTCTCTACCTGGGCTGCTATCCTCACCATCCTTTTCAAGTGCCCCTCCTCCATCGATAAGTGCGACGAGAATTCGCCCTTCATCTGCAAACCTTACTTCCAAGTTAAGAATACCATATCCCCCCATCTTCAACCCTACTACGATCAATACGCCGCGCCCTACGTCGAAGTCGCCCGTCCATACTACAACATTGCCGACAACAAGATCTGGAAGCCGACGCGCTCATACGCCGTTCAGTATGCAGCTCCCTGGGTTGACAAGGCACAACAACATGCTTGGGCCCAGTGGGAGAAGAATGGCCAGCCCCAACTCTCCAAGTACCAAGGGCTCGTGCAAGAGAAGTATGATCAGTCTGTGGCTCCCTATGTCACTCGAGCCTCGGATGCAGTTGGCCCCTACTATGACATCGCTCGTACCAACGTCCTTCAAATGTACTATGAATATTTCATGCCAAGCTACGAGTTTGTTCACCCCTACGGGATCCAAGGATACAATGCGGCGTCTGAGTTTACTACCAAGACCGCGCTCCCTAATGCGTACTGGGTCTGGAACAAGACGTACGCTTTCCTAGATGCCCAAGTCTGGCCTCATCTGCGAGTTCTCTACATCCAGAATGTGGAACCTCAACTGATCCGCATTGGAGAACGGCTTGGACGCTTCAAGGTTCAAGATAAAGCCAAGACTGCCTACGATAATACTACCTCAAGGTGAGCTATATCTATAACCCCTACGAACGCGTATTCTCTTGCTAATGCGGGTTTCCAGTGTCGTGAAAGATTCTGCTCCTTCGTCTTTTAGCAGACCCGCTCCTCAAAGTACATCCTCATCGCTGCCCACGTCCGAGGCACCTGCTGCTAGTCAGAGCGTCGAGTCTGAGACTGAGGTTGAGGCTAAGTCTCAGCAAGCGCCCGAAGACTTCTCGGATCAGTATCTCAACCCTGTGCAACCCCCGGAGGTGGCTGAGAACGAGACCGAAAAGCGTCGCAAGGCTCGCGAGATGGTAACTCAGGATCTTGCCATTTGGCAAAACAAATTTGCTGCACAGGCTGATGATGGAGCTACGGATTTGGAGGAGCGAGTTGACGAAATTGCTAAGCGCATGATCGCCCAAAACGCAAAGACGACCGGACGTGAACTCTTTAACCAATTGGAGTCGACGATTGAGTTGGAGCTGCAAGAACTCAAGTCCAAGATCTCGTCCCTTGTCGAGGTGGCCGATGAGAGACCCGATAGCGTGCAGGGTCAGGTCATCGATGCAGTTCGATCTGCTGGTATGGCCATCAAGAAGCGCGCGCAAGCAATCAGACAATGGCGCGAAAGCTACGACAAAGAGCTCCAGAACACCGTCATTGCTGTTGCCGATATTCATTTCCAGATCTTGGACGAGACCAGGAGTCTCGCTCTGCAGCATATTGGCATGAGGTGGGCTTGGACCGATGGCGTCACCTACAAGGACTGGGCCAAGTATCATGAACTCAAGGCCACACTCAACGAGTGGACTGAGCAGTTGAAGCAACTCATTGTCACACACCCATCCCTCCTCCAGGCTCAAGATGCTTCTGCCCAGGTGGAGGATGAGGGTATGGAAATTGCCTCCAGCGCGGCCAAGGAACTGGCTCGACTTAAGGAAGTTGCGCGCTGGAAGATTACCGCGAGAGACGCTACCGACAATTTTGACAGCGACGAAATGAAGCTTGCTGCCGAGGCAGCCCTGGACGCTCAAGCTGCTGAAATTGCTGAGGCCGCCGCTGCTGAAGCAAGCTCCGAGGTACCTTCTGTCGATCAATTGCTCTCCGACATTACCGAAGACTTGACAACCGATGCCGTGCCCGTTGATGATGCAGCTCCTACCACTGATGCCGCTGTATCCGACACGGCTTTTGATGATTTCGATTCATTGGTTGGAGAGACTACAAACGAGGCGGCCTCGTCCACGCCTGACGCCCCCATTCTGGAGTCAGTGATAGAGAATGTTGACTCTTCGCCAATTGGCCTGGCTGACGAGATGGAATCTTCTGATATCATTGATGAAGGTTTCTCGTTCGCTTCTAGTTTTGTTGCCGAGGGTGAGGAGACGGCCACTGTCCTGACTGACGAGGTTGTGGAAACTGTCGAAGACTTGGCATCTGAGGCGTCAGAGGCTGCGAGCAGCATCTTTGAAGAAGCAACTTCTGAAGCTACCGAGGCCGTACAGCCGCAAGAGTCGACTTCTACGGAATTTATTGCTTCGGAAGCTTCTGAGGTCTTGTTGGCTGATTCTTTCACTATTGTCGGTAACGAAAGCGATGAACCCGCCGCTGCGGTTGACGAAGCTATCGAAACCGAGGCCGAGGACTCACTTAATGATAATCCTGTCGACCAGCCTTCCCAGGTACCGCAGTCTGACGACGAGCCTGTGAAGCGCGTTATGTTTGGCGCTGTAGCGCAGAAGGTTCCCGAGCGACAGGTCGTTCTTGATGATTATGATGACGAGGAGGGTGACAATGTTATTACGAAGGCATCCAAAGCCGCTCAGGAGGCTTATTCTGACGCGGTTTCTCGTGCTTCCGATCAATACTCGAGCGCGCTCTCCGTCGTGTCTGCACAGATCTACGGAACACCCGAGCCCGTCCACAACCAACTGTTCTCTTCAGTTTCGGCCGCTTATCAGAATGCCGTCGCCGCGGCTAGTGAGAAGCTGAGCAACGCCGTGGATGCCGCTGCTTCTGGTGTGCAAGGCACTCCCGCAACTACCACGACACCAACGCTGGTGGACTGGGAATATGCTGAGTCAATCGCTGCTCAACGATTGAACGAGGGAAAGCTCTGGGCCGAGATTCAGTACCAAAGCGCCTTGATTGCTCTTGGTCTTGCTACTGCGACACCAACCGCCACAGCGTCCATGGAGAAGTACTACGAGCAGGCGAAGTTTAACTATTATGCTGGTCTCGGAATGGCACAGGATCGATACTACAGCTTTATTGCCGGTGCCTCATCGGCGCTCTCGTCAATTACAGCTACACCCACGCCTACCACCAATATTGCTTCTTCTGCGTCGTCTCTCGCCTCGGTGGCCCAGGAGTCAGCTTCTTCAGCGATTTCTGCTGCCGGAAGCAGCATCGCATCTGTTGCAAAGGCTGCGGATGATTCCGTCTCCTCTGTTGTTGATTCCGCTAATGAGAAAATTTCCAATGCTGGCCTTGCGATTGCTGATAACTGGAGTAATGTGATCGCTGAGATGAGTGCCCAAATCTACGGTGAGCCAACGCCCACCGCCCAGATTGCTTGGTATGAGCATATCTTCAGCGACATGAGCTCTTACGCGTCTGAGGCAACTGGTGTTGTATCTGACAAGGCCGAGTCCGCTTCCGACGCAGCCTCCGACGCCGCCAAGGCTGCTTCTATTGAGGCAGAGAGGCAATACCAAGCAGTGAACGATCTAGTTTCGGAGCTTGTGTATGGAAAGGAGCCTTCGTTCACCGAGAGCGCCTTCTCGAGACTACAAGCAGCCTATGCTACTGTGGAGAGCCTGGCGAGCGCGGCAACCGAGGCTGTCAAGGACAAGGTTCAGCACGAAAAGGATGAATTGTGAAGAGGTGATTGAAGTGGAATGGAGAATTACACTCTTTTGGACGATACCCAAGCTGTTATGACGGTCGTTCTGATGCGAGATTTCGAGACTGAGACGAGAATGACTCTGCATGACGGCTTCGGGGCTTGATGATGGGAGAACATAATGGTGCGCCTGCATGGGACGGGTGTTGCTCGTTGTGGGTGGCAGTCTCGTCATGCAGCCACGGCGACACCGAAACCAACCCATGTGACGGCTGAGGAGGAATAGATTGAGCCAACAGGATGTGATCAAGATCTGGGTGACGGCTACACTGGCTCAAGCGGGTATGAATGGGCTAGGTTGAGGGTGCATGATTTGCCCTCGGTTTTGTTTGCTTTCAATATTGTACGCGGCGTCGAGTGGAAGGTAACACAGCGCGTGTTTTAAAGTACTCTCTATGAGCTATGCTTGAGATAAGATAATGCGAAGTTTCAGCTACTTCCTTGATGTTTCTCGCCAGACGATGGAACGCTGCTCCCAGCTGCTCGGGATGTCAGCCCATGGTTGCAGGCGAATTGACAGCTGCATCCTCGGTTATCGCGCTTGAGAGGTGAAATATGTAATGTATTGTCGTGTGTCCAGCAACCAATATGTCGCGCCACCTGCTTGGGAGATCCTGGTGCTCTCAGCTAGTGATATTTCAGCGAGCAAGGGCAATGCATGATCGATGGGACCGTATCCTGCTGCCTAAACAAGAGTTACATGGTAACCCGCGCTATTGCACAGCAAGGATAGACGACGCGCTGTTTTGCTATCAACTGGACGGCAGGGTTGCAGATCGGCAAAGGATGGGCATGAGATGACTTGGTTGTGGCGAGGGGATAGACTAGGCATGGGAGGATTTGAGGATGACAAGATGGGATGAGAATAAGCTTAACGATCGGGACCCGTGCAGCTAAAAGATGAGCGGAAACTAAGACGGCAAAGTCTGTGTGCATTGTCCGTTTGGTGGTTTAGGGAAGAGGGGGACGTGAGACGAGGATAGAGAACGTGGGTGGAGATGATGGCCCGCTCGAAGGAGCTCCGCGAAGACGCTACGATGGAAGAGGCAGGACGAAAGGATTCTCGCAGAGGCTGTATTTCGGAGCGGATGATGGGTTGAAGAGATTGGAGGGACGGTACGAATATTCCAAGATATTCCAAGAGTTGTCATGGTATCTGGGTCTTATCTCCGGCCAAGACATGAAGCATCCCAACTTGGGTAACATGGATGGACAGCATCATGGTCAACGTCTCTAGAGATAGCATGAACCATCCATCTATGTCTGTCAATGACGGGGCCGATGCCCAGAACCATGTAACTGCGTCTCGGTTTGCCTGTCTCGTGTGCATTTTGGCAGGGGTTGAGAAGGGAAACGCATCGTCCAATAAGCGAGTTGTTGAAGAATGATTAGATAATTTAGTGAATAAAAGTCGTCAATACTTAGCGGAAGCTACAAAGTCTCTTAGCTGAAACTACTCTGTGCAAGAGGCGGCGATTCGGTGGCGTGCCGAGATTGATTTGTGTTATTCCCGTTTGACAGGACTTGCAAGAGAAAGCTGAGACAGCTGAGAGCGATTCGGTTTGGCTTTGCCCTAGCATCGTTTCTCCTTTTCTCTTCATCTTGTGAACAACACTGTGAGTAGTGATAGGAGTACGGAGTGTCTGGATGTTTGTTGCCAGAGATTGGAGAAGCCGAAACTCAATCTGCCAAGCGGTAATGCAGCGACGATCTTTGTCATGCCCGTCCTTGAACTCTGCGCCCGCCTTGTATCTCCCGGCCACCATGGCGTTACTTTCCGCGGGGCAGACGAGGGGGATCCTGAGAAATAGCCTCATCCGCCCCCCTCCTACAGTACCAACACTGGATAAACATCCTAGGACCAACATGGACTGTAAGCAACGACGCAGCTTGGCAATGCTCCTTGGGGTTACCCCTCGGGGACTCCGTATGCAAGGTCCTGCCCGTGGGGGAGAGCTCTCGAGTTGCAGAGGTGACGTACTGAAGAAGCTGTTCGTTGCGTTGCCCCTCCTCCCAGTCTCGACCGCTGCAGACATGCAAGACAGACATGGTCAGACGTGATATCGTCGTCTCCAATTGGCTTAAATGGCCCTTGCATATGCTGACCGTCCCCGTCTGCACCGCTTTGGGAAGCTCTGCTCCGCGCCGCCTCATTCATTGTGGGCCAAGCTCAGTATTGCCCGATGCACGTCTCTACGCCACCGAAAACGCCTCTTCACCGGCCGTCACAAGCAACTCAAAGACCAATATTTGCATGTAGCTGAAAAGTCGGGAACCGGTCCATGCTGGGGGAAGGGATGGTGTCCTCATCCTGGGCATGTATTACGACAAGACATCCTTGGTGTCGCCAAGACTTCTATGTCCGCCCGACTTTGGCCTCGTCGTGTAGCACTTGCTGGGTGCTTATCATGTGCTGTGGACGGCTCAAAGAGCAAGGTACTGTAACGTAGCCACGGCGATGGGACGGCCAAGAGTACCAAGACGGATCCGGATCTCCACCGTTTTCTCTTAAAAGGCACTCCGACGACCCGACACTTCGGATCCCGCCTCTTGTCCTCTTGGCTCTGCCTCTACTTTTTCAAGCGTGCCTTTTTGCGTCTCTTGGCTCTCTTGGCCCATTGTGTTTTGGTGTGAACGTCTTGAGACATTGTTGTCTTGGGCATATTCAGAGCGTAACTACCGGCGCGGCAACGAAACACCACTAATACGAGACACAACAAACCACCTCGAGCAATTGGTTATCGTTCCATGGAATTCGTCATCCAACTCTTCTCTCTACTCCTCAAGACCCTCCGCTAAGAGAAAGTGCGCGCGTCGCGAAACTCTCCCTGAACGATTGAGCCCCAATGGCTTCAAACGGCGTCCACCAAGCGGCGCCCCCGACGTACTCGTCCGACCAGGAAAAGCTGGGCCACGACAGCAAGAATGGCCTCGAGGACATTTCCTCGCGCGAAGGCAATCGTCGCGCGTCGCTTTCCTCTCCTTCGGGGAAGGACCACACACAGCGAAAGCTCAAGTCGCGCCATATCCAACTCATCGGAATTGGTGGCACCATTGGCACCGCCCTCTATGTGCGTACATTTTAATTCAATAGAAGCACGAAGACAGTCTTTCCTTTTCGGGAGGTTTCAACACTCGGATTAAAACTTTGTGTTGGTTGCCGAGCCGTTTCTCACCGCCAGCCTCAACTCCAACCTCAATCACAACCTGACAGCTAACCACCTTCAGGTTCAAATCGGTAAAGGACTCTTGAATGGTGGCCCAGCGAGTTTGTTCGCTGGGTTCACTGTGTGGTGTACCGTGATATTGGCTGTTACGTTGTGCATGGCAGAGATGGTTACGTATCTGCCCATCTCGTCCCCCTTTATCCGTTACGCCGGTCGATGGGTCGACGAGGCCTTCGGCTTCGCTGCTGGCTGGAACTTCTTCGTCTTTGAAGCAGTTCTAGTTCCGTTCGAAGTCACGGCCTGCAATCTCATCATACACTTCTGGAGCGATGCAGTTCACGCGGGAATCATCATCTGCATAGTCCTGGTACTATACGGGCTGATCAACGTTCTCGCAGTCAAGTGGTATGGAGAGACCGAGTTCTGGGCTGCTCTAGGAAAGGTGCTCCTCATCGTGGGACTGATCATCTTCACTTTTATCGTCATGGTAGGCGGGAACCCCAAGCACGACGCATTTGGCTTTAGATACTGGAAGAACCCGGGAGCCTCCACCGAGCTCTACTATGAGGGAAGCCTAGGCCGTTTCCTCGGCTTCTTGCAGTGTTTGATCCAGGCCTCTTTCACTATTGCTGGACCTGACTACGTCTCTATGGCCGCTGGCGAAGCTGAGAATCCACGATATGTCATGCCCCGCGCCTTCAACGCCGTTTTCTACCGTCTGACGACTTTCTTCATGCTTGGCTCGCTTTGCGTAGGAATTTTGGTTCCTTTTAATGATGCCGAGTTGAGTGCTGCTTTTAAGAACGCTGAACCTGGTGCTGCGGCCTCGCCCTATGTTGTGGCGATGAATAGGCTTGGAATCCCCATCCTCCCTCACATCGTCAACGCCATGGTCTTGACAGCCGCCTTCTCCGCCGGCAACTCATACGTCTACTGCGCTTCAAGATCTCTCTATGGTCTCGCTTTGGAGGGAAAGGCGCCCAAATTTTTCACCGTCTGCACCAAAAAGGGCGTGCCCGTGTACTGTGTGATCGCGGTCCTGCTCATCGCCCTGCTCTCCTTTCTCGAGCTGTCTTCAAACACTGCCGTCGTCTTGAACTGGTTCGTATCTCTAATCACGGCCTCTCAACTTATCAACTTCAGTGTTATGACTACCGCCTATCTGTGTTTCTTCCGAGCTCTCAAGGCGCAGGGGATCAGTCGGGACTCCCTGCCGTACAAGGCTCCGTTCCAGCCTTACGCAGCTTGGTATGGACTGGTAGCAACCACCATCATGGCGTTTGTTGGAGGATACACAGTGTTCCTACCCCTTGATGGTTATTGGAATGTTCCTGATTTCTTATTCTCGTAAGGCAACCCGGGCTTTCCTATACCTACATTCGATGGCTGACTTTGGTGATAGATACACCATGATTGGAGTTTGCCCCGTGCTATACGTGGGGTGGAAGCTCATTCACAGGACCAAAATTGTAAAGCCCGAAGAGGCAGATCTCTTCAAGGACATTGACGCCGTGGAATTGTACGAACAGAACTATGTGCCTGAGCCAGCATCGTACGTCATCTCATTCACATAACAGCGAGCATGCAACTAATTATATTCACAGGAACAAATTCGAAAAGATATTGGATAAATGTTTTGGTTGAGACACCTATGATAACAACATCAAGGATGTGGGTGGTGTCGGATATATTTTGGCCCAAACTACTACTAGCCCAATAAACGAGACTCTTTCATGAGCGATGCTCCTATTTTCCACGCTCGTTTCTTTCCTCACGATCGAAATAGTGACGTAAGGGGGTTCATTGGCCGTCGCTGGAAGGTCGAAGCCACAAAATTAGGCTAATGTGTAAGAATCGAGGAGGCTTTTCCGTCCGTTTCTGTTCTTCAAAGAGTGAAGCCCCCCTTCAAAGGCCTCTTCGGGTCCATAGCTTCCTCATCCGCCCTTTAATCATCGCCCTTACCGGCTTCATCCCTCTCACGTTTTATCTCTCGTTTTATCGCGGCGCGTTCAAGGGCTTCACGTTGGCACTCTTCGCAACCTTCGACGGAGCCTCGTCGGTGCCAGTGTCTCGTCTCAATAGACGACGTGCCGATGTTGTGTGGGATCCAGCAATCTCGGCGTGTAATAATAGATTTAAAGCATTTATCGACAATCCAAAGGCCGGGCAAGCCAACGGGGTGGCCGCAGTCTGGGTAGATGTAGCAGAAGGGTCGACACATTGCGATAGGTTGCGATCCTTTGCGTCCGAGAACTTTTATTGGCAGTTGGAGAGTTGAAAAGATGAAGGAAGACATAAGCTGTTGTTAATTGCTGGAGTTAAGGACTTAAATAATGTGAGCAGATGTGGGAGTTTGCTGTTGGATGGAGGCGACACAAACGGAGGAGTCTTCGACAACTGCCATCGTCCTAATGATGAGCAAATATTGATAAGTAGAAATCATGGTCACAAGATGCAAACACCATCCAAGCTTCGAAGATCAAAGTGAAGCTGGGTGCAAGGATGAAGCCGCTGAGTTGCATCTGTGATGCATGCTCAAACCTGCGACTGTGATTAACGGCGAATATTGTTTTCTGCGTCAACTCAGTTTGTTTAGTGGTTTAGTATCGAAAACAGGAAACCAACACGCCGAATGATGAGGCCTATTGACCTGAAAGTCATTGAGAAGCTGGTCAGCGCCTACAGACAACGCGCTACTACGAAGACTGGCTAGAACTGTCACATCTACGCAATGCTCCCAGTAATGCATAGCAAAAATGAGGATGAGATGGCTATTTTCCCTGAACCGTGGCGAGATTGTATGCTGCTTATTAAACAAGTGGAGGAAAGGTCTCGTGGTATCAAGCCCATGATCGGCTTTGGCCTCAACTCTTCACAGCCGCTCACATTGTGCCAAACAGCTCCAACGTGAGTATGTCAAGGCAAACTTCAGAGAAACGACAAGAATCATAAATAATCTCGTAATTCTCGATAAATTTAAACTCTGTTCCATCCATGAAACACTGATCATGGCATCGCGAGTACCGCCACTGAGCCAGTCGGACTATCCTCAACAAGTTAGCAGACCCGATTCGTTACCGACGAGGACCTATACCTCCTATATGTCATTGACTAACATCAGCCTCCATGATTTCGACTATTTCTATCGTGTTAATTTTCCGAAAGATCTCAACAAGAATGTCAGAAACAGGCAGCTTGGACACATTTTCGACAAGATGGGAAGATATCGATGGCTTCCAAATGTATGAGCCCGAGATACTAGGGCCCCGTATTCCGGATTGCGTTTAGGAATGGCGGCAGCTGCGGGATCCAAAGCTGCAACAGGTGCAGCACACTCCCAGTCCAACAGTATGGTCCCTTCAGCGTTGTTCATGTTACATAATGAATGGCTATGTCTAATTTGATGGTTATCCAAGATATGTCTAAAATGTACACACAAAACGAAACACTGTTTCATCTCCTCAAACAGGCATACATATGGACACCCCAAAATGCCACAGCAATGTACAGATGGCGTTGCCGTCTTATGTACCACCAAGCCCTCCGAACTTCTCAAAATCGCATCTCCTACTCTTACACCTGCTGGCCTCCCCCCAGCACTCTACTCCCGCATCATTCCAGCAGGTTTGTTGGCCCACACTCAACCACCTTTCCGTGGTGTAGTCTCAAGCACCAGTTCGCGTCCTCCACGGCTTCCAGTCGATGCGCGATCGTAATCACCGTGCTGCTTGCCAACTCGGATCGCAGAATGAGCTGGACACGAGCAGCCGTGGCCCGATCAATCGATGCCGTCGCCTCATCCAGAATGACAAGTCCGCTCCGTCGCAAAACCGCTCGTCCGATACCCACGAGCTGGCGCTGGCCTTGACTGAGATTCTTGCCGCCAGCGTCGATCTGCGAATACAGACCCCATTCCTCACCAAGGACACGGTGAATGGCGTAGTTGCACTCGGTGTCGGTGAACTTGCCCTCGGGATCGATGTTGTCTCGTAGGGTGCCGGGGAAGAGAGTCGGGTCCTGCTGGATGTAGGTGATGTGGTTGCGTAGAGCCGTGCGGTTGACTCGGGAGAGATCGACACCACCAATGGTAACCTTTCCAGCAGCAGGCGCTTCAGTTGCCAACAGAGCGTTTGCGACCGTTGACTTGCCTGATCCTGTTCTTCCCAAGACGGCACATGTAGAGCCACCCGGGATCTCGAAAGACACGTTATCGAGAACATTGGGGAGATTGGGGGCGTATTTGAAGGACATCGACTCGAAGCGAACAGTATCGTGAGGGCTTGGCCAGTTGGGAGGAGGCTCAATATCGCCAGCTGGTTCCTCGGGGACAGCGTTTAGCCGGTTGACGCGCTCTAGCGAAACTGCATCGAGTTGCAGAGTTGCGAACTTGTCACAGAGCATCTGAACGGCGCCCATGGCAACGGTGGTCTGGGTCAAGACGAAACCAACGGCACTGGCAGGCGTGCCATACCACACCATGAACAGAATCAAGAGGACGCGGGTGCAAGCCGAGGACATGCTGAGTCTGAAGTCGAGCCAGAAAGCCATGCTCCAGAAGAAATGGTCCTGCTTTTGGAAATCGTCAACGGCATCGAGATGCTTGTCCTGGAAACGTCCCTCGACCTTCAGCGCGCGGATGGTGACGAGACCGTCTTGCATCACACCGATGTTAGAGATGATGGGGGTGAGGTATCGCATTTCCATGCGGCGGAGAGAGCGGGAGATGGGGACGTAGATCCGGAAGAAGTAGATGAACAGTGAAGCCACGCTAATGAGGATGAGGATGAGTGCGGGCTGATGCGACATGATGGCAATCAGACTGAGCACAAGTGCGATCAAACTGTAGATGAACGACTCGAGGGGTGCGAGAATGCCACCATCGACCATGCCCATGTCGGACACCAGGCGGTTCTTCAGTTGGCCAGTAGGCGTGACGTCGTGATACCGGAACGTCGCCTTGCTGACCTTGTTGATTGCCATTTTGAAGATGCCTCGAGCGGCATTGATGCTGATGTTTGCCAAGAGAAGCTGGGCGATGGCGAAGGACACAACTTGAGCAACAGAAATGCCAGCGAGAACGTAGAGCCATGTCTTGGGATGCTCGCTCGGGCTGGGGAGGCCCAAGTAAACCATGGGAGTGACTTCAGTGCTGGCAGATTCATTCCCCCAGGCTTCGAGAAGTCGGGCTTGAGCAATGTCGCAGTACCGAGAAACACTGTAGAATGCGGCCAGCAAGATCCAGAGATGCCACCCACCGGCTGCCATGTACTTGAGGTAGACGGAGAGAGGAATGCTGCCCGTCTCAGATGGCTCCTCGAAATCATCTTTGGCTCCGGCGCTGACACTTGGCTCATTGTTCAGAGTGGCACTGTTGTCTTGGGCGTCATCCTGTACGAACTCAGAGGAAAGAGCACGACCACGTTCATCACTCAACTCCACGGGAGACAAAATACTTGCCTCACCGCCATCCATGTCAATGACCTGATATGCATCTTGGAGGACCAAATCATCGCGGTGAGTGACCATTACAACTGTTCGACCCTCAGCCAGGGGACCTCGGATGAAGCGTTGGACGATGGTGCTGGCCGTGTCGTGGTCGAGAGCTGCAAGAGGGTCATCGAGGAGCAAGATGCGGCATTGGCTGTACACAGCCCGAGCCAGGGCAACACGTGCCTTTTGTCCACCAGAAAGACCAATGCCGCCCTCTTCCAGCTTGGTCTGGTCTCCCTCACGAAGCATGTCTAGGTCCGGCTGCAAAGCGCAAGCGTGAATAACCTGTTGGTATCGCGCAGGGTCGAAATGCTCGTGGAAGACAATGTTCTCCCTGATGGTCTTGTTTTGGAGCCAGGGGAGTTGCTGAAAGTAGGCGATGGGCTCGTTGGGGCAAGAGACGTGGCCGCTTTGAAGCTCCATCTCGTTGAGCATGGCCAGGAGAAGGCTGGACTTTCCAGAGCCGACCTTGCCACGAATGACAGAGAGACCTGTGGAGAAGCAGAGGGAGAGATGTCGAAGCACCCAACGATTCGTTGCAGGTCGGCAATACGACGCATTCATGAATGTCAAGTCCTTGCTAACCGAGTGCTTGGGCTGCTCGGTTCGGTCTGGCTCCGCCATGTACTTGTTGACACGTTCGACGGGGATCGATGCCTTCCAGTACGCCGAGATCATGTCAAAAGCCTCTTTGACACTGGTCTGCAAGTGGACAAAGAGCTGTAACGAAGGCCAGATGACATCGTTGGGAAGCCCCTCGCCCAGGACCAAGGTGTACAATGAGATGCTGGACAAGGGATACATGGCTCCGCCGAGGACGTTGATGGTGGAGATGGCCGCGCTGACTATCGAGATTTGCAGCCGCTGCTTCATCTCCATGTCCCGGAATCTCATGATCCTGCTGCTCCACGACCAAGTCCAGCCATTCAGCTTCAACGGACGACTAGCCTCGACAAAGTGCGAGACGGCCTGCGCCCGCCTATCCGAGTGCGCCGCCCGCTTTCTCTCAAGCTTGATCAACTCACGGACAAGCAGTGTGTTGAGGGTGAGGAAGAGCACCATCAGCGCAAAGCCAACACACGATGACCACCCCATGATGTCAATGAGATAGTACACGGTGAAAATGACCTTGATGGGCTGGGAGACAACCTTGGGGAATTCCCAGAATCTCTGGGAAATCTCGTAGGTATCTCCGCGGACGAGGTTGACAACCTTGGCGTTTGAGGCAGAGGAGGACTGGATGTCGAACCGGACAGCCTTGGCTTTCTTGCGACCGCACAGGCGAGAAAAGAAGTTGGACACCTTGTTAGAAAACGACTGAGTACTCAACTCGCCGCTGTCCTCCTCGGCGTTGGGATCCTTCTCTGTCGACTCGGATCCAGCCACGGCTCGGGTCAGCAGCTTGCCAAACAAGGCGATAAAGGTTTCGCCACGACATCGCTCATAGGCCTTGCGCGAGTACCACCCACCAGACGTCTTGGCGATCTGGCGGATAGTGTCGATGGTCAACATGAGGAGGCACCACAACACGGCTTCCGAGGGGTCGTTCTTGTCGAGCGCTTTGTACAGCTTGCTCGTCAACCGGATATTCGAGACCTCGGACACCTTCTCGACGATAGATAGAATAGTGGCAATGAAGAGATCTAGGCCGTTTGCTTCGATGAGGCAGGGCAGAAGTTTCCCCTTCAGTTGCCGAAAGGCCATGTAAAGCGACGTGTGCTGAAAGTCAAAAGGCAACTGCCATACATCTTCGACCGAGATCTCTCGAGCGCGGGCCAATTTGGCGAGAGGGTAAGGCCATGTCATGGTCAAGAACCGGAAGAGGGTGAGGTTATCTTCTGGGCTTCGGAGGTCGCTGGTCGGGGCGATGGGGTGGTTGGCAATGAGGGAGGAGTCCCACGATGGGTCGCGAAGGGGCATGTTCCCAATGACGAGAATGGCCATGGCGGCGAGGGCGGTCCTCAACAGGCGGAGATGATCGGGTATGTTCCTGTTGTGCTCGAGGAAATAGCCTCCGTAGATGGTCAATTCCGCAGCCAGGAAGAGGCAGTACTGGAACAGAAGACATTTCGGGGTCTTTCTCGGCCGATCAACGCCTGTAAGGAGGGTGGCTGTAAGCCATGAGATGGTCGAGAAGACGAACAGAGGGTCTTCTGGGTGCGTGAAAACAGAGAAAAAGGACGATGCGAGGCCGAGAAGAGCGATGAAACCAAGAGCAAAAGTGAAGAGGGTCCAGCGTCTATCCTTGACGACGTCTGGGGTCTCCTGGGCGAAGGGCTTCAACCATCGAGGGAGCAGCTTCTGGACTTCGTGTCGGGCCAGGTAAAGGAAGAAAATGAGGAACGAGAATAGCGCCAGACTGAACATGATGGCCATATCAGGCTTGAAGAAGACGCTAAAATCGAACTCGAATTCGGGGAGAGAGTGTCTTCGACGATGAGAGCCGTGGTAGTGATGGCGCCCAAGACGGCGGTGGAGGACACCCACGACAGGCTCCTCCTCGTCGGGTCGACCAAATGTAGACATGGCGACTCTCGTGATGAAAGAGAGAATCTGAATAAAACAATATTCTCCAAAGTGAGGAGCAGACTATTCCGGGCTGGTAGAAGGAGAAAGTCGAAAATATCCAAAAGACAAGTGAATGGTTTTGGACGTTTACGGACGATGGTTGTTTACGACTCGAGCGGGAGGAACGAAGGGGATATATACACTGCCAGAAACGCTAATTGGTGAAAGAAAACTATCGAAGTAATGAGAAGATGAGCAAGAAATGAGCCCACGGAATAACTCAACTGGGAGAGTTTTTGGCGAAAAGGCAGAGGCAAAAATAAAGTGCAGGTTATTGCAGAGGGGGAGCTCCGGGTACTCGCGCCGCAGAGCTTATTCAGCAAAATTCAGCTGTCACTTGATGCATCTGAGCCATTGAATGCACACGGCCGGTCATGGATGTTTTCCGTGTGCCCAGGAACCGAACTGATGGCATACAGGAAGCAATTGATGCTATTCGCGATCCAAATGGCTGCGTGTATGTCGTGGAAACGGTGAAGGACGGATGAGAGCTCGGGGAGCTACCCCTCACCACTGCGCGATCACCTTCCATTAGCGCGCTAGGAAATGGGAACGGCGTCTAATGCAGATTCAGGGTCCTTGCAGGGTTCCTGTGGAGAAGAGGTGAAGCGGATGGAAGAGGGAGGGGGTGGAGAGATTCATACGGTGCGGATGGGACACCTGGGCATGCCTTGACCTTGATGGCGGGAGTCGCCTTGAGAGCCACAGGCTGGATTCACTTCAGGCAAGTAAACATAACAAAGTAAACAAAGAATCGTGCGGAATCACAAGATTAAGGGTCCAGAGTGACGTATCATATACAGCCAGCCAGCCAGCACCAGCTGCGTCTTGTTAAATTATGCTCTATCCAATGCGTTAATCGTACAAGTCTTTTCCAGCCGCGTTAAATCATGAGAGCACCGCCGACAACAACCATTGACACGACAGTCACAGCCATGCTGCCCAAACCATTAACGGACCAGCTCAGCTTCAGACCAGGGGCGGCGTTGTCGCTGTTGGTGGAAGAAGCAGCCGACTCGGTAGCGGAAGACGTCGACGAGGCAGCAGTCTCGGTGCCTGAGCTGCTGCTGGAGCTATCCGAGCCCGAGTCGCTGACGAGGGCCGAGAGTTTGCTGTCGTCGGTGAAGGAGGCTTTGACCGAAGATGCGTTCTTGCACTCGCTTGGCGCGTCGGCGGAACCCTTGACAAAGTTCGCAGCGATGCACTGGGAAAGTGTGAGTCACGATGGTACATCATTGTTGTATTTTGGACCGGAGTGTTTACCTGATACAAAAGTCCGTCGGGAGCATTGGAGACGATGCCCACCACGCCCTTCTTGCCCACATAGCTGCTGTTGAGCACAATAGAGGGCTCGCAGAAATCACCAAGACCGCTCTGCTGCACAATGGGGAAGATTTGCTCCCAGCCAGACTTGGCCTTTTGGTCGGTGGTGACGCGGAACAGCCAATTGGCCTGTTGGTGGGTGGATCGGAGGGCAATGGCCTCGCCGCCGACGTGGAAGTCGACGACCTTGTCGCCCGAGAAGTCGGGGGTGAAGCCGCCGCATGGAGAGGTGCCCTCGTCGTCGTCGCTGAAGCCGATGCTCTCGGGGTATTTGAGGACGAAGTGGGCCGAGGCGGCGCTGTAGAGGGCGGCGGCCGAGAGGAGAGAAGCGGTACGCATTTTGACTACTGAGTAGGTGGTGGTGATGCTGGCAGTGGTGTTGAGTGAGAGATGGGGAGCCAATGGCACCAGACGAGTGAGTGTTGAAGGAGGAGAGAGAAAGAGTAACACACAAAAAAAAGTCCAACAGACGGGCAGCTCGAGCTCCGAGCGACGACGTCAATGGCTTTTGTAGCTGAGGTGCGGCATGGGACTAAGGCAAGGTCGACGGCATCGCCTGGAACGGGCGGCACGCGGCTGGCAGCTGGTGTAACAAGGGGCCGGGGGCCTGGGTCGAATTTCAGGTACATGCATGAGGCAGTATTACACATGAGGCTAGGTGACATTTACTGGTGAGTGAAACGGAGCGTATTCGAGGAGAAGGCTGCGACGTTGTCGATGAGGTGAGGATGAGACTATCATGACATGTGTAAGAGGGTAGACATGATGAGAATTCCACCACTTTTTGGCATTTATGCCCGCTTCCTTCTCGATAATTTACATCTTCATCGTGCTGAACTCGAAACAGCTCAACTCTTTCCCATTGATATCACCATTCCCTCTCGAAATCATGGAACTTCGGCACAGCTCGATCCGCTTCTCCAACGTGGGGTGTTCATAGAGGTATCGAGACAAACACGCCAAGTGGGATCCGAGATGATCTGAACCAATTGGGAGCCGCAGTGAGCACGGACCATTGAGGTTGTTTGAGCAAGTTTCTTGCTCACTTCTTGCCTCTTGCTCTCAATATCTCGAAATAGTCTCTCTCCCTCATCAAGGGCTTCAGTCTTTTCCTGATTTGGTGGCTGGTGTCGCTGGTTCGTGACTTGATCAGTCTGACAAGGTTGGGCGAGATTCGGATCCCCGGATACCCGGCACAAAAATGAGGGGATTACCGCAGGGAAGACGGTGGTTTGAATCTGGCTCTTGACTGAACCAAAGCAATTACACCCAGCTTCAACTGCTGTCCTACTACTGAATTACCACTTTACACTGCATCCTCTTTCCCCCAATCGTTACATGCGCAATTGCCCGCCTTCTTTCTTCCTAGTGTAACCGGCTCTGACGTAAGCAAGTCGCACGGCATCGTCTTGACCCGAGTCGCACGCTCAAACATGTGCCTCCATCAACACCAGCACCACCAACTAAACAACTCTTGAAACTCCGGACAAGCAAGATAATGATACAAAGACAAGACACTGCAAAACCTTGTTCCGAATCTTAATACCCACGATAAACCCATTCTCTCGCTCCACTTCAAGCATCTCGACCATCATCCCTCCCACCTGCTCGTCTCCAACTCTCGGCCTTCTCACCTGGCGCAGCACTTGCCGACTGCTCACAGAACGATACGATGGATTCCTAAGCGGCTGGAACATAGAACCGTACAATTCACTCGACAATAGCGACATTGCATCTGCTCCTGGCGAGTAAGCGCATCCTGATTTCCATCTCGACCTTCTTTCCCCTCCCCCACCTCGACGGTTCGCGATTCACGGTTGCCCATTATGGATATGGGAGGCATGGACATGGATCATGATCATCCGGGCATTGGCGTGAGCACAAATCATGCCTTTGCTCGTGGTTACTGGTACACCATTGCTGGAGTTGTAGTCGCACTCGGGGCCATCCGTGGCGTCAACTTCTACGATGCTCGTCGAAGGCAAGCAACGTCCCCGTGCCATGCATAACACGCCTTCTGTCAGATACATCTAACATTTCCGTCTTGACAACAGACTAAAAGCATGTAATAACCCCTCCATCGAACATCCTACCCGCCCCCAAGGCCCCGTCAGCCAGGCCTGGGCCACTGCGACGGCCGTCGTTCGCGAAATGAGCCTCCCTCAGTTATATATCCCCATCAAAGGCCTGCGATGGACCACACCACCTCCCCTCGGCCGAATCCTCGTCCTATGCTGCTACTGGGCCGTAGTAGTCTACCTCATGAGCTGGCGTGTGGTCAAGCACGACGTCTATTACTACGAGCGCATAGGCTATCGCAATGCTTGGGTCTCCATCGCGCAACTACCTCTCCTCTTCCTACTCGCTATGAAGGTCAATCCTCTTGACTTTCTCATTGGTACTAGCCACGAGAGACTCAACTGGCTGCATCGTTGGGTTGCGCGCACCATGTTTGTCACCGCAACCGTCCACGGCTGGCACTTCTGGACCATGTGGGTAAAGGCCGACTTTGTCGAGTTTGAGTTGGAGATTATGCCGCTCGTCAAGTACGGCATCGGTGCTTGGGGTATTCTGCTGTGGAACTTTGTCGTCGGGTTCGTCCCGATTCGAAGGCTGGCCTACGAGGTCTGGGTGATACAGCATATTCTCTCCTATGCCATCATTTTATGGCTGATCCATAAGCACATCCCTGATAACAGCGCGCGGTACCTGGTCTGGATGAGCATCTCGTTTCTAGCGTTTGACCGGGTTGCGCGGTGGTTTATATTGCTTTGGAGGAATATCAAGCTGAAGCCGATGGGATGCATGAAGCATGTCGGGCATGGCGTCAGTGTCCGGGCCGTGTGCCCCTCGACTACCGTTGTGACGATCAAGGATGTTCGGTTTGAGTGGAAGGCTGGCCAGCACATCTACCTATGGATTCCTCAACTTGGACCTATTGAGGCGCATCCCTACACGGTAGCTTGCGCGGAGAAGATGCAAGGCGTGTGTTGCTGCGACAGTATTGACCTTGTCGTGCGCGCGCACAAGGGCTTCTCCAAGAGACTCCACGAACATGCGAGTAAAAACCCCGACTCGGAGCTCACTGGGTTCGTATCGGGGCCTTATGGCGTTCCGCCTCGATGGGACATTTATGAGACTTTGGTTCTTATCGGGGCGTCGACTGGCGCGAGCTTTACGCTTCCGATCCTGGAGAGCGTGGCAAACGACAAGGGGACGAACTGCACGCGAAGAATAGAGGTTGTCTTGATCGCGCGGACGGCGGAGGAGATATCATACTACGTCGAGAGGACAGAGGCGGCAGGCCGTATCGCGAGGGCCAGGGGGGTGACGGTGAGGATCCACGTCGCTATAACAGGGGGCAACCAGGGAGGACCAGGAACAACGGCCCTTGCCAAAACAGCTTCTCGAGGTGATTCTGAAGATGCTGTAGATTCACTACCCTCAGAGCCGCAGTCTGCTGAAAAGACAGATGAAGTAACAGGCGGAGGTTGCTGTTGCACCGGTCGGCCAGCTGTTGAAAAGGTTTCTGCCGTGGAAACTGGCGGACCCGTCTGCAACTGCGGCAAAGGCGACGACTCAGGCTCGGAGACGGACGGTCCCGAACTGATTCGTGAATACACTCAGCGCCCAGACATTGACGCTCTGATCCGGGAGCCGGTCGAGCAAGCGTGGGGCGAGACGGCGGTTGTGGTCTGCGGCGGACGGGAGATCGTGGCCCAGACCAGGAACAGCGTCAGTCGATTAAGCGACGAAAGGGCCGTTCACAAGGGGACGGGGGCACAGGGGATATTCCTGCACGTGGAGGAGTATTCATTTTAATTTAGCGGCCGTAGCTGTTTCCGTGGATCAAGGACATCATGAATGGTAATGATACGATCGTCAGGGGTCCATTTTCGAAGAGTCCGCACACGGGCCTCCGTTTCTAGAAGTGTAGCTGAAGGATTTGAACTCAAAGGACGAAATGCTACGAAGATAAAGAGTCGTTCGTGGTGAGAGGTCCCTATTTTGTGCCCAAAGGCTTTCAAGGGGCTTGTTGATCAGTCAACACCCATGACGAGAAAAAGCAAGAATGGAACCTCACTAACCTTTAGAATTCGCCGGTTAAATTCCTGATACAACAATCGTACGTAGTAGCCGGTGGCCACCGCGGGGGGGACATTATCCATTGTGCATTCGTTCTTCTCTGGCAAACTGACCAAGTTTGACCTCATCACCACCACCAACGACAGCTCCCGACTTTTCTTCACCCGTGCTTCTCATCATCAAAGCTTCTTACCCCTGGCAAAACACGTGGTAATATACTAATCGCAACCATCCCTGAAAAACTAAAGGAAAAGCTTCTAGATCCGGTCTGGAATGCGATTCATGCGACAAACTCCCGCTCCACTTCGCCCAGCGCGCCGCACTGAATAGCTTCGAGCCAAGCGTCAATTGCCTTGTGGGACGACGAGGATTGTGTTTTTCTCTCTCTTTAGCTCGTTTTCCCTGATACGTAAAGTACGCAAACGGCTGTCAATATTCTCTCATCGCTTTGCTCGTTGGGAAAGCTCCTGGTCCTTCGTTTCTTCTTCCTTTCTGGATCACCCCCTGAGCCGACCTCAATGTCCTCCAAGTAAAAACCAGCAGTTTGGCGATGCCTATCCCGCGCTCTGCTGCGTACTACGGCCTTGCACAGGCGGGCGTCCGATCAATCTCATGGGTGACGGCCCTGGTCGCCGTGTTGCTGCTGGCCTATGTGGGAAAACAATGGCCGGATAAGGGCCAGGTCATCGTTGCTGGTGTGATAGGGGTGAGTTTGCAAATGGAGTATCCGAGTTACCATGACTTGTCGGTTGCTGATTCAGGAGTTAAGGCCGCCATCGCAATGCTCAACGATAGCTGGGAAGTCATCGCCATCACCGATACGTGGCAGACGCTGCCGCGCCTTTCGAGTTCGAGACGAGTCCTGCACGATCTGTTTTCGCTTGCGTTGTCGGTCGGTGGAACCATCATGCTGTGGGTGTCCAACGTGCATCTCGGGGACTCGAACGAGGCGACGTTTGATAGCTGGCGACAGCAGCGATACGTCATGGCAGCTCTCTGGGGGTTGCTAGCACAAGTGTATGTTACACCAGTCGAATTGGGCGATGGACTCATGTTGACATGTTGCAGCGGTTGGCGATTGATACACATTCTTTGGGGATGCTTCGACTGCTCCCAAGATGCCCGCGCTGCAGAACGACGACGACGACGGAGACGAAGACGAAGACGCCATCGCGACCGCGACCGAGACGGGCAGATCGATCCATGGTTCGAGATTACGGGATATAGAGTCTAGTGATACACGCCAGCGTCATTCATAGCGAGCAAATGCAAAACAAATACAATGTTTAGAAAGAATAATGGGAATACACAACGAAACGAGGCGACGGCGGATGAACAGTTCGGCTCTGTCATCGACGCCGTAATTAATGTCTGTTGGCCAGGTCGACTACAGGAGGCCAAGCAATACGAGGGATGAGGGGACTGGTGGGATATAGACAAGTGTGTTGGACGGTTGATGCTCGACTTGAACGACAGAGATGACACGCCACGTCAGGTGCAATGGTCGGATCCAGTGCTCAGATATTAGCTGTCACTACATGGGAATACACGATTTGATACCTTTCATCCGTCTGCTTACTTCCACAGCCACCCCTTTCCGTTTGGCGCATACCCCTTGGCCTCCATGCTCGACACGCACGGCTTGACCGACTCCCAGAAGGCCTGGATCAAGTCCCGCGCAGCCACGCCTCCCACACCTTGCGGCTCTTGTGCCGCGCAAAGATGCGCGCGCCCGTCTCGTTGTCGAGCGACTTGAGGCCCAGGAACGTGAGCACCTTGCCTGCGCCGTCGCGCTGCTGCCGCTCCTCGACCATGGCGCAAAGCAGCTTCAAGGCGCCGAGCAGCTCGCCACGCGCGGCGTCGTCGACGCACCGGATCTGTACGTCGTGGATGAGGCCGCATTCGGTCTGGGATGATGTTGCAGTTGCCGAAGAGGAAGAAGCGTTCTTTCAGCGGAATCGCCGTAGTCATGATGGGCTGTATTCCGGGACGTTTTCTCTGTGGTCATGACTCTCAACACTTGTCGTTCATCGGGTGGGATGCAATCATTCTGTTGCATGAATGCACTTATCTGGGATGTACGTTCAAGTCTCCCTTGCTCTCAGGAATACATCAGCCCCCTCAACACCACGGATATCATGGCAACAAGCTCGTTACTACACGCAGGCACTCAATATCCAGAAACCACCTCATTGAACCACCTTACACCATCTTTTCGGTTCACGTATGCCCATACAACGCCTCCTCAAGGCGCGAATTACTCCACATATTGGTTCCTGTGATCGACTTTCCCGCATCTTAGTGGAGGATCTTGTTCCTGTGATGCAAGCACAGCCGTGCCTGTCAGATCCGAGAGGGGAGGGTTTCGGGGACGAGATCCGGGAATAGCTTTGGCAGAGCTCTCGCCGAACGACTTCCTCCTCGAAAGAGGTTGCTTTGTCGTCGTGATGCACACGGTTCGGGTTCTATTTTCCGCGTCTTTGCGGTCACAGGAACCAGCCTCAGAGCTTGGCATCGCTCCCATCTTGGACGCCTGCAGTGCGAAGTTGACCTGTTTTCCATTTTGTTGGAAGTGCGAATCTAAGGAAGCCTTAAGATGAATAAATAAATAAATAAAATTACTCTTATGTTAGATATTACGACCAGTCTTCATTTCTAAACTTAGGTCGAAGTTAAGAAGCACACGAATGGCACGAGGTACTTGTTATTTCTCTCTCTGAAGCAAGTGTGATGAGTAAATTATCAATGGCATTATTTGACTTAAATGTTCGGGTATGCAAAGCTCATTAACATTGATATTTCTGCAACGGGACGGCCTTTCAGCTTGTGCATCCAGTCTTCCCATCAATTCCAGACCCAAAGAATCCTAATGATACTTGTTCTTGTCCGCATGCTTGTCATTCTCCAGGAAAATCTCAATCTTGTCATTCATCTTGTGTTCAATATCCTGACAGCAGAGGCAAGCTGTATTCCAGTTAGCAAAAATGCAATGTCAAAGAAAACCCCCAGCCACTTACCAATTATTCCAATCACGCCAAATGAAAGAGATGATAGGCACGTTGTTCTCAGTCCAACGACATAGCTCTGCTGGAAAGCTGCTGCCGCCGCGACAATGATTTCAGTGGTAATACCCGGAACTTTCTCAAGCGCAGCTGAACCCAGAGGTAGAGCCGCAAGCAGCTGCTCGATGGAACTCTCGGGGAGGCCAGCACCAATCGCTGCTGCGGGAACGAGTTTAACCATCTGCGTCGACTGGACATTGGTCAAGATAGTGGTGTACACGGAGATGGCGATGGCACCACCAGCGAAGCGGGAGACTCCTCTGTTCTTCAAGTTAGCCAACAGCCGTCTATGGGTAAAAGAGAGATAGAAACTTACGCAAGACCGCCTGAGATTCCAAGTTCCACCTGATCGGTACCGAACTGGATGAATGCAATGCTCAGATACTGGGCCCAGCCAAAACCAACCTCGGCGAGGAAGATAAAGGCAATGGCCATGCCGAAGCGATCAGGAGTGATCAGGGCAAGAAGGGCTCCAAAAACGACCATGACAGTCACAGAGCCGGTCAGAGTCCATCTCCAGTGCCCAATCTTGGTTCCGAAAAGCGTAAGCAGCACTGCGCCAAACGTGAGGCCCAGGTTCTGGGGCAGCGTCAAGACGACTGCGTACTTGAAGTCGGTGTTCTCGTTTGTAAAGAAGACGGCGATCATGGTAGGGTACACCACATTGAGGCAGTAGTAGAACATTGTAACGACAAAACCAGCAATGAAAGGGGCAGTCAGTTCGCGGCCATGGTCGCGAGTGAAGATGCGAGTTGGTGTAAGAGGCTGTTTCAATTTCGCGAATGTTTCGTAGAGAGCGAACGCGGCCAAAAGAATGAATCCAGGAATGAGGGTGCCGATGACTTTAGGGTCGGAAGAGTCGAGTGTGGTGGTGTAGACGATTCCGGTGAGAATAAGGGTCGTCGCAACGAGGAAGAGGATGGCACCCACATAGTCGAGCTCCCGAAGGGCCTGCTTGGTGGGAAGACCGCGAGGGTGCGCAGGCGGGAAGTAGTAAAGGTAAAGCCCGACGAAGGAAAACACAACGAAGATTGCAGGGCTGTAAAAGAGCCATCGCCACTGAAAGAGTTATGAGTTGGGTCAGTCAAGGAATGGAGCAACACTCACGTCGTCGTCATGTTGAATGGCAAATCGTCCAGCAACTGGACCAACAATGACGGCAAAATACACGCCAATATCTGAATTAGATTAGCCACACGCGCCATAATCGCGCTGGAATAGCATGACGCACCTGCAAAGACGATGGCGGAATGTCTCCATTTGTTCGGAAGCAGCTCAGGCAATGCAAACGCAGCCAGTTGAGCATTGCCGGCGCCCTAATTTTCTGTCAGCAAGTCGATACGACTCTTGGAAATCAAACATCTTACAAATCCAATCAGGGCGCAAGAAACAATCACTGTCGTGTTGTTCTTGGCCGATCCTCCAGCGATGAAGCCGATGAACATCAGGACGTTTCCAAAGATGATGAACCAGCGGCGGCCGAAGAGATCAGAGTTGGCACCACAAACCCTACGCAGGCAATTAAGGACGGCACCCTTCCTGGGGGGGCCTGGTTGAACTTACATGAAAGCCATTGTAACTGTCATGGTGTAAATGGGAACATACCAAGCAGCTTTGGAACTGTCTCCAAGCTGGCTGGCAACTTGAGCCTGACAAGCGCTCAGAGACGGAACAATCCAGAAAGAGATACCGTAGGAGAGGGCAAGGATCTATACGTAGAGCATTAGGGGTTGGACGTGAAACAGAACAGAAGGTGACGAGTCTTACTGATGCCACGATCCACGTCTTGAAGGTGACCTCGTACTGCGAATCATCTTCAGGGATCCAATTCGAAACAACCTTGTTTTCTTCATGGCTGGTCTTCTCGTTGGCTTTTTCGATGTCGTCGCTGGACCTCTTCTCGATCTGCACTCCGTCGACGGGACCTTTGGTATCTTCTGTCATTTCCAGTGTCTCGCAGTGATGGCGAGGAAAATATTGAAATCGCTTGACCTCCGGCAGGGGAGAAAGCCAACCACAATCTCTTTATCAAAAAGCTCTCCCCGCTACATGCCCAAACGAAGCCGGGTGTTATTCAAGCTTTGACTCATGCAGCCCTACTGCAGCCTTTCTCTTCAACTTCACTGCCCTAGGCTTCGGAAAAGCATCTCCATAGAGGGCAGATAGCTTACCCCAGATTCCCCCACACACACTCCGGCATTTGCCATTGTGAATGTCCAATCAAGTTGCTCATTCTCGATTGTGTCACTAGTCATTGTGTAGGGGTGCTGACTCAGTGTGTATGCATGAGTGTCGCATCAAGTTAGTGAGGACATCCATTCCACCATCTCTGAACTAGTTGGCGCTCGATTTTGAGTTGACGGTGACCATCGCCGCGATCTTCCCCCTGCAAGAGCCTTACTCGGTGGGAACCAGATTGACTCAGGAAAAGCGTCCGCAAAGATAGCTCTGGCCGCCGCATATAGCCAAGTCGATCACCATCCTTAATCCGTCGTTACTCGAAGGGTCTAACCGACCAGTTGCTAGCATGTGATAGCTCTTTCAGTCACTGCGATGCACCTCTTGCCCTACCTTTCAGCGTTGGGACGTGACCTCTATTCGCAGAAGATGGCGTTGGTAACCAATATTTAATCCCTCAATGAATCCCCCAATGACATGCCTCACCTTTTGTCAAAGACTACCACCAAATTGTCCTCCCTTCGGCCACATGCCGGGCCACGTGCCGGTTGCTATTCTGGCAAAGGAGCGTAAACAGGAGAACTATATCCCTTCTCAGAGACAGGCTGGAGACTAAAGGAAGTTGCTCTACCATATTTTTAAGCATATCGATTTTGCATCATCCTTAGGTGTGGGCATTGCAGTAGTGTACGTGATCGTCATTGAATCATTTCATTTCCATAACTGTGACGTTTCCGCCTACGACAGCCAAGCGAGGTGTTTCCAAGAAGTGTGGGACAAGTACGGGCGACTTGACGCCCTCTGTGCAAACGCTGGTATTGTTAACAAGAGGTGAGTCTGGCGTATTAACCAATACGTGGAATCATGACTACTCACAAGGTCAATAGCTCAGTCTACATTCTAGACCACAGAGACTCTCAAAGGTAAATTGTACCTCCGGCCAGCCACACTTATGCCTGCTAACTATTGCGAGGATCCCACCCAAGCCCATGTGCTGTGCACAGATGTCGACTACAAATGTGTCGTCTACGGCACTCAGCTCGCAATCCACTTCATGAGAAAGAACAAGACACCAGGAGGCGCCATCGTAGCAACGGCCATATCGCAGCCATTCATCCACACGAAACCTATCCAGAATATGGCGGCGCCAAAGCAGCGGTCGGCGATACAGGGGATCGATGTTAATGAAAATCTGGAGCTAACTGCTACCAGGTCTACAACTTTGTCCGCGCTACATCGAGAGTCCTGAAGATTGTGAGTGGCATCGATCCGTGTACTGTGGAAGAGTATGACGTATTGATTATGTCGATAGAAAGAGACCATCCGCATCAATTGCGTCCTTCCGGGCATTGTTGCCACAAAGATCACCCCGCCTGAGATGGTAGCAGCCGTTTCGTCCGGATGGTAAGTCGAAGTGGAAACTTGACAAAATTGGCACTCTGAAACTAACTGACCAGCCTCACTCCCATCTCAACTATTTTGTCGGCCTATCACAAGTGCCTAGAAGACGAGTCGCTCTCAGGCGAAGCTATAGAATGCTCGGCGGAGAAACACCTACTGGTACCAAGACCTGAGTTTCAGAACGGGCGGGTATCACAACGTGAGGTCACGGTCTGGGACTCCTTGTTCAAGATGCATCATCATGAACTGTCGCAACTTCCGGATGCGATCGCTTGAGATACAATGAGGGATGCAATAGTGCTGTGTCATTCGTCGTATCTCAATTACATTATAAGTAATATTTGCCGAAAACGGAAGAAAGATGAGAAGATTGAGTTGAAAGTCCTATAATCGTTCGTATCTAGCAATCTTCTTGCCTAGCCATCATAGAGAGTAGTAGCCTATACTGGCGGTGTGAGCCGACATGAGTTCCTTGCAATATGTTCGGGATATCACGACGTTTATTTACATGGAAGAAGGGCAGGAAGCGCCACAGCGATCGATGCAACTTGGTGACCACGTCAACACTGGTATGACGAGACATGACACCCGGGAACGAGCTCCCGCGACTTGCACAATGTTGGTGGTCCTTCCACCCGCTGTAGTTCAACCTCATTTTGTAAGAAGGAGGAAAGACAGTTTTCGTTGCGTTTCGTCACGGCATATTGCACCACTTGGCGAATTCCTCTTCAGGTCCATAGTATTTACTAAACCTACGTAAAAAAAAAAAATCAAGTGAATAAAATAAATAGATTCCTTAAACTTAACTTACGAGAGCAATGAGTTGCATTAAGTTATTAAAACATCGGTCAATATAGACTGCTCTAGATACTGTGTCCTGGTTTCCTTGTAGAACGACGTTCGAACTGAATTGACTACAACGACTCGACTCCAAGACACCCATGATACGACAGAAGATTGATTAAGTGTTACCGACCGGAGCGATAGAGATATGCCGGCCATCCCTTTTTAGTCTTGGGCACTCGGATGTCGCCCGTCGAATGCGACTCAACATCTAGGGATCTATCCCGTTTTCTATGCGACCCAGGCCGATGACCCGTACGCTACATCCGGAGTTGACTTGTACAAACATCGGCCCTTTTCTGCATCTTGTCCAAGTTGAACTGTCTAGTTATGTGTTGTGGTGCGAACACGACCGAGGCCGACTCTTGCGCGCAAGCGAGCGATCTTCCTCGACCTATGATCCCCCAATCCCATGCTCATCGTGTTATTAGTAATAGTCTCGTCCCGCTCGCACCATGGTATCGCAACGGGGCCCGTCACACTCCAGAGCTTATGTTACTTCCGACTGTCGATGGATCAACTTCAAACTCCGCAGGTGGTGATGATAGATGGGATTGCGGGCTTCTATTCGGTGTCTCTGCTTTCACAATGAACAGTAAGGTAGGCAGGTATGTCCAATTGGCCAATAGTACTACTGAAAACACACTGCCGAAGTATATATATTGCCTACTTCTTCTCAGGAGAATTCTTCATGACCAACAGTCACTTCTCTTTGCAGAATATCCCAATCTTTTGAACAACCACTCCTTCATATTCGCAACCTGCGATTCGCAATCGAGCCCTAAATTCACCATGAAGGTCTCTTCTATTGCCACCCTCCTCTTTGCCGTTGGCATCATCGCTATGCCGTGGCCGCCTATCTCCCCTGAGTCAGCTAGCCACAGAGTCATCACTGTCAATGATGACATAACGTAAGTAGGAGTCCTCCCTTGAACTGCATTCCTTAACTATAAGCTGATCAAGGCATGCATAGTGTCCAATTCAAGGTCGAGAAATCAGCCGACAAATCGGGGGCCGACTTTTCCAAGTTGGAGGCATGCTGGATGGTCTGCTTCTCTCAGCAGCCGAAATGCCCCGATGGCTTAGTAAGATATCTACCTACATATCAATAACCCTACGGTGTTTTCAACTTGCTAACTCAACAATTTAGCGCGCCAAACAATTTGTAAGATGTCTCCCTCCACAGACATGGTTAAGGAACTCATACTCACCGTACAATAGGACGAATGCTGGACCTGCTGCTTCGGTCCTGAGAACGATCTCTAAATGGATCTTCGAACCATACCTATGTGGCCATGGCTTTAGCAAGACGAGGATCGCTGACCATGAGGATGCTGTCGGGTTGGGAATGGATAGGGACTGTCACTCGTTTGTCTGGAGCCATTCTTTTCACCTTTAGGGGCTTTCCTTACATCTTCAATTGAACCTTCTTTTATCCTCATGATGGTTATGTTGCAAATAAAAGCAACGGGATATCTCCAAATAAGAATGTGCCACAACATGATGCCAGTCATGTTGTATGAAATTACAAAGTCTGGAACAAGCAATTACGATAGGGCGAAGAAACGGTTTTGGAAGGTTGGCCTCAAAATCAACTTTTCAGTGCGAAACAGGAGTTGCACGAGCGAAGTTCAGAACGACAAGCCAGAGCGACAAGCCAGAATAACGGACATAAGACCTAAGACCTCAGTGAGATTGGGTATCTCAAAAGTAACCTCAAGGGAACTTAGTGTCAGCACGTTTTAAAAGAAACATCATCACCTGCGTTTGATCCAGCACATCTACAAGAACCGGGCAGTCAAATCAGCCCAACGCACACTTCACCTTCAGGCCTTCATCATCACTTCATATTTTCCGCTTCATCTTCTCTCTCATTTCACATCAAGACGCGCACCCAGGCGTTTCACAATGAGCAACGTCGAAGGAGATCAAAACAGTGTGACGTCGGGAACGGCAGTAAACGATGGCCAACAAGCCACGATGGCTCAGCTGCGACTCGACCGGTTCCCCTGGATCGAAGCACAGCTCCTCGACGACAGACGACAAATGGAACTGTTCAAGCAGATCATCACAGAAATTGTGACGGACCTTGGGATCGACCCAAACACAGTGTCGAAGTGTGTCCAGAGTAGTGCAGACGCCTTGATGAGATCCAACCTGTTCAAACCCAAAGTCATATCTGGATGGGGCGCTATTCGGGCTATTCGACGTTCTGTAGCAAAAGCACGAGAAAATTGGACCGACGAGAGGATGTTTATTCTGCCTGCAGTTCAGCTCCTTTGTCTATGGGCTGCAGTCAACGTTCGAATGGTGGCAACCGAGGGGAAGGACGACGTAACTCGCTTTATGAGGACAACTGAGATGTACCGTTATGTTACGATTGCGATCGATATCTACGCCCGTCACCAGGGTCCTTTCTTTCTCGAGTTTCAACCGGTTCCCAATGCGACAATCACCAGCTACTCTCGCCTCGGCTTGCCTATCGTTCACGCGCCGGTGCCCCTACCAAGCGCACAAAACACCCGCCTACAACTCGGCAACGATAGATTACTCGGTCCAATTGAGGGGCGATCTTTCCGTCACCCAGAGCCAGCAGTGGACGAGGAAAAGATGAGCCAAGTCAAGGAAGTAAACCAACAGGCCGTGCAACAGCTACCAGTCCCAAACGACAGACCAAAGCAAAACCTTACAGAAGACAAGAACAGTGAGAAAGAGATCCATGACGGGCTCGAACTCACAGTGGCTGTTACAAGGGAAGACGCTATGAGAACTGCGGGGAATCTCTTCAACAAACTGGATGACCCAATGCGATATGCAGCAGACACTCTGGTTGACCAAGTCGGCACGTTCCTAGCGGAAGACCATCTGGAACTTCTGGATCGACGACAAGCGTCCAATCTTTTCGTCTGGTGCACCCAGCGACCTGAGCAAAAGTTCAAAGATTGGGCGGAAAGGATGCGACAAGTCGAATACGGGCAAACAGTGGTCAACAAGACTGTAGTGATGTCCAAGCAGAACCTCTTTCAGACCTACGAGTCGCGCATGGATCAAGCTTGGGACTGGCTGTCAGACCACGCCGACGATGCTGAGAAGGTCAGATTGTGGGCAGAGATGATGAGGCCCTTGATTAGGACGAAAGAGCTCTACCGGCGACAGACAGGGCATGGCGGTATCAACAGTCAGGCTATCTCAGCGCTTCAAGGATTGATCATTGTGTGGCTCAAAGAGTTGCTCGCAGTTACCAAAGCCCTGGAGGCTCTGAGAGGGAGACAGGAGGCGATGCAAAGTATCGAAACAAGGAAGAGGCCCCGAGTTGACGGACCAACAAAAATGGAGCAATGAGGCAATGGGGACATGGGCGAGGCGTGGTAAATGGAAACGAAGCCGGCTATTTGGGACGTTTGGGACATGGAATCATCACTCGGCAAGTCAAACCGCTTGGGGAAACATTATCACGCGGGCATGGCGATGAATTATCAGTCGGTCGGAGGAAGCATTTTATCATATCGGATGGAATAGGCATTCTAGCAACACGACTCGACTAGAGAGAATGAAGGGTCCTGAAGACTCATATCAAAAACTTGGAGCTTATTCAACTGCGTTTCTCTTGATATTGGTGACATTAACGGCATTTCTGTAGGCAGTCTCTTCTGTGTTCCGATTTGACTCTGTGTTCGAGATTTGCAAACTTGGCTACTTCAGACATCCCCTCAGTCTTCATGTAATTAAGCCAGCCCACGATCAGTCCCTGATGCTTCCGCCTCGGCCTCCATCCTCTCCTTCTCCTGTCTCGCTTTATAGATCTTCAGCGACATCGGGACCGGATTCTCGCCGGGCGTCTCAAAGATGGTATCAATCTCCTCCAGCGACAACTTGCTCGTCTCCGGGAAAAGGAAGTATGCGATGATTCCTTGCAAGGCATTGTAGACAATGTACACAACCCAGATCTTGTAGCCCACCTTTGCAATGCCAACGCCGATTCCGTACGTGTGCACAACGCCGGCGGCGCCTTGAAACATGGCATAAAGACCCATGCCCTTTGCACGGAGGGATAGGGAGAGCACTTCGACGGGGTATAGGTTGTGCATGGTTGCGATGGTACTGGCGCTGCAAATCTGGAAACAGTAGACCCAAGTAACCATGAGGGCGGCACTCGTCTTGGATGGGCTGACGTTGTATCTCCAACTCGTAATGGTGACGGCTGTCTGGAAAATCACAATCAGGATGATGCCGGTAAAAATAAGGGTTCGTCGCCGGAACTTGTCGATGATGTAGGCACCGAAGAGTGTGAAGACAAAGTACAAGCCAGTTGAGCCAAGACCGATGCCGAGCTGCGGTAGAGTCCCCTTAATGCCAACAGTCTCAAGAGCAGGTGTGAGGTAATATCCTAGACAATTGTTAGTGTCCTGAGTTTACCAAAAGTCGCGTAGCAATACTTACCAATAATTCCACCTCCGTTCCACTGTTGGAAGATGGAGTAAATGAGGAGAACGACGGTACGGAAGCCAACAGTCCGGGTGAAGAAGATGCGGAAGTCATAAGAGGCTCTGAGGGTCGTGCGAGAGGTTTCGAGCGACTCTTCAATCTGGGAAACGACCATTCCGACAATGGGGTCGTTGATATCGTTGTGTGTCGTCTGGTACCTGGCAATGACCTCGCGAGCCTTCTGGACCTTGCCCTTCATGACCAGATATCGAGGCGACTCTGGACACAGCAAGTAGATGAGGATGCACACCAAGCCGGGGAAGATGGCCTGGATGAAAAACGCCGTGCGCCACTGCCAGTCACTCTCCCACCTGGTCAAGACCATCATGACTCCCATCATCAACAGCGAGCCGACCTGGAAACACGCGCCAAAGATGCCCACAATGCGACCTCGCAGGTGCACAGGAGCCACCTCGGCGACGTACTGAGGCGCCGTGCACAGCGCTGTTCCAAAGCCGAGAACGAGACGGCCGGCCATGAGAGTTGCCAGGTTCGGCGCGGCCCCCTGCATGAAGGCGCCTACGACGGTCAGGAGGTTTCCGGCAAAGTTGATGCCTCTGCGACCGATAACATCGCTCAGAGCAAGGAACGGCGCTCCGACAAAGGTACCGATTTGCATGAGGGCGTTGATGGTGCTGATGATGACACCAGCTGCCTCGAAGCCGTAGTAGTCGCGCCATCGATCGAATGCGTTGATGCCTCCAATTACGCCCCAATCGACACCATAACCAGCCTGGTTCAAGCCCATGACGACCATGATGCCGCAGATGCGGAGGCCAGTCCATGAGTAGATGCTGAGAGACTCTCTGGACTGTCTCAGGAGGTCATCCTCCGTGATGCGATGGGCGACGACCTCGCCGACATCGACGCCGAGCTTGGTGGCGGCGGCGATATCATCGCGGTGGTGGATCTCGTGTTTATCGTCTCCCGCTGCCATATCGAGAGTGTCTTTCCAAGATGAGTAAAAAGCTGAGGTCCCCTGTGAGTGAGATCCCTATGAGTGAGGTCCCTGTAAGTGAGGTCCCTCTGAGTAAAGTCCCTATAATTGAGCTCGACTAAAACAGGTGGTTCCTGTCAAACGAAGCTCGGATTGCAAGATGACTTATATAGAATGGAACGGCAATGCTTCAATCCCAGCAGGACGATATGCGATGCTACCTTTAGCCTCGTCGGCATTTCTACGCAGCGCTTACAAGACCAATTACTGGCTATTCGCAGGACATGTATGGATAAATGCAACTCTGAGCCTGCACCGCTGATCAACATCGACCGATACATTGCCGGTTCAACTCAACATTCCCCCTCATTCATGGTTCCGCTGGCGTACAAATGGTGGGGATTCCCCGGGCTACTGGGCCGTGAAGCCATCACGGCAACGCTTCCCATGGCGAGCTCAACACCACGAGCCGGGGAAAGAGAGGGGGCTCGCCGCGCTTCCATTGGCTGCGCTTCGAGAGGTCCAAGAGCCTTTGCCTTGCATACACCGGCTTGACCAGTCGACCAGGGGCCCCCCGCATCAAAAGGAACAGCCGATCCCAGTTTTTCCATCCATACAACAATCTCCCCTCAGCAGCATCAACTGATCCCCCAGACTTCAGCCCAGAGCCAGAGAACCTGGGGAATTTACCCGGCGCCGCCATCGTCGAACCCGGCAAATGTGCCCCGTCAGATGATTCACCTGGCAGAAAAGAGCCTGCGGATATTCGTACAATAGAGGGACCTTTGCCTGTTAGTGCTACCAACAGTCGCATTTCTTGGGGTCGTTGGACCAATTACTTTGACTTGTCCTGCGGCAATTCGGGCCTTGCATCCTCCCCTCTCCCTCCGAAAAGCACAACTTGGACCTAGAGACAATGACCCCCGAGGATCAACATCTCCATCTCCACTACTCGGCTCCGAGCACCGAGTGGGCTCAGGCCCTCCCCATCGGCAATGGCCGGCTCGGAGCCATGATCCACGGCCGTCCGTCCACAGAGCTCTGGCAGCTCAACGAGGACTCGGTCTGGTACGGCGGGCCTCAAGACAGGACCCCCAGGGACGCCTTCAAGCACCTGGGCACGCTGCGACAGCTCATCCGCGATGAGAAGCACGCAGAGGCCGAGGAGCTGGTGCGCACGGCGTTTTTCGCGACGCCTGCGAGCATGCGACACTATGAGCCGCTCGGGTCCTGTCACATCGAGTTCAAGCACCAGGACGTGACCAACTATCGCCGCGCTCTCGACGTCGGCTCCGCTGTGCATACTGTCAAGTACCAGCATGACGATGGCGTTGCGCACGAGAGACAGAGCTTTGCCAGCTTCCCAGACAGCGTGCTGCTCACTCGGGTCACATCGTCTGAGCCCGTTCGCTTCGTCATACGCTTGACGCGTGTCGGCGAGCAGGAATGGGACTCGAACGAGTTTCTTGATAGCATTCACTCGGGCGACGAGAGAATCGTCTTGCACGCTACGCCCGGCGGCCGCGACAGCAATCGTTTGTGCATGGTGCTGGGCGTCAAGGTGTCCGAGACCGGGTCCGTCGTGGCCATCGGGAACAGTCTCGTCGTCCAGGCCTCTTCATGCATCATTGCCATTGGCGCGCACACGACGTATCGACACGCAGACCCCGAACTGGAAGCAAGGCGCAACGTCGACGCGGCCCTGTCCAAGACGTGGGACCAGCTCGTCGACGCCCACGTCCAAGACTACCGAGCCCTCTTCGGGAGGATCAGTCTTCGGCTGTGGCCCGACGCGTCCAACATTCCCACAGATCACCGCATCAAGCACCTGCGCGACCCTGGCCTCGTCGCCCTCTACCACAACTACGGCCGCTACCTCCTCATCTCGTCCAGCCGCGACGCGCCCAAGGCCTTGCCCGCGAATCTCCAGGGCATCTGGAACCCTTCGTTCTCGCCGCCGTGGGGCGGCAAGTACACCATCAATATCAATCTCCAGATGAACTACTGGCCCGTTGGCCCCACGGGGCTGCACGAGTGCGCGCTGCCCTTGCTGGATCTCCTGGAGCGCATGGCTGTCAGAGGGCGACAGACGGCAAAGGCCATGTACGGGTGCAGGGGGTGGTGCGCTCACCACAACACGGACATCTGGGCCGATACGGATCCTGCCGATCGCTGGATGCCGTCGACGCTGTGGCCTTTGGGGGGAGTTTGGCTCTGCGTCGAGGCCATGGACAAGCTCGAGTACCACTGGGACCCGTCGACTCTGAGACGCATAGCCGTGTTGCTGGAGGGGTGCATCGAGTTCATCCTCGACTTCCTCACGCTCTCCAAAGATGGGAAGCACCTCGTGACGTCTCCGTCTGTCTCTCCAGAGAACACGTTCATGTCGAGCGACGGTGCCCTCGGCATCCTCTGCGAGGGCTCGACCATCGACACGAGCATCATCTCTGTCGCCTTTCGGCACTACCTAGAATGCCACAAGAACCTGTCCGGCAAGATGCGCGACGACCTCGCCCAAAAAGTCAGCGACATCCTGCATCCTCCCAACCCCCTCGCCCCGCGACTCTCGCCCATCGCCATCAACCAGGACTCCCTCATCCAAGAATGGGGCCTGAACAACTACGCCGAGCACGAACCCGGCCACCGCCACGTCTCGCACCTCTTCGCGCTGTACCCGGGCAAGCTGATCCACCCCGACACGGCTCCGGGGCTCTCGGCGGCCGCGAAGAAGGTTCTGGAGCGCCGAGCGGCGCACGGCGGCGGACACACGGGATGGAGTCGCGCGTGGCTGCTCTCCCTGCACGCGCGGCTGCGCGACGCCAAGGGCTGTGGTCTTCACATGGAGCAGCTGCTCTCCGGCTCGACGCTGCCCAATATGCTGGACAACCACCCGCCGTTCCAAATCGACGGCAACTTTGGCGGGTGTGCGGGCATCGTCGAGTGTCTGGTGCAATCGAAACACCACCACGACGAGCGCGGGCGGTACGTGGGCGTGCACTTGCTGCCAGCGTGTCCCGTTGAGTGGTCGAGCGGCCACGTTCAGGATGTTCGGGTTTCGGGGTGGTTGGCGTTGACCTTTTCATGGGAAGAGGGCAAGATTACGGACGAGGTGACGGTGGTGTTGAAGCAGCCGAGCATGATTCGAATTGGGGTGAGGGTGGGCGCTTTGTCGAGAGGGTTTACGTGGTTGGCTCCCGGGGAGGCTGGAGAGGCCATCAAGGTCAAGGCAAGACAACTTTATGAGTGATGAAGTAGAAGATCATTTTGATGATGTAGCGAAGAGCGTTGATTTTCTTTGTGTTAGAAGTACGAGTATACCAATCGCTCAACCACTACAAGCAGTTTCGTGAGACACACGCATTCAATTGAGCGTTCAGCACTGAACAAGGAATAAATAAATCTAGAAATTCATCAGAGTTAATACAATGTTTCCTAACGAACCCTCAGTTTCGCCGTCTTCCTGAGCTCTCTCCTTTGCTATAGTGATTACCCTACATCATTGTGGCCGGTCCGTAGGCGCTTAACAATGGCCGGCATGTACGCACTGCATGCTATTCATGTGATTGAACCACTCGGTCTCGTCAACACGTTCTTTAGAATGGGGTGTCCATGTAAAATACAAGCAAAAAATAGCAAGATTAATATCATGACGGAGAGTTCTCTTCTGCATAGCCCTTCGGCCGAAGTCAACCAACACGCAAATCACAGCACCAGACGACTCGTCTATCGCGACAACCTCAAACTTGAGCTGCATAATTCATTAGCCTGCAAGCGCCGTGCAGCGGAAATCCAGGTATTCTCTGCGACCTCTCAAAAGGACAGTGGACCCCGATGATCTCGTGATTCCGATGGCATCCCAAAAGAACGGTTCACGGCTCGAAACGGCGACCAAGCGTGAAACACGACGGTAGCCGCTGGCTAAGAGCGCGCTTGCAACTCGAGTATAGACAGCAGTTATTAACTCCCATCCGTCAATAGTCTCGTCGTTGCGCAATCGCGGCCCGCACCAAGCCTGACACTTTCCTTTCTCGTCGTCCCGAGAGAACGGTATGTTGGCTCGAATCGCGGGCCAAGCGTGAAACGACGATAGTGCCATGGATGTGTAAGTGCGAGGGCGCTTAAAACGACAAATATGGCATCAGTGTCTTGCGACAATGCAACCACTTTACGACGCCAGACATTTTGTTTCCCTTTTTGTTCTTGTTCGGCTTCCCATTTTGTCTTGGAGGAATGCATGTCTCGAAATAGTAGCCAAAAGTGAAACACAATGTGGATTGACGATGGATGGAACAGGCGCCAGCCGACAAGGAGTGCAAATTATGAGGACTCACTCACTTACCATGATGGACACACCCCAAGAATCATCACCGATCGCTTTCGTCTCCTTCAGTTCAGTCTTTTTCCTAAAATTAGTTGTGTTGGTTCCGACATGATCAGCAGCGGCAAAACGAGAGTTTCCGCAATGACATACGTATTCTCAAGGCGGCACTTTAGGAGGGATCCGACTAAGTTAGTATTTTTAGAAAAGAGTGTATTTTCAGCAATCAGTGCCAGGCGTGACGAAGTTGATTTTTCCCCGTAGGGCTACGAAGCGAAATGAGGGTTGAGGTCGATTAGCGAACAGGCCCAAACGAGGTCAACAAACAATTCTTCCTCATTGCCACGATTTCCCTGAAATCTCCAAAGACAGGCAAGAAAACTCCACTGTCCCGTCTCTCAAGACCTCAGGGCTGGCGAATCCGCGCGCGTGGATGGCGCTGTGGAGAGGGAACCGGCGGCCCCGACCAAGAACTGGCAGACGGGCCACGGCGTGACATGACGGCGGCAGAAGACGGCCAAGAGGGCAGTGCTGGGCCCAACTCTGCCCTTGGCTGGGAATGCCTCACAGGGCTGACTCTCGAGACCCAGTACCCAGGCCGTTGCCATTGGGTCCCTTGTCTCTGGGGCTCTGAAACGAACATTGCCACCTTTCCACTGGCAGGGGGGTTGATTGTCCAAGTCGAGCCTCAACACCATCTCGGACATCACCACCTCTACCGAAATCCGTATGTTGGTGGGCTTCAGGCACAGAGCAAAACTTCGATGCAGGAGGCCATTGTAAGAGAGGCAAGGCGATTTTCCCACAGCAGCACAATCCATTGGCTCAAATCAGCTGCGGGAGGCCGCCGAGCCCTCCCAGGGCAGGTTTCTTGGGGGCCGACGGAGCCTTGGAGTTGGGGGCCGTTTTCTGCCTCCTCTGCTCGTCTATTTGCGTGTGAAGTGAACGCGTCACTTCGCATCCGGCGCCACGCGGGCGTAGAGACTGCTGGCTTGATAATCAAGAGTTGCAACAAGGCGTCCTTGAGGGTGTATGAAGTGCAAGAAAAAAAACCTGATGGCAAGTCGTGGTGCGGAAGACCCGTCATTTGCTCATTTCAAATTTTTCGTTTCATCTGTCTTACGAGACACGGTGGATCGCAGTGAGGCACAATGGACAATGGTGAAAGATGGCTGCCACGATCCAATCAGCGACATGGCAGCGACAAGGTCGTGAGATGCTCCCAAGTGTTTCCCTCCGCATCAGGAACCGATACACTTCTCCCACGCCTCGAGCTAGCCGTTACGCCAAGGTGGATAGTACGGCGAGGAATTGGGAATTCTGGCCGCTTCTGGCATGTGCCCGTTCGCTATGCCATCATGAGTAACCGGACCGGTGTCGCGGATTGTTCCGCAAGGTCCTAGAGAGCCAGTTTGGATCTTTTGTTCACAAGTGCGCGAAAACTGTTGGGCATTGGGGGCCGCATTGCAACTGGCCTTGCTCCAGGCTGAAGCTATTCACGAAAAGACAGGGCAGTTAATTCCGCCCGTTGTGGCAATCTGACTGACCCAAGTCGGAGGGACTGCGGTATTTCGCGGCTCCCTGGTTTTCGCACAGGAGAACAATGGTCATGTACACTTTCGAAAGTGAACCAAGATCTGATCCATCCGATGAGTGGCTTGTTGTTAGTTCTCGCCGTGTCTCTTGGATGACTAGCATACTCCATGTTCGTCATCACCCATGTGAGCTTTTTGCTTTAGTTCCCGTCGGGTTCGATCGTGGTGGCTTAGTAGATAATCAATGAGAGGCATCCAATCGGTCATCAAGGATTCATTCTCCTCACTATGAGATCAATGATGGAAATGAAGCCTTTCGCAGAGGCTTGATGCAAGGCTGTGCACTTGTCCGTAGTGTGAGATCCAAGTACTGGCGGCGGAGGCTGTGAAGCTGCCGCTTGTCGGAAACAGGCCAGACACTGTCCAAGCCTCCAGAGCCTTGGAGGGAAAGACAGGGGTGTGCGACAGAGGGCACAGCCCACACAGCGCTCTCTCTCTCGCCTGCCCTTGCAGCGCAGGGGCCGGCTGCTGGCGCTGAAGATTGTCGAGAAAGGGCCCTCGTCCTTGGGCGAATGATGGCAGCCTCCTGGCTCCATTTGCGAGGACGCTTCTGCAAACCACTGCGGGCTAGGACAGAGCACGCGCATTATTTGGCTTTTCCTTACACACCACACACCGAACTTCGACTGTGCCTGACGTGACTTTGTAGGACGATTGGCCTGAGAGGCGGCCGGGAGGGGTGTGCCCCCATCGTCCCCCCGTTGGTGCATCTCGGAAACCCGTTGTGAGTCAATGCCGATCGAGCAACCGTCTTCCTCATGTAGGAACTGGCCCCATGATACCTTCAGTCAACCGGTAGAGAGTCAAACTGTCTTCTACGATGGGACTTTCCGTAAGTGCGATCTAAAGCGTCGTTGGCGTGGTGAAGATAGAGTCAGTCACCTAACTCAGGACAGAGAAAGCCATAATCGTGTACTTCTCCGCCGGAATGAGCCGCCTCTGCTTGTCCTTTTGTGATGGCGGTACATGAAAATAGATTCATTCCGCTAATATGGAAACTAGAACTGGTGGACGCAGAAAATAGAGTCGCTGGTTTTGTGAGGTTATTCTTAGTGTGTGGAAGTAGAAGGGGGAGCGAAGTGGTTTCAGCGAGGGCCGCCTGTTCGGCAGCCGCATCACCAGCAACAAGAACAGTATTTTCCTCGCGGCTAGACGACACGAGTGGTTGAGACAGTCCTAGAACCTATTCTGATGTTGGTTCAACATGTCTAAACTCCGGGAGGGCGCGTACTCCCGCTTGTCGATCGCCGTGTCGCGGGGACCATTTCTCTCCAGGCGGATGTCCTGGTCCTTGTCCGTTGGAGTTTATTGAGCCTTCTTCATGCACGATATCCAGCAGTGCGTGTAGCCCGAAGGGCACACTGTAGGCCGAGGGATCCAACAGCCGCAATGGCTTCAGAAGAGGGCCATGAGAGGGAGAGGAAAACGTACCCGCGACAAGGCAGGGGACGGCCGTGGCTCAGTTACACTGCCCATTGGCCCTCCTGATGGGAACCGCTCCACAGTGTGTCTTCCCTGTCTTTCCATTGTCATTTCCTGGTGCTGGGAAAGGCGTGTGAGGGCTCGTGTGGTGTGTGTGGGCTGGAGAGAGGGAGTCATCGGCCTGCCATGGGCCAGACAGACTTCGGTGGGTTTTGGGGGCCAGAATTCCCAGGCTGTCGCCCAGCCCATTCCACGGAGAGAAGGTACGTACCTGCAGCGAGTTCCATTCACGCGCTCGGGGGCCTATCACGGCCGCCCATCGAGGTCCATGGTGGGGGAGGCCAGGGAGGGGTGTGTGTCTTGCGATGGAGTAGGACGGGTTGCACTGGCGGCCTGGGGCGCAACAGCCGCACTCCCAGTCACGGCGGACTGGTAGGCAGAAACGGCTTTCGGACAAGGGACCAGCAGTTAGTGGGAGGGAGCGAGGGAGGGGGGCGTGTTTGGCCAGGATACCATCTCACACTTTTTTATATATCGTCCTTCACGCGCAATTGTGTCGCGATACTTCTTAAGGCACCAATTCCTCTCACATTTCCGCACATTTTACATTTCATCTTCCAGTATCACAGTACATTCAGTCGATTACTACTTAATCCCCTCGACTTCCCACCCACCTTCCTCCTTCTTTCCCAGGCATCACTTCTCTCATCCATTGAGCACTTACAAAGCTATCAACAACCCTCACCTACAGCAACCAACTCGACCTCGATCCTCATTCTTCTATAAGAACATCTTCACTTCCCACAACTGAAGACGCTCGATCGATACAACAACACAACCCATTGACAGCTACGGACACCAAGTTGTCTACTCCCGAGCATCGCATTATATCTGATCGCCCTCGCGCCGTGAGATTCTCTCATCTCCCGCCAGTCATCATCCAGGAGCACCCTCCTGTTCCAACCCCGCGCAACCAGCGCCCTCATACGTTAAACACCGACACAATGTGCACTCAGAACATCTACACCTACGTCTACCCCGACGGCTACCGGGAGGCCAAGTACGGCGATGTGGTCGCTTGCGAGAAGGCTCTCCGCGGCTCGCCTTGCGCCAGCCCGGCCATCTTCGAGTACCCTCCTCAGCCAGTCAACTTTAGCACCTCAGCTCCCTACTCCCAGCTTCCTCCCACTCCTCAGTACAGCCCTCTCCCTCCCTCGACACCCATCTACCGCTCTGGAGACGACTCGGACCGATCCTTTGGCAGCTCCTCGAGCAAAAAGAAGAACCGCTCTTCTGGCATCTACATCAACGGCCAGAAGGTCCTCGACCTGAACCGCCGCGAGCGCCGCCGCGAGCACATCGTCGTGGTCGACAGCCCGCCCACGCCTCGCACGCCGCCTCAGAACTGGTCCGTCCCCGCCTCTCCCAACAGCAACACATACGGCGAGTCCAGCCACCGCCGGCCCGTCGTCCTCAACGACGAGCGCAACAACCGCGTCCAGATTGAAGTCGTCGCCAACGACCGCCGGCCTCGCGGATCTCACTCGCGCCACACCTCTTCCAGCTCGCACCACTCAGACGACGAGGAGAAGCGCCGCCGCCGCCGCGAGCGCGAGCTCAAGCACGAGGAGGAGGAGATGCGCAAGCAGCGCTTCAACTCGCGCATTGTCAAGGCCAACCGCGAGATCTCTGACCGTCCTGCGGTGCCCATGGCGCCTGCTCTGAAGCGCGCGTCCACATACAAGCGCCCCGCCGTCGAAGTTCTCTACGACCCTGAATCCGAACTCAAGAAGGAGGCTCGCCGCGAGGAGCGCGCCCGCCAGAAGGAAGACGAGGCTCAGCGCATCCGCCTCAAGGAGCGCATGTCGCGAGGCAGCGTCAGCCCTGGTGGCCGTCATCGTGTGATGTACGACGACGGAACGTCATACCGATGGGAGTAAGCAGCCCAAATTGGCCAATTGGCAATAGGGGGGTGTGCTGGAGCGCGTTGATCAGTTGATCTCTTTCACTGTACTTTTTGTATACATTTCTTTCCTTTGTTTCTGGGCATGGCATTGGGATTTATCGGGAAACAGGCCTCGAACAATGGGATGGGCAAGCGGGCAATTTGATTTTTGGATGGAGTGTACATGATATATGAGAGCTTCTTTTTACTTTGTCTTATTATGACTCTTATGGCTCATTGGCAGCAAAGCTGATGAGCTGAAAACCTCAAAAAATTTACCAAAAAACAATTCCGAATTGGAGTTTGTTACAGTTCAAAACACTTTATGGTTCCAGCTTCATCTTTTGCTTTGAGTGAAAAAACAAATTGTTTGAGCTTGGTTTGTGGGCAATTTCATGCATCGATGAGGTGAGGTGAGGGGCATCAACTCAGCCCAGATGGTGGAGCAGCTGTGGTTGCCTGGCCATGGACCCCACGAGACGTCTTGGAGCGATTTGCGAATTCGGTCTGGAGTAAATAGATAGCTTAGGTAGCTACTTTGTCGATAGCATCAATATCAGCTGGTCAAGCTGCTTCGGCTAAGGCTGGTGTATCTTAGGGTCGGCCATTTCCTGTAAATCCTGGTTCTAATTGTTTAGCTACCATCCAGGCTGTCCGATCCCGTTGAGCTGATCGAGAAGAACTCCCGAATTGTGTTTTTGTCTCATAACAATGGAGCAAGAAGAGCTCCATCTATAAAGTTGAATCACCAGGTAACTATAGGTCAGAGAAATTGCAGTCAAAGCGATCGAAGCCGGAGCTTAGTCCTGCACAACACTCTACATCACGATAAGAGCCTCCAAACAATCACTCTCTTTGCTCTTCTCTCACCTCGCGTAATTCATCGTGGCCCCATTGACCAGTAACCGGTGACTCACTGGAACGAATAAGCAGCCGCAAAGCCTCCATCCAACACCGGACGAGTCCAGAATGCAGCCATCGATGGGCTAACTGCCCCAAGATGCCAATTCTCTACACTCACCCCGCCCCTTGGTCGGTTTTTGCCCCGCAGTCTTATCGATAGAGACTGGAGAAGGACGAGGAGGGGCAGCGCCGCAACGCCGCAGCACTTCCACACTCCGTCATTGTCTGCTCTGTCCACTGCCGCCGACGGACGGCTGCCTTGGGCTTGTGGGACACACTGCTGCAGCACCGAGTGTGATTAGCCTGGAGGGCCCAAGGGCCTTCGATTCGAGAATGCAGTGCTCCATCGCCAATCGGTCGTGACATGCGGAAATGAAACATGGTCGTCCAGTAGGCCCGGGATTGTGAGTCCTGATGGACCCGTACCTGGGAGACCATGTAGGCAGGCAGGTACGGATATGGCAATGGCCGAGATGTGAGGGCATTCGAGCAATCGCGATGCCGTGAAATAGGTGAAATAGGTTGGGTGTAAGTGAGTGAGTGGTGTTTTCTCATCGCTCCCAGCTGTGGTAGCGAGACTTCACCAAGCCCTTTTACGCCCAATTCAATTCTCAAGAACCATTCAACATGATGCACTTGTCAGTCGCTCCCAAGCCATTGTTCGTCAATTAACAATCAACAATCCAAACATCCATACGCATCCAATGCAACCGCTTTCAGTCACTTCCCCCAAAACCACTGCCTATTTATCACGAGCCCAGGACTCACCATCGAAGTCTCCCCACGCTTCTTCCAAAGTGTAAAAAGGGGACTTTGGTCTGTTCCCACATGGGGCCGACTCTCTAATGCGCAATCCCGTCTCGTGCATGACATGACAAGTTTTTTTTCTTCCATCCGTCCTTGTCTTGTTTTGCATTTTGCCGACAAAACCTGGCTATCAAGCGACTTGGCTCATCATGTGTTCCTCGGCAGATCGAGGCAGGGCAACAAGGGAAAGCGGTTTTGGTGGTGGTGCGGGGGAGGGGCTGCAGACTTGCCAGGCAGCAGGGCCGCTTGAATGGCTGCAGTTGGAGAAAGGCGAGGAAGCATCAGCACAACATCTAACTTGGCATCTCGCCTTTGCGAATCGTTTCGTTTCGGGTTGATCATCGACAGCTCATGGTCTCGGCCTTGGGAATACGACATTCTCCATCGACTGCTGCGCCCGTTGGTTCTCCTCCCTCCCGTCGCTTGCGCATTCACGACCTCACTACTGCAAACTTGACCGCCCACTAGCACATCTATCAAAAACACATCCATTCCCAAGCCAAGTCCCCTTTCCCACAAATGCATTCAAAAAAGGCATCCGGAATCTGCACACGCCCCCTCCATCATGCAACTCCCGCTGCAACCCACCACCACCACTTCCGTCCCCGAACCCAGCTTCAGTTGACAAGGCCTTGGACCGTGCCGAGACAGGAGTCACCCGGACACCTTGACGTACGGCTCCCGATCTCGCTCGTGGTCCTGTGACTGTGTTTAGGAACGGGATGTGGTGTGATTGGGCAGTCATGGTGTAGATGGCTTGTTTTTGGCGTTGGATGTCGTGTTGGCTGTCTTTTTGGGATTTCTAATGTTGACCTGCCGGGAGACTGACCTTGGTGCGTCGTACTGTCGTACAAGCCCAGCGCTCGCTCGTGTTGGGTGTCGGTGTTGATGTTGTAAGTGGCCAGTCGAGCAGCAGGGCTGATGTTGAGGCTTCTGTGCGCCGTGGCTTCGCCATGACGAACCTGTTGAATGATGTCAAGTATGCCGTGATAATTATGTGCGCTGCACTGTTGGCGATGGCGTTGCTTTGGGTTGCATAACCTGCTGCCAACGACGACACCATCTCACGACAAGACTATTGAACTCGACTGAGACACACTCGATAGCCTCGTCCTTCGCTTCACTCAACTTGCCCCCTCCTATCGCCTCCTTGGCTACTATAGCCTCCTACTCACTGTCCAAAACCTCGTAATCCTGTCTCATCAAGGCCCAGCCCCCATACTCACCGCCATGCCTCACCTCCACCACCCCGTCCTCATGACCATCCCTCACATCCATCAACTGAAACATTGTCCGAAATCAACAAGTCTAGCAGGCCCTCTCCTCGCCTCCATCAGCTCCTCTCCCCACAGCCTCGCCTCCCTCTTCTCCCATCTTCCTCACTTACAAGATAGGCCCCCCTTCCACACCTCCCACCGAAAATGCCACTCGCAACGCGCCGCCCCGACTGCAACGTTATCGTGCAACCCCCCCACACGCTGAGACATCCACGGGACCTGTGAATATTAGCGAGGGTGGTGTAGCTTCTCGTTTTGATCGGCCTTATTTCGCACTGGCGTACTACGCAGTTGCGATTTGACGTCGGGTCGGACTGAATCCAACGGTTCTGCTGTGGTTAAGAAGCTGCCTATCTCCAAAGAAAGGCCCTCATGAAGGCCATATTTGAATCGTTCCATGTTGCGTTCCACACAATACCAGTTGACTGGCTCTGGCACGATTCTCCTCAGGTCACCGACGCACTGCACTCACAAGACCAAGAATAGCAACGCCAGAGACAGATGCACGTGAGTGAGTTGAAATAAAGTGCAATTCTTGGACAAATCCGGGTATCGAAAACGCGCTTCCCACATCGTAGTCCGTTGTTTCGTGTATCAGCCGTGCCCAAAAACAATGCCTTGCCTGTAACCATGCTATCAATTTGACCCAACCCATATGTGCTGTGCATTATCCAATACCGCTGGCTATCCCGCTGTTCCATTGCTCCTGTTCGTTTTAAATACCGAGAGGAAAACTCCTGCTCTATGCAAGGCGATCGTGTATGTTAGAAAAGGGGTCTCCCTTGTGTAAAGTATGTACGGTGACTGAGTCACCTTAAACTGCATGCTGAGCCCGCTCCCGAGGTCTCTTAAGAACAAGTGTCGGAGTGCCTATGTCACCCAATGCTCGCCCGGCCGCGCCGTCTTTCAAATTGTCACAGTGCTTTTGCAACCGCTTCAGGTCGACCACAAGGTCAAAGTTTGCCAAGAAGCAGAAACTAATCTCGAGTCGGGCCAGTTCGGCCTCGCTAACTCCTCCCACTTTGGACATTTTGCTGTGAGGGTAGGACTGATCCTCGAGCGCCTTCATCGCGACACGTAGTCCGGCAAGGACAAGCCTATGCGCGTTGAGTCGCGTGACAGGGATGGCTCGCTCATCAACGGCTAGTCGGTGGATGTATAGAGAGGTAGCGAGGTACACAGCTGTGCTCATGGGGCAGAATTGGTGCAGGCGCATCAAATATTGGCTGATGCTGATTGGAGGTTCGTTTTTGCTGTAGAACTTTCGCGTAATGACTCCATGCTGCAGATTGATAGGCTGCGAGTCGGCTCCGATTATGATGTATGGGGTTGGCTTCGCTGCAGGCGATGTTGGTGCCGAGGGTTGTTTAAGTTGTACACCATCAATGCCTTCGGTGTTCTTGTGAGGCTCACCATGCTTCGGCGTAGATGCATCTTGCGTCCGAATCCTTGGTTCTAGAGCCGCCTTCTTCTCCTTGCTGGCTTCGAGTTCGGCCTGCTTTCGCAACTTTGCCAGGTTCTTATCCGAATGAGTTCTCGCAATGTTCTCTTTCTCGGCTTGCATGCCGCTCATGTGAGGCACAGTTGGCGATTTGGGAGGAGGCGTCGGGGGGACGTCCCCCGTCAATCTGACAAGCAGCTCGAGATTCGCACTCAGCAACGTGAGCGCCTCGGATGGCGCCATCTTGGAGATGGCATGTTCAATGTTGGCAGGCATCTCGGCGCTGGAATTTCCACTTTCGGAGGCGAGGTGAGGATCGGACGAGGGCACAGGGGGCGAGGGCAATGGAGGATGCGCGGATTCGTTCGAGTTGTGGTGTTGCAAGTCGCTCGGGGGTTTGGAGTGGTGGTTCTCAGTCGTTCCGTCCGCAGAGGGTTGGTTGGCCATGACTGAAAGACAATGGCAGGGCGGAGAAGCAGCCCTTTACGAGATGCAGTCGTTGACGCGCCTCAACCTTTGGAGGAGGAATAGACGCTCGAGAAGATCCGATTCGCCGCTTTTCATAATTTCGTCGCTTGAGACTTCTGGAAGAACGGAACGCGCGCGTGACGGCGGGGTACTCGTTTATCGTGGGGCAAAGTTGGTTCTTTTTTTTGCGAGCGCAAACCTCGCCAGACGGGAGTGGGACGACTAGTGGCCCTGGTCCTTGAAGCGCCGGAGCAATTGAAGCCGATGGGAGACGTTCGATGCGGGTGTTGAATGGGCAGGTCTTGTTCACCCAAGTCGATTGATGTTGAGCACCGGCAACAGTTGACCAGACGTCATCCGAGGTGGTTCAAATTAGCGATGGCGGGGGCTTCGCAGATCGATACGATTTGAGACAATGAGGGGACGGTGGAGATAAGGGAAAAGCGACAAAAAGGACAGAAGAGAATAATCTTGAAGAGTGAAAGAGAAAAATAAACCAAGTAATAAGATGATCCAATGGGTGTTTCGTCTGGTGGTGATTCTAGATTGCAAAGGTTGGAGGAGAGCCGCCGTGTTTTGTTGTTGACGGTGAGGCGGCGAGCGCGGCACGTGGTGCGGAGGGAGGTGCTCCCGACGGGAAGGTGCTCAGAAGGTCCGGTGCTCCAAAAAGTGCCTGCCTTAATGGATGCCCGGCTTAATAAGGCTTCAGTTCCTGCTTCCCGGCTCGGCCGTCCCTTTGGACCGGCAACTGCAAGTCTTCCAGATACGTGATTAAGTAGAGCTAATGGCAGGAATGCTTGTTAGCTTTGTTCTTCCAGATAGAAGCTTATTGGAAGGGGGCTTAGTCTGGGCTTGCAACAGACTTTGTTCCTCTTTAACAGATCTCCATTGTCTAGGTTGTTGGTTCCCGTCCGCTTGGGGTTTCCGATAGACCTGGATGGCTGGACAACACGAGCAACAACAGCCCAGGCACCGCGGAAGGGGTGTCCAGGGTTTAAATCATCTCGGCGTCAATCGATTGAAAACCCCAAACACAATGCGATGGAAGACGTACGCGAGTCATCTTATTATCCTATTTCGCGGAAGCAAGTGTCGTCTGATCCCCTTCATTAGAGCCGCCCAGATTGCAGGGGATCGACCGCGGCCCCGTCTAAGACGACCGCTAATTTACAGCGGGTGCAGGCCAGACCTGGTTGGACGGGCCGACCTCCATGGTTCAATGGGGATGAGATCCAATCCTGCGCGGACACAACTTCACATGACCTTGAACTATTAATTTAGGTCTCGTGTTTGCGGCCAAGACGTTGACATGATTTCGAGGCTTGATATCGGACGAAACGAGACAGCTCAACTCTCTCCGGCTGCCGCGTCACTGCTTCAACTTTGCTGAAGTGTCCCGCATCCGTCAATCTCACGATACCCTGCTTCCTCGTTTAACGGTGCAGATCCGGCGTTGGCCATGTTACCATAACTGGTGGATTCAATTTATAGATATAATGACAAGGTGGTATCTAGGTAAACATCATCCCACTCATTCGGGCCATCTAGAACACAACACTAGCCAGACCCGGCGGTGGCACAAGTCCCCCAACGTGTGTTGGTGGTTGGAGAAGTTCGCATCCGTCGTGTCATGCGTTGTTAACAGGTTTCGTCTTACTTTGGAGATTGTCTCGGATCGTCGTGTCTTGGGATGTCTTAGCCATAGCGCGCGGCTTGGCAAGCAATTATGCGTTACTTTACAGCTCGCTTTACATGAAATGGCGATACTTGGGCGCCATCAACATAGCGACCTGAGCCGAGGAAAAGAAGACGCCATGAAAAGAGAGAGAAGTTGACGGGCAAGTCCGTTCCAACCCATCGGACATCTGCGAGGATGCGATACTTATGTCCGTATAACCTTACTGTGGCAATCGTGAGCCATCCTCATCCGGACCATGTGTTCCATATTGCCCTTATGAAGGGGAGAGAAACAAAAGCAGATCTAGGGACCAATGATGGGGTGCAGATCCTAGTCAATAGCTCAACCATATGAGGAAGTGATTTCCTCGACAGCTCCAGCCGTTGTCAATCATCTGAGATAGTCGATCACTTGACAACCCCGCAGCTACCCCTCACGCCTGTCTGAGACATTGCTTGAGGAGAAGATTGTCGCTTTTGCCACAATCTGGTCCAATGTATCCTTGCACGGAGAGAAGATATGAATAGCGTCTCCCATTTCAAGCGTAGTATGACATCCCATCTTGAGGGAGATCATGCCTTTAGATAAGTATTATTCTTTTTGACTCTCTTTATCTTCATCAATTCATTATTTCAACCTCTAACAATCAGGCGCCACCTTGCAATCGATCACCGCAGTCTGGCCGGCCTGTACTTGAGCAACAGCCTCCTTCAATACGCGCTCCAAGTCTTCCGTCTTCTCCACGCGAGCCGCGTGAATATCGCCGCCAGCAGCCGCCTTGGCGATGCCAGAGTAATCGGGCACAGGATCAAACGAGATGTTAATCTCCTCGTTTGACGCCGTAGAGCCGAGGCCGTTGGGGTGAACCAGAAGCAGAGATCGTCGAGGAGCGTTCCATCCTATCGTTCCGTTAGCATGCTTATTTCGTAGTTGCAGCGAGGTCCCTCTGATCGACTTACCCTTGTTGTTTAGAACAATAGTCAGGACTGGGATGTTATATCTCTTCGAAATCCAGTATACACTTCCCGGCACTGTGAACAGGTAGGTTCCGTCTCCCACAATCTGCACCACAAACTTACCCTTGCCCCCGTTCTCGGCATTCGTAGCGAGCTTGATGCCCAGCGCACCACCGCCAGACCAGCCGAGACCGCCGCCGCCGCAGTTGATCCACGAGCCGGGGATCTTGGGCTGCAGGTTGTCGTGCACGAATCCAGTGTTCGTCACGGCCTCGATGGCCCAGATGGTGTCCTCGGGGCACACGTCCTTGAGCACCCGGCAGAGATGGCCGGTTCCAAAGGTGCCGTCCTCGAGGGGCTCGGCGGCCTTGGCGATGGCCGCCAGCTTGGCATTGTAAGCCTCGACAACCTTCTCGAACGACGCATCGTTGCTGGCCTCTAGCGTGCTGGCCAATTCAGGGGCCTTCAGGGCAGTGGTGATCTGCTCGACAGATGTCAGGGCATCGGCGCGGTAGCGGCCGTCGGACTGGATGTAAAAGACAGGCATTTGCTGCTTGAGAGGGTCGACATCGATGTGGAAGATCTTGGCGTCCTCGCGAGGATGGCAGCGAGTGTTGATCCATGGCACGTCGCAGTCGAGTACAATGATGGTATCGGCCGTGGTGATGGCATCGTCGGCGCCGAACTTGAGACCCAACCAGGCAGGGTGATCAGCGGGGAAACACATGTCGCTGCCGCCGGTGTCGAGCACTCGCAGGCCCTTGACCGTGTTGGCGAGCTCTACCAAAGCGGGAGGAAGCTTCTGGTTTCGGCCGCCGTAGCCAGTGATGAGAAGGGGCTCCTTGGCACCAGCCAGCGCCTCGGCAATCTTGTCAACGGCGCTCTTGGGCAGGCCGCCGAGCTCAACGGGATCCCAATGCTCCTGCTTTAGGGAGTAAGGGGTAATGTCAGCCTCCATGACCTCTCGGGCACCGCACAGATAAACGGGACCCTGGGGGCCAGATGTGGCAAACTGGAGAGCTCGGTTGACCATCTGCTTGACGTTGGTTCCCGTCTTAATCTCGCCCGAGTAGCGGCAGTACTGCGAAACAATTTGCTTCTGGTCGGGGACATCCTGGATCCAGTGGATGTACTCGGTACGGCTTCCTCGCAGCTCGCCCTCGATGGTAAAGGGAGAAAGACCGGCAAACACCAAGACGGGGGCTCGGCCTGTTGAGGAGTTGTGCACGGCGGCTCCTAGACCTTGGGTGCCGACATCAACATGGACAATTACACACTGAGGCTTGCCGGTCAATCGAGCATAGCCATCTGCCATTGACATGGCGACCATCTATAAAAACATTAGTCTACCCATTCAAAACACATTTGGACATGCATCAGTTAAGCTTACCTCGTTAGGACAGGTGATAATGCGAGGAAAGTTGCCCTTTGCTTCACGCTGGCCCTTGACCATGGCCTCAATAATGCTGGGATGGTCGGACCCCAAGTTGACAAAGCAATGGGTAATGCCGGCCTCCCAAATAGCCTCAAAGAAGGCAAACGAAGCGGTATACATTTTGGGATTTGCGGTTGAGTACGGACGAGCAATGAGTCCTCTTGGTGACGGTTGAGAAATGGCTGTCGTTGAAGGGCCCGCAGCAATCTGGAAGTCCCTGGCCGTCGATGTTAGAGAAGAGACCGAACGACCCCCACGAGCGAGCACGGCAGCGGCGAGACTCTTGTTATATCTACGCAGGGCTGCGGACCCGGCACGCTGGAGCATGATGGCCATTGTTCGATGGGACTCTGTGTGGGCACTGTATCAGCACTCCTGGCCGTGGATAATTCCATCATTGGCGATTTGGGACGACGTGGGAGGGGCAATGACGGGGGGAGGGATGTAAGTCGGGAGGGGTCATGGGCATCGCTTAGCGCACACTGCACGCGGTTGAGGGGCTCTAGCAGCACGGGAGCTGGGGACGGGAATTAACTGGGTGGAACTGAGGAACCGGAACCAGGGGCATTCCGAGCTCTTGTGCGGCGAACTTGGGGGAGGTGCAGTTCGGACGAAGTGGTATCGAATGGAGCGTCGGGGAACAGGACTCGTGAGGAGAGAGGAGGATATCAAGGTATCAGACGAGGAGTGGCAACAGTGGGTGCTGATTTGTGGGCGAACAGCAGATGAAATGGGCACTCGCAGCCGGGGGCAGGGTTTTGTGAGGTGGTATTTGAGCGTAGCGATGGCGAGTGAACGGAGTAAAAGGATTGATGAGTGGAGACGGGGATGGAGCCTCAAGGTGAGGCTGGATGATATATTGGTAATGAGAGTGTAGGTGGTGAGGCGAGGAGTGTTGGTAAGCGTGTAAGTGAGGACATATGCCAGGATGTGTGGTAGAGGACAGAAGGGGTAACAAGTTGATAGTCAGACAACCAAGACACCACGGTTGTGGTGAGTGGTGTTACTGGACAAGGGTACGAGGGTCAGTTAGTTACCTTACCTAGGTACTGAGGGTTGGTGAAGTGTGAATAGCTTCAGGTGTGAAAGGATGCCGCAAGTCTAAATAGCCATGCAAACTCAAAGAGACGATCCAATGAGGGAGGGGGATGGCTGTTAAGGTAAGGAGTCGTCGTCTTTGTTGTAAGATGTCAGAGGAAAGATTGACAAGAAAGTCAACCTGGGACGGCTGGGTTTTGTTTGCCCCGCAAAGTCACATCCTTACCTAACGTCTATGTAATAGTGCAAAGCAAGACAATGAAGCTCTCTGCGTCCTTATCGCAAATGCGGTAGGTGAGCGGCGGGCGCGTTAGAAGCAAAGGGCCGGAGGCGGAGGCGGGGGACGGAGATTGGGGAAGCTTGTGCCGAATCTGGCCGGGACACGCCGAGAGGAGACACCGGACGTGTTCACGAGGACGGTTGTATGGTAATGGAATTAGAGGATTGGCTGTTGGCGCATTGGGGACACACCGTCGGTAGTTGAGGACATGGAGCTCTGGCCATGACTGTCTGCTACCATCATGACTTACAGCGAGTACCCGGACACTGTATTCTGGTGTCAGTGAATACGCCCCTTGGACGGAACATCATGTCCTCGAATAATCAGGGCCTCATCCTTATCTCCAATGCTTTGTCCGTTGCGATTCTCCCGCAGCGTGCATGCAACACGACAGAACTGGGCTTGTAACAGCCTGTCAACTTGCTCCCTTCGACGCCCTCGGGCGCCCTGCCACTCCCTGCCTCCGAATACAGCCAACAGCAGGTCGACAACCAGCTCGAGTGGACACGCCCTGCCCCTCACTGTTCGCTTGAGCCTTCCAACTAAGACAATTCCTTCGAGAATAACTAGCCGTCCCCCGCTTTGAATAACCCCAAAAGGGCGTCACGGGGAAGACGGCCCCACCATGGGCGCGCCCGACCATGTCGTTGACTCGTTTCCCCCGCAACTTCAATGTCAACTTGTCAATCAAAGACACGATCAGATCTGCGGGGACACGCCAATTGTCCAATGATGAGGCTGTTCCAATACATCGTTATCTTTGCTCGTCTTGAATTAATTAAGGAGCCCCTGTCCATCTCCATTCTCCTGGCCCTGTCTCGCTCGGGGTGGGACGGCATTCGTCGGAGCTTCGACGGCATGGTCCGGCATCGCGTCTCGGCTCAGCCATACTTGAATTACCAGTCAAACCCATTGGCCTTCATTCCGCCGGCTCGACGCTCTGCGGGTTCCGAAACACATCCTCCGGATCCCACTTCTTCTTCACCATCCTCAACCTTGGCAGCTGGCCTGCCCAGTATAGCTTCTGAGCCGCCTCTCTGTCAATGCTCGTGTCGATGTACCCAGCATATGTTGACAGGGCTTCCGGCGCCCCGCCTTGGATCTTCTCGTGAACACCGTCCAAGTACTTGCGCATCTTGTCCGGAACCCCCAGTGCGCCGAGTCCGTATGATTGGTACATCATCACCTTGTCCCGATGTGGGTACGCCGTGGCCTCCGTCGCCGTGTCCGCCATGGCTCCGCCCTCCGAGTTGAAGATGATGGCCCACAGGAGCGACTTGTCGCCCTCGTTATCCATGTAAGTAAAGAGGTCGGTGATGGTGTTGTCGGATAGTAGATCCTCCTCTCGGAACGTAAGTGACTTGCTGTAGAAGTGTGAAGGCAAGCCGCTGAGATACATGAATTCCATCTCGGCCTGGTGCGCGAGACTGCCGAGCCAGTCCTTCAATTGAAACCCCGTCCCAGTCCCATTCTTGCCTCCTCCGGGCATCTTGCTTGGGATGCCTGATGCAGTGTACTCCTCTTCGGTTCCATAAAAGGTTCCTGTAATAAGCACCCCAAGTCGCTGGGCAATGAATAGCGACGAGAAACGCCTATCCATGTCGGGGTCCCCAATCAAGTCTTGCCACTGCTGGTATATGGATGCCATTTCAGACTGAGATCCAAACGACACGCTGTAGGTGTACTCGACAACGTCTCCGGGCTCCGGATGCGTCTTGACAACAAACTCGGTGACGATGCCAAAGCTGCCTCCAGCACCGCGGATCGCCCAGAAGAGGTCGTTGTTTTCCGTCTCGCTTGCTCGTTTGATCTCGCCATCGGCCGTGACTACTTCTACCTCGACGACGTGATCTAGGGCACTCCCCCACATTCGGGACATTGGGCCAAGACCTCCCTGGAATTTGTGTTAGTCTTACGACATGTTCTACCCAGATCAAACTCACAATCGTCGCGTGGCCTCCGATGCCCACGCCAGGACATGTCCCGTGAGCCATCGCTCGTCCCCCGTTCTTGTGCAGATACTGATCCAACTCTCCCAAGTGCATTCCGCCACCGACAGTGGCCTGCCAAGTTGTCTCATTCATGCCGAAGCCCTTGAGGTTGACCAGGTCAATTGCAAGTTCACCATCTCCTCCAAGTCCAAAGTTTCCGTATGAATGACCTCCCGACTTGGCTTGCACCTTGATCCCGTTCTCTTGGGCGCACTTCACCGCATCGGCGACATCTTGTGCGTTATCAGGTCGCAGAACAGCTGCGGGAACAACAGGAATCTCGAGGTTGTAGGGCTTTACCCATGAGATCTGGTACAGAGGGTTGTTTGGATATGCGACGCAGCCGGTGCGGTTGCCGCAGATGGCGTCAAGACACGCTTTCGCGGGGGAGCTCTGTCCGCTGCCCATCTTGGCTGTTTATCAAAACGAGGAATCCAAAACAACGAAGCGAATGTATAGGGTATTTAGGTAAATGCGAAAGAGCGACATTTTAGGGTTGACACAGAGTGGAAGCACGAGAAGGGCTCTTCGGCGTTTGGGAAGCACAACGTCGACTGCTAGTGCAGGTGATGCGGTCACTGCCCGAGAGGCAAGAAACCAGTTTGTGCCTGTGTCGCCTTCCTGTCTTCCATCAATCATCCGTCCCGAGTAGCCCGTCACTCCTGCTCCGACGGCTTTATGCATGAATTGAAAGACCGCATGGGTGGTGGCCCTGGCAGTTTCTCGTTGCCAAGATGATAGGAAACGTGATCTATTGGAGATGTGTGATCAGCGTTACACGGTTTTATCCCTGTTTTGAAACGGGCGGCTATGCGGTTATGCCATCGCAGTTCCGTGCGGCCCAATGAGACGGCTGTTTGTATTATTGATATGTGCTATGCTATGATTTATCCAAGGAACTGTTTCATCTTGTTTGCGAAAACAGCGACATGTGGCTCTTCATACAAACAGCGGCCAAACGAAATCGAGATCACAATGGGTATCTTGTTAAACGACGCGATCAGATCACAGCTCTCATCAAGTCATTGCTTTCTGTCATCTGTTGAACTGCGCAACACGACTGATCCCCATGTGGCCATCGTACAGGGCGCGTTGCAAGAATGATACACGCAAAATAGCAATCGAATGTTTTGTCCAGCTTACAGTTGCAATATATTCAGCTTTGCCATTGCTGGCTTTAATACGCTATCATCGCACTGAGTCCATCAGATTCTCTCGCCCAACATCGGTGCTGGCTCATGGCATAAATGAACTTCTCCAAGAATCCCTTCGCATTCTTCGCCACCGTAACCACCTCCTTCAGGCTGTCGGGATGCACGTTCTTCAGTGTCACGACACCGTAGCTCTCTAGCACGTCTGTATCATGGTCGGCTGAGAGCAAGACCTCAGGCAGCTGGAACGCCCTTTCGAGAAATTCCACTGCCTCGCCGGTGCCACCGATGGGCTTTAAGTGACCGAACGCCTCCCGCACGTAGTGGAGTGCTCGGCCGTTCTTCGAGAGTGTTCTGATGGACTCAACGCCTCCAGGAACGAAGACGGCATCGAACATGGTGCTTCGTTGGCCTTCGAGATGGTGGTCAGGCACGTAGCCCTTGGACGTGGCATGGTCTTCCTCGGACGAGAAGATGGCCGAACGACGCGTTCCGATAACAAATGGGATAGCCCCGGCACCCGTCAGAGCTCCACGCATAGCGTTGAACGCGATGGGATCATAACCATCGGCAATGATAATGGCAACACGTCGGGTTGCTATAGTGGGCTTCTCTGGGAGAAACTCCATCTGACTGAGCCGTGAGGCTGTGTGTCCATGATTCTTCCGACCGGGATGCTTAGGAATCTGCCCACCAACCATGTTCGCAACCGTTTGAGCAAGGCCCAGATCAATATCTGCCAATCTCATGGTCATGCGCTCGTACACAATCGGGTCATCACAGTGGTCCAGCTCAAATGACAGCGCAGCCTGCATGTGTGTCTTTTCAACTTCGGACATGGAGTTGTAGAACAGCTGAGCCTGCGAGATATGTTCCTTGAACTTGGCGCTCTTGGCCCGCTCCTTAATGCCCTGGACTTTCTCGGGATAGTCGATGTAAGCGCCCTCTTCTTTGCTGGCAGGCGGATTCGCCTGGTGCCGATTCGGCCAGTAATTGACCTTGCCCTTGGAAATGCCGTGTCGCATGGCTCCATCACGGTTGAAGTTCATAACTGGGCACACAGGCTTATTGATGGGCAACTCCTGCCAGTTGACGCCCAGCCTTGACAGCTGCGTATCGAAATAGGAAAAGTTGCGGCCTTGGAGGAGAGGATCATCGGAAAAGCCGATGCCGGGAACGACATGGCTGGTGCAGAAGGCGACTTGCTCCGTCTCTGTAAAGTACTCATCGACATTGCGGTTGAGTTCTAGTGTGCCAATGTACCGAACGGGGACGAGATCTTCGGGCCACACCTTGGTCGCGTCCAAGATGTCAAAGTCAAAGTCGTGTTCCTTAGATTCGGGAATGGTCTGAATACCAAACTTCCACTTCGGGAACGAACCACTTGCGATGGCCTCGCCTAGATCCTTGCGGTGGAAGTCTGGGTCCTGGCCCGCCAGTTTGAGGGCCTCATCCCACACCAGCGAGTGCACTCCGAGCTCGGGAGTCCAGTGAAACTTGACAAAGTGACGTTCTCCCTTGGCATTGGTGAGAGTGAAGGTGTTCACGCCGAAGCCCTGCATCATGCGATACGACCGCGGGATGGCACGGTCGCTCATGGTCCACATGAACATGTGCGTCGCCTCGGAATGCAGGAAAGTAAAATCCCAGAAGTTGTTGTGTGCCGTCTGGGCTTGAGGAACCTCATTGTCTGGCTCCGGTTTTCCAGCGTGAATCAGGTCAGGGAATTTCATTGCATCTTGGATAAAAAAGACGGGAATATTGTTGCCCACGATATCCCAATTTCCCTCCTGAGTGTAGAACTTGACGGCGAAGCCTCGAACATCGCGGACGGTATCAGCGGAGCCTCGGCTTCCCAGAACAGTCGAAAACCTCACAAATACAGGCGTCTCGCGGGAGGTGTCGGTGAGGATACCAGCGTGAGTGACATCTTCGGCAGATTCGTGCAGCGTGAACGTGCCAAAAGCTCCGGCTCCGCGAGCGTGAACGACTCGCTCCGGGATGCGCTCATGGTCAAAGCGATGGATCTGTGGAGAGTATATTAGAACGAGGCGCGTTGCCATGAGATATCCAGTCGTACCTTCTCACGACCAAAGCCATCCTCCAACAGCAGTGGTCCCAATTTGTCGTCGCGATTCACAGTCAACCAATTATCAGTGTCATTTTGCTTGGTACCCCAGTCCGAGGTGATTCTCGTATCCTTAGTCGGCTCCTTCATATGTGCCGAAAGTTGGTCGTTTTTATCCGCCTTGTGACCCATGACTGATTGCTTGATGGATCCAGTAATAGTGTTGGCCATGGTGCTGCAGGTTGATGTAGCTCGACTTACATTAGGAGAGAGCACGAAGAGAAAGGATTCCGGCGACCTCTACATTTATACATCTATATGGCTGCAAAAGTACCAATGCATACAGCGCAGCTACTTTAGGGGAATTACGTGAAATCGACGTCAGAGAAAGATCAATTATCTCATGAAGGGCGGGTGTAACCCCCGATTCGGTATCCCAATGAGACCAGAAGGGCGGCTTTAACACTCAAGCTCGGCCCGCATATCGACTAGATAACACACTTGCACACCTCTTCTCGCATCATCAGCTGTTCCTGTGCTCGGCAGCTGCAGCAAGCGAGAGGAGAAACTACGACGACACAAAATGTTGTGGTAATTGAGTCCTAGAGTCCATTCCAGAGCGGTGCAAACGTCCGTAGATGGAACTCCGGCTCCCCGGATCGGCCCCACCTCCATGTCCCGAAGCATCATGAACAAATCGATGAGGGAGGATTGCAAATGTGAGATGAGCATTCGATGACGACTAGACTTTTCGGGCCGCAACGAATCTCGATGAGGGAGTTTGCGTTGCAGCGGGAATATTTCAACGATTCTATTTCCGCGACTTGAGGCTAGGTTATGTTAAGTGACGGGACTTGACGGACTGGAAGAGTCCCCTCACAAGAGAACTACTTATTTGGGCAAGGCAGATTCTCTATTCTCGACTTCTAGAATTATGCTTGGTGTAGTACATGAGCTGGATATAATACTAACTTAAAGATTCGAGATATATAAGGCCTTGAGACATGTAGGCTGTACAACTCACGAATGCCATATCTAGAAGCAGCTTTGATACAATTCCAACATTTCATTACTGGATATCCAATTCCAACAAAAGATGTCAGGATGAGATAAAATTGAGTGCAATGTGTGGCAGCAGCAACCAAGTTTGCCAGTTAAAATTAGGTACCTAGTTGCGTCTTGCTTCGCACAGTATCAATTTCAATCTCCACACATGTTTGACAGGATAACGACGTCATAGACCGTCATCGAAGCATCTGTTCGTCACATAACCGGATATGTCACTCTATCGTCGAAGAGGCACAGAACCCATCAAGAGGAACCAACTAATCTTTTCGCGAGTCCCTTGAATTCACCATCACCAACCATTCACTAACTTAGTGCTTCCGAATCGTCCCAAGCTCAACACCAAGGCCCGTCCTCAGAATGCCTGGCGAAGTAATTGACAGACCAAACCCGCCGCCTCTACCAAGCCAACTTCCAGATGAGACACTGAAGCTAGCGGCTCGAGTCCCAAGAGTCTCCTTGGAGAAAAATGTTGCCCAGTCGTTGAAGGACTTCCAGCAGGCGGCCTGCTACCTCGCAGGTGGTAAGTCATGCTGAGAGGCCTTGGACTAGATAGTCAGTAAGGTTGACAATGTGAGCAGCCATGATCTTCTTGAAAGACAATGTCCTTTTGAGTCGAGATCTGAAATTCGGCGACGTAAAACCACGGTTGCTAGGTAATACTTGTAATTGTCATTTTGGTCCAAATTGCTAACCCCCAGACAGGACACTGGGGGACATGTCCAGGTCTCATTCTTGTGTGGTCTCACCTCAATCTCTTGATCAAGAACCATGACCTAGATCTCATTTTCGTCATCGGCCCAGGGCATGGCGCTCCTGCTGCCCTCGCTTCGCTTTGGCTTGAAGGGTCGCTACAGAGGTTCTACCCTGACAAGTATGCCCTGGATAAGCAAGGACTGCATAATTTGGTCACTGGCTTCTCCGTGCCGGGTGGATTTCCCAGGTAGGTATATCCTCTCCCCAATACCAAAGGCCGCAGCTCACATTGCCCAAGTCACATCAACTCGGAAACCCCAGGTTCTATCCATGAAGGTGGTGAACTGGGCTATGCCCTGGCCGTATCCTTTGGCGCCGTCATGGACAAACCCGATCTCATTGTTTCTTGTGTTGTCGGCGATGGAGAAGCCGAGAGTGGCCCAACTGCAGCGTAAGCTTCATAGTGCTCGCAAAATGGACAAATTGCTAACTTGAAGGCAGCGCGTGGCACGCAATCAAGTATCTAGACCCAGCCGAGTCTGGTGCAGTCATTCCCATTCTGCATGTCAATGGATTCAAGATCAGCGAACGCACCATCTTTGGTTGCATGGACAACAAGGAGCTTGTCGCTTTGTTCACCGGCTACGGTTACCAAGTCGCTATTGTCGAGGCACTGGACGACATCGACGTTGAGCTAGCAAGTGCCTTGGAGTGGGCTGTGGGTGAGATCAAGAGCATCCAACACGCAGCTCGTAAGGGCGATCCCATCGTCAAACCTCGATGGCCCATGATTGTTCTCAAAACTCCAAAAGGCTGGACCGGCCCGAAGAAGGTCGACGGTGAATTCATCGAGGGCTCCTTCCGCTCACATCAGATCCCTGTTCCAAATGCCAATAAAGACGAGGCTCATCTGGAGATTCTCCAAACATGGCTCAAGAGCTATGATCCTGAGAGGCTGCTGAAAGATGGGAAGCCAGCGGAGAGTGTGCTAGAGATCATGCCCAAAGACGATGCCAAGAAACTCGGGCAAAACAAGACGAACTACGACTCGTATCAGCCACTTGACATGCCCGACTGGAAACAGTTCGCAGTCGAAAAGTATGAGCATCACAGCTGTATGCAAGAGACAGGGCAGCTTCTGGCCAAGGTAGCCCAACAAAACCCCAATAGTTTCCGCGTCTTTTCTCCCGACGAATTGGAGAGCAACAAGCTCAATGCCCTCCTGGAGGGCACTGGTCGAAACTTCCAATGGGATGAGTATTCTCGTGCGAGCGGAGGCCGTGTGATTGAGATTCTCTCAGAACACTGCTGCCAGGGCTTCATGCAGGGCTATACACTCACAGGCCGCACTGCTCTGTTCCCGAGCTACGAGTCGTTCTTGGGCATCATTCATACCATGATGGTTCAGTACTCCAAGTTCACCAAAATCGCTCGTGAGGTTGATTGGAGAGGAGATCTCAGCTCCATTAACTACATAGAGACGAGTACTTGGGCCCGCCAGGAGCACAACGGCTTTTCGCATCAACAGCCTTCTTTTATAAGCGCTGTGCTGAACCTCAAGGCCGAGGCGGCTCGAGTCTACCTGCCACCAGATGCCAACTGTTTTCTGAGCACTGCACATCATTGTCTCCAGTCCAAGAACTACGTCAATCTCATGATTGGGTCGAAGCAGCCAACAGCCGTCTACCTCTCTCCTGATGACGCAGCTGAACACTGTCGTAAAGGCGCATCTGTCTGGGGTTTTGCATCCACGGACGAAGGTAAGGACCCCGATGTCGTCGTCGTGGGCATTGGCGTCGAAGTGACGTTCGAAGTTGTCAAGGCGGCGGAGCTGTTGAAGTCGGTGATTCCAGAGCTGCGAGTTCGCGTGGTCAACGTCACTGACTTGATGGTGCTGGCGACGGAATCCCGCCATCCACACGCACTGAGTCAAGCTGACTTTGATGAGATGTTCACTAAAGATCGTCCTATTTACTTCAACTACCATGGGTACGCGGCCGAGTTGCAGGGTCTGCTGTTCGGGCGTCCAGGCCTCGAGCGAATGACGGTGGAAGGGTACAAGGAGGAAGGTAGTACGACAACGCCTTTTGACATGATGCTCGCCAACTGGGTGAGTCGCTTTGATGTTTCGAAGAGGGCCATTCGAGCGGCGATGGAACGGAATAATGATTTGAAGGGGCCGGGCAAAGAGGCTCTTGGGCGAATCGACCAAAGAGTCGAGGAGGTGAGGGAATACATCGCGACAGAAGGCAAAGGTATGTTTCCAACAACCCAATTCAGCAACTTATCTCGGAAACGCTAACATGACTCTAGATCCTGAAGACTTGTACGACATGCCCAAGTTTCACGGAGAATGAGTTCATCGAGGCCTCCGATCGCCGTTCACGGCGTCATCCTTGTGGCTCATCGCTTCTTAAACTGCTGCCTGAGCACAACCGAAGAAGAGTAAAATTGCACCGTACAACCCAACCCCGCTTGTGGCGCTTAGATCGAGTTATCGCAACTTAATCTATGGTTTAAATAATGGCTGCCTGTCTTTTTTCTCTGCAAATAGGGAAGAGCTGAAACAAAGTGAGAGACTTTGAGGCTCAGGTCCTCAGGCAACGAAATTTGTTTCTCGAGTCGAACACGAATCGAAACAAAACACACAACAATCATATCCAAACTGCCCAAACATGAATTGAAGATACAGTTGCTGAGCTATATAAATACATCATGGTTTTCTCGTATTCAAGATCCGATTGACGAGTTGATTGAATCGTACCAGGTAGCCATTTCGCCCAATTAACTCGCCGCTCAATAGAACTAACCATCTGTCTATTCTTCTCTATCTATTCCTCCGCTACACTATTCCCACTACCGCAATTTATGCTCTATCTTTCCTTCATTCACCATACCTCCAACTGTCATTCTCATCGTGGCGAAATGGCTACAGGACAAGGAGAAGGAAAAACTCTCCTCACATTCCGCCTCCCCAAGACCCGCCGACTCATCGCATGGGCAGAATTCGGGTCAACCACAGGGCGGCCAATCATTTTCTTCCACGGAACGCCCTCCTCGCGCCTAGAGTGCCAGGAATTTCACCAGGAACTTTGTGAGCACAATATCCGTCTCATTGCCCCGGATCGACCTGGCTTTGGTCGGTCAGAGTTCCAGACTGGCCGGTCCATTGGTGACTACGCTCGCGAGATAGTCACGTTGGCTCAGCATCTCAAACTTCAGGAATATGTTATCATGGGTGGGAGCGGCGGCGGGCCCTACGCATTGGCATGCGCAAGATACATCAACCCTAATGAAGGACTGAAGGCCGTGGCAGTGGTGGCAGGCTTGGCACCCTTCGCATGTCCGCTGAAGGGAGTCAACTGGAACACCAAGCTTAGCCTGTACATGGCCAAGTGGACGCCCGGACTACTGAAGTGGCTATCTGGCTATTCACTTCCGCTTCCCAAGAGCCCTCCCACCGGTCCTTTGGAGGACTTTGTTGTTGATCCTGCCGTAGAAGCGGAAGTAGAGAAGAAGATTGAGGCTCTGATCAAGCAACTCAAGCCCCGCGACCAGCAGGCCCTGTCCAAGCCAGAAACCCGCAAGGGCTTCGCCGCCACTCTCATCGAGTCATGTGTCCAGGGGTACAGCGGCTACGAACACGAGAGCAACCTCTTCGTCAAGGAATGGGACTTCAACCTCGAGGACATCAACTTCGCATCGGACCACGCCCGGCCGTTGACGCTATGGTACGGCACTGACGACGAGAACGCGACGACGCAGATGGGCCGATGGATTGCCGACAGGGTTCCAGGGGCGGTGTTTCGCGAGGAGCAGGGAGAAACGCACTTTACGCTTGGCCTCAAGTTTGTGGCCCTTTGCGAAGAACTGCTGCATCTGGGCCGGGAATGATACGAGGTGGCGTGCTGCCGAGGTGCCTTAGTCACGTAGGGATATATATTGATTGTGGAGAAGGAGGTTGTAATTAACCCGGTGGTCAATTTCGTACGGAGAAAGAAGTATTTTTTACATTGAAGGATTGCATGAACCCGTTTAGCTGCAGATTTATATATACACACTCTCGACTCAATGACTCGAAACTCTCTTGGCTTGCGGTAACGATCATACCCCGGCAGCTTGGGGATCAGACCCTGCGTGAATGCGTCTACGAAATTAAGGGTCCTACCAAGCACAAACGGCCTTTGACTGTCTCATTTCCGCAAATGGACGTTTTTGGATTAGTTATGGAGTTGGGATACTCTGTCAGAAATACCCAAGCATGCACAGCTGTAATCCCTTTGAGGAATCCATCAAACCCCAAACCACATCCAAACCCTAGGAAGTATTCTTAAGACTACTCCTAACACTTACTCTAATTCCTGTCCTTAATCATAACCTTACTCTACTAAACAGAAAGCCGTTCATGATTCCCTACTCCTCTGTCAGCCTCGATAGTGTGTCGCTTGTCAAAATAGCGGTTGTTCCGCCTCACACATGAATGATAATTCACATCTGGATGCCACGACATTTGCCAACATATCTCTCTCGCTCAGAGTGACTACCTTTGTCTTATTTTCATTAATACGAGTCATTTTTGCGTTATCCGTATTGGCCGCTTTGTCTCCAGGTGAATTAGAGGTTGAAACCAAGATTAATGATACAGGGTAGTAGTGGACGGCTCCAACAACCTATTGTCCCGACGAGCGTTCAATGCCTCTTTCCATGGTATCATTCGTGTTCTAAGCTACCCGGCTCGCTTTTGTATATCACGGTTTTCAAATCTATTTATGGGAGCGTGACATTGATTATGAGGATTACACATCGGTTGTGGCAGCTTGTTCTCCTGGTGAGCTAGTCTCTGATGAAGCGGCAAGTCGCAATAAGTGTCGCTCTTCACTCGACAGCAGAACACGATTCATGTTACGAATTACTCGTGTCTCATGTAACTTTATGTCACACCCCCATAGTTGTACGTGAGATTCATCCTCATTATGAGGCTTACATGACGTTCCTGTATGACACGTGCCCGCATTTGACATTTCCCTAATCAATTGAACTGCTGTTCGACATATTTTCGAAACGATCATATCAATCCCTCCGCGTTGAATTGTCATGTTGAATCCCATTAAAGACGAAAGAAAAAAAACCAAATACCAAAACCAACGATTAAACGCCCAATGACGAAAGAAACCAGGATCCCTTCCAAGGTGTGCTGGGACTGTGTAGATCCATCCCACCTGTTGCTCACTAACAAGATGACGATCAATGCATTGCCACATTCATTCGTCAACCTCGATTAACGCAAGTCGATCACCCGCTTGCTTAAAATCTTCCTCTTCTCCTTTTTTTTCTTTTTTTTGTTGTTTCTCATCGGTTAGCTCTTTGTGTTACCATCTCTTTGAGCACCAGTTTTTGTTTTTGTTGTGTGTGTTCGCTTATGTATTAGGTGATTGATTCCCAGAAGAGGCAAGGTTCAGCCACAAGACGAAAATAGTTGAGAAAACGACGGCAAGAGCGAGCGACCGTGCCACGATCCCTCCATTCTGCGAGACTGGGTGCGGAGCGGCGAATGCGGTGCTCGCCTTTGCTCTTGCCAAGTAACGCCACTTCAGCCCGTCATGTGCAAGAAACTGAAAACGAACGACAACTGACAGCGACGCTGACTGAAAACCTGGCATCTTCACCATCACCCCGCGCGAACGAGATTAAACGCACCAGCGCTCAACGTGGACGCCCTGAATGCGATCAAGAATGGCAAAGTCCAGGCCATCCTGTCGGAACGCGACGATGACCATGTCGAACTGCCGCTCCAGCGACTCAACGTTCCAGTCGCCATCAGCCAGTCGAGCGATCTGAGGAACCGCCTCCTGTTTCACTAGAGGATCTGCCCAAGCGACGTCGACCTTGTCCGTGAGGACTAGGCTCTTAGCCAGCTCTAGACCTGGGGAATTGGCTAGGTGTGACTGTCCACGCTTGAAGCCGATACCCACGACCAGCACTCGAGGACGGACACCGTCGCGGCTCCCAGAGTACAGACGCTCAACCGCACGCTGCGCAACGAGGCTGGGACGCGCCGTCATCTTTTCCGCTGCCGACTGGAGCAGAGGGAAACTGCTGTTGGAGAGCAAGTACCAGGGATTGATAGGGATGCAGTGTCCTCCAACTCCCAAGCCTGGCGAGAAAGGCATGTAGCCAAAAGGCTTGGTGGAGGCGGCGCGACAGACCTCATAGGGATCAATATTATGCCCCAAACAAGCGTCGGCCATTTCATTGGCATAAGCGATGCAGACCATTCGCTGACAATTCTCGTACAGCTTCATCATCTCTGCGACTTCTGGTCGTGAGACTGGCACGACGTGATCGAAGGACTTGGAGTAGAGTCTGGTGATGGCATCAAGTGAGCCAGGAACAACATCGTCCAGGCCAGACACTACTTTGGGAATGGCATGGGCTGGAGGTTCAACTCGGCCAGGGTCGACACGCTCAGGCGACATGCCGGCAAAGTACCCTCGCTCTTTGGCCAGAGGCCCGAGCAACTGCCGTGTCATGCCAACTGCCACGGAGCTCTCTACAACCACGGTTGCGCCTCTTCGAGCATACAAGCCAACGGCAGACAACGCACTTCGAAGGTACGACGAGTCAATAGTCTTGTCAGGAAGCAGCAGAGTCGGAACTGAGATCAGAAAATGCGTGGCTTTAGCAAGATCACTGGCCTTCGACGTGAATCGCACTCTGCTGCCAGCGGCCAGCTTCTGCGCGAGATGCTGGGTGCGAGCTTCAGACACATCGTATCCGAGGACGTTATAATTGTTCGAGAAAGCGCCAACGAGGTGCTCGCCGACATAGCCAACACCAATGATGGCAACGAGAGGCTCGGTGCTCTTATCGATGATGCTAGATACTGGGTGGGCAAAAGCATCTTCCGACTCCGAGATCTCGCTTGGAGGGGTAATATCGTAGTATGCTCGCTCGGAGAAACTCCATGGCTGTTTGGGGTTCTCTTCATGAGTGATCAGGGGGAGCCCCTGAGTCAGGAGGCTTTGGGGAAGAAGTTGGGCCATGATGGTAACGATCGACGAGGGTCTGCTAAACGAACGAGAGAGTGAGCGATGCTCGGAAATCGACGGGGCACCAGGGCAAGATATCAGATATCTAAGATCAGAGCCGACGGTGGGCAAAGGCTTGATGGGGGTGCGGTGATGCTGTGACTTTTCTCAGCGATCACAATATACCCAAAGCCGGAGAGCTGCTTCGTGCTTTTGGTCGACTCCACGTCAGCAGCAATCCTCGCCAAGCAGTATCCAACAAGCGGAAAGGATATTTTGCCAATTCTTGTCCACTGCGTCAAGGCCTCAATCCGGATACGGTAAGAGCTCAGCCCGTGGGCGTGCGGCTCGAAAAGTTATTCCAGTCGCTGTCACATACGACGTATTCCGAGCAGGGAGGGCCCTTTGTCCCTACCTCAGAAAGATGAGCCGGCCCCTGTGATCATCAGCCGAGAGAGTCCGCCACCTCGTAACTTGATTAGGATGGAGGTTAATGTTCCTTCCGTTCGTGTTGGCATCTTGTTTGGCAGGTGTATGCTGCGCGCGAATCACGGAACGCTGAGTTAAGGCAAAGATCCTGGACCTGGCGTGCCTGCATCATTCAAGACCATCCCGCCGGGCAGTTTCACAACACGGCGAGGCTGGCTACACACCGGAACTGTGACGAGGACCAGGGTCGATGATGGAAGAGGGACATAACGCAACTAGCTGAAAGATGCATGTTGAGCTCGGGCTGAGCGAAAATTGGCGCGCTGTGACGATAGAGCAGCCTTGCCAGAGGCGCGGCGGGAGGGTAGAGGAAGGAGAGTGACGAGTCTACGACGCAAGACCTCAATCCATCTCAAGCAGCCTGATCGTCGGGTGCTATTGATGGTGGTCCCGCCGACAGATCTGCGACCGGGATCCGGACCAGGGTGATTGGATCGAAGCAACTGGCTGGGAGAGGTCGAAATCTAACCGAACGAATGTTGGTGTACGAGTACAAGGTCCAAGTACTGGTACATACTTGGGCTGACGGTCGCAACCTCTACTAGTCGCGTCCGCCCCTCCATCTCGACGCCACACGTGGAGCAAAATATGCTTACTTGATCAATGGCATTGTCTGGGACGAAAATTCAGGAACAAACCTGTAGCGGGCGTTCTGTCAGACAATGGGCGTCCAACTGCATCTCGACTTGAGCAACGTGCGAAATCATCGCCGCCACCACTACGTATGTCGGCATTATACCTCACTTTCAGGCCACATATGGTCGGGTTCATCCCTGGTTGCATTGTCCCGGCCGTTCGCACCGCAAGACCGAATATGCGCGGTAGCACAGCAACACAAATGGAGCTCTTAACTCAACGTGGTGTCATGCTTTGCGCATGCGATACTATTGCCCCTCTTCAATGTCTCCCTGACATGCATTTACCTTACCGGCAACAGGACGATCGAATTTTCCGCACGATGCTGACGGCGAAAACTCCAGCCGCGGGGCTTGCCAAGTCGGTTTGCGGTTTTGGCCAGGGTGGGTGTCATTGCTCATGCATGCGACGTGCATGAGAAGCTGGGTGTTCACTCTGCAGGAGGTTGCACAACAAACAAAGACAAAAGAAAAAAAGTGGGATCAATACGAATTGCCCCATGTCCCATTATCCACCAATTCACCCTGCATCGAGTCTGATCCTGGGACGGACGCAATCCGGCATGTTTTCCCAAGGCAGAAGGACGAGCAAGCAGTGGATCTTCTCCATTGACCTCTGGGCCAAAACACAAGTGTTGTTGTCCCGTCTTTTGGGATGGAGATGGACATGTTGTCGCCTTTAGCCCGCCCAGTTACAGGATGAATACTCAGCGTTCTGCTCCGCTCTCAGCTGGCAACGGCAATGCGCTTTGTGGGATGTGCACGGTACCAACTGCCAAGCGGTAGTAGTGCATGCTATATTTACCTGAATGATGTGATGGATCCAGAGATCTCAACCTGATAGGACGCGAGTCGACGAATGTTTCCTAAGGCACCCCGGTATCGCTTCTGCGGAAGCCAGCGACGAGGTACAAGGCCGACGCAACGGGCTTACGAGTCCCATTTTCGCAGTACCTAGGCCCCAAAAAGAAGAAAGCAATACATGTATGGGCAATCAGCACCGGGAGTCGGCTGCATCCAACTTCTCCATGAGGTGAGTATAGCTGATGGTCTTGGCTGACGGTCTTGCTGCTCGTGGGCGCCGATATTGACCGCCCCAGGCCGCCTGGCCAAGCCAGCACATCGGCCTTGTCTTGGCGATATTTCTCGTGTTCAGGTTCTCCAGATGTTTTGATTGCTTTCCGCCCCGAGAATGAAAGGAATATATTATGGCTCCTAGCGTGCCCGCGTAAATATAGAGTCGGCTTGTCCTCCTCCTGTTACTGCTGGAGTTCTCCATACTGCTCGCTTTCCCGTCATTCGTTTTTTAGACCTTCACGAATCGTTTCTGAAGTCATACACATTCAAGATGAAGGCCTTTACGTCAGCCACTCTGGCCTGCCTGCTGCTTAAGGCCGGCATGGTTCAGGCGGGTCCCTTCTTGGCCACACTCTCTTCGAAACACCATCTGCTGCAAGGCCGTGCTTCCGGCACCGACTGTGGTGAGGGCTACGGCTCGTGTGACTCCGGTTCCTGTTGCTCGGAAAGCGGTTACTGTGGCACAGGTCAGGACTATTGCGCAGGATCCTCCTGTCAGTTGGACTACAGTGACTCCTGTGATACTTTGTAAGGCTGCCCTGCCTAGGGGACCCGAATTGTCGGGAGCAATGGCTAACACTTGAGTAGCTTCGGCCCTAGCGGAGAGAGCACGGAGAGTATTGCTCGTCCCAAGATCGGTTCCGTCCCCTATGGTGCGTTTTGCAGCTCTAATGTTGTGATTCCCTTATGCAGAAGACTGACGAGACATGTCATCAGGGACAATGCTCACGGACTGCACCTCGTCCGGGACTATCGCGCTTACTTTTGATGATGGCCCTGACATCTACACCGACGCCATTCTCGACGTGCTTGACGAGTATGATGTCAAGGCTACCTTTTTCGTTGCCGGCAACAACAGGGGCAAGGGTCACATTGACGATCCCAACAAGGACTGGCCCACTGTGCTGAAGCGAATGTATGCTGCTGGTCATCAGATTGCGAGTCACACTTGGACGCATCGTGACCTGAACGAAGTCAACAGCACCATCCGGAAGACCGAGATCATCTACAATGAGATGGCCTTCCGCAACCTCTTTGGCTGGATCCCCACTTACATGAGGCCCCCGTACCTCGAGTGCAGCTCCAGCTCAGGCTGTTTGGGTCTCTTGAACACACTGGGTTACCACGTCATCTCCACCGATCTTGACACAAAGGACTGGGAAAACGATACTCCCGAGCTGATCCAGATCTCCAAGGACAAGTACTCGTCTGCCGTGTCGGATACCCCCACGGGTAACAACTACCTTGTCCTGGCCCACGACGTGCACGAGCAGACTGTCAGGAACCTGACGGCCTACATGATCACGACCGCCCAGGACCGTGGCTACAAGCTCGCCCGGGTCGGAGACTGTCTTGGAGACCCCGAGGCGAACTGGTACCGCACGGCTCCCAAGGGGACGACGCCCACCAGTACCTCGACCAAGACGAGCGCCACGGCGACCAGCACGAAGACGTCTGCCTCTGCCTCTGCCACGTCGACCGGCGGCGTTACCATTTCGCCCAACCAGCAGTGTGGTGGCAGCACCGGCTACACCTGCAAGGGATCCTCCTTCGGCAACTGCTGCTCTTGGTACGGCTTCTGGTAAGTTTATCCTCCTCTTTGCAGGCAGATGATTATATCAGCCTTGTTGCATATTGCATGCGTCTCCGCCCCCTCCACACCCATTTTCCGTCTCCTTCCCCCCCTCCCCCACGTCTTGCCCGACCTGCCTGTCGGATGCATGGCGCATTATACTTTTGAATTGGCTTTGCTGACCATTTGGATTTTTCCCCTGGTTGCAGTGGCAAGACGGACACTTACTGTGGCACTGGCTGCGACGCCGACTTTGGCGAGTGCAACCCAACTTCGGATGATACCACCGACACGACCAACGGTCTCTGTGGAGCCAAGTTCAAGGCATCGTGCTCTAACTACGGCACCAAGACGTGCTGTTCTCAATACGGCTACTGGTAAGCAATTTGTCAAATCGGGGCTGAATCACGATCCTCGGCGATGCCCCGTGTCCCTGGACTTTTGCTTGGACATAGGCTAATCATGATTGTTTTGTAAACAGCGGTAATACCAGTGGCCATTGCGGCAGCGGCTGCCAGTCGGGCTTCGGAACGTGCAACTACTAAGACGATCGACGGCCTCGTCTTCGAGGCCTTGGCAGACGTGTCAAGGCCCAACATCACCCACACGGGCAGGCAACGGACGGCCATTGGGGGGGGCTTATTTCCGGGATGTGATCTTAATGTCTTTTTTCTTCCTTTCCATTCTCTTCTTCTCTTCTACCGCTGGAGCCTTGGGCGTGTGGTCGCCCCTTCGTATGAAGTTAAAAGTGACTACGACTCTAGTGAAACGTGCGCGAGCACGTTCATTGATGCCCGTATTTGGAAACGCAAGCTTGTTGGGGATTGGGATTTTATTTTAGCCCCCCTAATTTATTATCCCGCAAAAACCGTTTAGCCGTTGGCCTTATGCTTTCTATTTCGTTTCAGATGGGAGATTCCTAATCAGTTATAGATGCCGTCGACACTTGGACACTAGCCGACGCCACCATGGAGACCTGCTGGGTCTGATCCATGGACCAGGGCACGAGAATTTGTTTATTCCCGTTTCTCATTCAGCTGGCTCCATCTGGGAGCCCCATCGAGCGGTTCCATCCCGCCTTCGATTCATCAACTCCGATCCTTGTCCCGTTCTTGGCCCCCGCTTCGACCAGTTGGAGGGACATTTCTCCCACCGAGCTGGAGCCACGAGCGGGCCTGACTGAGTTAAGTTGGCACTTGGGGGTAAGGGTTTGTTGGTATGTCTCAGTCTGAGTCAACTTAGTTGTCAAGGTGGAACTCCTGCCGCAGTGGATGAAGAGGGGGGGAAACGGGATAAATGGTTGAGACCTTGGCTGAGGCGGAAAGCCAGCTCCATGCCAATAGGAATAGGGATATCCTACGCACCTTCTACGAATGGACGCGTCTTGAATGCGTGATGAAAATCACTAGACCGCTCGGGTATTCAATAGCTGCAGTTCCAGCGTCGCACAAGAGCAAATCAACGGGAAAAGGAACCTTGTCGTCGCACTCGGCAGAACACGCCATTCCTGCGCGAGCCCTCTTGGCTCTTCGTAACGGCAGCATGCTGGCCCGTATTCCCACGTGTGGTGCATCTGCCCACGGGGCTCCCAAAATAGGGCTCGCGCGCAGATCGGAGTGGAGGCTGCGACGATTTCGCTTCGTTGCTGTGCCTCCTCACACGCAGACACACACACACACACAACCATTAGAGTCGAGGCACACACACACAGCTGGAGGCGTTGAATATACGCGCAAATCGTTGCCATAGACTTCCACTAGACCAGGGCAGCAAGCGATGACGGGATACTTAGACAGGCACCATTCCAACCAGCCATGGACCCCACCCGCGGGATGGGCTGCTTGCGGGCACGCTTACGAGCGAGGAGGGTGTGAAGGCGAAAAGGTCTGGAACCTGGAACCTGGGATCGAGAAAGATGGAAAGATTCTGTGCAAGGGGAAAACGACGTCTTGTCTCCCCCGGGTGCTCCGGGCGAAATGCGTCGGATCCTCCATCACAACATACATACTCGGCGAGGAGGAGTTGTGTGTGTGTTTGAGCGCATTGTCAGCGTGCTTGTCCGCGTTTGGTGCACAAGATGTAGGAACAGGAATGCCTTGGCAGGTTCCGCACGCAACTCGGTGCAACTCTGCATGGCCTTGGCTGGCCATGAGCTGAACGGCGGCATTCGTTTTCGGCATCGTGAGAATGGGCTCCGTCCGTCGCCGCGGCAGCAAAGGCCAGGCGGCCAAGTCAAGCAAGCAAGATGATGGCATAAAAATGGCCCATACGCACATGAATAGTATGATATGGACACATGGAGCTACGGCGGGCCATTTCTCCCTCGGTCCCCAACCCAACGGCGTGTGCAGTGCAGGCCGCGGGATTGGGAGCCTTCTTGGTCAATTCCCATCTGACTCCCCTTGGCTTGCATGCTTGGCTGACGTGCAAAGGGCTTCTTCTTTCGGGCGCCGCTCGTTAACACTTCCACTCTCGGCCGCCGCGTCTGCTGTCCACTGTCCACCGCACTCTGTAACATGCTATTCCCATCTGCCGGTGGGGATGTCATGCTGCTGCGCGGCGCGCCCGCGGGGGTCTCCCCGGTCCCATTGGCGTTACGGTGAGTTGACGGTCGTTGGTCGTCGAGGGCATGCGTGTTCGCTTCGTACCGGTACATGTACAGGAAATAGCAGTCTAAAGTTTTCAACACGAACCCCTGTGCATATCCCTACTGCAAGGTACAGGGGTGCCCATGCCATCTGGCTACCGTCCATCTTTGGGGAGGGGGGGGAACGCCACAGCTTAGATGCTGACGACGATTGTAGATGCGACCTGGGAACAAGTCGTGATCCACTGGTCGCTTCGTTTCTGGTCCAACGGCAGGGCAGAGCTCACCGGGTGCGGTAATGTATTGCAGAGAGTGGGCTGTCGTCTGCAGTCGTGCTGCACTGGGCCGGCCGAGCTGTCATGGGCGTCCTGGGTGACGGACTGCGTGGCTGCCTTGCATATGGATCAGCTGGACAAGGCCTCCTCCTCAACAACAACAACAAGACGAAGCCGTGTGTCACAAGCCAGCTCTACTCGCCTTGGATCTCTATTAGTCTGTTGTTTTTCGCCTCCAGTTGCGGGCTGAAAGACAGCACTAGTGGCTTGCGCCTGGGGAGAGGTTTGCAGGAGAAGCCATGATGAATTCAGAATGACAGGCCGGGGGACTGTCCACGGAATCTTTTTTCCCCCTTGGCGTGGTTCGCTTGTTGGTTCCGCCGATGCGGCAACAATGACGGGACCCCTGGCACCGTCACATTGGGCGTGTATTAGCTAGCTTCAGTTTTGTTAGTTGCTCCTCTTCCCTGGGACTCGGAGAAAGCAGTGAGAGAGATGGAGCTAAAAAGATGATCAAGTGCGAGGTGACTTCTTGTCGTCGTCGTTGTACATGTCGATATCGTCACTCACAAGGTGCGGGACCTTGTCCTCCACATTCAACCAATTTAGCTCCCAGATCACGAATCTCGGCGCATTTCGAGGCCAAGAGAAATAGCTTGATTCGCGCCATTGTCTTGGCGGATTAGCACCGTCAGCCACCCGTTGCTTTGACAGTCCGTGTGCCGTAGTATTGGGTAGGTATCCAAGGGCCGTGTTCCGAGAAAGAGAGAGTGTGCGTTGTAGCATAATAATGAAGCAATAATAATGACAAGTCCGGTCACTAGTTATTACTTTAATGTAAGTTTCAATTCCCGCCAAACACGACATGGGAGCGTCAACCCGTCAATAAAACTACGGTGAAAACGCTGAAGCTATCCCATGTTGCCATAAACTGACTGAAGACCTACACGGCAGCCCGTCACTGCTTTCTGTTTTTACTTTTCGGCCTATGCCGATCCCAAGAAAGGAAACGAGGATGAACGGGACCCTTTGCCGGGCAGGCAGGCAAGAAAAGTTAATGAAAATAACGGTTGCACAGAAAGAAGCGGGCTTGCTGGTTGGCCGTCTCCATATCGTGGACCAGGCGACAACGGACAACCTGGTTCCCGCGCAGGCATTATTACCTCGAGGGCGATCCCTGCTCTGTTTGGAGGTCCAAAAGAGTGTTCGTCGGCAGATGCACCAGGATTGTTTGTAAAAGGAAGTGCGGTCAGGAAGAATCGACCTGCGTGGACGTTGTCCGGACCAACAGTCCCCGAGAGAGCGAGTCGGAGCCGGCATGCTCCCATCGGCGCAAGAGATTTCCAGGATGGCGACAATGCCTGCGTGTCCGTGTATTGCTTTTCTCTTCTCTTGGGGCCCGCTGAATAAACCCATGCTGTCCAACCGCCGTGAATCATTTGTTGCTGGGCCTCCCCCCTGTCCCCGCGCGGGTGCACGAGTCTGCTAGCAAGCAAGCAGCAAGCAGAGAAGGATGGATGACCGCAGCGACGGTCTAACAAGCGGCTGACAAGCCCAAACGACAAGGGGCGTGTGTTTTTCCGGGTATCAACCAATTCTTGTCTCTTCCACGGGCCTTTTTTTTGTTCCTTTCTGCCCGGTGGCGCGACGGGACAGCAGCTGCAGCATTAGCCCGGAGCTCATACACGCCCCCTTCCTTGCCCACACTCGACGTCTTTTCTTCCGCAGAGCCTGGATGGAGCAGTGACGGAGCCGAGCGGTTCGTATTAGGCTGCCAAGAGATGGGTGGTGTGTGATGTGCTGTCTACTATGTGCCCGGGGGGCGGCCATCTAACCAAAGGAGACTTTTTTTGTTTTGGGATGTGCTTTGAACAACAACTAAGTCTCTCTTGCATTGCCTTACCTTGGCTATCCTACGCAATGGTTCTCGTTGAGGCGCCGCTCGAAGCGGGGACCCTTTTTGGGGGGGACAGATGTGAGGTAAGGTAGAGTTATTCTTGCAAGGACCTGGTAAGGGAGACATGGCGAGCGAGGAGGGTAAGGTAGGCAAGGCGACGTCGCCATGGGGGGAGTGCGGTGCCCCGAGCAAAAGGGCAAGGTTGTCCCAAAGCAGCTCGTTGTGAAAAAGGCGTCCCCGGGAGAGAACGAGAGAGAGTCCTTGCTCATCTGCGGCCTCAGATCCTGTGCTCTATAGCTTCGCGATCCCCCGGTTTCTCTTTTCCCTTTCCCCCATTCTCTAGCAACCCCAGCTTCTCTCGCTCTCTGCTGTTCAAGTCAAGGCTTGAAGGGTCATCATCCTTCTTGAACCCTCCCCTCCCCTTCCCTCCCCAGTCGTTGGTGGTATATTGCGACCCTTACCCATCCCATCGTTGCTGCTGTTACTGCTTGGGTTTGCTCCTCGTCTGTCGTTATCCTCGTCGGTCCTTGTTGTTGTTGCGTTCGCTTACGTCCCTCGTACGCAACACAACAGATATCCCCATTCGTTTCTTGACCTCGTCGACTTCCTCTTCCTCCTCTCCTCCTCCGTCCTTGCTTGTCGTCGTCGCTTCGCTTCGGTATAGCTTCGGTCCTTCGCTGTTGCTGTGTTCCCTGTAAGGGGGCTGGACCTCAACCTGCGGCCATCTCGTTGTGTCTCCGGGTAGTCGCAACTTCATCTCCGTCGATACTCCCACCGCTTGGTCGGCGCCATTGTCGCAATGAGTACTCCTCGGCTTGCCACTCCCAACAATAATGAGGAATCGACCTCGTCCTCTCTTGAGCGAGTCAACGGTCCTCCGGTTTCCTTTCAGCCGCAATATCAGTCGCGCACTCCTAATAATGGGGAATCGGCCTCGTCCTCTCTTGAACGAGTCAATGGTCCTCCGGTGTCCTTTCAGCCGCAATTCCCGTTGCGCCCCAGCGTCCACGCCTCTCGAGACTCGGTGAATACTCCCCCCTTCCTCCTCCTTGATTCCCCGTAACCGTTCGCTTCGGCGATATCGTGTCGTGTGTGCCCAATCGCTAATCCGTGTTCCCAAAGTCTGTCATCCGCGGCATCAATGGCAGTTTTGCGCCGGGAGCGCAGACTCCGCGCTCGGGCGTCACCCACGCATCGTGGCTGTCGCAAGGCGTCGAATCGAACCTCTCCTTCACTTCCTCCATTATGCAGGAAGAAGCCAAGCTGCGATGGGACTCGGACGAAGAGCTCAAGAAGATGTCCAAGGAGGTGCTCCGTCTCCAGAAGTGGGCATTGATCTCGGGCCTCGCCATGCTCAACGCTGCTCTGATCTACGTCGGATACGTGTACAGCGACCAAGCCCACTGGTTCTTCCTCGTCCTGCTCAGCTCCAATACCATGCTTCAATCGTTGATGTGCATTGGCATCATGCTCCACTGGTTTGTCACCCACGTCCTCCTCTTCTGGTTGCGCCCCAAGGAGAACATTCCCGATCAGCCGGAAAAGATGGTCATGCTGCTTCCCTGCTACAACGAGACGTATGACGAGTTGAGGCGCTCGCTCGATTCGTTGATTGAGCAAAAGAACATTGACAACCACCCCAGAGTCATCTTCATTGTCGTCGACGGCAACGTGCGCGGCCCCGGCATGGAAAAGACCACGCAGGGCTACCTCCTCGAGGACATCTTGGAGCCTGGTCCGTCGCGGCGCTTTGAGAACGGCTACCGTGCTCGCGACGGCCTCTTCATGCCTGTGACGACGCAGACAGGCTTCTACAAGGGCATTCCGTACGTCTTTGTGGGCAAGCGGTACAACCAGGGCAAGCGTGACAGTCTGTGTTTCGCTCGATCGTTCCTGTACCACTTTCGACAGCGGTCCGAGGGCATCGTGACCATGTTTAACAACGACATGTTTGAGTACCTCGGCAACACCTTTGTGCAGGCTGGCGTGGAGAACGTCGACTACCTCTGCGGCATGGATGCTGATACTGTCTTCGACGAGTACTGCGTCTGGGAGATGCTCAAGGAGATCCGCAAGAACCCCAAGCTCGTCGGCGTGTGCGGCCACGTCTGCGTCGACTACGACGGGTACAACTGGGGCTTGTGGTCGCTCTACCAGTCGGTCGAGTATTCGCAAACGCAGGGTCTTCGTCGCATGTTCCAGTCGCGCATCACTGGCAAGGTCAACTGTCTTCCCGGCTGTTGTCAGCTGATCCGCGTCGACGAGGCCACGTTTGGCGACGCCGTGCTCCGCGAGCGCTTCGGCTACTGCCCCAAACCCAACGATGTCATGACGCAGCACATCATGGGCAACTATTCCGAGGACAGCATCCACGCATCCATCATCTTCAGCCTGTTCCCGGCCAAGCAGACGGCGCAGGCTCTCAAGGCCAAGGCCTTTACCATTGTGCCCCAGAACTGGAAGGTGTTTCTGTCGCAGCGCAAGCGTTGGGCGCTGGGTAGCATCTCGAACGAGTTTGTCATGATCTTCCGTCCCGGCATCATCCTCATCGAGCGGTTGCAGTCCATCATCGCCGTCGTCACGTGGGCCATCACGCCCTTCATCATTGCGGCGTTCGTCGAGCTCATGATTGCCTTCTCAAAGAGAGGAAAGGAGATGATGACGGACCCTCTTTTCCTGGGCTTGATCTGTGTTTTATTCTTCCGTTATGTGAGTGGCCTCCCTTCGCTGACTTTGCTTTTCTTATGGCGGCTCGTGTGTTGTTGTCTGAGCGCCCACACACCAAGTTCTAGACTCTTCAGCTGGGTGGCTTGGGTCGTGTGGGCCAAGACTACTCAAGACTAAGACCAAGCTATTCAACTGTTCGATTCTGGTGGCTGACTATTGGATTGCACTAGATTTACTCCTTCTGCATTGGCTTCTGGCTGCCACGAAACAACCTCGAACGAATGCAGTACTTTGTCGGCTTCTTCCTGCACTTGTGCACCGCTCCCTTCATGAACCTAATTATTCTGTTCTACTCCCTCTTCCATTCCGACGACTTCAAATGGGGAAAGACACGAGAAGTCATCACCGACAGCAACGAAAAGGGAGCCGACGATGTTGGCGGCCGTGGCACTCACTAAAAAATGGCTCCCCCCAAAACAACAGCACACAACATCCATCTCCTCACACATTCAGCCCTGGCATCTTATTAGTCCCAGCGCTTAAAAGGGAATTTCTTTACGCGTCATTAATCGGTTGGTTGGGTCGGTTTTTGGTTTGGGTTTGGGTTTATTAATAGAGGCAAAGAACGCAAAAGTCTGGAACCATTTGGATATACTGCTGCACGTAGTGCGTGCGTACTGACGAGATACTACGCATGGGGGACTGTTATGATTCAGTAAAACGTATTGTTAAATATCTTCTTTTCTTTCTTTCTCTTTTTATTTGCGGCGGCTTGTAGCTGCTACGCCATTTTACACAATAGAAAAAAACATCACCCGCGCAATGCGCATTCAATTCTTCATTCACCATTGCTCTCGTCAGTTTCCCGTCTGACAGCGGAGGAGAGTGAGGCTCAGCTGGCTGCTAGTCAGCGCACCATCCTCCTTTGATTCAGCCTGTTGGTCTGACAATGCATTGGGCCTCTGCCCTAAGAGCTTGGCCAGTTGGCTATTGACTGTGCATTTCTGCAAAAATAACCGGCTTTTCCAATCATTCACTCAGTGCTTTGCAAAAGCGGAGGCCAGGCCAAACTATTGAGCAGTGAATGGTATTGCTTGATGAAACACTGCTTGGCGTGAAAAAGCCCAGGGAAAGTCCAAGTCGTTTCTCATTGAGTCGGTGTGTGATGACTGGAGACTGTTGGGCCACGATTGTTGCGTTGGATGTGCACTTTCGGAGTTGTCCGGCATTTTCTGACATGCCTTCATGAATTGGCGAAGCGTTATTGGACTCTGGGCTTGAAAGTCTGTCACCTCAAGCAGCATAAGTCGGCAGTATTACCAACGGCATATGCCCATAGACAGAAAAAAATGCTACTTCACCGTCTGCCGAGCCAATTACCGGCCCTGCCAAGACGACAGACAATGCCCAAGACAACGAAGCAAGGAAGCTGGCGGGGTTGGAGGCTGGTTTGGCTGGAATCGAGATCTTCATAGGACAACATAACCACCCACCTTCCAGATCCAGCCCTGACTGCATTTATTACTCAGGTCCGCGTTTTCGGAAACCTCAATTTTGATTTCCTTACACGGTGCTTGGTGTGTGCAATAAGGTCTCAATAGCAACCCTGAAATCCCCATCACCACCTGAGTCGAGCTTGTTTCCAGACGGGATGTTTTGTAAAGTTGCGCCGAGACTGGCCATCCAAAACAATTGCCATCGTGTTTTGAATACTTCGTGATTGCTTTGCCAGTTGGCCTTTTTGGTGTAAAATATCTTCCCAAGGGGCCCCATCAGATGCTTGGCTTCGGCCTGGGCTGTCATGTGCGCCTTGCCGAGATCCGGGCGGCGTTCTAGTGACGCTATCACTCGCTAATTCACTTGGCGGTGGCCCAGTTTGTGCGCAGGTTTCGTGTCGGTGAGTGCATGCCATGCCTAACATTGGGCTTGAGCCCTGACAACTCCTTTGCACAGTTTGATGGCCCTTCTTTACTTTGCGAAGGGCAATCGCAACTGTCTATAGGGTGTTATTTGATCGCCAGGTCGTAATTGGGCTAGCTAACTGATCTTCATTGCCCCTGAGATGGGGGGTTGGTGACCTTTGATCGCAGCAAGCATCCCAAGAACAGCCCTATGAGATGAGATGAATGAGGTGCGGCACACAAGTTCGCCGGATCTCACGGCGAGGGTGTTACAGCCACGTTGAGAGAGACAGGTAGCTGTCACACTCACCCTTCATAGGCCACTCAATTTAATTTCTTGGGGGATAGGTAACCGACATGTACTTTCTGAACTTTGCTCGTAACTTGAAGTGTAAGACAGACTTGAGCATTACCATTCGGCTCATCAAATGAGACGTAGGTATGGAAGATAAGTGAGAAGGGGGAAGATAAGATCAGGCCCTCAACGTGGCTGCCTAGAGTAGTCATCAAGCTGGGAAATTCCCATACTTAAACCTCAGATGCTCTCGGCCGACCTCCGGGCGTCTTGTCCGAGACCCCCCGCTTTGTCGGCTTCCCAATTTGGAAGCGGTACGGCCCGGCCTCCGGGGGTACCCAATCCACATTCTCGGAGGTGGGTTATCTGGCGAAGAAATCCAAACTTGTTTCTGTAAGCAAGCAAGCGCTGCAGCGAATTTTGAGGTGCTCTTGGACGCTGACATGTGGGCTCAGTCCGGGGTCTATCTGAGCTGACATCGAAGCACAATGATTACTCTCACCTTGAAAGATTGATAACACTGGACGGTTAATACCCCTCACTTTGGACGACGCGGTGACAGTGGGTCGACGTCCTTGAGGCATGATCGGCCATGGTTTCTGGGGACTTGGCCATCACGTCGATGCGCGTACAGATCTCTTCATCGCTGATGCGTTGGCAATGGAATACTACCAAAAGTCTCCCATTGGGGGGCTCTCTCGGCTGTCGCCCTGGACTCGACTCACACGCCGAGTTGTTGGCAGCGGCTAATATTTCGCAATAGCTTCATGCATCTCACCTCTAGTCCGCGTACTGTGCCCATCCCCTTGCAAGGCGCCCAACAAGGCAACATACGTGCTTTCAGCCTGGAAGCCTGCGTGGCCAGGCTGCATAGAAGCCTTTGCGTGCATTGCGCGATGTGACGATTGGCCCCAACATGCAACCACCTCGTTGGTGCTGACATTTCACACCTTTCCAGAGCCCACTTCTTCCCAGCTTGTTTGGGGATCAACACCGAGCCCTGTGTGCTCCAAGCCTCCCAAGCTAACCTCGTCGCGCCTTGGAATCGTGACCCTCACATGCACGTCTGGGAACATTACGCCGCTTCTGGTGTTCCCCCCACCGCGATATTGTTGTTTACCTCCAACCACGACCTTGCTTCAGAGTAACAGTCGCAAGCATGGCATCAGATGACTTTCCCACGCGCGGTCGCAATGGCTGCCTCCAGAGGATAAGGAAGTGGGACGTGTTCCCCCCTGCGCCGCAGTCAGAAAACATCACAAAAGGCAACGCCTTCGCCGGATCGAGGCTCCGGAACGACAGGCATTTCTTGCAAGCTTAAACGACGTTGTATTCTCCGTCTCGGCCTCTTTTCAAACATCCCAGAGACGGCGCTTATACAGAAACTATCGGCGCAAGCATGGCCTCAACGACAGATGAACCGCATCCCCACACGCTAGCGATTCGTCAAGACGTCCATGTCATTACACAAACCCTGTCCTGGCGACATACCACCTTCACGACGCACGTTACGCTGGGCGGACCGGCGACGGCCTCTGCGGAAGCGGGCCCGGAACCTACAACCCAAGCTATAGCTACAACTACGGCTATACCTACGGAGCATCACAGCGGCGCAGGTGGGCTCACTGACGCCCAGATCGGAGCCATCGCGGGCTCCATCGTTGGCGTCTTCATCCTAGTCTTTGTCGTCCTGTGCTGTTGCTGTCAGCGTCGGCCGCCCGCAGCGAGACGTGGCGATCGACGCAGCTATTCGAGTTACGCCAGTAGCTCGTACATCGTCGACGAGGCACCGGAGCAGCTGCCGCCTCCGAGGTGGTATTGGCCCAGAACCCCTCGAACACCCCGGGCGCCGTCCGTAGCCCGGCCCAGTCCTGTGCAGAGCGAGTGGCCACCCCCGGTCACCGAACGCGTCCCCGGAGGTCCAAAGTTCCCGACATATCGTGCTCTACCGATTCCGAATCCTCGTCGACCTAATGTTGTACATCTACATTGAGGACTTAGACTCCGGGGTTGATGCAGCATCGGGGGTTTGTGTATCAAACTCTAAGTTGACGGAGATGCTGTCGACAAGCCCCGGGGGGCCTGGAGAGCTATGCATCGCATCATGCCACGTTAGTTTAGTTGCCCAACTTCGCCGGAACTAAGGGTATGAGAGCGGAAACCGATATGTAAGCATCTGCAACTTCGACTTGGCATTTCAAACTCGCAAGTCTCCGGATGCAGCGGAGTTAGGATGGTCGCTCTTTGGTGTGTTCATGTTTTTTGAATGAGTGTAAGACATGGGGCCAACGTTGTATGAGAGCATTTGAAGAGCTTCGTTACGATTTACCTAATGACTAGTATAATAATATTATCCCACTTTAGCTGAGAGAATTGGTACGTGGACACCAGTGGTGGATGACTTTTCCCATCATCTTGGGAAGCTATCCAGTTTCCGTGAAACCTAGGGAAGAGCCAAGCCTTCGTTATTGTAGCTGCAAGCGTGCTGAATAATGGCCACACAACTACAGCTCAGGGGGCAAACATGAACAACCTAACCTTACAAGCCAATGGCGCTCCATATAGTGCAAGAAGTCATCACTAATAAATAACAATTGCTCGCATCAGCTTTAAGTCGGTTGCATAGCTCCCCCTGGCCCTGTGTCAGAGCATCTGGTCAACGACTGTGAAAGACTCTGACATCCACCTGGCTATGCACCTGTTGTATGCTGGGTATGTATAAGTCACACTGTTACTTCTCTAGAGTACCTCTATTAAATCCATCACAAGTTATTAAGATGATGCCGATGGGTAGCTTTTTTTGTCTTTATTATTTACCCTTGAGTAGCATAGCCGAGTACTTCTCATGGTAAAGAAGACATAAACACAGATGGATGTCCATCTACAAAAAAAAAAAAAAAAGCACTTCTCAATCATGATCATGTGTATAGGAACAGCCCAATGCGGGGGTCGAACCCGCAGCCTTGAGATTTGTGTACTCTGTAAGAGTCTCACGCTCTACCGATTGAGCTAACCGGGCGTGCTTCGTCCGGGCATCAAGCGCGTGTGTGTTCTTCAATGCGCAACGGCACGCTCCGGCCTCGTCTTCTTGAACCCAGACTCCATCAAGTCGAGCACATACGGCCATAGCTCTTAGAAAACACTAGGCCCCGTGTGCTCCCCTAGAGTCAAACTGAGAGGAACGCGATGACATTGTCTGATTCCGTTGATTGATGCCATTTACTTGCTGGCGTTTATTGATACCATTAATCGATGTCATTCAACTGTCCTCGTTAATAGATGCCGTAAGTTGATGTCATTCATCTACTGGCGTTTATTAATGCCATCAACTGATGTCATTTAACTGATGTCGTTAACTAACGCTGCTGGTTGCTGGCGTTGACAGATGCCGTTAACTGATGTCACCAACGGGTGCAATTGAGCTGCCGGCCTTGACTGCTGCCGTTACTACCTACTGTTAACGCCAGACCGACTAGTAGTGGATTGACCGCTCTGAAAGCTGTTGTAGGATAAGGTTCCTGTAAGAGACGGAGGCTTGCTACGTTTGGGATCTGGACTATTGGAATGTACCTGGGTACGTGTTGGAATTTGGCGTAACATGGAGGGAAAAGGGTTGGACGCAGAAGTGGCGCTTGCAGCTTTCTTGGCCATAATTGACAAGTTTAGGCCGCTAAATGCATAGTTTGTCGTTATAATTATGGTGAGAACGGCCAGTTATCACTTAATCTAACCTAGTCGGCCTCACGGTAAGGAAAGTTAACTGTGGCCATTCTCAAGTCGCTTACCGACACAGAAGGTATCGTTGTGCAAGATCCTGGTAACAGATTATATGGCAGGGAGTCTTTTGGGATTCTGGTTCAAGCTGGCAACATAACATAGGTCGTGATGCAATTACAGTCAAGTCTGGACTGTGACGGGGCTGAGCAAAGCTGGAGCTTCTTGGTGGGCGCTTATACTCACTATTACTTAAAAAATCTTGGTGAGAGTCACTGTGATAACCTCTAAGAGTTAGGCAGTATGAGAACATCTATGAGTAAGCTGCTTAGAAAGCTCCTGTGAGATCGCTGCTTGGAAAACCGCTGTGAGAGAGTTACTGTGAGAGCCGCTGTGAAACTTCTCGAGCTTTGCCCGATGACTGTGTATCTTCCTCCGGCTGCAAGTTTCCACTTTTACGTCTAATTAAGCTTCTCGTTAAAGATGGAGCCACGCCTTGTCCCGGACATATTGTTTGTGCGTTGTGAGACAATATTGCTCTTGGGGGCAATGTGAACATGTCTCGCTTGTGATCGACGAATGTTTCATGTTTGTTCGTATACTTGATTGCTTCCTCTTTTCATCTAGCTACGATCCTCAGTGTCATTTCAATCCATCCGATAACACCCCCATATCTACTAAGCAGAACCAGCATAACCTCAACTAGCATCTCTTTACACAACCACATTGCCCTCTCCCTGTTCCGAGCGCGGCTTCATTTCATGAGAATCGCCATCCGTCGACGTCTTCAGCTGACTCGGATATCGCCAGAAGAAGATCATCATGGTGAGCATCATTAAGGCGGCGTCGAAGACATATGTCGGCCACTCATGACCCAACAAATATCCATCGCTGCCCATTCCATACTCTACGACGCGGTAGATATTTCGCAAGATGATTAATGTCGACGTCAAGTAAATCATGGTCAAGCTTCCCTCCCATGGGATATCCAAGGCTTGGGCGGCCGGATCTTTCTTGAATCTGGAGTGGAATCGTACAGCTGTAACGATGTAGATGGCGAAAATGACAATCTGCAGAACCAGACCGCCAACGATAACGTTTGATCCCAGATTCGGGTCAATGTCGCTGTTTTTAGAACCAGCCTGGACGCGCAGGCCTGCACCGCTCGACTGAACAATGAAGCTGAATACATCTCCGAAAACGAAGATTCGTGTGAGCCACCGTGGAGCGATCATCGAGTAGGCTTCGCCGTGAACGGATCGGATGACACGGCTGAGCGTCATGTAGAGGGAGGCGGCAAAGAGGATCGGGGCGATGAGGAGGAAGATGGACTGGATAACATATGGGATGAGCTTGCCCGTCGCGTCGTATGCTGCTGCTCTGCCAGCGTAGCCGATGACCTCAACTAGATGGTGTTAGTCATGGGCGTGAATAAACAGAGTGGACGAGTACTCACAAAAGCCGCCGACAATGAAGGGAATGCAGAACCACATTCGATGACGGAAAAGCCTCCAGCAATGTGCTGCTGTGAGCAGTCCAAATATGGCGGCGAAGACTATGGCCGCTGGTAAGGATGGGATATACCGCCATAGCGGGTAGCCGTTGTGCGTCTGCAAGGTAGGCATGTCGAGTGGTTGGATGGGTTTATTGACAAGGTCTAGCTAGGTAAGGCTACAAACAAAGAGGAGAGAAGAAAAGAAAACAAAGCGCTATCAGCCGGGGCACAGAAGTCGTCTTAAATGTTTTGAGACAAGGCAGGTATAGTTATAACTAGAATGCTGGTGGTCTCGTATGCAATCATGCGACCGCAGGATCGCCGTGTTAGTTTCCGCGGACCTTGTACCCACTTGGTACATAGTGAGCAGTCGTGATCTTTGGGAATACGACATGCTCTTCAACTCTCGCATCGAATTCTTCCGCGTCATTTCATTTTCAAGGGAAGTACTGTAGATGTCAAATAATACTTGAAGCAACCCGGAAGGATAGTAATCAGATCTGCAAATGCCACATCTTGGCCAGGCAGAAGAGAAAGCATCGCCAAGAGCTCATCGTGATAATCTCAAACGGGCACTCGGCCAAGCACGCACTTCGGATGGCTTTGTGGGGCGGTATCTCGGTTTCGCTCTGGGAGACACAAGATTTACTCGGAATTCGGCACAGCTCGAAGCGGTATCTCATAACTTGATTCAAGGACCAAATTCTAAAAGAAGCGAACCATTAATTGGATAAGCGTACTGCATGTTGCGGTATATATTTAGTGAAGTGGCTGAAGTGTATTAAAGTAGGCTGCTTCGGTCTCGGTCTCGCGTTGGCGATTTCAAATCTATTCGTTCCGCTCAGGCCGAAACACGGCCTATTATACGCGTATAGGAAGAGAGGCACGACTGAGTGGAGGTCGGCAAGGGGCTGGTTGTATCGACGCAAGGGACTGATCGCGCGGGGTCTGTTATGATAAGTCCAGCGGGCAAGGAGCAAATTCCAAATGAAGAAGAACAAATTAATAGGACAAGGGACTTGTGAAACAAAGACCAACATGGCCAAGTTACCCGGTCCAATAGGGCGCATACGGCGAATCAAGTTCACGTGGTTAATCACCCGTCCACTCTAGAATCTTTTCTTATCGTCCCCTGCAATAACTTGACTCAAGCCTGTTCTCTGCTGCCGATCCTGGCGAAACCAACGACAAGTCAAGAATCATAGCCCCTCCCAAATTATCAGTCATGTCCAAATCTCTCATTAGAGACGTCGGCTTTATCAATAGTTTCTCAAGAACCCTCATCTTCTACTCCCCCGATGTCATTTCTAGATGGATGCTAAAAAAGCCCATCAACGTGATTTAGTTGTATAATAAATACAGCAACTGCATCCAGTTCTTGCTGCTGGCGTTGAAACATTTCGAGCCCACCAAAGATTGGCTATGCATTTCAAGCAAAACATAGGCGCGATTCGAGGGCTACAGCTTCGATAGACTGGGGTGACATAAGAGGGAGTGGAATTCGGAGGTATTGCATCACAGTCTTCAGACAATGGGCGAAGTGATTGTATAGTGGGAAGGGTGAAAGAGAATCGACCTAGGAGGAGCAGTGTTTGCCAGGAATAACTTGCAAAGGGAAGCGGGAGATGGTGGATAAGGACTGATAATAATGTTCGGCAAGGGGCAAAATCAGTGAAGAGCAGCTTTGGCCAGCCCATGAGGACTCGGCAGTGCTGTGTAGTTAGTGCTGCTTGTACAATGATATACTTCGACAGGTCATGCTGAGCAATCCCAACAAGGGCATTCTCTTACCCCAGCCAGTACAATTCGTATTGACAACAGCGCTTCTAACAAGAAGATATCTTATTCACATAGCTAACTCAATTCGTTAGTCTAGTATATCCAGGACGTCCCGAATAGTTGCCTGGATTATGCTGCCCTCTTCCCAAGGAGCAGCATGCTACAATTAACGTCATTTGAATTCTCGGAAGTCAATTTAAGAGGTTTGGGTGTCAAGGTTCGTGAGATGGGATGAGCAACTTTGTCAAGATGACGCCCACTAACCAGCCTCATACTTATTGACTTTACAACATTACCAAGGTCTGCTTATGAAGGTGCTGATATAGCTAGACGGCATCTACCACCCAATCATCTATGATCATCCCTTCAGCTTCATGCATAACAGGACTAGAGTGATGGTGTCGCGTCGGGCTTAGGAGAAAACGCCTTCGTGCATGTGCGGCCTTAGTCTAGTTAGTTAATTCATCCGCCTCTGCATGGAGACGGGTTTATCTGCAATATGGCATTAAGCAATATTGCCTTGAATAGTGTTCTATGATATTCCATTTTTAATTAGCACTAGTCCCACGCCTATACACACTTATGTCTCCTGCTATCGAATTCGAATCTTGAGTTTGCTTCAGCTCAGGTGGGTAGAACGAGCCAATGATCGTCTATGCTAGACTCCTCGCAAGACTTGAATAGGAATAATAGTTAAATAGACCAAGGCAATGGAGTAGTAAATCATACACGGCTGAAGACCCCTCTTGGGCGGTGAGGGATAGGGCCAACCTACTTAAGTTGTTAGCTTAAAACTGCCCCGGAACATTACCAATAGTCTGTATATTTATTGGAAGAAAATGGAATGCGGTTACGGTCCAGAACGTAGGGTCGATAGCACCAAAGGTGGACTTGAAACCGCCCGGAACTGTGCCTTCAATCGTGCTTTTGATAAAGTGCCTTATCTTTGTTGCGCTTCTGCAAGCCACGGGGGGAGATGGGAGCGATACCGTCATGAGCAGTAGAATACGGAAGTGTGTCGAGCGAAATGAGAGCGATCTCTTGGACTTCCGATGATCCGAGGTGCCCGTGTAGCAGGTCAACATACCAGCCGCATGTGGGCACAGTCTCGCCGGGTGGACAGCAGAGCTGGTGGTAACTGATGCCGTTACAGCCCTGTTCGTCCATCATATACTCATCTTTTCGCTCGCCTCCGTCGCGACGAGGAACGCAAAGCCATCCAGACGGGAATTCTAAACGTGTCAGCCATTGTGTCCTTTCTATCAAGTCTTCCTTTAGAAGTCACTCACGTTCGCCACAGTTGGTCCATTTGCACTACGGGCGCTTGGCCCTTATCGTCGAAAGACGATCGTCCGTGGCCGGAAGAGCAGCTACAAACTTTCTATTGGCTGCCTCTGCTAGTGCAGCCGTATACTTGGCGTCCTTGGTGTCGTGAGAGACGGCCCAGACCATCAGGCCTCCGAGGCACTGTCCTCTCGCAAAGTCAGCCTTGAGCTTGAACGTTTCCTTGTCGTCACAGGCCACCCACCCACTCGGTGGTCTCGTAGTTTACGTTTTTTGACAGCTTCCTTCTTGTACAGCGTTGCCTTGGCGCCATGGCATCGTCAGTCTCCGAGTTGAGGATGACACTGATCTCGGCGGTGCATGACCTCTTCTTGCTGCCGGACGTGTACTTGCACTCTAGCTTTGTGTAGCCAGCATTTGAGCTTTTAGCAAATTGAGTAGAATTGGCAATTTGGTAGTGAAGTTTGTTGGTTGCAACTCATTCTTGACATGGGATTCAGCCTTTTCGAACATTTCAGGCAAGTTGCTACCGTAAGCGAGAGACTAATTTGACAGGCAGACCGTCTGCCCAACTGCAGTATTACCGCCACCGTTAAACCCGGCACCAAGATCTACATGCCGCCAGCCTATAACCGCACCTACACGCTGCGCACCAGCGATGACTGCTTTCCCCTTGAGTCTAGCGCAGTTAACCAGCTGCGCGAGGACGACGTGGTGCTCTACAACCCCTGGGTTGGGCCCGAGTGTGTCAATAAAATCGCCGCTCCCGCGGGCGCCACGGTTCCCAGGGGCACGACGGAGCGCTACGGCCGGTCGGGTGGTATATCGCGACTAAAAACGACTTATGCGCTTGCATCTGCATGATCTTAGCAATTAATATTAACTTACTTCTCATAGTGAATACTAGGCTAGGCACCAGCGCCGAGACGTATTCAGATAAGCTTATCGTCGGCAACGCCTACTGCATAGGACCCAACCACGACTGGAAAGTTCCCTTTCCGGTCAGGACGCAGGTGACGACGACGATTACCATCAGGGACGGTTATATGTGGCCTGTTAAAACGGCATGAGTTGGATATCCAATCGCAGTATGTTTGTGAATGGAAGAAACGACTCCGTCTGTAATTAGCTCTCTTTGATACATTGCATGCAGATCTGGCCTTGGAAAGAAACAATGGGAAAAGGGGCGGGGGAAATCCAGAGAATGATAGTGACTACGTAGTGCATCTTCTTCGGTTTCAATTACTTCATGTTAGTTTCGGTATAATGAGAGGGTGCTCTTGGCGCCGGGGGTGTAGTTGGTTTGTTGGTTGACTGTGGTTTGCAGGCTTGGTCGCCCAACTTGAAAAAGTTTGGGCGCCGCAACCCCCTGGCTGAATTTGAAGAGCGGCTTTCACCCCAAGACACGGTGGATGTGTGGCGGCGACGGCTTGCGTCGATAATTGAACGGCTGCAGAAGCACTTTGTCTGGTGGAATGCCCTTCCCCTGACACTAAGATGTCGCTCGTGGTCTTCGGCGGAGTTTGTGACAGTCTCCCGTACATACGACCATAGCTCTTAGAAAACACTGGGTCCCGTCTGCTCCCCGCACGTTAAGCTGAGAAGCGGCGAACTAGTACTCGGGTCGGTGACGACCGGGGAATCCTCGCTGTTGTATGTTTTCCTTTTTGCCTTTTTCTTTTTTTATCTTTACGTTGGGTGGGCGTCTTCTTCAAGGGCCTCCCTCCAAGGGCAGATGTTGTGTTAGTGAACGGTGGTGGGGTTGGAGGAACGACGAATAAGTTGCAGATGATAGACAAAGTAACCAGAGAGTTGACCAAAGGTAGTTCCAGCCATCTTCAAGTCCGGGAGAAAACTGGCCATGCTATAGCTTCTCAAACATCGCAAGACTGACACTATTTTCGACTGTACGAGAAACTCCTTCTCGAAAGCGACTGTCGACATTATCCAGGTTGCGCTCTGAAGGCGAATTGAGATAGCACTCCACCACGATCTCTCATCTATTGCTCGAAATCACTAAATAACCTCTTAGACATGTGTAATCTTACAACTGGATTATCCGCTACCTTCCCAACGTCATCTTAATGGGTTTTCTGGCTCCTCCCTTAGAGTTAAGACAATTAGTCGAGCTTCAGATGTCAATTGGCACCAGAGCGGAACTTCCCCACAGCAACAACCAGCAGGTCCATCATCACATTAAAGGCCAAGTTTAGTGTTTAAGCACCATTCTACGTGTTTTTCCAGGATGAGAATAGCCTTCGAGGGGATAGACTCTGGCAAGCTAACAGGTACGCCGCTCGTACGTTCCCGAGCCTCAACTCTGAGCATCCTTGTATCGTTGACCTATCATATTAACTCAACTTTGCAAGTTAAGTCCGCTCTTAAAAAGGCTCAAATAATTGGCAAATCCATGGCGAGCAAAGTGCGCGATGCAACAGTCTCGCAGGCCCTTGACAACCTCCTCCGCGCTAGGGAACTTCAGATATTTCTAGGAGGATGACCATCGACCACATCTCTCAGCTGATTCTTCTCTTCTTCAACGTCTGCCAGATCAGGACACTAACCTTTACCCGGTGTACGGAGGAATTTGCTGGCAGAGTAGGTGGGGGAGACCTGAAGCTCACGGTAATGGTCAGCTGGATACGAGATGGCGGCCGCCAGCTATGACACATGAACCACTAGAATTTCTTCATTCGCTGTATCTCATTGTATAGTAGTAATGTTCCCTCTCATTAATTATTCTACTCAAATTCGGATTGACTTATCGACTTCAGCTCGTCGCCACCTTGAGTGTTCGGCGCGTGTTGTCATCTCAACATGACCCTTTTCAACATATTCTGCATTGGTCACCACCGGTAAATTGTCGAGTCGGAAGCTCGGTGCTAGACTTCAACCCGACGGACCATGTAACAATGCTCACTGTGTCGTATAGCTATGTGGATCTTTGGTCCTATGTGGCTGGCATGGCTAAGAGGTGGTTTAGTATGGCTCGAAGGTAGTAATCTGTACCTTTCGTATAGTTACGGAAGTCTTCCGGGTGCTATAATACAGGCCGATGCCGTTCTATACGGAGATAAGGCCGTCAATACTATCGTAGCATCCTAACTCCGAACAAAGAAACTATTACTTAACTTAGATTATATAACGAGGTATCGTGTTGTTGTATTATCCGTGACGAGTACCTTTATTTGTGTGTTTTACAACTTTGGTCTTCAGAAGTCAGACATGCAGCCGTTCCGGAAAAGGTTCTCCAATGAGGATATTCCTAATCTAGCTGGCAAGGTCATTATAGTGACCGGGTAAGAGTTTTGCGATCACATCAAGTCAATGCATGCTGATGCCAGATCCTATCACAGCGGTGCCACGGGAATTGGGAAACAAACGACAATACAACTGCTGAAGCGCAATGCCAAAGTATACGTGGCTTCTCGATCCAAAAGCAAGTTTGAGCAGCTTTCAAGCTACCTCGAGTCCGTCAATTCACAGTTGGTTCCGCGTATGAGGTTCCTCGAGCTTGACTTGTCAGATATGAAGGGTTGCGTCCTTGCCGCACGGCGCTTTGCGGAGCTTGAGGGCAGACTGGACGTTCTAATTGCGAACGCTGCTTTGTCCGTCGTGGTAAGTAACTTCAATGGGCCCGAAACGAAAGCTGAGAGGGTCGGAGATTAATCACATATAGCCAAATACATTGTCCAGTGATGGTATTGAGATACAATTTGCTGTCAACTCTCCCCGCCTCTGAGTCCTACACACATTTGCTAACACTCGTGTAGACAAACGTAAGGTTACATGAATAATAAGGAGGTAAAAAAGTAGCTTACGGTTCCTTATTTCTAGTACCTCGGCCATTTTGTCTTTACACACTGCCTTCTAGTACGCTCCCGTCACGATTGGTTGGTACCTGTACTTGGGTATATGCTAATATAATGCCAGAACCTCATTCAGCGCACTTCCAAAGTATTTGGAGAAGCGAGAATCGTCGTTGTCGCATCTCATGCACATGCTATGTATAAGCCAACTTCTTCAGACAAACTCGATTTTGAAGGCCTAAGGACAGAGGGCACAAAGACTATAGGGAACTTGGCCGAGCTTCAGGCTAGCTTGCAAAGATACGCTCGTTCAAAATTGGCGAATATCTTATTTGCTCGGCATCTGCACAAGCATTTGCAGGCAACAGGTTATTCAAATATCCTCGTCAATTCCCTTAACCCAGGCAAGTACCCAGAAGCTGAACTTCGATTGCGTGCTAATACTTCGAGCACAGGGACCGTCGGCACTGCGCCAGGCACCAACTCAGCAGCATTGCCGCCGATGATTGGATACGTAAGCTCTTCAATCGTTCGAATGACAAGTATTGCACCGGAAGACGGTGCTCTTACGACCCTTTTGTTGGCTACTGACCCTGAAATCAAGTCAAAGGGATTGAGTGGCAGATACTTCGACGTTGGTCCAATGGCTGGGAAGTTCTACTACGGCTACAGTTGGGACGCCACAGATACGAAGATGTCTGACCTTGCAGCAGATGAGCAACTAGCTCAGGAATTATGGGACTGGAGTGAAGGGATGAAGGGGATGATTGATGTTGCAGACTAAGAACCCAGAGTATCAAGGTCGCCAAAGACTTTACACACGAGGCCAATGACATACGTTCCCACGTGCTTCGGCTTGCCAGTCACAGAGTTGCCAGTCTCAAATTTGTTTCCCGCATATTATAGCATCTTAACTCACTTAGAAATTTTTCTGTTGTTGTTTCAGCTTGATACAATAAGGGTTGTGAAATAATTGCGCTTGTCACATCATATACTCCTCAATTCTTTGACCACGTAACCCCCAATGTTGCTCCGTGTACCTTAAATTAAGACATATTTTAAGACACTGTATTTCAGTCATACGTACTCTGTGCAAGCTCAACGTTTGTCTTGGTCTTTCAACGTGGCGAGACGATATTGGATGTCACCAATGTAACACTTGCGTTTGGCCGCTCGTCGACGCAAGTTACCCTCTCGATGAGAAGATCTGAAGAGTTCTGCTCGCAATTGGATGGATACCGAAGATTGGCGCAGGCTAAGTAGCAAGAAACCTTGAGGTCTCATTGTTCATCTCGTCATTCAACATCTTCTTCATCTATTTCTCTTGTCAAAGCAAATTGTCCTGGACCAAATTTACACAACAATCTTGCCGCTCGAGGCACAACTATGCTGCTTCTCTGCAACCTTGGCCGTAGCCTCCCATTTGTCAAAGCTCAAAGCCACAGCCCGCTTGCTCTTGGGGTTGGCGCTCGTCTGAGATCTCGCAGGGACACCCTCGAGACTAAGTGCGAATTGAGCAGCCGCTCGGCCGGCCGTCTTCGCATTGAGCGTAATCGCAGTCCAGTTGATGTTGTCAATGTCGTCGCACGCCTGGTGGTAGCAAGGATCCGTTGGGCTGCCTGCGCCAGTGAATATGCCCGAAGAGGGGATGCCAAGTTCGAGGAAGGCGACGTAGTCGGAAGACGAGCCAAATTCACTGTCGATGGTCTTTAGCATTTTGTGAGTCTTGGGCGGGATGTCTTTTCTCACCTATAATAGGCATCTTTGCCCTTCTTTCGAAGCCAATTGATGATAATGTCGCCGCCAACTTTGTCCGCCTCATTGTTGGCGTAGACAGCGTATTCTGGGTTTGGGGATCCAACCATATCGTAGTTGAAGTAGAAACGGATCTTATCAGCCTCTTCAGACGTCAACTGCGCACCGTAGTAGAGAGATCCTACTAAACCGCTCCTAGAGGATAGTTAGCCACAGGTTGTTTGTAAAGAACTGGGGCATTCTCACTCCTCGGCTCCCCACCAAGCAAAGCGAACTTTGTTGGTGTATCCTTTGTACTTGGTGAATGATTTGGCAATTTCCAGGATAGCTGCAGTGCCGCTGCCATCATCATTGATACCAGCGCCAGCCTGGACGCTGTCAAGATGGGCTCCCAGCATGACGACATTGTTAGGGTCACCCTCCTTGGTCTCGGCGATAATGTTCCAAGTCTCTCTCGTGTCATGGACAGAATCAACCAGGAGCGTCACCTCGAGTGTTTCGCCCTCGGCAAGACGTTTTTGCCACTCAAGGCCAATGGCGTTGCGGATAACGCCGACTGGAACCAGCAGACCAATGTTCTCGGCAGACAGAGTCGCGCTGCTGATGGCGTCTCCAGGAGTCTGGTTGATGAGGACAACGGCTAGGGCTCCATGGGCTTTGGCCAGCTTCAACTTGTCAGATATGGCGCAGACGCCGCGCTTCACGAGAGCAATCTTTCCAGTCGCGTCGATTCCCTCCCATTGATCTGCAAAGCAGCCAGCGCCGCGCTCATCGTCGTCGGGAACGGCGATAAGTGCTCCCGTCGTACCATCGGGCGTTGGTGTGGCATGGTTGTACATGAGCGTGATGACATAGACATCTTCGCCATCTGGCCCTCGAAGCCAAATGTCCCGAGTTTGCTCAAAGGTGTGGTTGAATGGCTGGACAGTGGTGTCAAAGTACTTTCCGTACTTGCCATCGACCTGGTCGAGGATGTAGTCCAAAGACGCTTTGTAGCCAGGGAGTCCGAAGGCTCGGTTGCCATTATTTGCCTTTGCAATCTTGTTCAAGTCTGTGAGTGTCTGCTTGAGTCTAGTTCCGTTAATAATGGATGGAACCAAGATATCCAATATGGGTAGGAGATGACACGCACTTGGATTTTTTTATGTCCCCTTCAACTTGACTGGCAGTCAGCTTCTTGCCCGTCACCTCGGCCGCCAGCAGAGCTCCGCAGAGCAGACCAGTGAGAAACTTCATGATGCAGTAATGCTACTCTGGGGATATGCAAAGCCTTTCATTTCTTCAGTTCACGCTCAGAGAACCTTTATATAGCCGTCTCGTATAGCTACCCAGTCACACAGATAGGTATGGTCACGTCCATATCTTGCCCCGTAGCACAGCATGATCACATACCAAGGAATTAAGCATATTCGTTTATTCCCCAACAGGAAACTGAACACCTACCATGGCCTGTCGGCAGATATGGCCGAAACGGCAGGTCGCAAACTATGGACTCTTGGCGAGCGAGTTGCCGCATTTTCCCATGCAGTGGCGCAACGAGAATGGCCGCTCATTTGGTGGACATGGCAGGGATGCGATAGAGTGCAACCGTCGCCACGCGGGGTGAATAGCGATTGCCCGCTGGAAGATGCTAAGAAGGGTATGTCAACCACCTGTAACTATGCGCATAGGATCATCCATGGCGAGACGGATAAATACATGTCAAATTCCGGGGGAGTGTCGGTGTTGATAGGGCTCTTGGCATACCAGCAGTGGAGAGGGACTATTGTCGAGGACAAGACGGAGCTTCAAAAGGTCCTCCGAATGAAGGATAACGATCAGCATGCTACACGAAGACCGTGGATGGGTAAAAATCCGATGGAAATGATACAATACTCATATCAAGATCGGCCTCTGTGTAGAGCAGCTCATGTCATGATCAACCAGAGGCCGCCCTACCCTAAAGCATGGGACGAGAGTTTAGCAATAAGCTCAATGTCCGCCAAAAGGTGGTAAAGCAAGCCTTGTAAGGCGGAATTGTGTTTGTTTACGATCCCCATGTCGAGAAGATAAGATTTTACGCTTTTGGGGTCTTGTTGTTTGGAGTTTCAACCTTGCTTACATAAGGCTCCTTGTCGGTTCAATCCGAAGCTCAATGCGAAGATCAGGGACAAGGTTGGAAGAGTAAATCTTTTCTAGAAAGAAAGCGTTGCATGTCTCAAACTTAGCACACCAAGTTGCCATGCCATCCAAGCCCACACCATCAGTGCGAATAGAATAGACAGTTCAACGTACGACATCTAATATTTGCTCGACGGTTTTACAATAACTCGTGAACATTCGCTCTACCTTCAAAGTACACAACCTACAATACACCGCCGCTTCCTTTCGGATCTCGGCTTTGAGCTCAAAGCTTCCGTATCACATGAACAACAAGCTTTTCTCGTCGGATTTCGGATTTGGCGATAAAAAAATCCATGACCCTGAGAGCATGCCCTTGTACGTATTCGGATAGTCTCGGCATTGGCGGGGTAGAGGGGCCGACAAAAACGTACAGCTTGTGCCTGTTGATTGAGTGAGAAGTGGCGGCCATCATTACACCAGTGTCTCCGCCGTGGCGTGCTCAAAGTAAGAACATCCTGACCACCTTCATTGCGAAGTCTTTTTCTTTTCAAATTGTCCCGGCTTCTTTTCCTTTTTCTTCGAAATCCAAGTTCCATCTTGGGCTACCTCGCTACTTCTCTCCAAATTCACTTCCGTTGATCGCAACAATGGCGTCTCAGGTCCCCCATAACCCCCCTCGCGCGCCCACCGTCCTCTCTGCTACCGAGCTCATCGGCAACACGCCTCTCGTACGACTGAATAAGGTGCCCCAGTCCCTGGGCATCGAGGCCGAGATCTATGTTAAGCCCGAGCTGTTCAGCGCTGGAGGCAGCGTCAAGGACCGAATCGCCTTGAGGATGATTGAGGAGGCCGAGAAGAGCGGCAGGATCAAGCCTGGTGACACTCTGATTGAGCCTACCAGTGGCAATACGTGAGCTTCTCCTCCAACTTAATCACACATTCCGCGCGCAAGACTAATACAATTCTGCAGTGGCATCGGCCTCGCTCTCGTCGGCGCCATCAAGGGCTACAAGACCATCATCACCCTCCCCGAAAAGATGTCCGCCGAAAAGGTCTCTGTCCTCCGCGCCCTCGGCGCCACCATCATCCGCACTCCCACTCAGGCTGCTTCCGACGCCCCCGAATCTCACATTGGTGTCGCGAAACGCCTCCAGAAGGAGATCCCCAACGCGCACATCCTCGACCAGTACAGCAACGTCGACAACCCGCGCGCTCACGAGTTTGGCACCGCCGAGGAGATTTGGGAGCAGACTGGTGGCAAGATCGATGCCATCGTTGCCGGAGCGGGCACCGGTGGTACCATTACTGGTATTGCCAAGGGACTGAAGAAGCACAACAAGGACATCAAGGTCATTGCTGCCGACCCTCAAGGCAGTGTCCTTGCTCTACCCGAGATCCTCAACAAGGAGCATGAGAACGAGCCTTACAAGGTGGAGGGTATTGGCTATGACTTCGTTCCCGACGTTCTTGACCGCGAGGTTGTCGATAAGTGGTACAAGACCGATGACCACAAGTCTTTCTGGCTTGCCCGGAGACTCATCGCCGAAGAAGGTCTTCTGGTCGGCGGTAGTTCCGGTTCCGCCATGGCGGCCATGCTGCTCGCCGTCAAGGATTTCGGTTTCAAGAAGGGCGATGTGGTTGTTGTTATACTCCCCGACAGCATTCGAAGCTACCTCTCCAAGTTCGCCGACGATGATTGGCTCGACGCCAACAACCTTCTTCCCGTCAACGGCCTGGAGTCGACGGTGCAAAAGAACAAGTCGGCCGACCCTTACGAGGGCGCTACCATTGCCTCGCTTCGCCTCAAGCCCGTTACCTCTGTCGGTGTCACCGCCTCTTGCTCCGAGGCTATTGAGACGATGCGCGACAAGGGATTCGACCAGCTCCCCGTTCTCTCTGATTCCGGCAACAAGCTGGTCGGTCTCGTCACTTTGGGCAACCTGCTCAGCTACATCTCCCGCGGCCGCGCCACTGCGCAAAGCCCCGTCAAGGATGTCATGTTCGACTTTGCCCGCCTCGACGAAATCATCACTGATCCTCGCGAGATTGACGGCCACAAGTCCGCTGGCAAGAGGAGGAACTTTGTCGAGATCACCATCGACACTCCTCTCAGCACCCTGAGCAAGTTCTTCGAGTGGAACAGCGCTGCTGTCGTTACTGAGAGGACGGGCGATGCCAAGTCGCTGTCCAAGCCCATTGCCGTCGTGACCAAGGTCGACTTGCTCACGTGGATGGTCAACAAAAAGCTGTAGATGCGCCCTCGCGAGAGGCCGGAACGAGTACTCATGTGTTCAACGACATTAAATCTGGCGTTCCTAGGATTGGATGGGAGAAAGCGAGGGATTCTGGTTTTAGATTGGGAAAGGTAGACTCAACATCTACGAGGCATTTTGCAGCACATCATTGATAGTTGGATGAATTAGAATGTCATAATTAATATGGATATTATCACCTCCAGCCCCAACGACTATTTTTAAACTTAACCAAGCCGCACCAGGCATGTTTAGGATTATATGCGTTGGGCAATCCACCACCACCACTTGTCCACACCAGGGCCATCGCCTGTGACGTTACCAGGGATAACATCGATATCAATGTCGAATTCTTGCAGTTGGCTAAACGAGAACTTTGACGAGCCGTACTCTCCCAACCAAGAATCCTGCTCCTCGGAGCCAATGTCGTCGGTCCCAACGCCAGAGTCCAACAGTCCCTTGCTCTTAGAAGCGCGAATCCGCGTGAGCTCAGCTTCGAGGTTGGACTTGACCAGGGTGGACGGGAGAGCGGTGAAGAGATCCACCTTGTTGGCGGCAATCAGAATCGGGATCGAGGCTTTGGCAGCTGAGTTGGCGGTGGCTCGCTTTTGGAGGAACAGGAGGACGTCATAGAGGTAGGAAGCAGTAGGCGCGAGGGTGTCCCGCTCGCCGAGAGCAGCCGCATCGACCATGAAGACGACAGCCTTGAGCTTCTCGGTGCGGTTCAACTTGCCGATGGCAGCGGTACGAAGCTTGGCGTGGCCGGGGGTGTCGATGAGGAGGAACTTGGTGTATGTGCCGTCGGAAGCTTCGTGGTTGCGGAACGACTCTTTGCTGGCCGAGTCGGTTGAGGCGTTGAGCTCCACAGAGTGAGAGATTTGCGACGTGTGCGTCTCGGTGCCGGTGGCGCCGCGTTCAAAGAGGGCGAGGAGCGACGTCTTTCCGACGTTGGAGGGGCCGACGAGGAGGACGGAGGGGGGGACGGTGTATGTGCGCGACGAGGAGAGGATGATGTGGAGGATAATTGGCATGCCGATGATAATGAGGGCACCGATGAGGATTGTCGGCAATGACGGCGTCATGATGGCCTCGACAATCTCGATAAAAGACCCCATGGTGTCTCGAAGGCGGCGGCTGCCGGGACGTGTTGAAGAGGTGGTAGAGAAGCAATTGGTCGAAGTCTGTGGACTTTCTGGAAAGAAGAGTTCCCAGAGAACAAATCCCTATATATAAAAGGAAGACTCGAAGCAAAGTTTGTTCATACAGCGACCCGGCGACTGGCGGTGAGATGTGTCCAGTCGCAAACAGGAATATCGACAATCGAAAGGTCGGATCTTTGCGATGCCGTGCGGGAACGATAATCTGGCCAGCCCACCAAAGCTCCTAGACCGGACAGGCCCCAAGGGTTCGCCACAGCACGCCAAGGTGAAACGTCAGCCACAACTGTCTGAGCCACCGAGCCACGCGACCACGCACGTGAGAGAACGCAACGAGCGGCCGAGCCACGTCCCTCAAACCGGGGAGATTGCTAAGCCACAGGGGTCCCCTGAAATGGCAGTTGGGGATTTGGGGCGGTGCTAATCCTGTTCAGGAAAGGGCGCAAGGGCGGTGCTCAGCCGCGCTCGGCATCACGGCTTCAGATTACGATACGTAGTCCACTCCACGCGCCTCCTCAGCAAAATTGCCAATTATTCGGGTCAGCATTTCGCTTTGTGGTAGCCTTTCTTCCCCTTGTTTGGCGTGATCCGTGGGCCTTTTTCGACATGATAAGGCTGTGAACGGAGATTTTTGTTCTTCTTCTGCATCTCTTTGTTGCCCTACGTTTCTCCCTTTCATCCACCTTCCGCCATAGTCAGTCGATCCCTCCTCAAACCCCTGGCCTATCATCGTGATGGGCAGCATCACGACCGCCAGCAGCACGTCGGGTGCTTCGGCAGCGCCGAATCAGCCCTCGAACAAGGCCACGACTGCCGCGCCCAAACTCAACAGCGAGTTGGAGATGGGCAGCTTGCCCAGCGACGGCCAGAACCAGCAGGATGATATCATGCAAGTTGCCCGGATAGGGGATGTTCCCGCAATGGAGAAGCTGTTTGAGTCGGGCGAGTACGATGCCACATACACTGATGATGAAGGAATTACGCCGTTGCACGTGAGTGATCCCTTCGGGATCCGTCTGTACGAGACGGGACTCCCTGGTGACGTCGATGACTGACTGAATCCCTTGCAGTGGGCTGCCATCAACAACCAGTATGCCATGTGCAAGTTCCTCATCGAACACGGCGCCGAAATCAACAGGAAGGGCGGCGACTCGATCGCGACACCTCTGCAGTGGGCTGCCCAGCGATGTCATTACTATACTGTCAACCTGCTCCTCCAGCACGGCGCCGACCCCCTGATCACCGATGCGCAAGGATATAATACTCTACACATCTCGACCTTTAACGGAAACGTCCTCCTCATTGTGCTCCTCCTACACCAAGGCATTCCGGTCGACGTTCTCGATAGCTATGGCCATACAGCGCTGATGTGGTCCGCATACAAAGGCTTCCCTCAATGCGTCGACATCTTTTTGCGATGGGGTGCCAGTGTACATGCGACCGACGAGCAAGGATTCACTGCGCTTCACTGGGCTCTGGTCAAGGGCAACCCGGGGTGCATCCTCAAACTTATTGAGTATGGGGCCGATCGATTTGCCAAGACACAGACTGGAAAGACTCCCGCTGTTACCGCCAGCGAACTCAATACGCAGGGTGCATGGCATCGCGCACTTAGAGAATGTGGATATGACGAGGATGGTCACCCTGCAGTTCCGGGATGGCCTGGCGCAAGCTATTTCTTGAAGGACAAGAGAGCATTCGTCACGCGATTCCTATTCCTATGGCCTTTTGTGTTGGTATGGTCGGCGATTCTAATCCTATCTATTCTACCTATTTTTCTTGGTGCGCCATTGGCTCTGGGTTGTGTCTATGGCATTCAGTGGTGCGCTCAGCAGGTGCTCGAGCATGCGCCATCAGACATGCGACATTTCCACAAGACAGTTCGTACAACCCAATTTTTCATGTTGGACTTATCGCTAACAACCCTCAGCCTTGGTTGGCCGGAATCTTTTCAGCAACGCTGTTCCTCACAGGCGTCAACTGGTTGACAAATGTGTTTTGGGCAACGACCACGGGTGCCAGTCAAGGGCAGTCTCACACGTTGCTCAACATCGTCTTTGGTGTATTCTTCGGCCTTACTGCGTATTTCTACATTGCTAGCATGCGATATGATCCTGGATTTGTCCCGAAGATGAATGGCATTGCTGAGCAAAAGGCCGTCATTGATGAGCTCCTTCAGCAGTGGAAGTTTGACGAGTCGAACTTCTGTGTGACTTGCATGATCCGGACCCCTCTGCGAAGCAAGCACTGTAGGAGGTGCCAGCGATGCGTTGCCAAGCATGATCAGTGAGTTGACCTTGTGCCGCATAGTTGTGATGCAAATGCTAACAGAAATTTAGCCATTGCCCGTGGGTTCACAACTGCATTGGTATTAACAACCACCGCCATTTCTTCTTCTACATCGTGGCACTTTCCTTTGGAATTATTTTATATGATTGGTTGCTGTACTATTGTGAGTGTGCTCTCATTCTTTTTCCCCTTGCAGGTTCTAATGGTGGCTCTAGACCTTGATAGCGTTTCCCAGACAGCATCAGACGGTTGCAACCTTCTAAGCCCTAATCTTTGCAAGATCATCAATGCTGATGCCTACACGGCCATTCTCGGCCTCTGGATCACCCTTCAACTCCTCTGGGTGACCATGCTCTTGTTCACGCAGTTCTTCCAGGTCTCTCAAGCAATGACGACCTTTGAGAACATGTATGGTGTCCGCGACAGTGCCGCTACCACTGCCTTCACTTCCACAGGTACTCCTCTGGATCCCAATCACCCGTCGTTGTCTGCCCCAGCTGCCCAGGGTGGTCACGGACACAAGCATAAGCAGGGAATGCTCAAATCGTGGAGCCGGCTGCTCGGTGTTGATCCCTTTATTGAGACCATCACCGGCCGCGGAGCCGCGTCTACCAAGAACAAGCGCAAGAAGAAGAACCCCTACAGCAGAGGCTGCGTATCCAACTGTAAGGACTTTTGGTGCGACCCTGCCCCTGTCTTTGGCCAGAGGGAGAACGGCGTGGCGGTTCTTGGCGGGGAGAAGATTGACTACACTGCCATGTACGAGAGCCCAACGCTGATGCAGTTGACTGGACGACGAGAACGTGGTGGTTACGAAGCGGTTGGCACAGAGGAGGTCTAAGAGGTGACTTTCTTGTCCTGAGACGGTAAATGACAAGTAAAGTAATACAAGATGAAACCTCTTCAATGAATGAGACGGCCTCTCACGACACTGTATTTGGTAAATATGAAAGAGGTGTATGCGTGCTTCGGGAAGACAAGGTGTTGGGCAAGACAAGACGGAGAGGAGGATGCATGTGAATACATTGAGCGGGACTGCACTGGGTAGATGATTTGGGAGATGTGATGGGATAGTTGCAACGACACGCCATGTAATATTAATCTCATGACCCCAACGTGGAGCAATGGATGGATGTTGTTTTCTGGTACTTGCTGGATCCGTGCAAGTGCAATTTTGTTTTGACAACTTGTGTGGTGTTGAGATGATGTTATCGAGGATTGTTTTAGTGGTAGGAGTTACGACTCTTTGCCATGACTCGCCGTGACTCAAAGGTGGCCGGCTCCGTTCGACGGAAAGGCATATTCCGGTTACCAAGTCGTCGGGTCTTGTCGAACACTTAGTTAGTTTCTTCATGAAGCACAATAGCCTAGAGAAGATCCCGGGTTGATCAGTTGAATTTGTCATGGTGCTACCCGGGAGCCGAGTTGACAACTGGGCGTGATTCCGGACTTCAATAACGGAGAAGCGCCATTGTTTGACCTGTCACATCAAACTTGGTCTGGAAAACGTTTACCAGGTGACGTCTAACGCCACGAGCGTGAAGTTGGTGGTTGTCTCGGAAATTGGGATGGGATGATTGAACTTGACAAGAGTAGGACGGTCTGTTACTGATAGCGAAGTTGATGGGCAGCGACGCTGGCTAGCGACGTTGAAAGAAGCAATGTGTATCACGGTTTTACGCCACCGACCTTGTGCGAGGCCTAATACAGCCTGGCTCGACTCTCTCGCGTCAAGGTTTAGTTCATGATCTGATCCCGTCTGGGGCGCGTGTCAAGGCGGAATTATCGATGAGTTGACGGCCTTGTTGACGATGAGATGAGGATGGGAGCAACCGTTAAGCTGGGTTGGACCAAGCGTCGGTTGAGGCTACAATGTACATGAACTGGAGAGCCGAGCGCATTTGCCTTGCTTGCGACCCCCTGGTCGAGTCCATCCGGTCGCATCCGGGGACACGAGAGAGATGGACACGCGTGCCAGTTGGTGATTTGACGTACGTAGTATTGTTGGTGTTAGTTGTTGGTCCAGAGCAAGGCAATTACGCGGGCGTAAAGCAACGGGGTTGAGACACCGTTGTGAGCAAGGTCAAAGTACGAATACTCGCACCGGATTTGCGAGCTGGGCAAAGTCTCATGCCAGGGGCTCATGCAAGGGGCAATGCTAAGGGATTCGAGGCAGGGGAAGACAATGCAGCTGGAATGTGACCTCTCATCTTTAACTAGAAGGATTGCAAATGCCGGGTTGCTGGGAGTGGGAGGAGAGTGGGAGAGTGGAAATAGCTACATACTACCGCGTACGTAGATAGTTGGGCATTGATGACGAGATGCAATGTAACCTTTAAAAAAGTCTTCAGCTGGGTGAGAGTGAGAAGTGATATCTGACAGCAACTACTGGGCTGTGATGAGCATCTCCGGTGACGGAGATGTGTGGGATTTGTTGCGGCAGTGCAGCCAGGCAGCAAGTTGGTGAGCGGTAACTGAGCAAAGGGCAAAAGGTAGAGGGCAAAAGGTGAGTGAGATGAGTAAGTGAGCAATCGTGAGTGAGAGAGAGAACGCGAGTCTTGAGCTCTCGGTCCGCTCGGCTCCCTCTTCGTGACATCCCACGAGCATCACTCTCTGTGTCCCCGGCCGACAGCTCCGAAGAAAAGAGCTCACTCACAATTCTCCATAATCATCACAAGGCAGAAAACAATTGCCGATCATTGACTGACTGTACCTTGCATGCCCCTTCCCCGATCGGTTGCCCGACTCGCCTCTAGTCTTCTTTCCCACAGGCGTCCTCCGAGGCGCTTAAGAAAATTCTGATGCAGGTTTGCTTTTTGAACCTCTTGAATCGCCTGATGTCTTCTGGAGTCCACCGCGCGCCGTATGGAGAATCTTCAGCCACCCGCTATGGGCCTGGAGACAAGAGACAACGTCTTTTCTTCCTTTCTTTTTTTTTTATTCTCTGGACGAATGGGGGTTTGTGAACAAGGATGTGCACGACGGCTATTTTGTCCACGGAGAGTTCTTACAGCTGCACACGTCCAAGCTGGTGTCATTTCTGAAGCGACGGTCAAACTTGAGTCTTTATGCAACGGCGTATTATTATGCCCGCTACCCGACTACGAGTAAGAGAAAAAGAAAAACGTGCCCTCTCATGAGTCTTCGCAGCCAGGTCAGGCTCGGTAACGCCATGCAGAGCCGTTGGCTGATGTGCATCCCAAGTTGCCGCTCCAAACAAGGACCGATATTCCCGCCGCCATGCCCGCCCTCACCAGCCATCATCACTGCCTCTATTTGTGGACTTTTTGTTGTTGCAGTCGTAGTCCAGGAACAAGGAACAAGACATGACCTGGAGAAAGCCACCGTCGTCACTGCTTCTCTCCCGTTGGTTGAGTTGCCCGAATACGTTTGAAGAGGCTGCATTTGCGAGATTTGACTCTTCCTGACCGCCCATTAAGACGGCTCATCAGCGATCAACAACCGCAATATCCGTCTTTCACATACAAAACTTCCATGTTGGCTCGTGTGTGTGTCAATCGCCTTGGGCCCTGACAGGGATGCCGTCGCTCCAAAGAGCCCCATGGCCAACCTTGCCGAGTAAGCCAAAAAGCAAACAAAAGACCAAAACCAACAGACACCAAAGACGGCAATGGCTTTGTTCTCCTGCTTTCGGTGCTAATTAGCTCATCAACCCTGAAAAGTGTCCTCAATGGCGTGGTCCAGTGACGTTTGCGGGAAGCGAGCTTCTCTTTTGAGTAACTTGGTACGAAGTAAAGAAGAAGACGCTCTCTCAAAGTCTCCGGAGCCGCATTGGTTGATGAGTGAAGCATCAAGCTGACGCCGGGCGTTTTTCTCGTCCCCGGAACACCCCGGGTTTTTTCTTCTCGTTCTCTTGATCTTGCAGTTGGATTTCCTTTGTATAGCTGCATTCTGCAATCTCTAATGGCCGCCGCCTTGTTGATCAGATCACCCCATTTTCGCATCTTTGGCGTCGAGGGCGCTCAACCCACTCATCTCCATCATAGAGATCGGTGAGGAAGAAGAGGCAGCAAAAAGAAAGGGAGAGCCCACTGCAGGATAACTTGTGTCGTGTGAAAAAGGGAAAAAAGAAAAATTATGCCGGCCGAGTATTGACTTGGCCCTTCCAATGAGAGCCACAGGCCGTCTGTGTTTAAGAAGGATTATCCTCGTAGAATTGCCTCTTTGGGACGGCTCTTGAAGGACACACATGACTTGAATGCTATGTCGTCGGATATTGTCTCCAAGGTCCAAACCACCAGACAACCGAGACCACCCCGTGCTTCTAAGACATCAATACGACGTTGCAGATCATGGGCAAAATCGAACCGGCTCTGGACCTCGATAACACCACAGCACTGCATGGGAATATTGGCCCCGTGATGCCCATCTCACATCAGTGAATCTCGGTTGACCCCTGCGTGACAGAAACTTGGGACGAGTTGATCCCGAGTACCGGTAGTATTCTGCCCAGGGATGGCAGTGACCCAAGATCCAGAGTGCAACTCTCTCCACAGACGCCTCCAGAATGCAACACTGATGAGATATCGCCTGCGGGATAAGCTCTTCCAGGCTGAGAAGTGACATGTCTATTGGGCCGGGTGTTGCAAGTGTATGGAGCACTGTTACAATACATATTCAGCTTCATTACACCGTACATACATAGTTACAGACTTGCCTGGTCAACCGATAACGGCCTCCGTCATCAAGATGCAACGCCGGCGGCAATGGCGGAGAAACTCAGCAACCGCACATCACCACTTCATTCTATCTCTTCTCGTTGCTTTCTTTTCCCTTCATTTTGCTTGCTTCTGCCTCTCGTCATCTGGCCATGTGAGATGTGATGTGCATATCTTCAACACAGGCACATGTCCCCATCCCCAGCCCAGCGTGTGGACCCGGTCGCCGCCGAGCAGCGGATACATGGACCGGGGCTGGACGGACCCGAGAGACGATTGCCTCTGCCGAACCGTCTCTTCGTCTTCAGCAGCCGTCCCCCAAGTTCCCACGCCACGCCACTCCCGTCCGTCGTCGTCTCCGTTGAAGATTTTCTTTCCCAGCTTATTCCCCACGTAGGGCCACACTCTCTCGGACCCTGACAAGGTCTCGACGCGCGCCGATGGAGAAGAAGAGCTCGCAGAGACCACTCATAGCTATCGTAATTGCTTTTTCCCTACCTCGTCCACCAAGGTGAGCCGTCACTTTTCGTTCCTGGATCAGCCATGGAGGCCCCGTAGACGCGAGTTTCAAGTCGAACCATCTTTCCCTCAGCCTTGGAGCCCTGGCCCTGGCCATGGTCAACGGTCTTCTCCCCCTCGGGCCCTTGACCCCGATTTTCAGACCCATTGTCTTTGCTTGTTGGAGGAGGACCCATGGCCGAGGAATCAAAGAGGGCGAGAGAGAGCTCCCTAAAGATTCCTAGCATCGTAATGCCACTGTGGGACTCGGACCGCAGTTGATATTATTACTTTTTCCAACTCACGTTTTTTTCCTTTCTTTTTTGCTCCTTGTTACTTTTTTTCTTTTTCTTTTGCTTGAAGCCATTGAGAGGGGCATTTTGGGGGCCCGGCCAGCTCCATCGTGGTCATGTTGAAGATGTGATAAATACTCTTGGGCGTCCCAAGCCCAATGCCTCAATGCTGAAGCCTCGGTCACGTCCATTCTTTACCTTGAAGAAGTCCATCCAAAACAACGTCGATCAGCCCTTTCTTCGTTCGTTGGACGTCGTCTAATTCGCAATGGCTCCCTTGTACGTCATGGAGCCTCCCCAGGGCCAGGTCCGAACCACGGTCGACCCTCCGAGCAGTGCCCAGGGAGTATTGGCTTCTGGTGTTGCTACCACTACTCTGGCTATCATTGCCATGTGTCTTCGACTATTCACGAGGAAATACGTGGTAAAGGGTGTTCTTGGTATCGACGACTGTAAGTGCCTTGCCGCTTGACAACACGCTAGGCTCTTGCTGACACTCAGTAGACATGTGTATTTGCGCCGTCGCTTTCTCAGTTATCTTCCTGGGACTTCAACTACACAGTATGTTCTCTCCTTGATCGACTGATATACAGATGCTGACTGAAGTAGTGCTCAACCTCGGTGCCGGTCATCACATGTGGGACAACTTGATGAGCGAGTTCAGCCCGCATTTCTGGCAGGTGAGTCTTCTCCATGCCCAATCCCACCGAGAAGCGTTCGGGTTTCTAATATCGAGTAGACATCCATCAGCTCGATTCTCATCTTTGCCATCTCCATTGCCTTCTCTAAGCTTTCCGTCCTCGGCTTCTACCTGCGCATCTCCCCCGACAGGGTGATCCGACGCGCCGTCTACACCCTCATCGGAATCGTCTGCGTCTACACTCTCCTTTACCTTTTCCTCATGATCTTCCGGTGCCGACCTATCGCGTCGAGCTGGGACTTGACTGTCCAGGGCGAATGCATCGACAGCCTGGTTCCCATGCTGACCCTCAGCATTGCCAACATTGTCATCGACGCTCTCATCCTCGTCTTGCCCATCAGGATTGTCATTCCTCTTCAGATTCCTCTGAGACAAAAGATCTCTCTTGCCCTGCTGTTCGCAACCGGTGGATTGTAAGTCGACCTATTTGTTTACACATGGCAAGCTTTGACTAACATCAACCCAGTGTCTGTGTCGCCTCCATCAAGCGAACCCTCATCGTGTCGCCTCTCCTCAAGTCTAACGACTACAGTTGGAAGGTTCCTCAGCAGATGATCTGGAGCTTCATCGAGATTAACGCCGGCGTCATCTGCGCGTCTGTGCCAGCCCTGAAGCCCTTCTGCATGCGCTACATTCCCTTCATTATCTCGTCTCGTCTTCGCAACTCTGGGGACAAGGGCTCCGGCGCCTCGAAGAGACAGTCTCACAGCGCAGAGAAGAAGAGACGGACCCGCAACCCTTACAGCAACTCGTACGAGATGCCCAGCCGCGACGAGGTGTCGGAGAGCACTCTTCAGGACGATGAGGCTCGACTGTGGTCGATGAAGGGCACCGACAAGGTTGAGCTCAAGTCGGTGGACGCGGTGCAAGAGATGGAGACGTTTGACACTGTGGCTGAGAACATCGAGCTCCCTCCCAAGCCTGACCCTTCAGTGGTAGGCTTTACCACCAGACGCGAGAAGACTGTTGGCGGCATTCACATCGTCAGTGAGACGAAAATCACCTATGGCCCTGCTTGAGGGCACGCATAAGAACAGAAAGAAAAGGAAAAAAAACCAAGAAAATAACATCAAACCTTACGGCGCCGCTCACTTCGAGCGCAGCAAAACGACCTCTCGGGGAGCATCGAGTTCCCAACAAGACGTCGACGCCTTCACCGGCATACAAAGCCCAAGTCTCTATTTACCCAACTTGGAGAAAAAAAAGAGGTTCTCGAGAACCTGAATTTTGCGCTGAGGATAACAGTATCAGATGCGATGCCTCTGAAAAGGAAAACCTACACGTGGCCGACTGGTGCTGGGAACATATGAACCCACTAGGATATGGGTGAAGATGTGTAGATAGCGATCCGGACAAGAGACGGGATTTATTTTGTGATGAGATAACGACCAAAAAAATTGAATAAAAGGAAACTCTAGTCATCTTAGTTCGTCGTTTCACCTTTGATCGTGATGGCCATGGCATCGTGTCGGATGATTGTATAGTGACGTACGAGCAGGCACAAACAAGGCTGTTGATCTTTGAGTCGGCCATGGCAGCACAAACAGACCAAGATTCGCCACGGTCTAGAGTAACCGTTGATAAAAGACGTTTCACTAAAAAGTCTAGTTCTCAAGCCTCGCCCTCGGACGCAAGCCTCTCTAATCAGCCACGGTCAAAACCCGCGCCATGACACAACTCTCACCACTTCCCTCTGAAGCACAGATTGGTGGCGTTCAATCGCAATAAAAGCATTTTATCTTACAATTTATGATGTGACATGTAAATATTGCCTTGGTAGTTGCCCGGTCCTCGTCCTTATCATTCCATGGAATGTTGCCTTGGCAATCAAGACAATAAAAGGAGACGAGTGAAACAGCACATTCCAATGTATAATAACCTCATGTTTGTTATTTATTTATTAAGTTCCAGGAGATCTTCATCTCTCTTCTATACTGAACATTTAGAATATTCACAAATATCAGCTCGCCTCTATCTCTCCCTCACGCTTGTCTGATCGCCCCCTTGCCAGGACGAAGATACCAGAGAGGCACTCGCCATCAATCATCATCACAATCACAATCTCCAATATCATGGAACAACCAGGTAAGAAACTACCATGCACTCGCCGTGCTCTGGGTGTAGCTGACTTCAGCAGCCAAGGAAATCGGGGGAGTCATCCGAGCCCTCACGCAAGGCAACATTGAGCAACAAGAGCAGGCCTTATCAAGCTACTTCCTACCGAATGCCTCGTTTCAGCACCCTTGTGGCCGATACCCTTCACTCAAGAGAAGCCCAGCTACCTTTGCCAGCGGTACCGAATCTTTATGGCTAGTCATAGCCATGTATAGATGGTACCGGACACTGAGCCCTCACCTAGACATCAAAGTGGACAGAGTCGGTAGGTCTTCAAGCCCCCTGACATGCTCAAGTACCTGACTAATGGCTTCACCTAGATTTCGACCATCGCAGTGGCCTGCTCTACGTTTCATTGCGGCAGACCTTCTCCATGTGGTTTATCCCTCTGTACAAAGCACCCGTCCGACTTGTCTCCGTCCTGCAGCTCACACAACAGAGCCCCGCGCCCGTGGAGGACTTCCGACACGTTGCTACCGCCAAGAGCAAGGAGAACCCGAAACTGAAGAATCCAGCGAGCAAGCGGCCAAAGTACTACATTGCCAGCCAAGAAGACCTCTACCCAGAGACGGATCGGCTGCAGTTCCTGATCCCAGGTCTCGGACGCTGTCTCTGGCTCATGTGGTGTGTTTGGAGTTTCTGGGTTCTTGCTCTGGGCTCGCTGGTCTTGGCCCCTTGGTACTTGGTCCTCAATCAACGGCCCAAGCGGAGTTGAAAGGAGGAAGACGACTTTGGTTTGTGTTTGGATTTGGAACGGAGCAGCTTGGGAAGCGCTGGAAAATGGTTGATGGTTCACGGAGTTCTATGCCCTGATGGGTTTGCCTGAAGATGAGCGATTTTAATGAATAATGATAAGATGCATCTTCGAAACCTTCCTATTGTGCGCCTGTTTATCGCCTGGGAACACATGTTAGCTGCAGGTTGTCAACATCATAACGAGGTTGGTTTCGGGGAAGACATGTGATGATGCTGGTAACAGACGTGATCATGTTGCGAAGCAGGCATTTTCTGACTTGGTATCAAGGATTTGGGTGTCATTTTCTCAATATATTGCAAAGGGACATTTTGTGAGAAGCTGAGCTTCCCCTTCAGTCTTCTTATCGTCTTGTTGTCGTTGCAGCTGCAGGGGTATAATCCATAGGAAACCTAGACTTGCGAGGCAGAGCTGGATATGACAACTACAATGCCAAATATTATTATCAAACTCGTATAACCGGTCAAATTAAACACGGGCAATCCGTAAATGAATAAAGGAACACACCACTGCTTGGATCGTGGGAGGATGTCAGGGACCGAGACTGGACCCTAGAACCACATTCATGGGGACTGGGGAAGACACGATTGAGCCCCGGATGATCAGTCCATGAGGCCCGTTCCCCAGACTCGATGGATTTGGGACGAGGCGGAGAAAAAAGAGAGAAAATTCTGCATTATCACCGGTTTTTATTTATGGACGCCCGATGGCCCGAGCTGGTGTACGAGTGAAACTTTTCGGGGTTGCCCGATGCTAGCTTCTGTCCGCGTGTAAGTTGTATTTTGCCAGCATTGATGGCCTCTAGTTGTGTACTCAAGAACTAGACGTAGGTATTCACTGATATCACAATAAAACACTACTGTGAGAGAGACATGACTCCCCATCTCTTGAAGAAGATGCATGCCATTCAATACCCCAAACCGTCGAGAGAAACACCTGTCGTGGCCAATGCTTCCCCCTCGATTACGCATTCCTTTCTTGTCCTCAAAACTTCTAGAAGGTTTCCTTCGCCACCGGTCCGGCCCCGGTGCGGAGGCCATCCTGACCTCCAGGGCACCCCCATCTTGCCATCCTCGCCTTTCCCGTCTTCTAGCCGGCAATCATTTGCAAGTGAATTGACTCAACGGATCGAAATCCCTCGCGTCGTCGGGCGACTGACCCATTTCTTGCCATCGTCTGACTCAAAGCTGCTCCGCAGCAACATGGAAGATTATGTAAAATGGACCGACTACTGAGTAACAGAATCCACATAAGCTAATTTCTTGTCTGTTTTGAAAACTTCGCTTCCATCTGGAGAAGGTGCTTTGGAAGGGTCGTGCTTTGCATTTTAGAGTGTCCAAGTACTTGTCTCTTTGTGTGACTTGACTTTGTGGTGGTCGTGGTGGGTGAAGTGTAATGCGGAGAGAGGAAAGTTACGAAGAAATTATAGATGCCAAGTTATGTCATGACAAGCTGACTATGCCCTTAGAAAAATTCGAAGCTCAATGTAAAGTAAGTACCTAGTGCGGAAGCTCGCCACCAGTTCATGCATCTACTTTCTTCCAAGTAAACAACCAACCAGGAACCCTCCTCCTCCTCGGCTCCGTACCACTACCTCGTCTTTCCTTCTAGAATCAGGATAGAACGGTCCACTTCCATGGATCAAACACTGACCCATGTTGGGTGCTGGGCTGAGGCGAGATACTCCATCGAGGATGGAGACTTGCTGTGATGACTGGCCATCATCGACAGACAAACAGACTTTCCACTCCTCAAGAGACTGCGGGGACTCTCCGGGGACTGCGAGTTTAGATTCCGGCCTCGCGTGACTGGGGTACCGGCAGCCATTGGGTTTCCTTCAAAAGAGTTGTCGTCCCCAGCTGAATCCCCTCGTTTGACACCTTCTTTGCACCCCGAGCTACTCTATCATACACCCCCATCAGCCCCCTACGCACCGCCAAGCGGGACACCTCGTTCTTCACCTCGGCCCTCCTCGTCCCAACACGCCCGAACCCTAGAGAGTTCTGGACTTTGCAACCGTCTGTGTGACCATGGGAGACTGAATGAACCAAGCTACAATGATCCCCACCACCAATACCCCCCCTGCGGCAGAGACCGTCGACCAGATCACCAAGGACACCAGCAAGAAGAGCAGCAACGCCATCGCCAACCATGGCCCCGGCACCATGTTCGCCCCCGACGACTCGATGAGCGAGAAGGGCGGCGAGGTGACCGAGTTTGAGAAGCGCAAGATCATGGCTGGAAACGCCAAGTTCCACCGCCTCGGCTGGAAGCGCCTCACCATCGTCCTCATCGTCCAGGCCATTGCCCTTGGTTCCCTGTCCATCCCGGCCGCCTTTGCGACCCTGGGAATGGTTGCCGGTGTCATCTGCTCCGTCGGTATCGGTCTGATCGCCATCTACACCGCCTACATTGTCGGCCAGGTCAAGGTGACCTTCCCGCACGTAGAGCACTACCCTGCCGCAGGAGGGCTCATGTTTGGCCGTTTTGGGTACGAGGCCTTCGGCGTCATGCTGGTGCTGCAGCTTCTGCTCTTGACGGCCTCGCATTGTTTGACGGGGACCATTGCGTTTGAAGTTCTCACCGAAAGCAGCATTTGCGCCATCGTTTGGGGCGTCATTTCTGCTATCGTCCTACTTATCCTTGCTATTCCTCCCAGTTTTGCCGAGATGGCCATCCTGGGCTACGTCGACTTTGTTTCCATCGTCCTCGCCATCGGAATCACGATCATCGCAACCGGCGTTGAGAAGACGAACCACGGCGCTCCCTCCGAGTGGTCAGCGTGGCCCAAAGAAGACCTCAGTTTCGCGACGGCCTTCATCGCTGTCTGCAACATCTTCTTCGCCTACAGCTTCTCAATCTCCCAATTCTCCTTTATGGACGAGATGCACACGCCGACCGATTACATGAAGTCCATTTGGGCATTGGGCAGCATCGAAATCATCATCTACACGGTTACCGGAGCCCTCATTTACTCCTTTGTGGGAGTGGACGTCAAGTCGCCGGCTATTCTGTCTACGTCGAGCACAGTGGCCAAGGTCGCCTTTGGGGTCGCCTTGCCTGTCATTTTCATCAGTGGTTCGATCAACACGACCGTGGCAGCCCGATACATCCACGGTAGGATGTACAAGGACAGCGTGACGAAATACGTCAACACCAAGAAGGGTTGGGTGACGTGGCTGGTCCTGATCACCATCTTCTCCTGGCTCGGGTTCGTGATTGCCGAGGCAATCCCATTCTTCAGTGACTTGATTGCCATTACATCAAGTCTCCTCAACTCGGGTTTCACTCTCTATATTCCTTCGTTGATGTGGTTCTTCCTTCTCAAGGAGGGAAAATGGTACACGAAGAAGAACCTCTTCTGGAGCATAATCAACGGTATTGTGTTCGTCCTTGGGCTCATCCTGTTGGCTGGTGGAACGTATGCTTCCATTCAGAGTATTGTAAGTCGAATCCGTCTTGTAATGTCAAATAACCGTACTAACGAGAGACAGATCAACGAGTACAAGGCGGGCACTGTGAAGAATGCCTTTTCGTGCGCTCCTCTGGTCTGAGCGTGGTGGAAGGGTACAGATCCGTAGAGGTGTAGAGCCGTCGGGACGATGCAGCACCGCAATATAGAGAATCTTAAGACTGGAGGGTTCGCCATTGCTTGTGGCTTTTAGATATCTTAATCTGCTTTTCAAGCTTTATTTCGCGCGAGTAAAACATACGGGTGTTTATTATTCTGACAGTTGCGAGTATGTGTATGTGTCCAGAGAGATATCCGATTGGTACAATTCTATATGAGAGTTCATCTCTACTCGATGGAGACTTCTGAGACGATACAGAGTACTGTAACTTGTGGTTGTTTTTCTTTTATTTAGCTGTTTGACTATCCCTATCACTCAAGCGAACCCCAATGGGCCATCACATTAAATCTATTTACTCTCTCAGATTCTAAACGTCAGCCAATTGCCAAATGGCCAATCAATTCGCCCGAGTGAGGCTATGCAATGCATTAAGCTTGCCGAAAGCGTTGCGGCGCTGCGCACTGCCCTCTTGGGCACATGCGAAAAAGGAGCGAGAAGAGGCGAGCAACGCGCGAACGGAGCGCGACTGAGATTCTGACCTACTCGCTCTTTGTTCGCTTATTGTTCGCCCTTCTACCACCGCGAAACCGTAGCGCCGGGCGATGAGTTCGCCCGTGGGAGCGAACCATGATTCCCTGCTTCAGCCCCGTAGGGATCTGGATGGCCGATCTGCTCCTGCAGTCATCCTTGCCTCAGCCTGTGTCGCGAGCGAAGGATCCCGATCCTTTATGCGCAACTGCTCAGCTCAACATGAATAAACAGATAAATAGATAGATGATGCCCGACATTTGAACTCAAGTCTCATATCCTCATCTCTCGTATTCTCATCTCCCATTGCTCACTTCCAATCAATTCAAAAATCCTCCATCATGACTACTCACACCATCCGCAAGGTCGTTATCCAGGCATATGGCGACGCCTCCAACGTCAGCGTTGTCACGGCCGAGATCCCTCCCCCGGCCAAGAACGAGGTGCAGGTCGATGTCCTCTACGCAGGCTTCTCTGGCGCCGACATCAACATGCGATTGGGCTCATACCCCATGCAAAAGACGGCTCCTCTGACTCCCGGTTACTGCTTCGTCGGCCGCGTCAGTACCAATGGGGACAAGGCTTCCAAGTTCAACAAGGGCGACCTCGTCGGCGCTCTGACCGTCTACGACTCCGAGGCCCAGAAGATCAACATTGCCGAGAAGTACTTGATTGCCATTCCCGAGAGCGTCGACATGCGCGAGGCTCTCGGCCTCGTCCTCGACTGGAATACAGCTTACGGCCTGGTTCACCGCGGCACCAACCTCGTCGGCAAGGGCAAGCGCGTCTTCATCCATTGCATCAGCGGCGCTGTTGGCTATGCCGTCATGACTCTCTGCCTCCTCGAGGGCGCCGATGTTTACGGCACAGCTTCGGAGAGGAACCACGCTGATCTCCGCAAGCTCGGCGTGACCCCATTCACCTACACCAACAAGGACTGGATGGCTGAGATGAAGAAACTCGGCGGCGCGCACGTCATCTACGACCCCATCGGCTTCGAGAGCTGGGACGAGTCGTGGGACACTCTCATCACCGACGAGCCCAGCCGGCTGGTTGGCTTCGGCGGCAACATGAACATCATCCAAGGAGACACTGGCAAGACACGATCGCAGTTCCCCGCCCAGATGAAGCTGTTGGCCAAGAACGGCTGCCTCTTCACGAAGAGAAGCACCAGCTTCTATTACATTGACCGTGATCGTGACACCTTCATGCCTGATCTGCAGGCTCTGATGCAGCTGCTCGTCAGTGGAAAGATTGAGGTGCCAATTAAGAAGGTCTGGGACATGGAGAACATCCGGGAGCCTCACGAGAACTGGGGAAAGATCCCTGGCATGGGCTCTTGCTTGGTCCGCGTGGATCCTAATGCCTAAGTTATCACATCGAGCAAAGGGACGGATTGGTTTCAGCGGGCAGTGTTGGCTAGATTGTAGTTTAGAATCGATTTATATTTATCCTTATGTAACTGTTCAAGTATACAAAACCCGTGTCCATCAACCCTACGGCGCCTTTGCGTGACATTACAATCCAAGTACCGCAAGGGCGCAAGACTGTGGAAACTCAATGCTTGTAGGATAATTTCTGACATGGTTATTGATGATCACCTCACTAGCTATCAACTAAATTGTCTCGAGCACAGTTGTAAACTTGTGCATCAACTTTGTAGTGTCGGCCACTTCTCCCGCCCGGTCAGTGTTGAAGCTGACATCCTTCCATTTATCCAACACTTTCGTGTGTTCCTCGCATTTCTGCGCCGCAAATCCCCAGCCGTCCGAGCCCAGTGGCACGCGAATGTCCCAAGGTCGTCCTGCAGCCATCCCTTCTCGTTTGACAATGTCCACTATGCGCGCGGCGACTCTCGTCACATCTCCCGGCAAACTGTCCAAGGGAGTTTTCGTGAACAGCTCCATTACCCCCCCAAAAAGAGGCAAATAGCCATCAATCGCGGGAGGATCCAGCGTTTCCTCTCCACGAGGTTGTCCGAGAAGCGTGGGAGTGCCGCCGCACTCAATGGCGACGCATCGAATGCCCATTGGGTTGACCTCCTTGTGCAAGCTCTCGACATAGGCACTCAATGCAGCTTTGGTAGCCGCGTAGTGCCCCATGAAGGGAAGGGGCGCCCAAACTGAACTGGAAGAGGTGAAGGTGACGCAGCCGTGGCCTTGGGCGCGGAATAGCGGCAAGATTGCGCTAGTCAGATGCATTGGACCAAACAGGTTGACTTGAAACATCTTCTGGATGAAGGCATCGCTACTGGCTCCGTTAGAAGTGTTCTGATGCAGGAATATACACAGATGTTGTAAGTGTAGAGGATGAACCTACTCTGCCTCCTCGGCGCTGCGGAACCCTGTGCAGCCCGCATTGTTGAACAGCACATCAATCGATCCGAATATATGCCAGGCTTTCTTGATTTTGGCCTCGACTTCAACTTGGGATTCAGTAATGTCCAGCTCGAGAAACACGAGGTTTTCCGACTTGTCGATCTTTGGGCCGAGTCGCTCCTCAACCTTGCGGCCAGAAGCGATCACCTTGTCACCGCGAGCGAGGATTTCACCGACGAGGGCTTCTCCAATGCCCGAGGTTGTTCCCGTGACAAGCCAAGTCAATGCCATTCTGAATGACGATTTTCGATTGAGTGTTGCAAAAGTGCTCGCTGGACTCGATTTTTTGAATCTTCAGAGGAGCTGTTGTTCTGGATGAAGAATGTCTTTGCTTGGAGAAGGCGACCATATTTGTAGTCCAATCTTGTCCGGACATCACGACGACGTCCGAACTGCTCCGCCGTTGGTAGGATATCATCTGACATACTGGTAGCAAGAAAACGAATGGAGGATTCACTTTTGTCAGAGTAAAGACGGATGTGGACGGACTGACGGACGAACGAAGCAGCTTACACTGGGTTTGATCATGTGATGCCCGCGGACGAATTCGGATCTGACGTTTCGCCCGACGATATCTCATCCTTCTGCAAGTCCAGCCAAATAATCCGGGCGGCCTCCGATTCCCACTTGTCGTCTCAGTCATGGATAAGCCATCTTCTCGCGCACAAGCAGCTGCTTCTCCGAGGTCTGAAAAGAAGGTTCGGAAAGGAACTCGCAGCTGCACCGAGTGTAAGTTCAATCCGTCCGTGTTGTCAGACGGAGATGCTCATCTACGAATAGGCCGCCGACGCAAGATCCGCTGCGTCTTTTCCCACGGCTCCCCCGTGTGCTCGCCTTGTGCCGTCCGTGGAAACCGATGTGTCGACCAACGCCAACAGCCGTTCGCCGTCCCACAAGCTGAGCCATCCCATGGCCTCGTGTACCAAAACCTCCATTCTGAATAGAAGGGTCTTGACTAATGTAGTTCAGTTCCAACGTATTGGATGAGACTTCGGATTCCGACCTCCCAGTGAACTCGGAGAGCGGTCTAGTTCCTCTAATCTCCGTTATTGCGGACAGCGAGGTGAGGATTTGCACCATATTTCTTCCCATAATGACAAATAATATTGACTATGTAGTGCTGGTCTGCCGGAACTGAGACTAATGAACCAACTGCGAAGACGTCACAAGCTCTACATGATGAGCGAGAGAGTATGGGGCGTCCCGGCATGTCCCAGTCCTCGCAACGGAAAGCAAACGAAGTATGCCAAGCCCTCCGTTCAGCAATGCCCAATTACGACGTCATCATGTCGCGTCTCTCAGGCGATAGATCCTGGTGGCATAGCTTCCGCTTCAAAACCCATCTCAACGCGAGCGAGCCTGCCGAGGCGCTGGCTTCATTCGCTGCCCGCACCTATACGAGTAGCAATCCTGCGCTTCTTGGAACCTTGGCCACTGCTTACGCTCGTAGTTTGAATAGATATCATCGGATATATACTATCGTCGACAGACTTGTTGTTTCGGACTTTGAATACGCTTCTACTATCGAGGGAATGCATTGCCTCATCTTTCTCGCCAAGTCGCTTACTGAAATCGGCCATCCGCGCCGTTCATGGCTTATATGGCGAAAGGGATTGGCAGTGGCACAACTCATAGTCGGTCGACATCTCTCCATATGTAACGTGGGCATACTAATATTGCCATTAGGGACTTTACCGTGATGATGCCAAACGGGTTCTCGCCAACAACATCTGGTGGATGGTGTATCATGGAGACAAGTTCACGAGCCTACTCTTGGGTGTGCCTCACGGCTTCAATGACAATTACTACGCCTCCAGAGTGGCAAACGACGAATCTCCACTGGATAAGTTTATTCTACAGGGAGTTCTCGTCGTGGGCAAACTTGTAGACAGAAACCTGGTACCTGGTCACCCTTCGGTGGCTCAAACACTCAGTCTGGACGAGCAACTCGACTCAGCGTCAGCCTTGCTTCCCGAAGCATGGTGGAACGTGCCAGACGGCCTTTCCGGTCTGGTACCAAACGATGAGCTCAGGGAAAGAGTATTGCTGCAGTTCTACTTTTTCCACATAAGGGTCTATCTCTACCTCCCATTTATGGCAAAGTCTGCCGCAACGTCGACCTCAGTCATCTGCAGGCTTGCATGCAGAGAAGCTTCTCGGCAACTGCTGAAGCGGTTCTTGCTACTTCGGTCTACTATCCATGGGGCATGTCTCTTTGAGTGCAAGACGACGTCCTTCATTTCTTTTATGGGTGCAATTGTCCTTATTCTTGGACTCGAGAAATGGGGTCAAATGCCGACTGTGTCAAGTTCGGACGATGATATCGATTTGCTCACAAGGGTGAAAGCTATCCTCGGCGGCGATGTCGAGAAAGATGGGTGCAAGGTATCATCGCAATGCTGCCGTGCCCTCGAGATACTCATGGCATCGCACCGCAGTGATGGGCCGAATTCTCAGTGGCATGGAAAGGAAGATAAGATGTTGATTCCATACTTTGGAACCATCATGCACCGCCGCACAACCCAGACCTCAGACCCTTCAGTAGATGAGGGTTGGCAGGGGGATGCTCAGGTACCCTCAGCGACAAGCATCTCGAGTGGTAACCCAGGTGGCGTGGGGGAACCTCTGTCATTTGAGTACACGGGGTCGTCCTTGGGGTTTCCGATGATGGGGCACCTTGGATTCATGGGGGAAAACACTTTTCACGATGATGCTCTGAGGGATACACCGTGGTTTGATCCGTTGGTCATGGATCTCGATCAGGATTGGAACCTGTTTCCGACTTTTGGTGAGAATTAGGCTGTTTCTCGTACAAAGAGATTTCCTCGTTGTCGTATATGTTTGAACTATGGGACGGACACTTGCCAAGAAGTAACTTGGTGACAACTTCAATCTGTGTTGCTGGCTGATAGGGTGACTATTGCACCTGTGGTTTGCCCTCCTGTACGAAAGCGAATGAAGCGTGTATCTCCCTACTAAACCAATTTCACATCCATAAACTCAGACAAATTCCATAAATAACCCTACCTAGAACCCCCTCTTCCAACGCCATAGTTCTCGGCTTCCCGGTACCGAGGCTGCAGCGCCTCTTTGCGGGCGGCTCATGCCACGCGCCAAAGCGCCTCCGCCGCGGGGTTCGGAAAATGCGGGGCGGCCGTTTCTCCCTTCTCCATGCGCTTCCATCGGGTCGGATCCCGCTTCTACTCTCAGCCTCCTTCTCCGTCCAACTCTATAAGGCCACCTACCTTACTCCATACCGTTTAACTTTGCGATAGTATTTCTCCAAGGCGTCTCTCTTCTCTCTGCCAAACTCACATCTCCCGGGACACTCGACATCCTTCGCCACTACACCCACCCGAGACATTCACATGGTCCCATCCCGAATCCCCGACATCGCCGACATCATGTCTGAGTCTGAGTCTCACTCTCGCCCCAACGGCGTCGCAAAGACCGCCCGCCCCCTTCCCGATATATGCTACACTCTGCGCCAAAAGGTGCTCGCCTTCCTCGACGAGAACCTCACAGACCCTACGCTGTCGAACGTCCAAAGCCAGGTTCGCATCGCGAATGGTGTCATTGAGGATGCGCTGCGCCGATACGGGTGAGTGATCCCCCAAGACGCTGATATGGGTGAGTGGTTCCCCAAGAACACACTGCCGTACCATCGACCCTGGAGTAATCTGTTGCGAGACCTGTTGCTGACCCCATTGCTCCGATCCGTCTAGGAACGAACACCTCTCCATCTCATACAACGGCGGCAAAGACTGCCTCGTCCTCCTCATCCTCATCCTCGCCTGCCTCCCCGCCGTCCACCCCTCCTCGACCGCCAATTCCGACTCGTCCGACTCGTCCCAGCCTCCATCCGACCCTCAGCCCCTCAAGGCTCTCTACATCGTCTCCTCCAAGCCCTTCCAGGAAGTCGAAGACTTTGTCGCCGAAACCTCCAAGGAGTACCACCTCGACCTCGACCGCTATGCCACCAAGATGCGACCCGCCCTGGAGGAGTACCTCGCGAAGCGCCCCGAGGTCAAGGCAATCTTCATGGGCACCAGGCGCACTGATCCGCATGCGGAGTCGCTGACACACTTTGACATGACCGACAAAGACTGGCCGCAATTCATGCGCGTGCACCCCGTAATTGACTGGCATTACGTTGAGATCTGGGCTGTAAGTTGCCCCCATTCCATCCCACGCTCGCCTTTCTTCCTCCCCCGTCCGTCTATCTCTCAGGGGGCATGTGGACCCTGTATCGGGTGATGCAGGACAATGCGGTTCTGTCCAGGATCCTCGAAACACCAAAAACAGGGACGCTTGCTGACTCAGAGCACGAATAGTTTATCCGCCATCTCCAGATCCCCTTTTGCGAGCTGTACAACCGGGGCTTCACCTCCTTGGGCGGTGTGACGGATACGCGGCCAAACCCGGCGCTGGCCGTGGACAATAACTCGCAAAAGTTCCGACCTGCGTACGAGCTCCGTGACGATGACGAGGAGCGCCTCGGTCGAGATCGGTAGAGCCGCCCCGAGAGGGCAGGACGAGGACACAATCCCACGTTACCAAAATATTACAATCAAAGGCTAGGGCGGGGTTGAGTGCGCCTAGACGGTGGATGGCATCACACAACCAACAATGATGCTAGGATAAACCAGACCATTTTACTTTCGGGGGCCTCGAGCGGACAAACACGACAAACGGCCCTCCTAGACCCCGTTTCGGACCAGGACTCGACATCTGACAACACTGGCCACTCGGAGCGGGCGGGACCTGTGGTCGCACCCATAGAAGCATGGCATCGTTGCGAGAAAGGCGTTATTTCTGTTCATGAAAAACATAGATATAGTTTTGACTAGACAACTCCACAATACAGGCGTGCGGTTTTTGGGGGGCTTTCCAAGCTGATTCCATCGTCTAAGTTGTCTAATCCTTGGGTGGCTATCGTCCGGTCTCGCAGCTGTAGTTTAGGAGAGCCCCATAAATGGCATGATATATTGCCAAAGGGTACCCCGTATGCTCGTTTCATGACGCCCAGCGCTGTACAAATTCGTCCTTCTTTACACTCTTAGCTCCCTTCTTGGCGTCTGCTCCGTCTAGCTTCTCTCTGACTTTATCGACTTCCTGGCCTAGGACGTGGATTGACCCTTCGATCTCTGGATCCACCAGCCTGACCTCCCCAAAGGGGCTCTCGGCCAGGATGCTGTCCCGCAGCAGCTGAATGGCTAAGCGGACATCATCTAACTTGGACGTTGTAGTGCTCTCGAACGTCTCCTGGCCATTCCTCGCCATGTCGTCCGTCTTCTGAAAGCGCTCGGCGACAACTCGATCTAGTTTGGCGGCCTGCTCACTGCCGGTGGCGTCTTCTGCTGGTGGTAGCATGAGCGCAAGGTTGCGCAAGAGGGCCTCCATTGCGGGTTCGTCTTGGATCCCCGAGGATCGCCTTCGGTTTCCACGGCGAGAGCCGCCAGTGGTGTTGGAGCGCATCCTAATGGGAGATGGCTTGCGAATAGGCGAGGCGGGCGTAGTCTGTTTAACTGGCTTTCGGGGGGGAGAAACGGGTGCCGAGATTTCGCTCTTGGCTGTAGAGATGGCGGAAGACGTGGCATTTTGATGTGAATTGAGTGTTTCCACACGGTCTGTAAGAAGGTCTATCCTGTCGAGCACATAATCCAGACATTCGTTGACCTAATAGGACGATGTTAGTGAGAGCAATCAAGGTATGAAGACTGCAACGAACATATGTGATGGCCTTTGCTGAACGGCGTAAGCTCTGTCCACTCTGAGAGTCGGTTGACTTGAGTGCTGGCTCGAGATGCTCTTGCTCGGCCGACATTTGAGCAACAGGTAGGATTTCGGAGTAGAGAGACTCAAGCTCCTCCTCGAGAGCTTTGACGTCGTCTCCGCTGGCCGACCTGCTCTCTCCTGACCGTTCAGCGGCAATTAGAGCTTCAAGATAAATTCTATCAAGCCTGGTGCGGAGAGTCTCAACAGTCGTCTTGATGAAGCTACTCGGTTTGTTAGCGATGAAATTGCGTAGGTAGACATCGCAGAGAACGTACCGCATGCAAATCTCGCGTAGTTTCTCTATCGTCTGCTGTTCTTCGGGATCTTGCTGGTCAAGTTCCCAGCCGAGCTTCTGGAGACTAGAAAGAAGCTTATCATCGGAGCGAAACATGCCATCAACTGTCTCGTTGAGGATGGTCCTGACATCCTTTATTTGTTGCTCTAGGTCTGCCACTCGGTAGCCAAGGCTCTGTGACATGTCCTCTACCTTGTTTCCGTATTAGCTAACGATCTTATTTTAGCAAGCCACAGTATGTTACCTGAGCAGCGAGTCTCTTCCGTTCAGACTCTGATTTACGCAATCGTGTTGACTCTAGATCACGGCGTTGAGCCTCGTTCTCGCCGCGCTTCTTTACGAGACGTGAGAGCGCATCCTGCTGCTGGCGCAAGGTCTCAGTTTGCTTGGAAATTGTGGCCGTGGATCGATTCAGTTCCTCAATGGCAGCTCTAATGTCGTCCTCTTTGACCGCCTGCACCTCGCCCAAGTCGTACGCGTCTGCCAACTTGTCAACCTGGCCGGACCTGTCGAGAGCCGTATATCTAAACAAGCCATATTAGTAAGAATGGTAAGTTTATGAAACATTGTCTTTGAGACATGCTTCTGCTTACAGTGCCAACTCATCAGCCGTCAAGAGGCTATCGGACGCAAGGTGCATATTGGTCCATTCGACAAAAGCGGTGCCGCGATCCGGATCGGCCAAGGCCCGCTGCACGTCGTCTCTGGCAACATTGACGCCGTACACGCGGGCAGCCTTGACCAGCAGGGCCTCGGCATGGTCGCCTGGGCTGAGATCCATTCTGGCCCTGTGGAATAGCGAGGTGGCGTTTTTCTTGCCAGGAAATAGGCAGTTCTCCCAGGGCTATCAAGGTCGCACGACGCCCCAGCTCGAATTGTTGCGATGCCTTAAGCCAACTTTGCCGGGAATGGGTCCCAAAGAGGTTGGATGCGTGGTGCACAAGCGCGAGAAGAAGGAAAGGAGCGGCCAATTCTGGATAGAGCGGGTAGCTGTCGTTCCGTTCTGGGGGTTAGGTATCAGTTGAATGAAGACTCAATGAAGGTCAACCAGGGATGAGAAGGTAGGTAATCAGACTTTGCGTTCGTACTGCGGCCCCTTTGACCTGAAACAAATCAAGAATCGTTTGGTGGCGTCTCTTCTGTTCGGGTGGACAAACACAACTTCAGTTCTGCTCAAGTAAAGGGAAACAACAAACGTCGTTGGGCCAAGATCCGAGACAGTGTCCTGGGCGGTCAGTAGTTGTGAAGGCCCTATTGGTGCGTTGGGTTAGTGGCACGGTACAGTGCATGCGTGCCGGGAGGTCTGGGTGTTCAGTGCCCAATCCACCCACGCCTTCCTCATTACCACGGCCGCAGCAAGCCCAGGTATCCACTTGCCCCAGCTCCCTCGTTCGTTCCTTCACTGCCTTAGGTACATGCGTGAAGTCCCAGCCCACGACAACCTCACTCGATAAACTTGTCCACTCCCAGCAAGAGACCTCTTCCATTCAACAAGCTTATTCAGGATTTCCTCCTCAAGCATATATCACGGTTCGCTCCGATTCTCTCACCTCGTATCGAATTCCCAGCAGCGGCATCCAATAGATGAATTCAATTGATCCAATCATTCGTCGTCCTTCAAACACCATCGCCGAAATGCCCACCCCCTTCATCTCTCCGTTTGCAACCCGTCCCACGTCCCTCAACGTCGACGTTGTAACCCAGGGGCCCGGCTGATCAGCTTTATTTTCCAGGATCCGTGAGTCTCCATGAAATTTTCGATTCTACTGCCGTTCCATCATACCGACACGCTTCTCCCCGCCCAGGTTTGATCTGGCATCGTTTGCTGTGCTCCAAGCCCCCGGGGAAATATCCACTGTTGTGACTCCGTGTATCAATTATTAGTATCATTTCGACCTATAATTGGGTATCGATGCCATTTCTAGGCCTATGATTGTTTGTCTCTCGGAATTGAAATGTTTCGTCTTTACTGAGTGGATTAAGCAGGGCTGATGTTATCAAGTCACAGGTTTACGAGCTATGTATTACTCACGGGTACGGCCCGATCTATAGCAAACCTCCAATTGCAATACTCTACCAATAGATAGGCTTCTCAACCATGGATAGAGTCCGATTGGAGGGCCTCGATGTGGCAACTTTTGTGATCCCGCTCCCGGAGACCGGTCTCTGGTATCCTACGCACCAAGTACTTCATACAAACGGCGACAGCCAAGTTTGTTTCGATGCAGGTGCCCAGGTGCAACTCGTCCGTTCGATACATCTTTTGATCCGCGATAGTGGGGCTTGTGCCTATCTGGTAGACGTGCAGTCTTCTTTCAAACGTTATGGTGGGATCCAACATTGGCCTCATCCTAGGGGCTAGCTGAGACGAAAGGAAAACACGGCCAGCTGCTGCCAACTGCCATTGGCAGCGCGGCTCATCCGCATCACAACCCGCTCCGCGCATCCAGGCCCAAGAGATTCACCTCTTTGCTCGCAAACATCGCGCCTCTTCGGAAAGCCGCTTTTGCTTGACCACCCCATGACGTGTCAGTCGCTCTTCCTCCGAGTCCTATGACCATTTAAACCTGCCCTCCCCTTGTGAGGATATGTGTAACGCCTTTCTCATCACGACCGGGGGATATACCAATTTGCTACTACCTCGAGGGCCTTCTGTTGTCCTCCATCTCGTTTTACTACTGTGTTGCCTCGACACCCGTTGCACAATGGCCTCCTTCAGCATCAACATCGCAAAAGTCCTCCGCTGTCTAAGCCGTTGTCTCAGGCACTCATATGAGCACTTTCGTCTCGTTTTCTCCAGTCTCGGACAACTGAGGCCATGGCCCCAGATGTTGTTTCAACCAAGCCGAGACACTTCAACCATGACAGCTCCGCCAACAGTCTGGCGAAGACGACTAACTTTCACTGTCAGCAAGACACTGGAGTTCCTATGGATTTGTATCATATTCTTCATCAGCGAGCTCATAATATGGGGCCTTAGTCGAGTCTTCGCTCCCGCTAAACTCGAATTCTTCTCATCCATCTGCGGAATGGTCTTGACCTTTGCATTTATGACGAGCGTATGCCTGTGGTCCCGAACTGTCGACGAAAAGTATTTCAAGTATATCAAACCAAAGGTCAGATGCAGAGACGCTTATGCAAGAATGAATACTGAACATCGAGACAGATCGACTTTCTCAATTCGCATCTGGGTCTTGGTTTTCCCATTCCCCTTGTTATGCTCAACGAAGGAGAGATTCTAAAAAGCCGCGACATCGGTCGTATTATTGGCAACTTCGGTCGGCGTGCCCGCCCATAGATGAGGGACTTCACTAATTGTTACATCAGTCATTACAAACCTGGCCTCATGGACCTTAGTTTTTGCCATTTCGCTCATGGTCATGACCATAGCGACTCTCTACACACCTCGAGCTCCCAACGACTTCTGTCCTCGTCCTCCCATGGCAACACCTTGCATGAAAGTTCGCTGGCCCTCCGACTGGACCCTTCGATATTGTTTATGCTCGAAAAATTCGGTTCGTGAAAAGATCTTACGAGGTGCAACGCTTGGCACCGAATCTGAGCTCTTTGAGGAGCCTGCACGAAGATTATCGATTCGAGAGCTCCAATCCGAGCCCTCAACTGCATCGCCATTATGGAGCAGTTTTGTCTCACACTTCCCTCTCCTCGCTTCCTTTACTTGCATATTCTTGATTGGTGCCCCAGTCGCTGCAGCTACCAAGGAGGAGCGTATTCTCGACGGTTCCGTCCTGTGGTTCATCTGGGTATTGACGACCCGATTTCAGCGGAAATGCAGCAAATCCCAAAATTTCTTCCACCCATTGAAATTAAAGAATGCGCTGGTGACATTGATGAACCCAGTACTCATAACTACGCTTCTCATGACGGCCTACACAAGAGGGAAGGCCTCTGCTTACAAGACCGAGAACTTGTCAGATGTCTTGAATATATTTTCTGGCGGCACACCGTTATACACGCTCTGGACATCCTCTGCGACCTCTCAACCTCTCCCACCTGGCACCTCATCATGGTTCGGGGCCGGGGACGCAGCTCTTTCCATCTTGGAGTGTGGCATCCTGATATGGGGCTTCAAGTTATACGAATGCCAGCGCCAATTGTTTAGCACTGCCGGCTTGCTTACAATACTCGTGTCTACTCTCTGCGCCGCCGGAAGCGTATTTCTCTCGGTGTTCTCTGGCCGGCTCATCGGGCTTAATACGCCCGAGGCTCTGTCATTCGCGGCACGGAGTACAACGCTTGCCCTAGCAAAGCCCGCTATCGAGGCCGTCGGTGGAAACATCGGCGCAAACGCGGCGCTGGTAGTAAGCAATGGTATCCTCGGACAATTGACGTATCCGTTTGCTCTAAGCAAGCTAGGCGTGAGAACAGAGGTCGATAGCGACTCATCCGAGGATTCGGAGGACTCATACCAAGAAGACAGATATGCCTCGAAGGCAGAGACAACCCGGCTGGCTTGCAGGGATAGCCCGGCTACCATCGCGGCAGGTATCGCAGTTGGCATCAATGGAGCAGCGATGGGGGTCTCGTTCCTCTATGAGACGAGAAGTCGGTCAGCTCCATATGCTGCTCTGGCGATGACCGTCTTCGGAATCATGACGGTTATTTTTACGACCATTGAGCCGTTTCAGGGTGTATTAATTGGGCTAGCAAGCCGCTGATGTTTAATAGAGGTATGTGAGATATTGATGTTAGACACAAACTGTGTTGGATGCTCGTGTACGAGGAAATTCATTACGATGGAAACATGTTGGGACTCGTTATGATATCATGATGGAGGAACATACAAGACGCGTCGGACTGTACACCTACGAATTATTAGTTGCTAGAAACTCGATTCTTTCCCATCACTGAGCTTAGAAGAAGACAATGGGTCGAGCAAAGACGAGTTTTGCGCCCTGACGCAGTTGCGATGTTCTGTTTCACTATTCGTTTAACACTGACGAGAGAAAACTCAGTGGTCTCGTCAGTCGTACTTTTCGGGATATCAACGCCCGTGCCAACACCTTCACCCACCGTTCATCTCATCACACGCATTGTCTCTCCTTTACGATATTAAGCCAAGCTAAAAGTGAAGTCAGTGTCAGTTTCAGTGTCAGAGTATGACGCAGCACAGTTTCATCAGACTCGAGAAGGGCTCGAAGTCTGCGTTGGACAAGACTTAACGTACCGTTCAATCAAATGCAGACCACTAGCCGTCTCCACGATACCGCTCACCTGGCCAGGTTGGAGACCAAAGGCAGCATCCTCAAATTCCTTTTGCATATCGCCCTTGCCAAAGTAGCCCAGGTCACCGCGCTTGCGAGCAGATGAACAGTCGGACTCGGTCGAGGCAATGTCGCCGAGGCTGGTGCCTAGCTTAATCTGCTCTTGATGGCGCTGGAGAATTTCTCTGGCCTCTTCTTTGGTGCGGGTGATTTCGGCCTATGATGGCAGTTACAATTAGCCTCGTAGTCTTTTGGGGTCGGTTATTTGGATCGTCCGAGGGAGAATTACCTCTCGCCAGCTGCTGGGTCGTCGACTGTCGCGGTGCTTGATCAAAAGATGGGCGGCGCGAATCTTTCCATCGGTGGAATCAGGGACTTCGCCGGGGCGAGTGCCGACGCTGTGGTAGGTGGCCATGTACACCTTCAGCTTTTCGGTGTCGGTGCCTGAGGGGGGCTCCCAGCGGGAGATTTTCTCGTCGGCGTTGAAGTAGTAGGGGAGGTTCTTAGAGTTGGAGTGTCGAACCTCCCAGCCGGAGGGAAGGCCAGTCTCAGCCTGACAGTGGTGTCAGCAGGGCCATCGGTGGTTATTTGGGAGTAGACGAGTGCATCATTGATAACTAATATGGGGGGATCATGGCTTAGGGGGTGTTGCGCCAGGCGCTCGTTTGATGTTTTCTTGTGGTTGGGGGGCTTACCATTGTTGCTATGGAGGATACGGAGGGGGAAAGTCAACAAAAGGGCAGAAGAGCAATGGAATAATAGCGAAGCTCAGGAAAGGCCGGAAATTGGTGTGTCGGTCTTATGCAAGATCAATAGATTGGCAATCGAGGGATATTTAGGTAGAAGGTCGGACAGAGGATGCGAGTTGGTGGTGTTGCGTAGTGTGGGGGAGGGAAGAAGAGGGAAGCAAGAAATGCAGAAGGAGAAGGGCGAAGCCATTCAATTGTGGAGAGCTTCAGTTGGCAAGAGCCCAGTAAGGAAAAGCGATGACGTGCCAACCGCTGCGCAGCCCCAGCTTCTTCAAGCGCCAGGTGGCGGGCGGGGTTGAATTAACTAGGATGGGAGGGGTTGCGGGTAGAGGAACAGCCGTTGGGCTACGTTCCATTCCGATGCAGCCATTCACACGGGTACAGTAACAAGTTAACGACATGTACTCATTCATTTACTTGAGTCTTATTGCAGCGAAAGAGACAGGCCATTTCCTAGCGACCTATTTCAGGCAATTCGGCGCTTGATTTACTGTGACGGAGGAGGGGTAACGAAGCTGGAAGACCATGGATCTATCCAGAATGTCCCTCCAACTTCCAACCCTCCCTTCTCCCTCCCTCCCAGCGGCTGAGGCTGAGACACAATTCCATCGGTGGCTGCCGACTTTGCAGGTCATGCGGCCTTCAGTTGGTGCATGAGATGCAGGGGTTTGAGATGACTTGCTGCCGGGCACTTCTCCCACACATAGCACTCCATAGATTCAACAAGACCGAGGATATGAATGTCGACCTGACCTAGACATGGCCGCATTTGGTGTGGCAAAGCCTCGTGGACTGTAGCCTCGCCAGAGAGGGAGGATCTCGTGGCACGTCAGTCATCCCTCACCAACAAAGATTCTGTATGGTGAACGGTGCGGACGTTTCCGTGAATCCCTCAAGTCTCGTCAAAACGTCTTCAGCCACAAATGGAAGTCTCCTTCATAGTTGACCGATGTTTTCAATAAATGACATCTACATTCATATCACATCGTTATACTGCCTTTTTCGTGATTGCTTCACCTCACCGTGCAACAGCGTCGCTTCGAAGCAGATATCCTAGGGCGCAGCCTAGATAGGCTTAGTCACCCGTCTGTGAAAAAGTGGCATTGCTCATGCCCTGAATCCTGCTAAACCGCATTGGGTCAGCGAAACAGTCATCAGGCAGAAACGTACCCATAAAATACACCTTCAACTTGTCGCCTGTCTCTTAATTCCAACATCGATCTGATATAAACTCTCCTTCTCCCAATTTTTATTTATTTCCATCTTCTCTCCTACTACTACCTACCTTAGGTACTAAGATACAGACAAATTCAACCAGCTCGAGCTTTCCATACTTGGCACCCATCCCCCTGGCTGCAAGAAAGTTTAAACTTGCACCTCAGGCGTCAACCCAAAACGAGTTAGTGGGGTTCTCACGCGCTTTCCTCAGGTGGCAATCACTTTCAACTTCAGGCTCTCCCACTTCAAACTTCTTTTCCTTTCACCACCCTTTACTTCAACCTCGGCACCATCCACGCGTCTCATCTTGCTTCCAAGCACGACATCTTGGAATTATTTGCATCGCTCTGATCGGCCTCATAACCTTTGGCGATTCATCCGATCCCGCACCAACCTCGGTTTCAGTTTTCGAAATGGCTACTCCCCAATCGACTACCTCCTACGAGGCCCCCGACGAGAAGAAGCTCGAGCAGATCACTTTCCGGTTCTGCTCGGAATGTTCTAACATGCTCTACCCCAAGGAAGACGAGGACGCACACAAGCTTCAGTTCACCTGCCGAACCTGCCAGTACACCGAGGATGCTCAGTCCACCTGTGTCTTCCGCAATGTCCTGAACACATCTGCTGGTGAGACGGCCGGTGTCACTCAGGACGTCGGTTCTGATCCAACGGTTAGTGGCCTTGCACCCGTCCTTTGCCTTGGCTGTGGCTGTGCCATTGCTTGCGACACCTGCCGTGAGCCCTGCGACAAGATGGTGGTTACCATCCGCAAGGAGGATACCAAGGACAACACCAACCAGGAGAGCATGGGCATGTACCAGTTTGTTTTGCCGTTTGAAGACCCCTTCGCCGAATACGACGAGGAGCTCATGACCGATAATCCTAACGATGACTCCGACTGCGGCTCGGAAGTCTTTGTCGACGACGGCGCTATGATTATCGACCTTTCATGATCATAGTATTAACTCTTACGACCATTTTGATGACGATAGGATTCTCACGACATCATCTTCATTCCACTTTTTTATTACTGGCACATGCTCATGCTCCTCCCACCGGTCTTAGCAGCTGCAGTTCCCATTTCCTTTGTTCTTGTCACTGGATCACCAACCTCAGTTGAAGCCTCGAGTGGGCACTCGTATCCTTTGGATTTCGTCTCCTCCCGCTTCACAAGGCTTGGCTGACAGAATCTATTTTTTGTTGTGTTACAGCTCCCGCGATCCAACAAGACGTGCCCCAACTGCAAGCACGAAGAAGCCGTATTTTTCCAGTCACAACAGCGCAGCGCCGAAACAGGCATGGTACGTTGCTCACTTCTATCATTTCATTACACCAGTGTCTAACTCTCTCCAGAAACTGTTCTATGTCTGCTGCGAATGTGGTCACATCTTTTCTTAAGGAAGGCTTGTATCGATACACTCATACACCGGTGCATATACCAAGCGATTTCTTGCATGGCGATGGCGATGGAGGAATATTCGGTTTTACTTCTTTATTCTTCTTTTTGTACATGGTGTTGGCGTTCGGAAAATGAGAGGGTCTAGAGGGTACTCAGATGACCACGGGTTGGAGTTCTAGGAATATCAACACTCATCCCTCGTATGAGGCTCACACGACTACAATGGCTTTTTCGCAATTGGCTGTCTGTGACAGAATTGAATCATTACTCAACTTAGTTTCGCATTCTCACTCGTGACATTTGATCGTAGATTTGGAATTGGCTGAAAGGTGTGTTTGTATTCTCGCATCTGAACGCTTCGCAAATGCTTGATTATCGTAGTTGTTGTACAGTATCCCACTCGTACATAGATGACTCTTCGCACCTTGAATTTTATACAAAGATGGTGTCCACTCCCCCATCCCCCAACTGTCCCATTCGTTTATGCCTGCATAGGAGCCATGGACAGAATCTTGCTCCACTTCTTGCGCTTTAGCTCAGCACCCACGGCACCATTGATACGGGAGCCGACGGGGTCTCCAGACTTGTTGAGGAGGACGCAGGCATTGTCGTCGAATCGAACCACCGATCCGTCGCGACGCTGAGTAGGGTACCGAGTGCGGACGACAACGGCGTGGCGGATGTCACCGCGCTTGACCTTGTTGGCGGCGGAGATGCCAGCCATGCCGGAGGAGGAAGCACCACGCTGCTCTTGGACGACGCAGACGATTCGGTCGCCTACGGAATGTTAGTCTACGTCGGAAGTCACTTTTTCTGAGATTCGGTTCGCTGGTGAAGGGGGGACTGGGTTGGGAGATCGGTTCGGTGCGTCAATGTAGGTTGCTTGGGTGTGGTATCGTACCGATTCGGGCGTGTCGCTTCTGGCCGACGACAAGAACGCACTCAACAAGGGCAGCGCCCGAGTTGTCGATGCAGTTTAGCATCGTCTATAAGTGTTAGCAGAGGACCTCTGGGGGTGAATTGGCCCAACACACCTTTAATTGGATCATACTGACGGTGTTTCCTCGCCGGGTGAGGTCTGAATAGCTTCTTCTCGCCGCATGCCGACTTTGGCACACAGCCAGGTCCGTGAGCGGTTGAACATTTTTGGAGCATCACGTGATGGTCTCGTTTGATTGCCAGACATCGCATGGGCGTGATTGGCTTGACCAGCAAGCATCCGCAGGCACCGCCACATGGCCCGTCCCAGCCCGGCCCAAGCACTATTCAAGCCCCTGCAGTGCGTGAGGCCGTCAGCCGTGAGCCACCTCGTCGCCGGGCCAGCCAAATCAAAATGGGGCTGGAATGAGACAAACTAGCCCGGGCAGTGAATGCACCCCCTAGGCCAACTCCCAGCACAAGATGTCATTCCACCTCTTACATCGCTTCCCTCCTTCGAACTCGTGAGGCCGAGTCTATGCCTTGTGTGAACGAATTCCTTTATTCCTTTGTTCCCCTCTCTTCTTGGCCCGCCAGGAACAGTCTTCATTCTCCTCTCACCTGAGTCGTCCCCGGAACCAAGACCTTGACCCGCCTCAAATCTCAAGACGATGACGTTGCGGGACTTGAGCTGAACCAACCTTCGTCTCGCCTCTCCTTTGAACTCGTCCGCGCATTGTCTGGATTGTTGCGCTTTGGGCTATCTAGCCGAGAACTTTCTTTAACGGAACGTTCAACCCTTGGCTGTCCGCTCGTTTCGCTGTCTTTGCTGAGTTCGGCTGCAAGGAAACGTACGCTCATTTAACTGCTCGCTTCGACCACGTACTTGTGTTTTGGGTCATTTTGCTTGGCTGCAATACGAAATCGGAGTTATGGCTCCTCCAAAGAGCGCTGCTGCAAAAAAGCACCGTCTGACTTTTGCGCAATTGTCTGCGTATGACGATATTCTCACTGATGCTCTCGTCGACCATGTGAGTGCCTCTCGAAAGGGGGAGTAAGGCAATGGCTTCATGGCGCATAATTAACCCCCTCAAGGTTTTCTACTGGACGACTGTTCCCAAGAACCGCAATTCTTACCACCCATCTCGGGGTATTCGAGAGGAGGAAATCGCAAAGATTCTCCGAGACGTGGCAATCGGCAATGATTTGGCTTCTGCGGAAAAGAAGTTGCTGGCGGTTGACGGCATCCGGAGGTTTCTCAGCGGCCTGAAGACGGAGAAGGAGAAAGAAGATTTTCGCCGGCACCTCCGACGCTACCTGCAGATTTACCTGCCCGACTGTCCATGGGAAGTCAACTCGACCAACCGTTACACCATTGTTTCTCACGAAGCCGCCGTCACCGCGAGGCGGTCAATTCGGCGCAACGAGTCAATCAAGTACCTCTCGGGCATCTCGGTCACCATCAACGCCGAGGAGGAAAAGGAAATATCCAATCACAAGAAGGACTTTAGCATCGTCGTCAGTTCTCGCAGCAAATGTACGAGCTTGTTCATGGGTCCTGCGCGGTTTGCCAACCACGACTGCGACGCCAATGCCAAGCTCATGACGAGGAGCGGTGGGGGGATTGAAATCATCGCCACACGCCCGATCGAAGCCGGAGACGAAATTACGGTCACCTATGGCGAAAGCTATTTTGGCGAGGATAATTGCGAATGTTTGTGCAAAACCTGCGAAGATGGATTGCGGAACGGGTGGGAGCCTGAGGAGGGCGCAGTGGCGGTGAAGAAGAGCATTGAGCAGCTCAAGGTGGAAGAGGGTTACTCGCTGCGACGGCGACGGAGAGACCACAGCCTTGCTGGCTCATCAAGGACTCCTTCGGTGACGCCAGATATTCGACCGCGGGTTTCCAAGGCGCTTTCCAAGGGTTCCCGATTCAGTCATGCTCGAGATTCGTCTACTGGTACGTCTCCTCCGCGAGACGAGTCGCCTCGTGGCCGCAAGCGACCGCTCGACGCTCTGGCCACACCACCCAAAACACCGGCCAAGAAGCTGAAAGTCGCCCCGCCTCTAATCTCGGAACGGTCTTCGTCTCGCGGTAGTTCAGTCAGCGGAAGCGAGTCCTTCAGCAGCGGAGACATGGCGGAGACGGATGTGACTTCACCTGAGAAGGAGACTCCTCCGCCGGCCATGCAGACACCCGAGAAGAAGTCGATTGCTTCGCTGAAGGATGAGGAAAGCAACCGGAGCAGGAATGCACTTCTAGCACAAGTAGTGCCAGTTTCCCCTCAAAGCTCCCAGGGTACGACACCAAGCCCCGTCAAAGCTAATGATTTTGGTTCTGGGAACATCAGTGCTTCTAGTAGCCTGTCGAGCATGTCCATCGCAGCTATTCTCAATGCTCCGACGCCTTCAGAGGTTGATCCCGAGGAGGTGTCTGAGCAGGAACGGGGTTCAGAAATAGGATCGGAATCGAGGTCAGAAGAGGCGCCAAAATCAGCTCTTAGGAAACCAGACTCTTCTACGATCATCGCCATCAGTATCGAGCCAATCGAAGTGAGTCAAGCAGCAGTGGAGGAACAGCCCCCGAAGAAGCAAAGACACAAGCGGCGTGTCTTCATCAAGCAAGGCACACCTCCCGCGCGAATGCGAAAGGTTGGCGACTACATTCTCACTCCGTTGCTCCTTGCCGAGCCTGAAATGGCATGGATCCAATGCACAAACTGCAACACGTACTTTGTGCAGAAGGATGCATACTTCACCAAAGCAAATTGCCCTCGATGCGAACGACACTCGAAGCTCTACGGGTTCGTGTGGCCCAAGACGGAGAGGGCTGGCCCTCACGACAAGGAAGAACGGGTGTTGGACCATCGAACTGTCCATCGATTCCTCAACACTGAAGAGGAGCGAAGGGTGCGCGGCAGAAAGAGCTTCGGTGCTCAGAACGCGGGCACTGAAGAGCCTGAAGAACAGCGGGGGAGACAGCTACAGCGGGCGGGTGAGGCAGCAGAGAAGGAGTCCTCGCAAGTACGGCGGAGTGGTCGTTTGAGGAGAGTTAGCAGCAGGCTCGAGCGATGACATACATGAATCACCTACTTGGACCTATTTTGGAGGCGTGTTTGGCATTTTATATCATTTAGGAGTATGACGAAGGATTGATTTTCACGTGTTTGGACTCATGGACGCGGACACATATCGGATGCTTTCACAAGCTACCTGCTGCTTTTAACCTGTTCTTGTTGATAGAGATATTTTGGAGTGCAGAAGAACGAGATGTTCTCGATAATTGACTTGCAGATAATTGCCCAACTCCCGATCTCTCTCTGGATACCCTAAACATGCGGGTGACAGGTTTCCAAATAGTTCAAAGTGCTTGCACTCGTTTTGGGCCAAGTACATGTAGAGAGGCGGAGTCCAGACCACGAGGGAGATGGCAAGGTTTCATAGACTCCTGTCAGCTGACGTTATGCGTCGCAAAGGTTCGCAACCGGTTGGGCCACCCGTGGACCATGGCGACGGCCTTGGAATCTGATGGATGATGAGGCTGGAGAAAGAGCTGTTAGTGGACGACGGCGGCCATCACGAGGTGTCGCGCTGGAAGGGAGGACCCGGCGACAGAGCGTGGCACAGCCCACATCAACCTTGGCGGGGGAGTTGGAGGTTGATAATGCGCGGGAGTGGGAATGGAAATGGTTTGCGGAGGGGGAGTTTGGGGAGGATGACGGCAAGTCGGGAGTGAGGATTGTCGTGACGGTTGGTGCTTATCAGGTGTGAGATGAGGAGATGGAGGGTGTAAGCAAGACATAGTTAGCTGGGGGCTTTGTGGTTAAAGGGCGCCGATTCCCCAGGAAGTTGTTTTGCTTTTGGGAGCTGTGTACGATTATTCTCCCGTTTCTGCTCCATACGAATTGTCGTGATGCATCCCGTTTACAACATTTACATGGGCCTCGAGGCCAAGGTGACGGTGTGGAAGGAGAACGTCCACAACGCAGTGGACAAGTCGTACACGGCGCGAAGCAAAGTGCGAGAGCAGGTAAGCAAGCGTTCCATTTCTCAAGTTAGCCATTCTCCGACCCTGGCTGTATTTTGCTTTTGACTGCAGCGTAAACGTGGTGATGCTGCATATGGCTGACGCGGTGGTTTAAAAAAAAACACAGATAAGCAGCAACAGGGAACGCACAGCCAACGCACAGCGGGAAGCCGAAGAAGGACGTCGTCGACGGGAACAGGAGGCGTCGAACAACATGTTGCACTTTTACGGAACGAGGCCGGCGCCTGGGCAGTGTTTTGAGAGCTCATAGTTTGGTGATGGCGATGAGTTGGACCTCGATAATGATGGGCACGCGAGTCATGGCGAGCAGAGGAACATACAGGCACGCGACACTGGCGATGGGTGCGAATACGATTAGCGATAGAACAGGATGCAGACAGCCAACAGCACAGCACTTGAATATTCACCACTTCAACGACATTGACAGTGCAGACTTGGGACAACCTCACGCTCTCGCTCATCTTGAATAACGAAAAAGGAGGGATCCCCTGTGTTCCAAACAGTGCGAGGCCTGTCGCGTGCCTGGCAACTTTTGAGATTAGCGCTGAGCCTAATGGCACAGACTGGGGATCGCCTCATCAATCTCTGAAGTCCCAAGGTTCCATAGCACGTCAACTTTCCTCCCCAGATACTCATGCAGGTAGCTTCAATTCAACATGTCATATTGCATGGGCAGCCAACGAGCTGAGAAGCAATTGCTGTCTCATCTGGCATCGACACGTGCAAATGATTCACCCCCCAACTGCAGTGGCTTTACTGACGCGTACCTCACCCTCGTCATCGCCATCCACCACAACTCCCTCCCTTTCCCACAATCAATGTCCCGTCCCCTGGCCCTTTCAGACCCCAGATCGTTAGTCCCCCTCTCCTCGCCAATCACCATCTCCTTGTCTCATCCCCAGAGGGTTCCCTTCAGGGCCTCTGCGTCTCTGCACTGTGACAACCCAAAAGCTTGTCCTTTATCCAGCCAATCTTGTTCGTCCCCTTGTGCAAAAGCAGGCTTGTTCTTCTCCATTTTGGACCTTCGGTCTAGATTACCGATTGTCCATTGGGCGGCGGGGGAGGTCCCTTTTTGGCGAATTTTATGTCCAAAGCCGAGACGCATCCCTTTTTTCGTATTGTGTCGTTTTCTTAGCCTTTGTCGTGCTTCCAGTTGCTGCCTTTGCACTGCCTCGATGGCCTGAAGAGTTGTTACATTAGAGCCTGTTTCTCCTGTATTTCTTCACTTGTGTCTGCTTTCGTGTTGCGTAGACTTTTCATCGCCTGTTTGCAATATTGCAGCATAACGGGCGCGCAATATTCGTACTCGAAGTTTCGACTTCTACGAACCCCCACGTCCAAAGTCCCCAAGTCTCTCCTCCTTAACCACACGAGTGCTGTCTCCTGTATCTGGTTTGACTGGGCACTTTTCTCGCCTTCTTTTCCTCTCATCGACAGCCAAGTCAGTCAGCCAGTCGCTCCCAATGGCCAACGACACCCTCCCTGACGTCCCCGATGGAGGATGGAAGGCCTCTCGCGGCTGGCGAATGCCCGAATGGGTTGAGCCCATTGTACGTCTCAGTCCTCTCCCACTGTTCTTTTGGTCAATATCCTCCTAACTACCCAGCTAATTGTCACAATCCTCTTCTCTTCCATGTGGCTCTCCCGCCGCAAAAACTACTCCATCTGGAAGCGCTCCTCATCCCGCTACCAGCCCATCAACGACGCCTCGTCTCGCTACAACACTCCTCTCCTCGACGAGTCCGACCCAGACTCGCCGCGTCGATCCCACGAGTTCGAAATCGATCCCTACCGAGGACCGCATCCGCCCAAGGTTCGCTCGCTGTGCGGCCTCATGCGCATCGAGACGCCCAACTCGAGTCGCTTCACGAGCAATGTCCACTCGCGCATCCTCCAAAAATTCCCTTTTCTCATCGAGATGTGGTATTGGGGCATCAGCTTTGGCTTCTACCGGCTGACCACGACGCTCGCTCAGTGGTATTACGGTGGGCGCCGCAGCATGTGGGATTCTGCCCAGGTTCACGGGTTGTACCTCTTGGATCTCGAGGCCACCTTCTGGGGCGGCAACTACGAGGGCCCTGCGCGCTGGCTGGAGTGGCGCATTGAGCGCTGGTTCTTGATGGGTATGGAGGTCAACGACTATCGCGGCTGGTGGTTGACGATTCTCAACCGTGGATATGCCCTTATTCACATCCCTGGCACCGTGGGCTTCATCGCATACTACTACGCCACGGCCCCGACGCACTCACGCTTCTGCACTGTCCGACGCACCATGACGCTGACCAACTTCGTGGCCTTTGCCATCTTCATCACCATGCCCACCATGCCCCCACGCCTTCTACCCTCCAAATATGGCTTTGTCGACACGGTCAACCTCGAGGAGGCGGAATCGGTGTGGATGGACGGCGACTTTGTCAACAAGCTGGCCGCCATGCCCAGCATGCACTTTGGCTACGCATTCTGCATCGGAGCCGTCTTCGTCGCTGACAGCGGCGTCCTCAACGGACTGTGGTCGTGGATGTGCCGCCGTCTCGCGGGACGCTCAGGCAACCGCAACTCGCTGGACGACGACGACAACGACGAAAAGATCCTTGCCGAGCGCAGCACGTTTGTGCGATACGCAATGTTTGCGTTTGGCGTGTGGTACCCGTGCTGGATCCTGTTGACGATCGTTGCGACGGCGAACCACTACTTCTTGGACGCGGCGGCGGCGACGGTTGTAGTCATGGTTGCGTACTTGTGCAATCGCTGCTTGAAGGTGTTTATTCCGCTCGAGGACTGGCAGCTGTGGCTGTTGAGGGTGGAGAAGCCAATTCCGACGACGGGGAGGAAGAAGAATTTGGCAGTTGAGTGATGTGAGGGATGAAATAGAATTTTTTTATTAGGAGTACATACGTGCGGACATGGCGGATGAAACTCATGCGGGTTGGCTTGAGCACCAAACAGCTTGGTTGTTGTCAGCATCTCGGACGCGAGTAATACGAATATTAGAGGCGACAAGAGATCAACGGTACATATCAACAGTAATTAGAAATTGAGTTTCTTCATGCATATCTCTAAACATTCCAGCCTCGAAGATCAAATTCACTGTCGACAAATCCAGGAACAAACAACGGCAGATCGCCACGAATTCTGCCGCCATGCGTGATGCCAAGAACAGCTTATGCGCGTGACTCAAGCTGTGCGTGCAATCTCCAATTCCAGCCCCCTGCAGGCCAATGAAGCAGTCGTTACGTCTGATAAGATAAGAGCTCGGCAGTACCTGCGTCACTCTGCGTCACACGGTCACACGGGACACCGGAGCACCGGTTGCCGCCTTGCCCGCCCGGTGTCGGTGCTCTCCTCAGCGCTGTCGCAGGGCAACGCAACGCAGCCGTTCCTCGGCAGGAAAGTGCGCCTTGCCCAGATACGTACCTGCCTAAGCTAAGCTCCCAGCCCGCCAAGAGGCCTATACGTCAGGGTCACAGCTGAGCACCTCATTACCTCGTCTTAGCTGTATCACCATCTCCCTCTTTCTTTCCTTTCCTTCCATCCACATCCTCTCATCTTCAACCCAACCTACCGCCCCAATGACCATCTCCAAGGGCCTTCTGGTCGCTGCGACCGCCCTCTCGGGCGTCTCGGCTCTCCAGATCCCCCAAGTCCCTCTTGACAAGCTCCCTTCGATGCCCTGGTCGTCGAGCTCCGACTCTAGCTCCGACGGCCTTCCCGTCATCGACACCAAGGCTCTTCAGAAACTCATCACGGCCGACAACCTCGAGACTCGTGCCAAGAAGTTTTATGAAATCGCCAAGCTCGGCGAGGCGGAGTACAACCATCCTACCCGCGTCATTGGCAGCAAGGGTACGTTGTGCCAGTTCAATTCAACGGATGAAGATGCGCAGCGGCCGTTGGACGCGTTCGCATCTCAATGCGCAACATGAAGCTGACATTCAATAATTAGGTCATATTGGAACTCTTGAATACATCACATCTGAGCTCGCCAAGCTTGGTGACTACTACAGCGTCTCGGATCAGCTATTCCCGGCCGTCTCGGGCAACGTCTACGAATCTCGACTTGTTATCGGCTCTTCTGTCCCCAAGGATGCCGCTCCCATGGGACTAACCCCTCCCACCCCCAACAAGCAGCCAGTCTTTGGCGATATCATCCTCGTTGACAATGAAGGTTGCGAAGAGTCCGATTTCCCCGAAACTGTGAGCGGTAATATTGCGCTTATCCTTCGAGGAACCTGCCCCTTCGGTACCAAGTCTGCCAATGCTGGTAAGGCCGGTGCTGTCGCCGCAGTCGTCTACAACTATGATGATGAGGAGGTCCATGGAACTCTGGGCACTCCCTCCCCCAACCACGTTGCTACTTTCGGTCTGGGGGGAAAGGATGGCAAGCCTCTCGCGAAGCGCCTCAAGAGCGGCGAGAGTGTTGATGGAATTGCTTACATCGATGCCGAGGTCAAGACCATTTCTACCAAGAATATTATTGCTCAAACTCGGGGTGGCGATTCCGACAACTGCGTGATGCTCGGTGGCCACAGTGACAGCGTCACCGAAGGCCCTGGTATCAACGATGACGGATCTGGAAGTATCTCAGTCCTTGAGGTTGCTACCCAGTTGACCAAGTTCAAGGTCAACAACTGTGTGCGATTTGCATGGTGGGCTGGTAAGTGAAACTCGATCACCCCGGTTATCACTCAGGGACTAATTCGATACAGCTGAGGAGGAAGGTCTTTTGGGCAGTGATCACTACGTCGAGGTGCTCCCCGAGGATGAGAACCAGAAGATCCGTCTCTTCATGGACTACGATATGATGGCTAGCCCCAACTTTGCCTACCAGATCTACAATGCCACCAACGACGAGAGCCCGGCGGGTTCCGAAGAGCTCCGAGACCTGTACGTCGACTGGTACGAGGAGCAGGGTCTGAACTACACATTCATCCCGTTTGATGGCCGTAGTGACTATGATGGCTTCATCCGCGGTGGCATTCCCGCTGGAGGTATCGCTACTGGCGCCGAGGGTGTCAAGACCAAGGATGAAGCGAAGCAGTTTGGCGGCAAGGCTGGCGAGTGGTACGATCCTTGCTACCACCAGCTCTGCGATGACCTTAGCAATGTCAACTACACGGCCTGGGTCGTCAACACCAAGGTAAGCACAGATGCTTCCGTTTCCGCCTTGAGAAAACATACTGACATAGTGCAAGCTGATTGCCCATTCTGTGGCCACCTATGCTCTCTCCTTTGAAGGCTTCCCCAAGCGTACCAAGGAGGAGGTTTCTGTGAAGTCTTACGACAAGGAAGTCAAGTATCACGGTAGCAAGCTTATCTTGTAAGCATCGGAAGGGGTCAACATCTTGGATCTGTATTATTGGTGTGGCTTGGGTGTCTGGTTCAGGACAGGTCTATTGATAAATATGTCGGATAATTAGAATGAATATGAATGCAAGATAAATTACACGAGCTTTGTCCAAATTTCGTACCCGAATATGAAGAAAGGGTAGGTTTGCCATGCCAATGTCATGATATCAAATTTAGCCGTTACACCTTGGGGAAAAAACAAAAGAAGCAACAAGGAAACACGCCGTCTATACACCGTTGCCTGATAAGAGAAGATGCTATAATGATATTTTCCCAAAATCCTAACCTCGTGCGGGCTGCCTTGAGCAGTGAACCGCGAAAATCAACCTCAAAGACCAAAAAACTCCAACCAATGTTGTCTGTCATGCCTCCCTCCATCTTCTCTGTGATGGAGAATAACTAAGTCTATTGAGGCTATCGTGCTGCAGGACCCGCAATCTGTGTGTTCACGGCGGGCGGCATGTCCTTTGGTTCCCAGCTCGAACCAGGCGGGCTTGGCGTCATGGAGGTGGAGCGGATGCTGCTTGATCGGCGGTCGTCGAGGCCAAGGGGTAGGTGATAGTCGGAGCCGGCGACGGAGACGGAGATGGGGGAGCCGGGGGCAAGGTAGGAGACGGGATAGTAGTCGCGGTCGTCGCGCAGCTCAGCAACGCTGATGGGCAGGCAGATGATGGAGAGCACGCCGGGGTGGGCGAGGGTGTAGCCGGAGAAGGAGGCGGCAGCGGCGGTGGTGGGCCAGCCGCAGCCGGGCGACGATCGGGGGATGCGACCCACATCGGCCGGCTTGGCGGGAGGGAGGCAGGCGGCAGTGGTGGAGGGGGGGATGCTTGGCAGGATGGGAGAGGATGAGAGCGGCGGAGGGCCGGCCGACGATGTAGACGAGTTGGAGGATGCGGGAGGGGAGCGGTACGTCGAGGCCGGGGGTGATGACGGGGGGATGCGGCGTTGCATGCGGGCCGAGAGAGAGAGGTTGAAGGTGAGGAGGCGGGTGATGCGGTGGACGAGTTCGTCGCGGGAGTTCTTGGCATCCGTCTCGGCGGGACTTGTAAGTGTTAGCTTGGCATGCAACTACTTCTCACGTCAGTGAACCCACCAGTTAATTATCGTCATCATCATGGCAATGGACAGGTTATGCCACTTCAAGCGCGCGCACAGCGCCCGCAGCCGCTTTTCGTACTTGCGACCGGCGGCGGCGGGGGACGAGCGCGCGGCCTCGGCCTCGATGCTGCAGGCCAGGGCGTACAGCTTGGAGAAGGCGAGGACGGTGTCGGTGAGGGTGGCGACGAGCTCGTCGACGTCGATCCACGAGGCGCGGTCGGGGAAGGGCACCTGGCGGGACTGGAGGAGGGCGAGGGCCTTTGTGAGGGCGTTGATGGAGGAGCGGCACTCCTTGACCTCGCGCAGGGCGAGATTGAGGACGGCCGTGTCGTGCTTGGGCGACGAGTTCAGGTCCCAGAGGATGTCGATGACAATGCCGCTGACGGCGAGGAGGCCGGCGATGGCGGCTGTTGCAGGCAGGCCGTCCATTGCTGGTGGTGAAGCCGGGCGGGCGGTAGAGTAGGTATTCGTATAGTGGGTGGGTAGTGGTGATATTATGTCGTTGTAGGACTGCCTCCGCTCTTTCTCTCTCTCTTAATTCCTGCACACTTTCTCGTCCAATCTTTTTCTCTTCCTTTCCCCGGTTTCTCCTTCTCGTTGCAAAGAAAAGAAAGTAAAAATGATCAAGTAGGTGAAACAGACAAGACGATATGCCGATGTCGTGAAATGGCCGACAGCATCCTCACTTTGCGCTTTGGGGGGGAAGCTGAAGAAAGAGACAATGGAAAGGCTTGGCGTCCGGGGACAAGCGCTGGATATTATAAAAATACCAGACCGGGACAAGAAAAGAACAGACCGAAAAAAGAATTCAAGCCCCGGGAAGCGGCATGCCAGACCAGCCCTGAGGGCGCGGCGGGCGGCGAAACGGACTTTGGACGCTGGACGGGGGGGTGTGTACTGAGACGTGAAGTGGGAAAAGGACTAACAAACGACGTAATACAGGGAAAGAGAGAGAGAGAAAAAAACAATATGGAGGAAACGGCAGAGCGGCAAAGGCAGAGACAGTTGGGCGCTAGGTCTTTACGAAAGAGCGGATGGCGTGTGCGTAGGAGGCAAAAGGAATCGGAAAAATGAGATAATAATTGGGAAAGCAACGATCAGGAACGAAGAGGCACCGGAGTACGAATAGGACGGATACTGGAGAGAGGAGAGGAGAGGAGAGGAGAGGGGAGGAGGAGGGGAGAGAAGCCGTACTTCCGAGACAGAGCGCACAAGCCTTGTGAAGGGGGGTGGGAGGTGGTGGTGGTTGATGGAGCTGAAGGCCAAGGGGAGGGGAGCACTGGGTTTGAAACCAAGGTACAATCAGTACAAGTGACAGTTGAGAAGAGAGAGAGAATGACCAGCTAAACGGGCAATGGAAAAGACGGGACAGACTGGGGGTTGGTGTAGGTATTCGGAGAGACGCGCGCGCTCTGCGGGGAGTGCGGGAACCGAAGAAGCTGTGGGCTGGTCTGGGCTGAACTGAACTGGGTGGAAAACGGCGAGAGCGTGCCGAATGAATGGAAGGAAAAAGTGGGCAAGTGACTTTTTTCTGTTCTCTGTTGTTATTTTAGGGGACTCGAGATCGACAGAAAGGAAGATGAAGATGAAGAATGTGAATCGTTTTTTTGGGGGGAGAGAGGATCGAGGCTGTTGTTACAGATGTGGCCCCGCGGGGGAACACGACACGCAAGACATACGACAACTAGGAGTCTCTGGAAAATGAAAAAGTAGGCTTGCGTAGGAAAGAGAAGAGAGTGAGTGTTGCACAATATTACCTGCAATAGAACAGTCCAAGCTGCTCTGATGATAGTCCACTAACACCCTCGACCTCTGTCACTCCCAATACCCCAACTACAGGGCAGTTCCAGTGAGAAAAGAGTATGCTATGCCACTTCACCAACGGCCCGTGGACAAGAGGATGGGAGAAATTGCCCAAAAGACCAAAAACAGAATAGCAACAGCTCCGACTGAACCAATTGTCATGTTTGCATTGTGGATAGACGAGCGTGCCGACTTGCCGGGGTCGATTGGGGCGCCATCGGATACCGGCACAGGAGCAGCAGACGTGCTCGCGCTGAGATGATGCTATTCCTCTGCCCTTCTCCCCACTGCTGCCTCGGGCTTACTCTTGGGGACATAGATAGCTCTATTGCCCGTACGGTTGCGTGCTGCCGTGCCGTGCCGTGCTGCCGAGTTCATCATTCCAGCATCATGAGGCTTCCGTTTCGGCATTTGGGCGAGCGTCTTCTGACAGCTCCAATCTGTAACGTAAGAAACAACTAATCGGCCCCGGCTAGAGTTTGACTGCGACAAGTGTGGATATAATGCCCATTGCTCGCTTGCATGTCCGGCGCCGTTGCGTCGCTCCTCTGCGTGAGCGCCAAGACGATGCGAGACCACGTTCCTGATGGGATGGATGTGCCATTTCTCTTGGCATTGAGGCTGACTTGGCACTCAAACTGGCAGAGTTCAGAGTGCGCCCATAGGCGTGGGAAGGCGATGGTCGTTGTCGAGAACTCGCAGATGCGGCGTGTCAATTCCCATGCTTGGCCTCTATCTCTATCGATTCCCTTAAACCCCTAATTCGTCATTGGTTCCTCTCGTCGCTTGTTCAAGGGGGCGTGCGGCCATCATGCCTCTCTGCAAAATGCGTCTCCAGCACGGCTAACACGGGATCCTTAGTGTTGGGGACCCCGTGGATCCGTGTGGCCACCCCCTGGTCACCGGGTGAGGACCTTGGGCGCCAAGGGAACCCACTTTCCGGAGGTTTCACTTCTCTTGCTGCTTGCTTGCTGCTGCCATGGCTGGGTTGTGTTTGTATGGGTGATGGTGGCCGTGTTTGAGAGACGCAGGGGAGACGACGGAGACGACGAAACGGGATATGCGTGTATGCGAATCGTCAACAGGGCGAAATCTATCCAGACACTTTCACTATATGAACAACATACTATATACCATGCTATTCCATGACATGACTCTCTCTCTCTCTCTCTCTCTTTCCTTCGGCATCTGATATCCGTCTCCTCTCCGCCTTCATATCAACTACGTATGTACGTCCCGTGATATGCGAATAATAGCACGAAATTGGCCGACATGGAAACACTTCGTTTGACCGCTGCCAAAGACGTTCAATTCGAGTAACACAGCATGGGGCGTCGACGCATAGATCCACTTGCTGTCCCCGCCTCTTCGTCATCTTTGTTCCCTGTCCGACTCTCTTCCGGCCGATAGCCGCATACACCTTCGGACACGTCTTTGACGGCCGATATTCACCTTCACAAAGCACAATAGTCTCTATCTTTCTTGGATTCTTATGTTATAACATCATTAGAATTTACACAAAGGAAAAATACAGCATAAGGGAAGGTAGGTTAGGTAGGTCACAGCTGGAAGTATTCTCCCCCCCTCCGGCTCATCTCCTCCAAGATAAAGCTCTCCCGTTCCCCCGCCAGCCAGGCAAACTCATCGTCCATGACCTTTTCAATCGCATCCATCACCGCCTCGCGAGACCCCCAGCGCCCCAGATCCTCCAGCGAGTCGAGGATGTGGTACACGAGATCGACCACCCCCGGCTCCAGCTGCATTGCCGACTCAGGCCACTCGCGCCGTCTGATGCGCGCCTGCCACCGGTCGCGCGCCGGGCAGCGGCCGCAGATGTAGACGTACTCTGCTGATGGTGTTGTTTCTGTTGGTGAGGATGGTGCTGATGATGGTAGTGTTGGTGACGCTATTGGTGAGTCTGGTTGGGGCCGACGAGGACGGAAGAATTGCGACTGGACCAGGTCGTGCGCCTTCATGTCGTCGCCGAACCGGTAGAAGCGCGTCACCTTGTCGCATCGACGACAACTCAGCGGGAGCCGACAGACCGGGCATGTGCGGGCGAGGTTCTGAGCTTTCTGCGCCTTGAGCGCTTGTCTGATGCAAGACCTGCAGAACATGTGGCCGCACGGTGAGATTCTGTACTCCTTGCCTTTGCCTTTGCCCGAGTCGACCTCGTCTAAGCCGGGGACGTTCAAGTCATCGAAGCAGATGGGGCATGATGCCTTGATTGGGGTGTCGACCTCTCCGGCAAGGTGCCGGCGTATAGTCGGGAAATAGCATTCTGGGGCCGGAGACTTTGCCCCCTCTGGCTCTTCTTGTTGGGCTTGCTCCGGGCAGTTGAATGCCTCTTCGGCCTGGTCGGCCCAGGAGAAGTTGGGTGCATAAATGTCCAAAGGTCCTTCCATGATTCAACTTCACGACAGGTGGATGGGTTCTCAGGATCTGCGTAGTCACACCTTGTATAAGCCAGTTTCAAGCTCAGTCGCGACAGAGCAAGGCGTGAATGTTCGTTCGAGTTCCACGACAGGCTCTTATCAGTCAGTGAATTACTCCTAATTGAAGCCAATTCAGAATCGAATGCATGAACGATAGGTGTATAGGAGGTCCCTGAAATTGAAACGGATGCGGTATGTGACTACGGCGTAGAGCCGTGATATATACCTTATTTGTGACAAAAGGTGTTCTCTTGTTAGTGGCAATTCATTAAACATGGTGTCTCGTCCATGTTCTAGAGCAGGCGCAAGATGCGCAGTATTGTTCACCAAGACTCGGAAGAGCAGCATCACATCATGTTCGCCATGAGTTCTTGACTGGATTCCACGCAGCTTGTTCGCGCACATCACAATTGACCACTCGACTCACGAATCTGAAGCAAACTGTCAAGCTCACTCCAGATACTCAAACGAAGGCTCTCTTCCAAAGATCCAACGCCCATGTATTATACAAACAACCAACCAAGGGAGGAAAACCCTGCTTGCCAGCTTACCGCTTGGGTGAAAAACCTCGGCTACATGCACAGTGGAATAATGTAGCCACGTAATAAACGAACAAGACAAAATACCGGCCAACGTAGGGATTGGCGCTCAAAGATCGCGAGATCCACTGCTGTGGCGGGCGCGCTTGCGGTGGCTGCTCGATGCGGGATGCATCTTCTCGGTGCGTTCTCGCTTGAGCTTGTCGTCGAGAACACGAGCTGAACACAATTAGTACCACCACCACCCAAAACAATACAGGGACAGGGAACATACTGAGAACGTCGTAACCGAATTGAGGGTGCTCCAAGCACAGCGCCTTGAATTCGTCCTCGGCCTCGGAGCGCAGGGTGTGCGACCGCGTCGCCCAGAAGCTCGCGATGGGGGCTCGGATGGTTGTGTCGTCGGTGCTGGTGTAGGCGTATACGTAGCGGGCGTAGGCAATCTCACCCTTGGCCGTCGAGTTGACGCAGTGGATCTTGGAGCTGGCGAGGGTTCTGAGGCCGGCGACGCCAAACTTCTCGCCCAAGGTGTAGACACGCGCGTGCTTGAGGAGCTGGTCGCCCGTGTCGTCGACGGAGGGGACTGTGGGGTCGTTCTCGAGGGTTCGCTGGCCGGGGAGCTTCTTGGGGAAGTATTCGCCGGTGTATAGGAACTCGAGGAAGCAGCCGACGGCGTCGACGTCGAATTCGGAGAGGGTGATCTGGCGCGGCTGTGCGACGGGTGTCAGTCGAGATGTAAGCATTATAGGTCATCATGGACCTGAGAGAGGCGACCAACACTACCATCATCTACAAACGCGCCGCAGAGTTCACGAAAATAAGGACTCTGGGTCAACAGAGCTTGATGTGCGGTAAGAACACTTGGGCCTTCTTCGCTCGATCCGACAACGAGGGTAACGACGGGGCTCATGAGATAACTGGCAAAGGTGACGCGGGGTTCGGGCTCCTGTTCGGCCTCAACCAGGGCCTTCTCGGTGCCATCAGCATCGTCGTCTGCGTCAGCGCCCTGGGTGGGCTCCGCGGATTCGGTCATCTCGACATCAGCGCCGGGGGCTGTCTCGCCGGCCATGTTGTCGTAGGATTGTTCTTCGGAGGGCATGATAGAGGCACCTTGACAGGAGAAGGTGCCGCGTAAGTAGAAACGACCGTTTAGAGTATCTGGATGAGATAGCGACAGAAGTGTGCGGGAAGCGAGTGGGCAAAATTCGAATTAATGCCTGGAAGTATTAGTTGAAGATGGATGAGCTGAAGATGTTGAAGCTATCCTGAGGTGGTGTGCGCCGCATGCAGGAGGAGCGGACTAAAGTGGAGAGCTTGAGCTGAGTTGCGCGCCCAGTCACACCAGTACCTGCCCGGACCTACATACCTAGGTAGTTACGCAGCTACGATGATGAGGTGCCTTAGGTATGTTTTGGGCCAACAGCAATGAGCCCGGCTACAAGTGAATTCTCTTCTGAGATGGCCAATCGACATGTATGCTTGGGAGCTGGTCATTTGTGTTTTGTCGAATATGTTTTTAACGGTTTGCGAATTGAATCGGCTATGTGATACTCGTGAGAGTCGAGTGGCGTGGACATGGTGCAGTTCCTAATAAGAGCTGATAGCAAGTATGTGTCGAGATGACGACAGCAACATGTTGAATATAGGTAGCTAAATAACCAGACGAGAGCCAGCCCTGGACTACGGATCCAGACATTAATAATAAATACTTATTAAGAAATCTGGCATGATTAATACCCTCATGTTATTAGAATGTCCCTCCGTCCACCTTTAACTCAGTTACCCTACAGCTAGCCAAGTTTTAATGGGTCTCTCGATACCTTCTAGGTTAACGAACTAGTTCTGCCCCGCCCCCACCAAACGTCTGTCCATTTTCTTTGATCGAGTCACCGACCTCAATTGAACCTGGACCGGAGCCGCCGATTACTCACCGACGTACTCACTGGCCGCTTTTTTCGACCTCCGTACCTCGTCTTGGTCTGTTTTCTATTGCTATTCCTTTCAACACCACTGGACTAGACAACACTCGCACAACCTCTCAAGATGAACGGCTCATCCCAAGTAATCCTCGTTTCCTTCACTGCCTGACTTACATCAACTGACCTGCTTTCCCTCAGCTCGATATACGGCCTTCCATCGCCGAAGCTCGCGATGCCATCAACCAGACCTGGTCTGACTCGAACCGCCCGACGCTTCTCCCCGTTTGCGCCTCGACTCCTGCCGACCTCTTGACACCCTCTGCCATCTACCTGAAGCTCTCGTCTGGGTAATTACCCTCGTACACTTCGCCCTTGGACTGACACTCTGACTCTTCACCTAGTGCCACTGCCGAATACTCATTTTTGCTCGAGAGCGCAACAGGGGCTACAGAGACGGTAGGAAGATACAGCTTCGTTGGCGCAAGTGAGAATACCATGGATAGATATTGCCTGGCTGTCAAATCCTGACAATACTTCTAGGCCCTAGAAAAGTCGTAAGCACTGGACCTGGATATGAATACCCCGGCGACCCTCTTCGCACCCTCGAGGCAGAACTCTCCCAGCACAAGGTCCTCGACATCCCTTCACTACGACTTCCCAAGCTCTCGGGTGGCGCTGTCGGCTATGTGTCATACGACTGCATCAAGTATTTCGAACCGAAGACCGAACGCGCTCTCAAGGACAACCTTCAGATCCCTGAGGCCCTATTCATGCTCTTCGATACCGTCATCGCCCTCGACCACTTCCGCTCAACTCTGACAATCATCACTCATGTGCCTATCCCACAAAATCCTTCCGATGACATCCAGCAAGCCTATGACGAAGCTTGTGCATCCCTCAGAGCGACCCTGGATATCATTCATCAACCCGACACTCCACTCCCCAAGCAGACAATCGCCTCCACCTCAAGCGCCGACCTCGAGTACTCCTCAAATGTTGGCCGTCGGGGATACGAAACCTTTGTCACCAAGCTCAAGGAGTACATTGTCAAGGGTGATATCATCCAGGCCGTGCCTTCGCAGCGCTTTTCTAGAAGCACTAACCTTCATCCATTCAACATCTACAGAACACTTCGAACTCTGAACCCTTCACCATATGTCTTCTTCCTCTCATGTTCTGACTTTTACATTGTCGGCGCTTCACCCGAGTGTCTTATGAAGACGGATGGTTACGCCGCTCTCCCGTCAGACCCCCGATTTGGCTATTCTGCTGCCGAGGCTCGTTCGCGCCCTCGAATAATTAACCACGCCATTGCCGGTACGATTCACCGCGGAAAGAATGCTACTGAGGATGATGAACTGGCCGCGGAGCTTTTGGCATCCAAGAAGGACCGGGCCGAGCACGTCATGCTGGTCGACCTTGCCCGAAACGACGTGAACCGTGTGTGCCACCCCAATACTGTCAAGGTCGATCGCTTGATGAAGATTGATCGTTTCTCCCACGTTCAGCACATCACTTCTGAGGTCTCGGGAGTGTTGCGCCCCGAGTGTACTCGCTGGGATGCTCTGCGATCCATTTTCCCCGCCGGAACTGTCTCAGGCGCACCAAAGATCCGAGCCATGGAGCTTATTTATGACCTGGAGCAAGAGAAGCGCGGCATCTACGCCGGTGCTGCCGGTTGGTTTGGATATGATATTGTGAGGGTGGACGAATCCGACAAGGTTAGCTCCGAAGACCGCATCTATGTCGACGAGGGTCCCATGGACACCTGTATCGCGATCCGAACCATGCTAGTCAAGGACGGCGTCGCATATATGCAGGCTGGCGGAGGTATCGTGTATGACAGTGATCCGACGGACGAGTGGATGGAGACAATGAACAAGCTATCGGCCAACCTTCGATGTGTCGAGCTCTCGGAAAAGTACTTTGGAAACGGTGTGAGCACCAAGACAGTGGAGGAGATTATTGCGGAAGAGAGAAGAAAGGGAGAAGAGGAGGTCAAGGCCGCAGCTCAGCAGTAAGCTGACAGCGAGAAACCGGCTTGCTGACTGGGAACATTAACTCGGCATTTGCGAAAAGGAGGATTGGTTTGGACTTGAGCCTAAGCTGGCTAGAAAATCTGGTCTCAGAGGTAGTGATGAGCCGTTGAGTTTGGGAATGATCAAGGACAAATACCCAGCAGAGACGTGAACAAAAGTTGCGTATTCATCCATTCACTTGGGCCTCTCGACTCTAATAGTCCGCTACCTGTTACAATGTGGGATCCTCCGTCTCTATGTCTGCCTACCCATTTTCGCCAACACAACCGAGTCCCCTCTTGCCTAGAGCTATCTCCAAGATGACTACCAACACGTCGGACTGGGAGATCTTCAAGCCGTCCCTACAGAACCACCGCGAGAGCGAAATTAGCATCCATTGTGCTAACTGCGGAGGGTCAGTCCGACAAGGCGCAGCCGCGTTCATTTTGTATTGCGGGCACATCTACCATCCCAGCTGTCACGAGGGTATTTCAGAGGTCACCGGCGGCCAGCTCTTTGTTTGTCTTGCTTGCGGTACCAGGTGCTATCATGCCGGCTGCGAGGACGACGCTGGTGTGTTTTCTCTTCCCTGGAATCGACGCGAGATCAACACTGTTCCTCCTACTCTCGGGGAGGGCGGGCGCCTGAGTGAATCCTGCCACAAACACACCGTCTACAAGGCACTGCGTATCTTGGCAACTGCTGGAGGGCAGCAAGTGCATCTTCTCAACCGACGTAACCGGGCCGTGTATGCCACGAATGGGATGCTTACTATCTGGATCTCCATTTGGGGGGTGTGCTACTCGGACAGAGGCGACGAGCTTGCTTCGTCTGAAGATAGCCGGGTAATCTATGTGTTCAGAGATAAGAAGAGGGAAGCGGAGAGTCTCATGGCTCAGTTGGTAGGCGCGTGGCTGCACCACAATGAAGCTTTTGGAGGTTCTACCATGGTCACTCGACTTGTCACGGCGAGGGGTGATACCGCTCCGCCTGGTGGTTGCCGTGCTTGTGGGCAGATTAACTGTCCCAACGCTGCATAGTTGTATATAGCTTGATATTTGAAAACTGCGATTTGCTTCTTTATGTTGAGTGGGATCCAGAGTGTGAAGTTGCTAATTTTGATGAATATCGTTGTCGAGCACCCAATCATGCTTATCTTTCTTCACAGCATATAGATGTCTGTTGTTGGCGAATACAATGAGCAGCGAGTGGATTTGATCATGTGTATTCGCGGAATACATTTGTGTTGTGAAGTGTCCTCCGTTTTTAGGTCGAGATGAGGCTTGGCTGCCGAGTCTTTGCATATTCTCTTTGTCCCAAGTTCATAGTTCGTCAATTGGTGACGTATAAGTCTGTGCTCGGTTATAACAACTGCCCTTTACCAGCAATTCTGTTTCTAAGGAACCATGCTTTGTTCTGGAAAATGGTACTCTGAACAAGAAGGGACTGCCGACACTAATCTATTGTAGAATAGAACACTGTCAATACGACATGGGGTCTGTTCTGGGATGCAATAGAACAAGTGTTCAAGAGAACCCGAATGCATGAATAAGTATATAATAAGGCGCCACTTTGACAAAACTTCTAAGCATTCCATTGACTCTCGATCTGAGCACTTCGCCCGACTCACAGTACCCCGGACGACACCTACTTTGACCAACACCTCAACACTGAAGCCTGGGGCAACATTAACATATGCACACACTCACCAACCCCCTTAGTCTTTACCAATATGTCTGACACTACCCCGTGGGCCCCATTGGAAGGGGCGGAAAGCCTCGAACTAGCGGTTGCACGGGCACGTCAATGGGCCGCTAGCCTTGAAAATGCTGTCCAGGCGGAGGTTGCGGAGGTCGACTCTGCTGCCAACAACGTCAACTCAGCCTCGACTCAGGATGTCACTGGCCCTTCCATTAAGGAGACCTATTGGCCTCTCGTCAAGCAAGAGCTCGACGAGGGTGGAGAGCAGGCCTGGGAACGCTTGGAGTTGGATTGTCCGATCTGCTTTCGCGAGCTGAACATTGGAAAGCCAAAGCCTGAACTCCCACCCGATGTTGACTGTGATGACATTGAGTCGTACCCCCATGATGTCAAGATCGCTGTCTGCGGACATATCTTCTGCGACAAGTGTATGTTTAATCACTGCCTCACAAGCCGAGTGGTTTCTTGCCCTACTTGTCGAGAGCCTTGGAGACATATCAATTGCAAACACAACAACCAAGGCCGACGCTTCCCTAGATCTAAGGACGACTTTGTTCCCAAGGTCGTCCACGAGGGAGGGAGCCTTTCGCCGCAATGCGCTGAGTGCACTTTCACAATGCTCGCGGATACTGTAGTGACCATGGGGAGGGTATTTATCAACCAGGAGGGACTCCTCGACAACCACGAGTGGTTCGGCGTCTCCTACAATACTGGGAGATCCGTGATACGGTTGGCGGATACCCCATCTCTTGGATTCAGCAATCGAGGCATGAGCATGGGAAGAAGGCTGAACATGCCCCAAGATTATAAGAATGCTCTTGAAGCACTGATGAGCAGCTTCAGAAACAGCATGAAAAACGGCTGGGCAAATTTCTTCAACCGAGACATGCACTTTGAATTCTTCGCTTTTGAGATTGACGATGTACCCCGTCCCCTGTTCGTCAGTCCCCAGCACTACATTGGATGGCATGAAGCCAGCGACTTCATCACGGGCGCCGACACTGGTGCTTGGTGGAGTATTTGAGAATGCCTTTCACGCTGGGTGGATTTCCCTTTGGGTGGCTTGCGATTCAGATGATGCGCCTACAAGTCCAGAGTTGGATATGATTCAGCCATGACGAGGATGTAGAGGATTAACCAAGAGACGCGTTAATACCCCTTATTTTTTTTGTAAACAGTTCTGTGCTACTCATTTCGCACATGTGATGTACCTAAATAAGACTTCATCTGTCTAATGCCTTCACGCGGCATCAAAGTCGACGATTAAGCCAGGAAGCAGTTCAACTGACTTGGGACTTTGCTCAGTGCCTAGGAGAGCCAGCCGAATCTCTGACTTGGTGTCCTGCTTCTCGAGAGCGGAGAGTAGGACCCGGTGATTACCATTTGTCGAGCCGGAATAGACATCAAACTTCCATTCCCCTTCCGTGCTCTCCGCGCCAGGACTTGTCTTGTGAATGGCTTCGTAGACTTGCTTCCATTTCGGCACGTCCTTCCCAGACACCAACACTGTGACCTTGGAGACTCCGTGTGCCTTTGATGGATGACTCGTATGTCCAAGAAGCCCGTTTTCATCCCGATACGGCACCCGCAAGTGTCGCGGCGTTCGATCCAAGCACCAAAAAGGCGCATTGCCAGGCCAAGCCGGGTTGCCCTCGCTGTCCTGCGCGCCGGCGACGGCCCATTTCAACACGACGCCATCGGGTCTCGTCCGGCCACCGGCGACAGGATCCTGGTAGACGATGTTTGCGCCGCTCTGCTGGACGCGCTGCTGCACCTGCGCAAAGTCGGACTCATCGGGCAGGGTGTAGGCCCAGTCGATGATGCGCCCCTCTTCAAGACTGCCCCATCGGTGGCTGCGGCGCTGGTCGGGAGTGAGACCCTTGTTGAAGGCGATCAGCTCGATGTATGAGCCGTCGGGGAGGATGATGAGCTTGTTGATGGTTTGGCCGCCGGCGTGCTCGCCGCCGTGGATGATGGTGAAGGAGTCCTTGAGACGCTCCGGGAGCTCGAAGAGAGTGTCGTAGGGGACTAGGATGACAATGTGGTCTATGATTGGACGCGGGTTTGATTGGGATGCCATTTTGTCTGTGTGTCTCTATGTTTGCGTGTATTCCTTTGCAGGTTATGTCTTGATTCACTCTGAGCTGTAAGTGAGGGGTTCTATGTGGGGAGAGATGCATCTTGTGTAAGCGGATCGCGTCATGATATTGCGTGCTCCGTATTACGCAGCAGTTCACTCGAACTTCTTACCATGGGGAGGTCTAAGACTTTCAAGATGCTTACCTAACCTGCCCAAATATCCATAGAGTCTTTACTGGGGCATGTTTATCTCCATATAGTCGCAGTTGGCATTTTGATTACTCTACCTCGGTACAGGTATGTGATTATGGTCTATGTACCTTAGCGATCAAGCCTCAGGTCTTTTTGCGTAAATCGAGTAACTAGAAGACAATTAGCGACAAAGCCTCTGCCATAGGAAGAAAAGTACTTACATTGGCCAGTATGCGTGGATATTTCTATCCCCCATGGCCTTCCTCACGTCCACCAGAAACAGCCTGACTTCCTCGGGCGACCACCCATGCGCCCTTGTCAGCGGCGCCATGGTGATGGCTTCCAGACCGCCCGAAAAGTTCGCATAACACCACGTACCCAGCTCCTTTAATCTTTTGTCTTTCGGCCAGGCGTTCGTAGGCCATTGAAACCTCTCTATGACAACATCCACGAATCCAATCTCGGCCATGATGTCTGCGAGAGATGGGATGTCCTGATAGGCGCGCCCGAACTTGGCTGATGCTTCCTGGAGGAGTTGCAGGCAGCGAAGCATGACATTATCCGGAGCAATGGTCCCATCGTCAGACTTTACAGTGAGATCGGCTTCTTGAAGCTCAACATATCCGCCCGGCTCAAGGTTGCTATTATTGTTAGAGGCAGGCCAGATACGACAACGGGGGACATGTACTTGAAACATTTGGTGAGGAATTCGGCCCAGTCGGCGATGCACGAGGTCATGAAGCGGCTGTGGATGTAGTCAAAGGGCTTAGAATAAGTCCATTCATCCTCTATATCGTCGATTTCAAAGGTCAAATTTGGAGGAACACTGGTTGTATAGTCAGTAGTTTGCAGTGTGAGGAAGCGAGCTCTTGTCGATTTACAAGCTTGGCTGAATCGGAGAGAGGTCAACGCCGACGACCTCAACACACATGTTAGGCATACGGGCTCTTCAGTGTTTGAACAGGGTTGCTCACCTCAGCCTCTGGATGCTCGTCTGCGAAATCTATGGCCCAGATTCCGGTGCCCGTACCGACATCAAGGACACGCTTCACCTTGGCCTTGGGGTCGCTTGGGGGGGCCGATCCGAGTTTGTCGTGGAATGTGAGGACGAACAAATTATGCTGCAGGTCTGTTTTACCAAATCGCATGGGATTAGAACGCAATCCCAACCATATGTAAAGCGAAATACTCTACCCAGTCTTTCATTCTCTGCTTCGTCGTTGGGTAAGACGTATTCTGGGGCATGTTAGTATATGGCGGCCAGACAAAGGTCCTATACAAGACACCCACTTCCGTCTTTGTATGCATGATATGTCCTCCCATTCTCGCGGCGATAGTTGAGAATAGAGCTGGCGACGCTTGCAGTAGACGAGGACCCCTTTGGACGAGAGCGGGCGTCAAGATTGAATCCACATGGGCATGGAGGTAGATGCTTACATCGCCAAACGTTGAGTCAGTACCGCCGACATCCTAACGCAAATTAATTCTTGTCCATGTAATGTTTTCACTCAGAGAATTAGCACCAACCTCCTCGTCGGACGCAGTAGCAGCTGGCTCAGGGGTTGTCTCGGCCATCTTGGTGGTTGACGGAATGATTTGCTCCCTCCAACTCTACTTGCCCCAGTGCCCAACGCTTTTGCTGGGGAACTTCTCTGCACTATATACTGTTACATGTGAGATTACGTATCATGTCGTTTTACCTGATACCTAACTACATTCCGAAATAGGCAACTGGTTCACGCCGAGAACATCGGTTGGTGAAGCGAGTGATTGACCTGCAGCAGCGAGACCAACATACGTGACCAATGTCCGCCCATACAGTAACTGAACTGCCCCTGCGTTTCCTATGTGACGTGACATTTCCATGCAGCTTTCTGAGGGGAACAGTCGATAAACAAGGCCTACGAGCCGAAAAGAGGAACATAGCCGATTGCATAGCAACCAACAAAACCAAGTTCGGTTCTACGCCGAAGTAGCAGATAACTACAAGGATATTGTGGCGACATGTTTCTTTGAGATCCTACACATGCCGGGAGACCCAAAAGATGTGCACGCTCTTTGAAAGCTGCTTTGAGAACCTCGATGTGTTTATGTGAGTGCATGACTACCTATTCGAGCGCTTTTGGACCCTCTGCATCTTTAGTGTTGCTAATTCTTTGGGCTGGCCAGAATCAATGCGGATTGTACACACATCAAATCAACCTGCGTTTCTTTTATTTACCTATAAATAACATAAAGTCTCTCGGTAGTGGCAGTCAATTATGCATATGGCCAGTCTCTTAGCTATCCGATCCGTGAAACCTATGCATTGAAGTGAATGCATTGATATTTACTCTTGCCTAGTAAATACATGTCTCTACTGCATGAAGGGGTTGAAATTGTCCTGCCTCTTCTTCGCTACCTACGTCCAATAACATGCCCCTTTCTCAGCTACAAAGACAGCAGAATTACACATTGAGAAAGCTTTGTAATAAAAGCTGCCTAACAAAGCTGTCTGATTGCCCTGTGGCTCAATTCTTCTCCTCTTTCTTCTTCTTCATTTCCTTTAATTCTACACTATCATCGTTGCGACCTTTGAACCTCCCCACATCCATCATGTCAAACTCAAGCAAGACAGACATCATCGCCAAGGCCATGGACATTACAGCTCGAAGCATCGACCTCCTGGCAGTTGTTGGCAAGATTACAGAAGGTGCGAAACCAGGCACCGTTCTCGGAGCTGCCAGGGAACTGGGTCGCTGGCTGGGAAGAGAACCTTGACCGAGAACGAACTGGAGGTCTTTCGTGACAAATCTCAGGCGCTGGTGATGCCGAATCATTAGGAAAGAACTGTTTCATTCTTCAAGGCCGTCTCCAATACTCGTCAAAATCCAGGCGTCGTTCCTCTCTCGGCCCAGCCTTCAGGGTCTTTGGGGAAATACCTCGCCAACGACCCTTTATAGCGATAGATCTCATCTACCATCTGCTGCCTCTTCCGGTACCACGATGAAAACTACATCAAAGCCTTTCTATCATTGTTCCTTACCATGGTCAATCAGAAGGGACAGCCACCTGCATAAAAGCATCCGCTGAATCGCATGCCAGAGAAACTGGCACTGGATATGGTTGTCAAAAAGGTGGTGGAATCCACCTGGCTTCATATTGCCAATGCAGGACTCATCGGGCGTGAAGATGAATGTCCCCGCCTTCCAGACGAGTTCAGCTGGGCTTGCAAAGCTGGTCACAACATGCAGGGATATCCATTTGCTAAACTCATCGCCAAGATCTCCAATTCATCCAATGAGACCATCATACAAAGCAAACATATACTTACCGACGTGGTTCTGTGGATGATTTGGCACTATCAGGGGCGCTTCCGTGTCATTGTCAGCGGCAGTGTTGTCTACGATTGTGTCTTGGGCCCCGAGCAGACAAATGCTGAATGCCGTGTCGCAAAATTCTGTGCCAAAGATCGCAACCAATGCTCAAGGCCTCAAGATGGCCAGCTCGGGGTGGTTAAAGTGTTTGAGACCATCGCGGGAAGCCTGCATCTGTTATTCAAAGCAGAATATGACTATAAGGATTCTCCCACCGGCTGATTCACCCGCCAAAAATTGTATGAATGGCCACATAGCTACCCAAAGCTGCACAAAAGCACACAGAATCGTACTCGTGGCACGGCACGAGAGATCCTGAGGTGGCTTATGAAACTACCCGTCAAGACCGAGAGTACTGCCGATATGCTCGCCCTCAACTTCCACCTCAACCTGGCCGGGGAGAGCAACCCCCCTCACTGTGTTCTTAGAGTTGGGGACTTGTTCGGCCAGAGCCCTCGGCTTCTTAACATGGACTGGGGTGGCTGTGACGAGGCTGTTGTCGCCGTCGTGTTCAAGGACATGGGCCCCAAGGATGGGTCTCCAGCACACCTTGGAGAACCTGAGGATGAATATATGGACACTCAATATTGGATCAACCTGGTTCTCGACTTCTTCCCTATCTTACGAGACCTCACCGACCGTCTTCACAAGACGTGTGAGTGCTACCATTGTGGTTCGATGCCGTCATTGGGTGACCCGTCCGGCGTTCCAAACTTGCTTCACGACGACAGTAACTGCCTCGCATACTTGGCATGCCACGAAGTCATATTTTATTTTTCTCATGCCATCGCAGATGCATTTGGTTTCCCCGATGCATCTGGAAGCAAGTTTCTACACCGAGATCTAGAGGGGCCTCTCGGTGGCCTGGACATCCTACTGGACCTCATCAGCAGACATAGTGAGGGACGAAGTCTCATCTGCTGGCATTCGATGCTCAACACGGCATCGCGGGTGTTTCTCGGCGCCGACTCCCCACCAGCGCTTGCAGACGACTACCGAAACATGGAGAGCTGCATGCTCCCGTTAACACCACGGCCGCCCACTTCGATCCCTCCATCAACCTCGGATCAGCGAAACCTATTGTCGTCGTCATTTAATATGGCTCTCTCGCTTTCATTGCGCCGTGGCTGGATATTTCTAAACCGCTCTCTCTCAAGCGAATCTTCCGCGTTGAGGTGGTCAATGGTTAACTCGCTCTTTCTAGGGGCGAGACTGATGGCAGGGGTGTCAATGGCGGAAGCGAAGCCTGCATCATTGAGACGCAAAGGACTGAAGATGTGACGAACTTCAACGCAAGATGCCCTCCGGGAATTTTCGAGACTGGCGATACACTATGTTTCCAAGTGGCCAAGTGTGAAGAGAAGTGGGATTGGGTGCTTGTGCCCGTGGACTTGATCAGGAAAAAGTTGCTCTTGAGGGTCATGTCGGGAAACCATTCGCGAATGGTTGAACCCAGCAGGGCAATACAGCAGCTCTTACGCATATCAAAGATCCCTGCCTGTACTCATACTCCGGATACCCAAGGAGTGGTCCCGAAAGGGGCGGTACTCGAAATGCACAGCTTCGACGAATTGCTGAGACGATGGGGTGACGAAGACACTGATGATGAATCTGAGTTCGGCTCGGAGGTCGGAGAGGACAACTCACCGGAACTCCCCGACCCAAAGCGACAGAAGATGGACAGACCCAGACTGCCATCGAAGAGGCCAATTCATCTAAGGGCATGCCATACCCTTTAATCCTCGTTCAAGTTCAATACAACCCTAGCACTTGCGGGAGGAGGCCGCGCGTTATTGAATCAAGGCACTGCCTGTCTGGATTGCGCTCTCAAATTCGCAATGGTCAAGGAGAGCAACCGGCATTTCACGTTTGGCGGCGAACCGCGCTGGATTGTGAACCGAGTCGAAGACCCCGCAACAACAACGCCCCTTTCCCTTCCTTTTAGTCACCTGCTAATAGGCTAACGAACTAGATATATAGCTGCCATTAAGGAATGGGCGAAGTTACGAAGTGGTTATTTAAAAATGTGGCTGAAGAGAGGATGGCGATTTTCTTGTCCTTGGAATACGGTGGAAGAGCTGGCCCTGCCGAACTAATAACGCATATGAAGTTGACGGGCACGTAGAACGGCCTCGCGCCAGCTAAACAAGAGAACTATCTGCTGATCAAAGGGGACCAGTGAGCGTGCAATTGATCTTGACATGGTAAACGAGACTCAGCTCTGTGAATACGAATACACCCTCACGTTCAACTTGCATCATTGCTACCCAGCTCGGAGATTGGGTTTGCGATGAATTCTTGTCACAAGCCAATTGGTAACAAGAATTGGTCCTCCTCCTTCATTCATACATGTCCTGGCCAAATATCCATCCCTGTTCGGAAATCCATGCCGAGATGGATCAAACCCCCTGTTCCCCCGCATTCTAGCCGTTGAACCCGTGCCTTGCACCCCTGCTTCGGAAGGTCGGCCCTTGTTGATCTTTCTGAATAACGGTTGCTCGCAAACAGGTTGCCTTGGCATGCCCCTGTCATGTTGTCGTATATGCTGTTCGGCGGTGCTTTCTGAAGTCGGCCAGTCGAGTTGCTGTGCCTGACACTATTTCCACATGTGGCTTGCGCCGAGGCAGAGAAAGTCTGGGGAATGCTGGCATCTGATGAAGTTTGCTGTTCAAAAATAGAGTCGTATTACTATCCCCGGGCATTATGAACGTTTTTGTTCAAGCATGTGCGCTTGTTCAAGCAAGCAGACGCCCTTTATTGTGCTGAATTTCCCACCAGTAATTAAGAGAAGACTATGTCAATGACCGTACAACTCGAGGGATGGTGGATTGTAGACACAAACGCATGGAACTTTTATAGTTTGCAGGACGGAATGAGGTTGTAGGAGATGAATCCTAATTGACACGATATGAGACTCCATGCCCATGATCAAGTCCGGTATTGTGTGAACGGTTAATCGAGATCAAACCAACCCTGTTCATTAATTGAAGCTACCACGAGGATTAACTAGGTAACACCATTACTCACCGCGACCACGACTCGCAAATCTGGGTAGACGTCAACGACTTAGCAATCACAAGGAGGAATAGAACCAGGTCTTCATCGTCACATTCGGGCGGAGGAGAGGCCGCAACTTCTCTGCCCCAGTTCGTTCGAATCTATCTTGGTGGTTGTCAGTCTGGGCTTGTGTTGCTTTCCGGGAAATGAACCAACATACTTTTATCGCCTTGATGTGTTGGCATTGAGGGACCATGATGCTTGAATCATCCCACCACCGCAACAAACGACCGATGACTCAAATGAAAACAATGAAATTGTTGTAGATATCGACACGACCCGCCTAAGATGGCTGCATTGCACCCAGGTTGGATAGATTGAGTGTGATGCTCAAAGTGGAAGCTCGCCGACTGGGCGGCCAATCATTTCCTCACCACACCCTCCTTCTCATGAGCGGAGGTACCTTTGCAAGGACCCAGATACTATTCCAGCGACTTGCTTTAGACCTATAATTCAATGACTGGGTTGTAAGAGGCGTGTAAGAGGCGTAGCACTTTCCTGGTCCTTGACGAGAGTAACGTATGGACTGACAACGAGCCCTGTTAGTTGACGAGGAGAAGCAGTCGTGGGGTCCAAATCATATGAAGAGGATATGGGATGAACACCGAGGTAACATCTACACCATGTGTTCGGAACCTGAGGAAGTTGATATAAATAGACGAGGAAATCCGGGGAAGACAGTCCCGTCTTTGTCAGGTCTCTCGAGTCCTAGCCACTCGCTCCCACGTCTGAGATTTATTCTGTTTCCATCAATCGTTAAGACTAGGATAACTCATAGTCCCGTATCCTCTCTTGGAGCCAATCATGAAGATCTTGCTGGGTCTTGTCGAGCTCTTGGCGCTTGTCGAGCTCGCTGTTGCTCAAAAGGCTTGTTTGGGTCTCACAACCCTGTTCCCCAGCTGCGCAGTATGTCGCCCTGTCTCAAGTTTGATCCTTAAGACTAATGTCAATAGTTGCCATGTGTGACTTCTGCTGGATCGAAAGTTGGATGCACCGTCGCTACGGATCTTGCGTGCAAGTACCCCTATTCTGCCCTATATCTAACCGCTGACCCGTGCAGGCCGTTGCAATCCTGTCTCCTCTAGTTCCATCCAAAATCTAGCTGTAGGGTGCGTAATTGCTGCTTGTACAAGGGCTGGAGAGCTGGGAAGTGCTATCGCAGCCGGTCCATCCATCTGCGGATGCGTTGCAACAGCCGTTCCAGACACAACAACGACGAGCGAGGCGCCGACAACGACGACGACAACATCCGAATCGCAACCTACTCTCACCCTTCCGTCCGAAACCACAAGTGAACCACCGTCGCAGACGACAGATGACACGACAAGCCTGATAACTTCAACTGCTTCTGAGACTAGCCCAACACAGGGATGCGATCCCAAGAGTCCTTGTCAAGCAAGTGTTGATGCTGTGCCCAGCTGTGCCCAGGCTTGCATTTCATCGGCTGCTGTGACCTCTGCAAGTTGCTCTTTTGGAGACCTTGAGTGTCAATGTTCATCAACAGCAGTGATCCAGAATGCAGCTCAAGGGTGTGTCATTGGGGGTTGCGGCCTCTCTGGGGCAATTCAGGTGTTGGATGCCGTGAGTAACTTGTGCGGTTGCGTCTCGGCCAACCCGACGACGCCTTGCACGGAGACCGGAACCAAGCCTCCAACACAGACCGAGACTCAACCCACCGACACAGCGACCCAGCCTACATTGACTCAGACTCAGCCAACCGACACAGAGACTCAACCAACTGGCACAGAGACCCAGCCTACTGATACAGAAACTCAGCCTACTGTAACGGAGACCCAACCTACTGAGACTGAAACCCAGCCTACAGGAACAGAGACCGATACTCAGACTGGGACCCAGACATGTAGTCAGACTGAGACTCAGACTGGAAGCCACACTGAGACTGGGACCCAAACTGAGACTCAGACCAAGTCCGATACAGCCACCGGTGGAGCAACATGCACCGCCGTGACTACTCAGGACTGTGGTCCCGTGGCTTCAACCGCGATTCCCAAGTGCGCTCAAGCTTGCTTCACAAAGGTTGCACCAAGCATCGGCTGTGATGTTGATGACTATACCTGCCAATGCCAAGATGAAGCCCAGTCCTCCCTGTCGCAGCTTCTTGTTCCATGTGTTGTCACCGCATGCGACTCAGGCGACCTCCCTGCCATTATCACCGGCGCAAGCTCTGTGTGTGCCTGCGCAACGGCTGAGCCCCCTGCCAATGGCTGCACCACAACTGGAGGACCAACTGAGACTACGTCAGAGACTACTTCGCAGCCTCCCAGCAACACTCAGACTGGGACCCGGACCGAGACTCAGCCAACCAAGACTCAACCCCCTGACACAACTACAACCTGCCCAGAGGCAACGACCGAGGACTGTGGCCCCGTGGCTACTTCGGCCGTTCCATCTTGCGCTCATGCCTGCTTCTCTTCTGCAGCGCCTAAAGTTGGCTGTGGTGCTGAGGATTACGCCTGTCAGTGCGAATCAGAAGCGCAAGCGAGTCTCTCCCAGCTACTCATCCCGTGCGTTGCAACTGCGTGCGCTGGGAGTGACCTGCCTGCCGTCATTACAGGAGCCAGTTCAGTCTGCGCGTGCGCAAACGCGGCGCCTACTGGTGGCTGCTCTACCACAGGAAAGCCTACAGGAGGAAGTGACACAACAACAACAACAACTTCAAAGACTGTGCCGACCAAAACTGCAACCAGCTCTCAAGGGCCAGGAGGAGGCACGACCACCTGTGCCGAAGCTACCACTTCCGACTGCGGCCCAGTTGCCAGCTCCGCGGTTCCATCCTGTGCTCAAGCTTGCTTCAGCTCTGCCGCTCCAAAGGTTGGATGCGGCGTTCATGACTACGCCTGCCAATGCCAAGCCGAAGCTCAGGCGAGTCTCTCCCAACTGTTGATTCCTTGTGTCGCAACTGCATGCGATTCTGGGCAACTCCCCGGTGTCATCACGGGAGCAGCCTCTGTTTGCGCTTGTGCCACAGCACCTCCGTCTGGCGGTGGTTGTGGAGGGCCTGGCGGTACCACCAGCAGTGGTGGACATGGCACAAAGACGGAGAGCTCTGGTCACTCTTCAAAGCCTACACAAACTGGTGGTAGTGGGCACGGTACGAAGACAGAAACCTGCTCTGGCGACTCTTCAGCACCCACAAGTACTGACGGCGGCGGTCACTATTCGCTGCCTACTAATACTGAAGGTGGTGGTCACTATTCGCTACCTACCAATACCGAAGGTGGTGGTCACTATTCACTACCTACCAATACCGAAGGTGGTGGTCACTATTCGCTGCCTACTGGCACCGGTGGCGGCAGCAACAGCGAAACCTCAACTTGCGTACCCGGAGCCCTCACCACAGCAGACTGTGGGCCGGTTGCTTCATCCGCTGTCCCGTCTTGCGCCCATGCCTGCTTCTCCTCGGCTGCGCCAAATGTCGGCTGTGGTGCGGAAGACTACGCATGCCAGTGCGAGCCAGATGCCCAAGCGAGCCTCTCTCAGCTTCTCGTGCCTTGTGTTGCTACGGCCTGTGACTCGAATCAGTTGGCTGCTGTCATTACCGGTGCGAGCTCCGTGTGTGCTTGCGCTCAGGCCGAACCTACTGGCAGTAATGACTGCGAGTCTGGATCTGGCGGTGACAGTCCAGGAGAAGGACATAGTACCAAGACAGGAGGCAACAACGGAGGGGGAAGCATCACTACCTGCGTGACGGTCACTAGAACCGGAAGTAATGGCAGTACTACGACTTCATTCTCATGTGATTGTGTGACCGGCGACCAGACCATCACAAAGGAGCTACCGACTGCGACTGGCGAGAGCGGCGGTCATCATAGTGAAGGTGGTAATGGTGAAAACGAATCTTCCAGCGGCCACGAAGGCTCCAATGGAGAGCATCCTACTGGGAAAGAAAGCTCCAATGGTGAGCAGCCTACGGGCAACGAAGCTGCGACAACTGGATCCGAGAGTGCGCCGCCCTCGGAGACTGGGCCACTTGTAGTCAAAGGATCTGCTGCTCGCTTCGAGATTGGCATCGTCGCTGGGGTTTTCGGAGCCTTTTGGCTTGCGGTGGTAGTTGCATGAGTAAGAAGCACTTCAACGGATGAGTAAATAAGTTTAAGTTCCTCCTGTATATATTTGTTAGCTTATTCTTCCCAATACAGAATGAAGATTGCGTGGAGGTGCTCAATCATGAACAATGTAGTGAGATGTGACTGTCACGTCCTTCGGCCTTTATTCGTTTTAAGCGTGGTAAAGATGTCGAGAATAGTATTCCAGTACCCCTCTGCGAGGATTGCATAAGAGTACATGTATGGATACAACAGCTTATAGTGGTGATGGAGTCACCTGTTCATAGTCGGGGCTTTTCGATGAATTCCTTTTAGCGAATTCTGGAGGCTTTAGGCCTTGAACTATACATAAACAACAAATTGCTAGAAAGACAACGAATCAGCTTCAACTGCTCGGACTCGGATGACGGCACCCACCTGCTGGTGAGATATAAGTGCTTACACGCTACACCTTGATAGGGCCAAGACGGATTCATTTATGTATTCGCACAGCCCCGCGAATCGTTTCCGCCAGAAATTAGGCGGTGAGATCCTGAAGAACCAGCGCATCAATATGTTCAATGAATAAGTCATCACAGATGCAATGCGGAGAAGGGCGAGTATACATTGGCCGGGCGGACTTGATGCGGACTTGAGGTCAATCGATGAGCCGACGGCCCGGAGTTCTGACAAATGATGGCCCCCTGACGTTTGTGGCTGGGATTGATGGAACGTAAATATAAGAGATGGTAGTACCCGACATCCGGATATTCTATGACGACGTTGCATCATCTCCAGCAGAATATATCGACTCACATTTGATCACATCACATCAACACCATGACGTCTCTCTACCAACAGTCGGTTCCCGTGCTCATCAAGTACCTCAAGAACTTGTCCGGCATTGTTCAAAAGGGGGCCAAGCATTGCGAGGAGAAGGCCATCAAGCCAGATGAGATGATCAACTACCGACTGATTGCTGACATGAGGGGGTAAGAATGCATCGGGATCATAAAGACGAGATGATGCCCTATTAACCACTCGTCGCAGACTCGCATACCAAGTGCAATCATGCTCCAACACGGCCAAGTTCGCCGTGCAGCGACTCGGCGCATCCGACGTCCCGGTCTTTGAGGACAACGAAGCGACGTTTGACGAGCTCCAGGCGCGCATCCAGAAGACCATTGAGGTCCTCGAAAAGACGGACCCCAGCGTCATTGACAGCAAGGTGGACAAGGAGGTCATCATGGAGACTAAGATGGGCAACTTTCGCTTCGAGACGGGACAGGCCTACATTTCCGAGTACATCATCCCCAACTTCCATTTCCATTTGACGTCGGCGTACTGTATTTTGCGCACTCAAGGAGTGTCAATTGGAGCGTTCGACTACTTGAAGGATGTTTTCCACAAGATTGAATAGAGGCACTTGAGTCATGATATGGGATGAGAGAGCTGGAATGATTCTGAGCAGATGAATGTATGCAACAATTGAATAATATTCTTAAACCGGGGTCGGGGTTTGTCCGTCTCAACAAATTGGTCGATGAAAACCTCTCTCTCAGTCAGTGTAAGACCGAATAAACCCATCTTTCAGGCTCACGAGAAATCACTGCCATTGAATTCAAGTAAAATGAGCTATAATCCACTCCTAGCCGGCATCCATGCCGCAAAAGACCCCATCACAGCCGAGGCGAGAACCGCCCACGTCCAAAGTGTGATAGACCGGCTCATCACCAACAGCCCCATCTACTCCATCCTCCTCTCGACCATCAAACTCGTTGATGCCACTCCCGGGCACGTTACGACCCAGCTCCTCCTGGGAAAGAACCATGTCAACAGCAGAGGGACGCTTCACGGCGCAGTGTCTGCCACCATCATCGACTTCACAACTGGACTGGCCGTGGCCTCCTGGGACCTCCGTGATACCACAGGTGCGAGCATCGACATGCACATCAGCTATCTGGGCACGGCCAACGTTGGAGACACGCTGGAGATTGTGTCGACGGCAAACAAGGTCGGAGGCAGCTTATCGTTTTCCACGATTCGCATCTCGAAGCTCCAAGAGGACGGAACGTCAACTCTGGTCACTCTCGGGCAGCATACAAAATACGGACGACAACAAAACAAGGCAACAGCTGCCGCTTCATCTGAATCACAAAAGGCATAGACAGAACATGAGAAAAGGCACCATTAGAATATAAACCGACCCATTTTCTCTCCCTAATTATACATAACAAATCTTCACAGTCAAGTCCTCCCAGTGGAAGACGTTATTCCTCCATCCACGACAATCTTTTGCCCGGTAACGTACCTCGCCTCATCCGAGACAAGAAACGTCGCCGCGTTCGCAACATCCCACGCATCGCCCATCTTGCCCATGGGAACCTGGTTGTCCCTCATCTTGCGGAACTCTTCATACCCGCCCGGTAGAGGGAACCGCTCCGACAAGGCCTTTGTGTAGGGCGTCTCCATCAAGCCGGGGACCACGGTGTTGAGCCTCACGCCTTTCGGGGCGTAGACGACGGCGGTGGCCTTGACGAACTGCATGATGGCCGCTTTTGTCGTGTTGTAGGCGATCTGAGGCTTTCCGATGTATCTCATTCCGGCAATGCTCGAGACGCACACAATCGAGCCGCCAGAGGGCTGCTTCTCCATGATGGGGAGCACGTTGTGGCAGGCCAGATAGACGCTCTTCAGGTTGATGTCCATCTGGGAGTCCCACGTTTCTTCAGACATTGTCGCCGCGTCTCCCGGCTGAGACTGGCCGACGTTGGTAAGGAGAATGTCGATGCGGCCGTGCTTGGCCATACACGCATCCACGAGCGCCTTGACCGAGTCTGAGTTGGTGGCATCGGTGGCAACCACGTCGCATTGTCCTCCTTCGGCCTCGATGGTCTCCCTGGTCTTTTGGGTAGACGCAACGGTTCTGTTGCCACCGAAGATGATGGCTCCTTGTCGAGCGAACTGCACGGCACAAGCAGCTCCGATGCCCCATCCGTCCGTTCCTGTTTGACCGAGGCCGATGACCAGAGCAACTTTGCCTTTCAGGTTCAACATGTTGGCGAGATTCGATGTTGTGATGGAGACGCAAAGAGTGAAGTATTCGGATGATATCCAATAGAAGGCCACTTACAACTGCATAACCATGGTTCGTTTCTTAGTTCTTTTATCTCAAGTTGATCCCCATACTCATTCGACATGTGGAATGAGAACGAGTGTGCATCGGACATACTCCGTCGGCAGCGCACGCCGAGACGGACATACTCCGTCCTCGCCCTAAGCTGTGATACGCCGAAGATGACGCCTTCTTAATACCGTAATACATTAATACATGATCAATGATAGGTCGGTTTAAAGGCTGCATCTCAATACATAATGCGGCTCTGTTTGGCGACTTCACGAGAGAACATTTGTTTGAACACTCTATATCCGTGCTTCATTCGAGATGGCTGAGATGAATGACCAAGAGCAGAACGTCAGGCCCAACTCGGACTACGACCTTGACAAGCCCATCACCTCCAAAGTTGGCCTACGTCAAGGCCTCGCCTCATACGGAGACCCTCACTTCTCTCTCTTCTTGCGCAAGGTCTTCATCAAGGCGCTGGGATATAGTGAGGATGCGCTATCACGCCCCATTATCGGTATTGTGAATACCTACTCCAGCTTCAACCCATGTCACGCCAATATTCCTCAATTGATCGACGCCGTAAAACGCGGCGTTCAGTTGAACGGCGGCCTGGCGATTGACTTCCCGACGATCAGTATCGCCGAGTCGTTTTCTTCGCCGACGAGCATGTATCTTCGGAACCTGATGAGCATGGACACGGAAGAGATGATCAAGGCCCAGCCTTGCGATGCTGTTGTTCTTATTGGCGGTAAGCCCTTTACATCCCAACTCTGTTGAAAAGGGGTACTAATGTGCTGTGCAGGTTGTGACAAGACAACACCAGCCCAGCTGATGGGCGGCATCTCAGCAAACAAGCCGATTCTTCACCTGGTGACGGGCCCAATGATGCCCGGCAGTCACCGAGGGGTGAGAATCGGAGCTTGCACCGATTGCAGAAACAACTGGGCCAAGTTCCGAGCAGGGACTATTGATATCGAAGACATTTCAGCCATCAACGATGAGCTAGCTCCTACAGTAAGCCATCTCTCCCCCCATGAGATAGTTTCTAGGCCTGACATGGCGAATAGGCCGGAACGTGCGGTGTAATGGGCACTGCGAGCACAATGGCATGCATCCTAGTCGGCCTCGGCATGATGCCCTTTGCCGGCGCCTCAGCACCAGCAGTCTCGTCGTCTCGTCTACGCATCGCCGAGGAGACGGGGAAGCACGCCGTGGCCGCGACAAAGCAGTTCGAGAAGCTGCGACCGCAAGCTTTGCTGACTCGCGAGTCGTTTCTCAATGCCATCACGGTTCTGCAGGCCATTGGAGGGTCCACGAATGCCGTCGTTCATTTGATGGCCATTGCGGGACGACACCCGGATGTTGCTGGGACGATTGATCTTGACACGGTTGATGAGATTGGCCGCAAGACGCCTCTGGTGGTTGACTTGAAGCCCAGCGGAGACAACTACATGACCGACTTTCACAACTCTGGTAGGTTCACATTGTTGGCGTGCCCCTATTAGATAATGTTTGCTAACGTTGCCCAGGCGGCATGCTTGCGTTGTTCCACGAGATCAAACCGCTGCTACACATCGATGCCATGACAGTGACGGGACAAACGCTGGGCCAAGAAATCGCTCGTGCATCGTACACGGCTGTTCCAAGAGAACTCAGCGTCATCCAGCCCTTCGACAAGCCTCTCTACCCTGCATCGTCTCTCGTCGTGCTGCGAGGCAACCTCGCGCCCGGAGGCGCCGTGATGAAAGCCAGCGCCTCCAAAGACCGCCGCCTCCTCAAACACTCGGGACCGGCCGTCGTCTTTGCCAACTCTGCTGACATGGCCGAGAGGCTCGACAGTCCCGACCTGGAAGTGACTCCCGACAGCGTTCTGGTCTTGCAGAACATTGGCCCCGTGGGTAACCCAGGCATGCCAGAAGCCGGCTTGATCCCCATCCCGCGAAAGATTGCGTCGCAGGGTGTTCTCGACATGCTTCGACTGAGCGACGGCCGCATGAGCGGCACGGCCGGCGGCACAATCGGCCTTCACATCTCGCCTGAGGCTGCAGATCCAAGGTCGGTGCTTGGAATCGTCCGGAACGGCGATGTGATCACCTGCGACATTGACAAGCGGCTTCTGCACATCGAGCTTTCAGATGAAGAGATCCAGCGGAGGATCGAGGAGAGGATTCGGACGATGGAGGGGAGCGATTTGCCTTGGGAAGCGAGGAAGAACATGCGAGGCTATCGAGGTCTTTACATGCAGCGCGTGAATCAAGCCGAGGACGGCGCCGACTTTGACTTTCTCACTGCCAAAGGTCCCAAGCAAGATGTTGCATCGTAGGATAAATATTACATACTATAGTCAAGGTATTGGACCAAATTGAACACAGTCCAAAACAAACGCCTAAGCAAAACTAGGGTACATGGGAATAAAGTCCTGAAACAGATCACGCACAATGGTATCGACATTGACCGACTCGCTCGCCTCGAAGTATCCCGCAAACGAATCGTTCCCTATAAAATCTTCAAACGGGTTCTGCATGAACCCAGCCATGCCTCCATCTGCGCCCAGGCTGCCGATGGCAGAGTCCACCGTCAACGGCATGGTGCCCGGAACTAAGGGCGTCTGCATCACGTTGAAGCCGCCGTCGACAGCCGCCTGAGCAGCGCGGAAATCCGCGTTGTTAGAAAGGCCCCGGAGCCAGCGGATCGTCGATCGTCCGAGTCTGTCCAAGATGTCGCGGCTCCGTTTTGCGCCTGACCAGTGCTCGCCCGTGGCGCTCAGGACGCTCAGGGAGATGCTGAGGTCGCCCATGAGGACGTCGACTTCTGTCTTGCAGGCGATTTCCGGTACTACTTTGATGCAGAAAAGCATAGTGATGGTGCTGAGCACGAGAGAGTGAAACGTTATCCAGCTGTGGACGAGTAGGTTTGTGCTGTACAGGTGGTCAAAGAGCCGGAGACTCTCGCAGGCGCTCTTGTGGCACTGTATAAGAGCTTCGGCGGATGGCTTTGGTATCGCTGGACTTGGACGGAGCAGGAGCATTCTCAATCCGTGATATCGCAACTGGCACGTGGCTCTGAGATATTGGTCGGACGGGTCATCCGTTGGCGCCGGTATCTGGGTTGCCCATTCATCGAGCTGCTGTAGCATGTCGGACTGCCAGCTGCCAATATCTCTGACTGGGGGGTAGGCGTAGCTCGGGGCGCTCCTGTTGATGCTGTTGGCGACGTACTTAATCTCCGAGTTGAGTTTCGCCGCCCGGAAGAGATGCATGGCGAACTGCATGTCCTTGGAGCGTGGGATGGAATCGACGGGAGATGTTCGATAGATGACCAAGTCTTCGTCACTCAGGCCCTCCGGCATCTACGTCCATATCAGTATAGGACGGTTTATTCACGCGCACTGGAGACTTACACGTAATTCGCAAGCTTCGTCTCGCACACCAATGGGCCGGCCCATCATGGTGCAAATAATTCGGTCAAAAGAAAATATGACCCAGAATATTCTGGCTCTCATCTCTTGTTCCAGCAAGGAGATCCCTGATCGAGTGCTAATGTTTCGCTGCAGCCCAAGGTCAAGCAGTGCGGCAAGACAATGGTAGTTCAGATACCAAACGTTTAGTCGAACATAGGGGTTGTGGATGGTAAAGATGAGCAACAAGAGCAGGCACTGGACGCCCTGGATGGAATTTTCAAGGTTGAGATTTGGATAGTACTTCAGGGCAGAGAGACAATACGACTCTCCTGGGATGCGCGCCTTGAGACGAGCCGACAGGATCATGGCGCCGAGGGCCAGTACCATGAAGACCTGGAAGCCAACCACAGGGTCCATCTCGTCTTGGGAGTAGGCTTGCTCTAGTATTTTGAGAAACGTGGGTTCATGAAGAATGGGATATTGAAGATGGATGACGTCGAAGTAGGCATCGCATAGTTGTTTTGCCATGTCCCTCGACGGCAGAGGAAGCGGTGCTTGGATGGCCTCGACCAGTTGAGTTGGGAAGGGAGCGTCGCGGATTGGTCTCGTAGCCCGTTCATCGAGTCTCGAAACAGAGTCCAGCATGACGCGAGCTAGGAAGTAGCCGCTTGAAGGGCCGATGTATCGTGGATCTTGGTTCGTGGCCAGCGATACCAATCCGATCTCGTGGGTTAGAGCATTGGCTTCCCCCGCCTGTGGCCCAGGACCTGATCTAGTCGGCTCTTGAGGAGTGCTGGTTAACGGATTGCTGAGCCCAGTGGGAGCGTCTTGCACCGGACCACCACTGGGAGAGAATTGAGTTAGGTTGATGGTACTATCCCCATTCTCATCGAACTGGTCCTGGTCTGCTTCGTCGATGGGAGGAAGCTCTTGGGATAGATCGACGTCTGGACATCTTGAGCGTACAATTGACTCTAACCAGACTATGCGACGCTTTAGATTCACAATATACCTATAGTGAATGTAAGTACAAGCCGTCCAATGGGAGTCCAGGATAATAAAGCATAGGCACGCACGCTCTGGGGAGGTCTCTCAACCGGGCACTTTCTCCGTCGGCGCACGTCGCGCCAGCATTGCGACAGTTCCTACACGCCGGGAGGTCTCCGTCACACTTTCCAATTGCTTCTCATCAGCATCCCGGGCAATAATAATTTGGCCGAGAGGGAAAGGGGCCGTACCTTGATCTTCCGCCGCTGGCAACGGAGACAGGCCAGACGAAGGCGAGGGTTCCGACGCGCCTGCGAGCCCGGCCCCCGAGACCGGGCAGCTCCAGCGCGGGAAATGTCCTCGTTATCGTTGTTGGCCATTGTTCCCTCGCGCAACTAACACGTTACATGAGCATTGGGATCCCCTATCAAGGGAGTCGATATGTGGAGGCGGCGTGGAGACGGGGTTGAGGTGAAAGGGTGAAAAAGTGGCCATATTCCGAGAGCGTGCGGGGAGATGCCGTCTAATGATGCGGGAAATTCCCGCGTCGTCAAACCACCAGACGGAGCCTCATTTCGAAAGAGATTGGGGTAGTAGTATGACATGTAAATGACATGGATGGAACAAAGAGTCATTGACACGACTCACATCGGATTAAAGCCGGTGCACAACGACGCAAACACTCGGTTTTGAAGCCGACTTTTATGAATATCTTCGTTTATAATATTCACTTGAAACCATTTCAACTATCGTTCGTTTCCTCAAACTCCATAGCTCTTCTACATGGTTGCTCTTTAGCCTAAATCACAGCTCCAACTACACCAACAAACAAACATCATCAACAACAACAACAATGGCCGACTCTGCTGAATCGCAAAAGTTCCCCATCCCCCCCTCAGAAGCCCGCCGTCTGGTCCAAGACATCCTCCAAGGAAACGGCGTCCCTTCTGAAAATGCCGCCATCGTCGCCCGCTGCTTGATCGCCGCCGATCTCCGCGGCGTAGACACCCACGGCATGAACCGCATCCCCTCGTACATGGAGCGCATCCGTCAGGGCGCCCTCGATGCTACCGCTGAGCCTACCCTGACCCAAGTCACCCCGGCCGTTGCCCAGGTCGACGGCAAGAACGGCTTCGGCTTCGTTGCCGCCTACAAGGGCATGGCAGCTGCCATTGAGTCGGCCAAGGTCTTCGGCATCGGCATGGCGAGCATCAAGCACTCGAACCACTTTGGCATGTCCGCGTGGCTGGTGCAACAGGCCATAGACGCCGACATGATGAGCCTCGTCTTCACCAACTCGAGTCCCGCACTGCCGGCTTTCGGCGGCAAGAGCAAGCTCATGGGCGTGTCTCCCATTGCGTGCGGCGCGCCGGGCAAGACGGCCACGACCAACTTCATCCTCGACATGGCTCCGTCTGTTGCGGCCCGGGGCAAGATTTACAAGGCCAAGAGACGCGGGGAGAAGATTCCGCTGGATTGGGCTCTCGACAAGGAGGGCCGTCAGACGGACGATCCCGCCGCCGCTCTCGAAGGCGTGATGCTGCCCATGGGAGGTCCGAAGGGCTCTGCCCTGTCCATCATGATGGACGTCTTCTCCGGGGTCCTCTCGGGGTCGGCCTTTGCAGGGCACGTTACGGGTCCATACGATCCCTCTCGAGCCGCCGATGTAGGCCACTTCCTCGTAGCAATCAAGCCGGACCTGTTCATGAGCCTCGACGAGTTCCGAGAGCGCATGGAGTATCTCTACGGCCGCGTTGTTGGATCCGAAAAGGCAGTTGGCGTGGAACGTATTTACTTCCCTGGCGAGTTGGAACAGCTTGCGCAGGCTGAGCGGGAGAAGAGTGGCATTCCGCTCGTGCAGGCTGAGATTGATGCGTTGAATGCCGAGGCGGAAAAGGTGTCGGTCGAGCCGTTGAAGATTGGATCTTGATACACTTGTAATTAATTGAATATACCTGTCTATTGTAAAAGTCTCTTCTTAATAATCCTATCTTCATGTTAGTTCGTGATGTCGCGGTACATAACCATGAGTCTCGCTTAAATCTCACCAACCACCACTTACACATCATCGGCATCCATCCGATCACCGTCCGACCGGTTACAATCCGAAACTGACATCCGTAAACCCGAAAGATTCATCCATTGATCACCTGAAGACTCATTCATTTCCATACGGGCCGAACATCTCGCCTCGTGCGGACAATGTCCGACGGGTTGTCGCGTGGCCATTGACTGACGGCCTTTTCCCGTCTCTCGTGTAAGTCGCCTCTCGCAGCCTTATTAAATACCCAGACGCCTCCAGGAAATAATGGCACTCCGATTTCTGATCAGAGTAAAACCCGTGGAAGTTCTCAGGCAAAATTTATCCATCATGACTGTCGTCCATATTGGTAAGCATGCCTGTCACACGCACCCAGTTTCTCCCACTCACCAGTGATCGACAGTCTTGTTCAAGTTCAAGCAAGACGTTCCCTCCTCGCACCGGGACGTCTTCGCCAAAGAACTCAAGACCCTCAAAGCGCTGCCCTGCGTCAAAGACCAACGTCTCGTCGTGGGAGGGCCTTCCATCACCGACCCAATCGCCCGGAGCAAGGGTTTTCAGGTTGCGCTTCTGAGCTTCCACCCCGACGCGGCTGCGCTGGCCGAGTACCAGGCGAGCAGCGAGCATCACAGGTAAGCGCCACTCCCGGAATTTAAAGCAGAGTTGGATGGATGGGTGCTGATGTATGCATGGCAGAGTCACGAGCCAATATTTATGGCCCTATGCCGAAGATGTGACGAGATACGACTTTGAGGTGGATGCCGAGGATGAACACATGGTGAATTTCGCTGCGGGGGGAATCAAGCTGTAATTGATTGATGTCGTAAGAGGAAGAGAGTTGTTACTGTACGCTGAATACCCAGATTATGTATAGAGTTATAGACAGACCACGACATCAATGTCCCCTGCCCAGCCGAGCCTCATTCATTAGTTTCACAGTTACATACTCTTGCCAACCAACTAAATCCCCATTGGCCATATTCTCTCTCACATTCGATTCACGAGACGCACGATAAGATCCAGGCCCTACTAAGAAGTTAGTGCCCGGAGCCAATACCCCACTGGCGCGGCGGCGGCCGGCGGCCACAACGAGCCGTCCGTCCATACTCGAAGCGATTACCGCGCATATTTTCTCTGTTGCAGAGGCTAACTCGTACTATTCGTCGAGACGCAGAACTAGCGAGTCAAAATCGCGTTACTGCTTGAACATCTAGAAGGAGGCGTTTAGGTAGTGGGGGTGTTGCCCGGCGGCGGGATCATGGATTAGGCGGGGTCACGAAGAGGTTTTAATCGTTGCATGCATCTCTAGTTGCTGTCTTTATATTGAACGTTGAAGAACCTTTTCATTCATCTTGTGTGTTGCGTTCCACTCTGCGTACATTGGATGGACGAGGTGTCTTTGGTCAGCGAGACGTGAAACCAGCCTTCAACACCATCACTGCAGCTTCACAAGAGAAGCAAGATACTCATCATGGCTCGCTTCAACATCTCCAAACCAAAGTTCCTCCACGGCATTCCCACAAACACCCTCCTCATCATCAGCCTCCTCATCGCCGTCAACCTCGTCATCTGGGTCGCCGTTGCCATCGTCCTGCACTTCCACCCCGCACTCATCTCCTCAGCAGCGCTGTCCTACACCCTCGGTCTGCGCCATGCCCTCGACGCAGACCACATCTCGGCCATCGACCTGATGACCCGGCGCCTCATCGCCTCCGGCCAGAGACCAGCTACCGTGGGGACCTTCTTCTCGCTTGGCCACAGCACCATTGTCATTATTACGTGCATCGTCGTGGCCGCCACGAGCGGAGCGCTGCGAGACCGTTTCGACAACTTTTCCCACATCGGCAACATCGTCGGCACCAGCGTCAGCGCCGCCTTCCTCATCATCCTCTGTCTGGGCAACGGCTGGGTTCTCTACAAGCTCGTCCAGCGCCTGAAGGAAGTCCTCGCCGACCAGCGTCGGCAGCAGCTGCAAGGCAACGATCCCATCGTCCAGGACCAGTTCGCCCTCGAGGGCGCCGGCTTCCTGGCCCGTGTCTTCAAGCGCTTGTTCCGTGTCATCGACCGTCCGTGGAAGATGTACCCTCTCGGCGTTGTATTCGGTCTCGGTTTCGATACGAGCTCTGAGATTGCCATCCTCGGAATCGCGAGTATCCAAGCTGTCCAGGGAACGAGCATTTGGCTGATTCTGATTTTCCCCATCCTCTTTACAGGTAGGTCATGACTATCATGGCAACAGGGTCACTATCAAATGCTAACCAACCAAACAGCCGGAATGTGTCTCCTCGACACCACAGACGGCGCCTTGATGATGGCTCTGTACACATCCAAGGCCTTCGCCCGCGATACTGTGGCCATTCTCTATTACTCAATCGTCCTCACCGGAATCACCGTCTTTGTGGCCGCCTTCATTGGCATCATTCAAGTCTTGTCCCTTATTCAAAACGTGGCTGAGCCAGACGGCCGCTTCTGGGACGGCGTGTCGGCTATTGGCGACCACTTTGACATTATAGGCGGCAGCATTTGCGGTGTTTTCGTTGTAGTCGGTCTTGCTTCCGTTCTCATATACAAGCCTTGGAGAAGACGCATTGAGAGGAGAAACCAGACGCTGGTGTCTGCCGTTGACGAGCCTGGGTATCAAGACGAGAGTGACCCTGTATCCCCCATGTCTGCCGATGAACCACCCAGAAGAATTGAGACATAAAGGCAACCAAACCGAATGTCATTCATGAATCGCTATTCTATCCATGTCTGTGTCTGCTACAAACGCTGTGTTCCGTGTGTCAATACTCAACGTCCAAATCCACTTCCAATCCTACAGAAGAGAATTAGAACAATATTCGGCTTTTTCGGGGACAATACGCCAGGGATAGTACATATCCAGCAAAGTGTCAGAGCTCAAAGGGTCAAGGTGTGTACCTTTCAAGGCTTGCTTCTGAGACGTCCAGTCTTCAGATGGACTTGGTGTTGGGCATTAAGGCTGATCGGAGTTCAAGGTCGAGGAACCAAGAAGCTCAGAGAGTGTGTCATCCTTTTCGATGGAATAGTTCTTTTGAGAACTCTTGGAACTCGAGGCTGACGAAGGTTCTTCCTCGGAAGAGTCGTCTTGTTGTGGGGGGGTTGGTTGTCGTTTGAACTGGTCAGCAACGAGTTGTCCGGAACCAATAGGGCCTTTGAGGCTGTTTGACTTTGCCTGAGGACTGGGTTGTCCCGGCTTCTCAAACTCCCCCGGTGCAGTATATGTAAAGGGCCAGAGGATAGCGCCGTTGCCGCCGTCGCCATCAGCCATCTTCACGTCGTCATCTTGGGTGAGTATCTGGTCGTCCAGACCGTTGCCCAAGATTGTTTCGTTTGTCTTTGTCAAGTTTGGCTCGCCGGGAATAATGCGAGGGATTGAGGCAGCATCTTGTTCCTGGGCGCCGTCATCACAGGGCTCAGGCTCAACTCCCTTGGCTGCGGGGAGAACGTTTGACATATCGGGGACAACGCGAGGAACCGAATGGGGGTCTTGATCTTGCTCATCATCATCATCAGCATCAGAGGGATCGGCGGCGGGCCCTTCGAGAGCCTTGGGCCCATCGGGGTCCAGGTTCGCCTCAATGATGCCGTCCTTGGCATCACCGCCACGGTCGCGCTTCACCTCTTTCGTGTGCCTGCGGCGTTTGGCACGCTCTCTTACTTGTTGGTAGCGTCGCTTCTTTCGAATTGCCATGGTGACTGAGGACGTCCGTGCGAGTGAGTCTGAACACATGAATACGTGGGGATTGGACTGAATGATGAGGAATACTTGGGATTGGTGATGTTCTGTTGAAGTTGTGTTGACGTGACAAAACAGTCGAGATGACTTGCCAACGTACCTAGTGATATCTCTTTGAAGACGGCAGCACTCACCGGCTGCTTTGAGGCAGGGATGATTCACGGCTGTGTCGACTGAACGGCACAGCAGTAATGGCTCAGGATGAAGACATGGCGCGTTGCTCATTGTACTAATCGTTTCATGGAATCAGCAGGTGCGTTCTTAAGAATTTACATGTCACCCAAAGATTGTACTAGAGCCTGACTTCCGACTTCCTCAGGGTGCATGTGTCGCTGGTGTGCCAAAGCTATGTGTCCTTGATGTATTTGGGAAGTCGCTTTTAAGGTACTACCGAGCCTCCCTCCCTTTATCACATCCAACTCTTACAGTCCAAGCACGCTTGCGCAAAATTGTGAAGGTAGCCAACTCCTTCCGTGTGAATGAAGTATTGACAGGTGAAGCCTGCCACCATGTCGTCGAATCCTGTTGGGGAATGAACTCTCTAGGGCAAGGTCTGATAATGACAATAGGTCGATTTGAAGTGGTACCCAATCTCCTTGGGATTACCGTCGGAGCACAACCTCGTCCTAGGAGACGGGGACACGCGCTGGACTGTGCAGCATCAAAAAGCAGAATTGTCGCAATCCTGTCCGGTGCTTCGACATGGTTGATAACCTGCGCATGTTTCAGGGCTTCCTGGACCTTTCGTTCGCAGGGACCAATTATCCGTTATCGGACGCGAGGATTGTGTCGTCTTGGATTGGGGAAGGAGACGTCTCCTTGTGCTGGCAGAGTCTTTTGGGGGCAGGGATTTCTCTTTCGCGATCGTCACCTTCAAGAGCAGAACCCTGCCTATGTCCTGTCGCCTGAGGATTCGGTAGGAGACTGGAAGCATTTGGTGGCGGAGCGGGAGGAATAAATGGGGGAATGAGAATAGTATACGCAAGTAGACAGACAGGATAACGCAAAGCAAGCAAACAAGCTTTTGAGCCTTTAATATTCGTACTTGTGGTGCTTGACACGCATCGCCAGGAGCTGATGAGGCTGGGCACAACGGAATACTCCACCGGTTGACCTTGTCACCTTATAAACTCGTCCACTCGTTACCCCTCTCACTCCAGCCCTTCGCACCAAACAAGTCCCAAAACTGCAGCATCGCCATGTCGGGTACATCCAAGGTCGTCTCCGTCGAGGAACTGGTGCGTAGCAAGCTTCCTGCGTATCTATCTTGGTGTGCTAACAGCACCCTAGAGCAATGCAGACGCAAAATGGCTCAGTCTTGTCAAGTAAAGCCTTCCCCCAACCCCAAATCTCTCAAGAACTTGCGGCATGACTGACACGCGCGACAACACAGGATAAACTATGAAGACGGCCACGGAAAACTCCGAACTTGGGAAGGAATGAAACGGAGGAGTCGTCCCAGGGACAGCATCGTAGACGCCGTCCAAGTCGTAGCCCTCCTGCAGCGCCCGACCGGCCCGGAAGTGCTCTTGGAGAAGCAGTTTCGGCCACCAACCGCCAAGGTCTGCATCGAGTTCCCGGCTGGCTTGATTGACGAGGGTGAGACGCCCGATGAGTGCGCCCTGCGAGAACTCAAGGAAGAGACGGGCTACGTGGGCGAGGTGATTCCGGAGCGAACCGGGGTGCGTCCAATTTTGATGAGTGGTGAGTTTCCATCCCCTCTCGTCCGGCATTACCTACCTATGCTACGGATTTCACAGTCACTAACAGCCGACTTTCTCAGCGCCGGCCTCCTCCAGGTAATAGCAGCACTCGCGCATCTCTAGATGCCAGTATCATGCCTCCCTAGCTAACTACCATGCAGCTCGAAAACATTCATGATCCATGTCAAGATTGATCCCGCACGGCCGGAGAACCAAACCCCCGTGTCAGAGTTAGAAGACGGCGAATTCATTGAATGCTTCTGGGTTCCCCTGAAGGACTTGTACGAGGCTTGCAGGAAGCTGCAGGACCAAGGCTTCGCGATAGACGGCAAGGTCGGGGCATTTGCCGAGGGCATTGAGACGAGCAAATTGTTGCAGTGAATCGCATAGCAGAGTTGATTCAATTGCAATGTTCTCGCCACGTGGGAGTCTCTCATCCGTCCCTAGGTCAGACGAGACTTTGTGAAACGTTCGATTCTTGATTCTTGATTGCCAGCGGCGATTCAATGTCTCGAATCAAGAAACTTCAACCGATCCTTCTCATGCCGTGCAGCGCGACTTTGAGTCACGAATGCTCAGTTCATCAGTCGTTAGGTACATGGCACAAGCTGCAGAGACACAGCGGGGCAGTGGAAATAGACAGGTTGCACCAAGGTCGCCCAGCACATACATGGCAGTAGGTAGCTAGTTCCACAAGATCCAATCCGAGTCAAGGTACGAGGAGAGACGCGAGAAACAATGCATGCCAACAAAGGGGCTTTGTTTGCTGCAGGGTAGAGAGGGTGGTCAGGCGAGTGTCATGAGAATAACACTTCCCTCCGCCAATTTCGAGTGCGAGAACAGACAAACTGATCAATTTCACACGTTGGAGCGATTTCTGTGCCGAAAGCGGCCTACCAATGTTCCCATATGATGCATATTCGAAGGACGATGCTCCCTTCGGATCATGTACGAACTGCAGCCGTATGCAGGTTGTCGTCCGGTCCTTTCCAACAACCAATCCGCACGCGCAACACTGCACCGCAGAGGCACAGCTAAGGCCAGTTGCAACTGGAATGATATTTCCTCAATGACTGCGATGATCCATCACAAAAACACGCGAATTGGTCGTGGTTTGTTAGGCTGATGGCCTCAAAGTGCACATATGGCGGAGAAATGTGGCACCAATCAGTCACCTCATCACCGTTACTCTCGCCCGTGCATTGTTCCTCAATTGGGACATTCGATGAGCTATTGATGGATAGTTACATACTACGTAAAGAGTGTAACTGGTGTGGTGCACGAAGAAGGTGTCCAGAACACGGCACGTGGACAATGTTAGACTAGATGAATCAGTTCAATGCAATTCGGGATTCGGTGAAAGACTGGATGGATGAAACGAAAAGGAATTCATGGGAATCAGGAGTCTCTGCAAACTGCAGGCTGGTGCATTCGAGTCATGAAGCACACCGTCTCGCTGATGGCGGCCGATATCGACACTGCAACTGGCTGAACTTGCCGATCAGGGTCCGAGCCATCCACTTCAGCCATACACCCTTCTTCTCGTCCATTCGACCACCCTACTATGCGTCTAGAGAGAGAAGAGGAAAGTCATGGAAGCAAAAGCAAAGCCCGATCGTTCCTCGTGAGCCCGCTTTTCCCCTCCATGTATCTGGAACAAACGATGGACGCCTTATGCTAATTCTCTGGCGCTTACTCCCCCAACTTTTCCGTAAAGTGTGCCTCCGAATCCCTTCAAAATGTAACGCCTTCTCAGCCGACCGGCCGGTGGAACCTCCCTGTTGAGGCTCGGTGAGGCTCCGCCAGCAGAATGGAGTCAATAGACTCGTCCAGGCATCTCCTTTTCCTCCTCTGGGCTGATGCTGATTACGACTCCAGAGACTGCAGAATGAGCGGGGGCCAATCAGTTGGACTTCCGCCTCGATTCTTGCCCATCATTGCCGGATGGTGCCATTGATGGGATGGGCGTGTTGCAGGCGACCTGTCAGATGTTCTCGTTACGAGCCAGCCCGGCCGTTCGCGGACGATCCGCCACCACCTGGACCGACCATGCTGGAGAGGGGGGAGGGGGCGATTCGCTTATCCAGACGGAGACTTCATAGCAGGTCTCGACTCTGTACATGGGGAATGGGGGACAGTGTCGAAAAGGACGTTATCAATGTGACTACATACTGTAGCTCCATTGTAGACCGTTGGGAGAGTTGGGGTTTGTTGAGAGCGAGCGTGCAGCTGTCATCACGATAGCGATGAGCTCTTCTTCAGCATCAACAACACTCACGACCTCGTTCCTCCCTCACCCTGACATACACTTCCTAGACACACAGGCTTCCTCCCTGTATCGACAAACTCCGCTCCTCTGCAGCCTTGGATTCGAAATCTTGGGACTACCTGGCTGGCCCAGGACCCTTGCTCCAAGGGCCCCAACAAGGCCCCAGAAGCCTGCGCTCCCGGAAGCCCACCTAACGCCCAGCTCAAGGCCAGAAGCGGACTGGATCATCATGGAGGCTTCCAAGCTTCCCTTCCCCCCGCACACTGTCCGCCTCACCCAAGTACATTTCGGGACACGAAGAGCGCACGGCTGAGAGACTCGACTGCGGTCCGCGGGCAAGGAAATGGCTGGACCGCTCAAAGAAGGCAAAAAAGGAAGAGGGAATTTGCCAGAAAATGACACAGTGGCTTAGGACGACGAAACAAAGCCCCACACTGCTGTCCGTTGCGTCTCCGCGATTCAGAAGCCCTCGCACGCAAGCCTTCTCCGTCGGTCGAGCCGAATCGGAGGAGGACGGATGGATCCATACTACGTAGTAGATCAGAAGGGAGAGAACATGGTAGCCGCACGGAAAGGGGAGGAGGCTGTGATTGTGATAGTGATGCTGATAGTGGTGATACGGAGAGATTGGATTGGTAATGAGGAGATTGGATCATCTAGATGAGAGAACAGTCCTCCTCTTCGGCTGTGCCGCCTTGCTTTTCCAGGCGGTTCAACGTGTGTCCAGGAGAATGGATACAAGCAGGACCCTGCGCTTATTCGCACCTCTCTCCGTCGTGCCGAGTCTCTCGTTAGTCTGTACCACCCACACACATTCAATCGTTGACTGGTCCATCCCACCCTCTTTGAATCCATGTCCACAGTCCCCTGACTGTTCTGGCCCCCCACCACCCTTTCCCTGTTTCCCTTTGAAACCCCATATCATCAGACTTCGGTTTTGAGGCTGAGGAAAATGTGGGATGAGTGAGAGATGCTGCCTTCGATGAAGTGGAGAGACCACAGTTTGGGGGCTGCGATGCAACTAGGCAGAGAGACGTTTATGGATCGTGGACGCCTCGTCGCTGACGGGTTGGGCTGACAAACGTGGAAACGGGACAAGGTGAATTCCCACATGGAACTTGGGAATACAGTACGAATATGCAGAGTCATGCAGAGCAGGCAATGGAGTCGACTTGACCTCGTACCGCCTAGAACGTTACAGAGTGCACATCTGGCAATTGGACCACCATGCAGGAGCATCACAGAGGAAAGTGCAATATCAACGTCGAATCGCCCTTGTTCCCTCTCTCGTGCCTCCCTCGTGCTTCCCTCGTGCACCCTTCTTCTCACTGACAAGCTGTCCCTGCATCACCCCCCTTCTTTGCCCTCCCGCATATGTAGATACATAGTACAGTGTCCCCCCATTCCAGACCACGCAGCACGCCAGGCAGGACCCTGTCCCGTCCGGTCTCCGCTCATCCCCGGCTTTCTTCTAGCGTTGTTAGCCCGTGCCCGCCAGGTCCCACACCCCGGCAAGATACTCAGTCCAGGCCGCGGGCTCCTGAAGAAGGGGTCCAAGATACCCTCAACATTCAAGTCGGTGAAAGTACGTTTCTGCGTCGCCCGCGCTAAATCCTTGCCCTTCCGTGACTTGTCCCTGCCATCCGTCCTGTGTATTCACCGTAGATCCGAAGTACCTAGTGGCGGCTCACTTCCCGAGCGTCCTAGTCTCCTGAAAGGCTCTTGACCGACATGTATATATTAGCCCATTGTGCCTTCCGAACTCGCTCGTCCGTTTCCCTCTTCGAACTTCCTCTTTCTTTGTGACCGCTTCTCTATTCTGTCCCTATCCCTCCCCCCATTCTCTTCTGGCATCCTACCTGGTGTAGACCTCTCACTCATCCTTATCGTACACCAGTCCTTCGGGACCACCGCCACCCTGTCTCAATACCCTCCTCTCCATCCTAACCACCCCCAATCGTCCTGCCGAGGACCAAATTCAGGGTCCAGCCGCCCTCCTATCCGTCTCTCCGACCAAGTCCACCCCAACCGGTTCGAAATGCACGGCTACAGCTCATCCGAAGAATCGGACGACCCGCGTCGTCCACGCGTTGCGCCGGTGGCAAGCACGAGTACCACAGATAACAAGAAGAAGAAGAAGAAGAAGCTTCCGCCCCAAAAGTCCATCAATCGGATCTGGAAGAAGTTCTCCAAGCGCAAGTTCCATACTGCTCTTGCTGTCCTTCCTTTCGATCCCGTCCAGCCCCCCGCCATCTCCGACCAACCTAATGCGCTCCTTTCAGCGGGTTATGATCAGGCGGTCGCGGATTGTCGACGCAAGGTCGAGAAGATCATCAAGGAGTGTAAGCGTGTGAATATGCGCTATCGAGACCCCGGCTTTGACCTAGTAAGTTGGCCAAACATCCCAAATCAGTTTTTTTTTTTTTTTTTAAAGAACATTGATTAACCGGCATTGTAGGACTGGGATCTTAAGTATGAGAAAGGCAATTGTCTGAACAGCCTCGGTTATCAAAAGTTTGAGCTGAACAGAACAACTCTGCTGGGCTCTAAAGCTACTGTCCCCAAGGCCGTGAAGCGAGTTCACGAGATCTTCGAGAAGCCTACTTTCCTCCAAGATCTCAATGGCGGCGACGTCAAGCAGGGCAGTCTTGGAGATTGTTGGATAATTGCTGGCATGACTGCTCTAGCCAACACCGAAGAAGGCATCAAGCGCATTTGTGTCGCTTATGATACGAGTAAGTTGAACAATTCTTCCCTGAACTGAAAGCAAATGCTGACGGGGCTACTAATAGAAATCGGTATCTACGGTTTCGTCTTCTTTCGCGATGGTGAATGGATTCACTCCATCATTGACGACAAGCTCTACCTGAAGTCGCCGTGCTGGGACTCTCCCAGTATGCAGCGTGACCTCCTTCAGCAAATTGATCGCGAGGACGTTGAGGGTGTCTACCGCAAGACATACCAGACCGGCTCTAAGGCGCTCTTCTTCGCGCAAAACAAGGACCAGAACGAGACCTGGGTTCCAGTAAGCCAGACCCATTCACATCCTCTCAGATTCAAGATACTGACCTTGCTAGCTTATTGAGAAGGCATATGCCAAGGCGCATGGCGACTATGCCTCTTTGTCGGGTGGTTGGGTAGGCGAAGCCATTGAAGATCTCTCTGGCGGTGTCACTACCGAGCTTTTGACTTCTGACATCCTCGACACTGATGAGTTCTGGGACAATGAAATGTCCCGCGTCAATGAAGAGTTCCTCTTTGGAGCTTCTACTGGATTGCTCGAACATGGATATGGCGAAAGAAATGGCATCTCCGAGGGCCACGCCTACATCGTCATGGCGGCGAAGACGCTGAAGAGTGGCCAGCGCCTTGTCAAACTCAGGAACCCTTGGGGGAAGATCCGCAAGGGAATCTGGGAGGGCCCCTGGAGCGACGGGTCAGTTGAATGGACCAAGGAGGCCCAAGAGGAGCTCGACCACAAGTTCGGTAGCGACTCTGTCTTCTGGATCTCGTACGAGGATCTGATCCGCAAGTACACTCACTTTGATCGAACCCGACTCTTCCGAGATCAGGACTGGCGATGCTGCCAGCGTTGGATCGGCGTCGACGTTCCCTGGAAGGCCGAGTATCACGAGAAGTTCCACATCAAGCTGACTAAAGACTCGCCCCTCGTCCTGGTTCTGTCCCAGCTGGACAAGAGATACTTCAAGGGTCTTCATGGACAGTACCACTTCCGCATGCACTTCCGTCTTCACGACATTGATCGCCCCCATGCTGAGGACTACATTGTGCGATCTCACGGCAATTACCTCATGGACCGATCCGTCTCGGTTGAGCTTCCCGACATGCCCGCTGGTACCTATGTCGTCTATCTTAAGGTCACTGGCGAGCGAAATGGAGATCTCTCATCTGTCGAAGACGTCATCAAGCGCGAGTGCTCTCAGCGCGTTGAGAACGAGAAGCTCGCCCAAGTTGGCTACGCATACGACCTTGCTCACAGCAAGGCTTGGGACCATATAGACAAGGTCGCCAAGCTGCGTCAGAAGAAGGAGCAGCAGAAGGCGTCTGGGTGTCGCCAAGGAGAGCGCCGCCGCCTGTGGGAGAAGCGCCACGTTAACCGCGAGGTGAACCGCAAGCAAAAGGACAAGAACGACGCAAAGAAGCGACGCCGTCGTGAGGCGTGGGAGGCAGAGCAGGATGCCAAGGAGAAAGCTGAGTTGGAGGCTAAGGAGCTTGCTGAGAAGGAAGCTCGCGAGCTAGCCGCCAAGGAGGCCGAGGAGAAGAAGGCCCTCGAAGAAAAGACAGTCGACTACCAGGCCGACGATGAGTCTGGCGAGGACGAGGAAGAGTCTTCTCCTTCCGCCGAGGACAAGAAGTCCGAGGAAGTTACTGAGAAGGTCTCTGATAAGCCCACCGAGACGGAAGACGACACCAAGGCTATCGATGATGACGGTGTCATCTCTATCTCAACCGGCTCCCCTCATCTTACCCCTAAGACGGAGGATTCCACTGTCAATGCCTCGACCGAGGAAAAGCAGGAGGTGCCTCCCGTTAGTGGTGGTCCTCCCCCTCCCCCCTCTCCTACTCCTCCTGTTCCCGAACCTGTCGTTGAGCAGCCACCCAAGAACAGGCCTGTCTATGACGATGCCAATGATTCGTCCGATTCCCCAGTTACGGACTGGGAGGAGCTCTACAGCAGCGACGACATGGCTCGCAAGCCTCGTGTCACTCAGCATGCCGCTGCTCCTCGGGATGACTACGACACGGAGGAAGAGAAGTTGCCCGATCCGTGGAACGCCATCTGCATCGTCGGCATCCGCGTCTACTCCAAGGACGCGGAGCTCGAGCTGCGCACCGTTATGGAGGGAGGCGCGCTCCTCGAAGACGGCATGGGCGAGAAGGGTGCGGCCGACTTGGACAATGCCCAGGCCAACGCAGCTGGTATGCGAGCCGACGAGACCGAGTCTGGCGAGAAGAAGCAAAAGATGGCGGGCGAGCTGGCCCCTTACGCGCCGGTGATCCGCAAAGACGGTGCTGACGTTGAAGATGAGGATCATCCTCGGGAAAGGAACTCAATGATTAAGCGTCTGATCCACATCGACTCGACTGATACGACGCGCATGAACACGCCTGAACCAACGCCGATGGAGTCGGACAAGCGACTGGGACGAATGTGAGATTTGAGACTCTAAGCGTTTGATAGAGATGTTTGGGCTATTGTGATGGGAGCGAGTGTTTTTTTTTTTTTTTTACGATGTGTTGGTTCAAAAGATTGCATGCATGGATACCAGAAGAGTACACGACTTTAGAATGCAATGGCCTACCTACAGATAGTTTACGAGCGAAGATCTGCCCTTGTACATGAATATGGGTTAATGGATAGACTTCAGAATAGCAGCGATGATTGAATTGACTGAAATCATTTAAGAGTGTTTTGCAACTAAATATCATTCCTTCATCCCTTGGCAAGACATCCATGGTCTTTGTGCCTTCCGGAGTCCCATACCTAAGTGAGAGCTTCCATTCTAAGACCGCGCCTTCAATCCCAACAATTTAATCACATGGGCTCCGAATGGGCTTAGACATCCATCAGGGTCTCTCCAGGCACAATCCCTCTTTCCACCGTCCAAATGCAAGGTCCCCTCAAAGGCGTCAAGGCCTTCTCTGGTGCGACACCGCGACAGCGCCACTAGACAGGGCCCACGTGCTGGAGCTGCACGCTAAACCGAGGCGCTAGCCCCTACCGGATAGCGCTCGCTGTCGCTGTACCGCGTGCCGGGGACCCAGGATAAGACCGCCCAGAGCTCGTCATCTGCCTGGTGATAACGAGACTCGGCAAAGGCGCCTTATCGGTCGCTGTTCGTCATCGCCCGCCTCGTTTCCAGAAGCTTGCGGCTCGCTCCCTCGCTCTCAGCCTCTATTTTATTTTTATTTTTTCAAACCTTCTCCTCATCATCGTCCGAGCTTTCTCGTCGTAGAAGCTTCATTTTCTCTTTCCCCTCCATCCGTGTCCTGCTGTCGTGTCTTCTTCTCTTGTGGTCATGTAGCTAATCGCAACACCGTCGCTTATCACTATCATTCCGCCATTGCACAATCAACCAGCCATCTACGAACCTTTCTCCATCTGACTCTACCACAGCGAGCAAAATATCACCATCATGGCAGCTTCATCAGCAGCCTCGTTGCGTCGCAGCCATGGCTCTTCTGGCGCATCCTCGAGGCACTCCCACTCACATTCACGCAACCTCTCTCGCACGCATAGCCATGACTCAGGCTCCTCGTCCATCTCCATTGACACCCTCGTCAACCACCTTCTCATCGCCAAACGCTCCCTGTCTTCCATGACCCTCGTCCTTCGCGCAAACGAAATTGCCAATGCTGCTCGACAATCACACGAAGATGTCGCCATTCTGGCAGCGCAAGCCGGTTTCCTGCGATCGTCCATCCTCGACCAGGCTGCCATCCTGGTGCGAGTCAGGAGGGGCCTCGGAGCCACATACGATTGGGGAAAGAAGGATTTCAAATCCCTTATCAGGACGATGGACGCGGTCGATAACGAACTCGAAGGCACAATGGAGATGCTGAGGGGGACTGGTGTCCAGAGCGTCTTTCGTCCCAAAGGCGAAGAGCGGAGAAGTCTTTTAGACTTTGTCGACGAAACAAGCGTTCATGGAATGCGCGATGCGATGAAAAAGAGCATCCAAGACCTTCAGGTACTGTCTCAGAGCCCGCGCCACTTGCCCAATCTTATCAATCCATTAACTTAGAATTGTACAGACCATCCAGCAGTCGTTTGACGGAGATTTACTACGATTCGATGCCGATATTCGAAACCTAAAGAAAATACTCGTTGATGCACCGGAGCCTTTTCAACGCGAGAATGCAGACGATGAACACCCGCACCCGACCGAACTGCTAGAGAGCTTGATTGATCACTCGACCAACATGGCACAGCTCCTAGCATCACTTACAACCCACTTTGACATGTGCGTCACTGCCGTCCGAACTACGGACGGCGCGGTGGCTCTCGCTCGCCGGAAGGTAGCGGAGGCCACACAACAAGACAACGACGGGGTTTCCATCTCGGGCGTAATTGCCGAGCAGGAGTCCAATGTGTCTGATCTGGAGCCCAAGACGTCCAAGGACCGTGCTGAGATGCTCAAGGTTGTCGTCCAGGACGCTCAAGAGGTGGATGATGTCGTGCATGAAATCCAAGAGAGCCTGGCCGCAATGGAGCAGGAATTTTCCGTGCTAGAAGAGGAAACAGAGCAAACCAAGAAGGCCTATGCATCCATGCTCGACGCATTTAGCCTGCTGGGCGAAATCGGCGATCGACTAGGAGACTACCTAGTTGCCGAGGGAGACTTCAAGACGAGATGGGAGTTGGAGAAGGACACCATCTTCACCAAACTGGACGAGATGAAGCAGATGAGAGACTTTTACGAGGGCTATGCCAGTGCATATGACAGCCTGATCCTTGAGGTGGAGCGACGACGAGCAGTGGATGACCGGGTGCGAAGCATCTGGCGCAAGGCGCAAGAGAACGTGGACAAGCTTCTTGACGGTGACGGCCAGGCGCGAGAGACGTTCCGTGAGAATGTAGGCGAATACCTGCCGACGGACCTCTGGGCCGGGATGCCAGGTTCAGCGAGACGCTGGGAAGTTGTTCCTATCAAGGGAGATGATGAGGAAGTCTATGAAAGGGAAGCTGTCCAGTCGGAGCCTGCCTTGCCACGCAGTGTTGTCGAAGCAGCGCGATTGCGGTTGGGGAAGGCGACGGCGGCTGGAGAAAATAGGTGAAGAAAGAGATTGAGAAGGGTGCAAGCTTGCGCTGTTCGTTTGCGACTATGGCGGTATTATTTTTGGCGTTGATTGGGAATAGGAATTGGAAATGGTGTTGGTCGGCGTATGTTTTGGAGACGGAGACTATATCATTCACGTCATATATTTGGCAGTATTCGAACATATCTTTATTTTCTCACATATCTTTGGATTGGTTGAAGACGATCAGGCCATAAGATTCTCTCCTTGTGGTTGGCTCTCTCGTTCTCTCTAAATACCTTAGTTCCAAGACGGTAGTTCAATTACCTTGATCAGGCTATCATCGTGTCCATGTCCTGCTGTTGAGCGGACGAATAGCTCCCCTTGTCTGACTTTCCACCCGCTTGGCGTGTCTTGATGCCGGGGTTTCCTCGTCCCATCCCTACACCCATTCAAGTCCTTGAATCCCTGCTCGAGCCTGATTTTATGCATGTTATATAACCAACACGCGAATATTCAATTTCCGTCCAATCCAATCCGAGCTTTTTCGTTCAGCTGGCCTCGCTTGGCCAGAGCACACCTACTAGGGTTACACCTCCGGCGCCGTCAACTTGTCTAGCGTTGGTGGGATTTCCGAAGCAGACCCTGGTTAACGAGCGCTGGTGACCTTGTTTAAAGCAGATGTTAGACTGTTGCGAGATTCAGGAATGGGAGGGTACGGTAGCCGTTGGTGGTGAGAAGTGCGTGCGGCTGTTGTTTTTGGTGCGACGGACTGGTCTGAGTTGGGATGGAAGGGGACAAGAGGAGGGAAATAAGAAGTGGCGCTTTTCCCACGCGGCAGGAATAGGTTTTGGCTATCTTCTAGAAGCCTTTGGCGCCTTTTTTCTTGATTTTGATGTACAAGCGAGAAAGTTACCTTCGAACATATCCATCACCTGCCTAGGGACTCAGCTGCGACTTACACGAGCCTCTCTTCCTCTTCACTTTTCCTCCCACCTACTTACCTAACTAATCAACCACACTCCACCAACCATACAAGAATCTCGAACTTCTGAAAAGATGGGCGGCACCTCAGCGTTCAACAGCTTCATCGCCTCCGTCGCGACCCTCGTCCTCGCCGGCATCCTCGTTGTGCTCGTCATGCTGCTCGTTGAGATCAAGCGCTTCACCGACGAAAACGAGGGCCTCTACATCAGCATGGCCTCCGGCGAGTCGATTCCCGTGGAAGGACGCCAATCCTATCCGCTTTACATGAAGGCGCTGCCGTAAACGGCGGATTGGCCTTGATTGGGGAGGAAGACTGGGGCGAATCGAATACATATGAGGCGTTGGGTCACGGATCAATGTACATGACAGGAGCCTTGGGAGTTATGAGCGATCGCTTACGCATTTCAATGCTTGATTAACACATTATCTTTATAAACTCATGTCGAGGGACCAAATCGCGGTCTCCAATGCGAAACCAAAACACCACCGCCCGACAACTCTTTCCTAATTCTTCCACCGTGGTATCAATATAATTATCCAGGAGCGTCCTCCAGAGCTCAATCTAGTTCGCGCATATATTCGTCATCGTTGACTTTTACCGACTTGGGATAACCTCCTGCACTTTGGGATACACCCTGACCATATCGGCATACAGCTCGGGGTGGTCGCGCCACATGACCTGGGGATCCCAGCCAGCTGCGACAAAGATGGTCTCGATTCCGCTCGACAAGGGCGTCGTGAAGATGTTGGCGATCTGGAAGCCGATGAGGAAGGAAAAGGCCACGATGACGGCCGTGTACGCTCCGTCGCTGTTGTAGGGCGGGTCGGTGAAGAGGAGGTAGAGATAGGCGAGGAGAGCGCAGGCATAACCGATGAAGAGAGCACCGAACGAGAGGACGGGGCCGATGAGACATTCCTAGTAAACATGAGCATCTGGAGGCATTGCCACAGCGTGTGAACTTACGTTAATAAGAGCATCGATTCCCCGGTTCTTGATCATCTTCCATGTATCCTTGGCGGCCGCGAAATAGGTCTTTCCGTATAGTGCAATGTGGCAGAAGGCATATCGGTTCAGGAACTGGATGGCCCATTCCAACAGGGACAAGATGCAGCCAAGGCAGCAGAAGATGACATATCCGATAATGTCACCTTGCTGGGCCTCCTGGTTTCGCGCGACCTGGACAATCTGTCGGATGAACTGAACAATTGCGACAAGCAAGCTTCCCAAGCTGATGGATCCGAAGCTGTAGGTGAGAGCGCGTTTGGTGGCGCCGCGAGTGGCGTCTTTAGGAAAGTTGTGTGGGCAGAAGTACCAGCCACCGTAGACGCCAGAAATAATGGTGTGGATGGTGTTCTTCAGCCACTCGGAGAACCAGTACATGCAAAAGGTCACAAAGGCAATTAGGCCGATGACCTTTGCCTGACTGCAACCGCCGTCGCTGCAGGATGGGTTGTCGGAGGCGGGTTGATACTTGACATAGATCGCGACAAGCGTGATGGAGAACCAAGCGCCCAAAGCCGTAGCAATCATGCCGCCGATGAAGCTCACAAGATAGACATGACCGTAGTTTTTGCTGACATCAATGGCCGTCTGAAGCATCAAGACAGAGAAAGGGATACGAGAGATCCATGTGTAGAAGCAAAAGGCCATAAACAGACCAAAGATGAGGAACACGATGCCGGCAGACCAGTAGTGCTTGTAGAGGTAGAAGATGGCGGTGCCGAGGGCGAAGCAGATATTCAAGATGCCCGTAATCCAGATGAATGCCTTGGTGAAGACCCGCGCAAGCCATACGTAGGCGTAGCCCAGGACAACGGCAATAACCAGAACGAATATAAACAGAATGATTGTGTTCGCATCGAGGGAGAAGTCGTTGCTGTCGTTGTAGATGCCGCTGCCGGCCGTTTTGCGATTGGCTGCGTAACCCTGGAGAGCGATGCCAGAGACAACGGTGTAACCGGCAAAGAAGAGGATCAACTGGAGAGCAGGATGGTTAGCATTGGCGATTGCTTCTGGCGGAAGCGACGTGGAAATACCAGAATGCCAGCCCACAAGTCGTTGTATTTGGGCTTGTCCACTTTGAATGTCTGATCAAACGAAGCCTTCTCGTTACCGTAACCCTGCTCAGGCGCGTATCCATTGTTGTTGGGTGCAGCTTGGTATGGTTGCTGCTGGTAGTTCATGGGAGGCTGTTGACTATTTCCGCCATTGTACCCAGGCTGTTGCTGTTGCCCTTGATAGTATCTATCATTGTTGCCCTGATTCGGGTTGTAGTAATTGTCGGCTTCGCCCATTGTGAAGCGGATCGCCAACGACGATTAGCGGGGAGTCGTCGAACGATGGCCAGGATGGTAGAGACGTTCTGATGATGACCACTACCGCTACTTGATCAATATCGCGGAACCCAACGACGGCAACAGTGTCGTTGATGATGAAGAAACAGAAGCAGGCGGGGGAATTGCGATTCGAAGAGAAATTGCTCCCGACTGGGTGCGACTAACAATCAACAAAAATTCCAGATTCATTCAGCTGCAATTGAGGATCTATGAGGTCATGGAGGGTCGCTATCGACGATGGTATGAACAGCGATCGGCTTTAGGGTCAGTTAGGGCCAATTGAATGCTCCGCTCGGCCAACCAGCATCGTGGCGCAAAGAGCTTCAGGGCTCCACGGCAGTCGAACAGCCGATCTAGTGGGTCGATGGCCCCCTGAAACTCTAATCTTGAAGGCCTGAGCAGCTGAAGGGGAGCTGTTTGCGGAGGGTTCTGGCCAGTCAGGAGTTAACAAGGAGCTACTTGGTGCCGGAGAACCGAACACCAAGAAGTCCAAGATTGCCCAGCCGGCCTTGGCTTCCATGCTCAAGAACCATCGCCTGTTCATCCAAGGCAGCTAAACACCATAATGGACATACGGAACCCACCCGAGAAGACTCGACGTCTCTGCATCATCATCCTCTTCGTAAACACTGACATCTCTTGCATGGCTGTCCACTCCCCCTCCTGCACGACCTCCTGTTGAAGTGCGCCTGCTCGTGCCTCTCGAGCCTCCTTGCACGTCCAGCCAATGATTCCGAAACTCCAGAATAGCCTGGTGAAGTCCACGGCAAACCGACATGTTCGACATGCCCTCATCTCTCACCACCTCGTACACCGTCTTGGCTACGCCCACGCACAGCTCATCATTCACTTCCCACAGCGTCCCGATAACGTGGCGGAACCCAACGAGCTGCGACGCGCTTATGAGATGAACGCTCTCGTCAATGAATACCTCATGGTTGATACGACCGGTTCCGCAAGCCGAGAGGTAGGCAAGAAATGGCGAGTGCATATGGAGGTTAATGGCTAAGAAATCAGCCACCGTGAGAGGGTCACTTTGCCAGTCTTCAAGCAGCAAATGGCTCTTCAATGGGTTATCCTCGTGCGTGTTGCCATGGCCTGCAAAGTGAAATAGCTTGCACTCTTGAAGTACAGATACAACATCCTTCTTGTTCCTCTTTGGCTCGATGGGTGTGAGTGCCATTGATTTACACAAGTCGTCCAGAATCTGGACCTCTTTTGCAGCAAAAGGCAACCGAGAGTGCCCTGGCGTGTTCTCCATGGCCACAAGGAGGGCTGCGTTGGTACTGGCTGGCGCACTGGGGCGTTGACGGCCGCGGATGATTGCTCTGGTGGACGAACTATAGGAGGACATGACTCTGTCGCACACGGTATTGGAAGAGCTCTCCGAGTGGTGTCCGGCCGCATGGAGGGGGAATTTGCTCAAAGGCCCCGTGGGAACCCACCATATTCGTGGCCAACTACCACGAGGACTTTCGACGATCTCTAGTGCCTCGAGAATATCCCCGACAAACGTGTCCCATAGCCACTCCAACAAGTTGACGCTTATCGAATCCGCGTCCAAAGCCACTGCGCGGTCCCGCACATCGCTGCTGCGCAGGCGAGGAAGCGGCAAGATTCGGCATTGGTTTGTCTCGAGAATCAGAGCATCGCAGCGGTGGTCGCTGATGTTGACTATGACGATAGGTCCCATAGTAGCTGCAGCCGTCAATTCATCTTCGGACGGGGCTAAGAGAAAGCGATCGAAACCAGGAAGTTCACGGATAGCTTGGATAGTTGGCTGCAGTCTCTGGCCCGCAAAGTAGCGCTGGTCAGCTCGAGTGGTCGACGGGCTGAGGTGATCGGCCTGCGGCCCTGCTGGGTCATCGAGTTGGTTCCGGAGTGTGATGAATTGTTCAGCGAGCTCGGGGTGCTTCTGTTGAAGATCGGAAACGTCTACACGGATGTCACTCAGCGAACCGAGTAGGACCCCCCGCCCAAGCTCGAGGAGGGAAATGGCCTGGTATGGTTCCTTGTTTGCTAATAGAGCGACCGCCACCCCATCGGACGCAAGCCCCGTAATCTGGCCGAGCATGTACTGCTTGTCCTGATTTTCAAGAGAGGCAGATGCGAAGAGCGGTACCAAGGACACCACTACTGAGGCAACCTCATAGGCCAAGGACCACTCTTTGGCTTCCACATATATGTCAAACAGCATCTTGCCAGGAGTGAATCGAGCAACGGGGGTTGAATGGGGGTAGTTGAGGGCATCATGGAGATGTCTGATGGTTGTCTCCATGTCTGCTTCGACTCCCTTTTTTTTATATCTGTGATGGAAGCACGAGGCCACATAGTGCATCCGACGTGCCCGCTCTGGGTGGTTGTCCGGGGTTGCATCTAGGGCTTCTTGACTTCTGCGGATCGCCATTTCCAAGTCGGAGACTGCACCCAGCCTCTGGTACCTCAGTTGGTACTCTGCTGCAAGAGATTCAAGTTGATGGGTCCGCGGTGGTCCCTCCGGCATAATGTCTAGAGCCTTCTGTTGGTGCTGGATGGCCGAGTCTAGGTCCTCCATGTCCCCCGTCTTTTGATACCTGCTGTAATACCCGCGCCCGAGGTTACTAAGACCGCGAGCCCAGAGTGGATGATCTGGAGGCGTTTGGTCTAGCGCTTGTTGATACATCTGAATAGCGTAGTTGATATCTCCAGTCTCGTGTGTTCTGTGAAAGCTGGCATGGTAGCCTGCTCCAACATGTTGAAGTCGCAGAGCCCGTTCCGGATCATTGTTTGGGGTTGCGGCGAGGGCATCTCGGTAGTGCTTAATGGCTATGAGTAGATCAGGAATCGCTCCTGTTCTCTCATATCGCGACTGATGTTGGGCCCCGAGGTTTTGAAGCTGACGTGCCCGGTCCGGGTGATTCTCCCGCGTTGCATCGATTGCTTTGTGAAACTGTTCAATGCTCGCATCAAGGGCTTCGGATCCTCCTGTTCTGTCATATGCATACCCATATACAACACCCAGGTTGTAAAATTGATGGGGTAGACCTGGGTGATCCTCTGCTGTTTCTTCGATGCTCTCCTGGAGCAGTCGAATGGCCATCTCTAGATCTTCCTTTGCCTCGGTGCGGTTGAATCGCTCGCCATATTCAACTCCAAGTTGACAAAGTCGGTATCCATGGTCCGGATGATCCTTTGGTGTGATATCAAGAGTGTCCTGGCAGCACTGCAGGGCCCTCTCCAGGTCCGCTGCGTCGCCGAGTCTTTGGTGCCTCTTGTGGTATGCAACTCCAAGCGCTTGAAGTCGACTTGCCCGGACAGGATGATCTGGGGGCGTTGCGATGATGGCATCTTGATAGCATCGAATGACAGCCTGCAAATCCGATATCGCGTCCATTCTTTGGAACTTTTCAACATAAACGTCGCCCAGACGTTCGAGTCGATTGGCCCTGTCAGAATGGTTTTCTGGCGTTGCATCCAGGGCTTCTTGGTACCTTTGAAGACAGATGGCAAGATCAGCCATTCCGTTTGTTGACTTGTATCTTCCGTAGCATCCTACTGCTAAGTTGTTGAGGCGGCGAGCCCAGTCAGAATGACCTTTCTGGGTCAGGTCGAGGGCGTCTGTGCAAAGTTGAATGGACGTCTCCAGATCTTCCATTGCGCCTGTTCTTCCGTAGCGCTCTCTGAACATAGCAGCAAGACTTTGAAGCCGTCGTGGGCGATCCGGATGATCAGCTGCGACTGAGTTGACGGCATCTTGACATTGCCGGATGGCTGTTTCTAGATCTTCCAGTTCTCCCGTCTCTTCATATCGCTCCCCATAACCGGACTCGAGGTACTGAAGCCGGCGATGTCTCTCCGAATGGTCTTCTGGTCTGGTTGCATCGATGGACTCAAAATAGTTTTCAACGGCAGCCTGTAGATCTGCACCCGCGTCGGTCTTCTGAAATCTGGCATGGTACGCAATACCCAGATGTTCAAATCGAGATGCTCTGTCGGGGTGGTCTTCTGGCGTCACTTCTATGGCTTCTTCATACTGTTTAATGGCGGCATTGACATCCACCAGTGATGTTGTTCTCAGGTAGCGAGCGTAATGAGCGTCGGCAATTTGTTGAATGGTCGCTCCCTGGTCTGATTGATCTGCTGGTGTTGTGTCAATTGCATTTTGGCATTGGCCATGGGTCATCTCTTGACCCTCCATACCCTTCTTTCGAGCCCAAACCAGGACGCAACTGAAAGACTAGAGTAGTTGAGTCCGGCGATACTCGGATATGTGTATGGTGAGTATATTTGCACCAACGTACCCAGGTATGAGAACCAGAGGCTTCAATTGCATTTGGGCGGCAATGAGCGCAAAAGGATGGCTGCCTAATCCTACTCTACGAATAATTATGCAGGTAGGTAGGTATCAACGACTTGAATGAATCGAGTTGTCCGATCAAGCCGTTCGGACCTCGGTCACGCAGCTATGTATTCTCAGAGGCAGCCGCACCAATGCACCGCCAATATATTTATTGTAAGGCTCCTCGGCCATGTTCTTAACTGACAACCGCAACTCGCCGGTGATAAGTGAGTGATAGGGCGCTCACAGAGAAGCTCCGCCAAGACTTGACCCATGCAAAGTCCAGGTCCAGAACCGTCAACGGCTTCACACTATTGACAATGCTGCAGGGCAGTTAACTAGTTAAGCACAGCCTCCACGGCAGAATCAACCATGTGCAGCCATCAGCTTGAAGACAGCCTTGCCATCGCCACAAGTCCAGCCGCGACATCTATTGCGGTTTCTGGACGTCTCTCCATGAGCTGAATCTGGCCGGCGATCCCTTCATGAGATAAAACCCCCCAAATCCCCGATAGAGCAGCAAGTGCAGTGGTCAGCTTGTGTCTCGTTCGCAATGGCTACCTTTGACTATGCCACTGTCCCCCTTGCCCCATCTTCACTCACTTCACCAACATCTTCCCAATCTCAAGAAAAGTATATCCGCCTCTTGACGATACATCCCGCCCAGAACCTCTCCGGTCCCATAGTGTGCGGGATTAGGGCCGTCAAACTCTCAGAAGCCCCGAAATACGAAGCCCTCTCCTACACCTGGCGGCCCGTGAATCCTCTTCATCCCATCAAACTCAACAAACGTGTGTTCCAAGTTCAGCACAATCTCTTTCTTGCTCTCCAACGCCTTCGTCGTCAAGACTGGCCTCGCGTCATCTGGATCGATGCCATTTGCAATGACCAGTCCAACATCCCGGAGCGCAACAGCACAGTCAGCTTCATGCGCGACATCTATGCGTCGGCTCGCGGCGGCGTAGTAGTATGGATGGGGGAAGAAGGACCAGATACGCATCTCGTGCAGCCGCTGCTCGATCGGTTGTGCGAGTTTGCCGAGTACGACGAACCTCTCAATCCAACCATTCGTTCTCGACTATCTAAGTGGAAATCATCTTCGCCTGGATTACCAGATGTGACAGACTCAGGGTATAGGGCATTGTACAATCTCCTCCTGACCCCATGGAGTAGTCGAGTCTGGGTCGTGCAGGAAGTCGTCATGGCTCCGCACAACTTGGAGATCACGATCCAAAGAGGCAGCCACACGTTTTGCATGGAACGCATTGCACGCGCCTTTGGCCCAATCTACAAGTACAATATCGAGACATTGCTCCAATTCACATTTCCAGCACGCTTCTGCACCTTGTGGGGAGAGAGGCTGGCTAAGAAGAACAAGCCCGATCTGCTCGACATCATCATTAGGAACTGGCTTACATACGCGACTGATCCTCGAGACAAGATCTACGCGTTTATCGGGCTGACGGACGATTTTGACGTGACCATCGACTATGACCCAAGCGTTACAGTCGAGCAGGTCTTTACAGACTTTGCTCGCAAGTACATATCCAAGTCGCGCAACCTCGCCATTCTGGGCACCTTGTCGTCGACTACAGTTGGGCGTCATGGCTTTCTACCCAGCTGGGTGCCGGACTGGACGGTCTGGAAACCGCACACCTTTACCTTTACGGAGAGAAGTAACGGCACGGAAGCGAAGAAGATCCAACATTTTACGGCTGCTGGAAATTGTTCCAATGAGTTCACACTTGACATCGACGGCGCTGCGGCGAATCAGTTACAACTCGAAGGCCACATCATTGACACGATCGAGGACGTCGGGCCAATCAGCAGAAGGGAATGCACTCTGACTGAGAGGCTGGAATTCTTCCGAGAATCTGAATACACGGCCGAGGTCCAAGGTGAATACACCGTGCTCGAGGCCCTCGACCGATTCCATGGCCACGAAGCTGTCGGTTTCAATGGAAAGAAACGCTACCCACATACAGGAGAGTTGCTCCTCATTGCCTACTATTCCACACTGATCATGGACGACCTGTACCATACCTTCGACGCAAAGCCCAAACGTCACAGCTGGATCAACAGATCTCGCAGCCTCCATCAGACGTATAGAGATTTTCACTGCCGGATCCACGAACTGCTGGACACGCCTCTTGGCTGGGACATGGATCCGTTTCTGGCAAGGGACTTTGCAAACCACTACTGCCAAGAGGCCACGGCAGTCAACGCTAACAGACGGCTTGTGAGGACAAAAGACAAGAAATATCTAGGTGTCTTCAGCGAGCGAGTCCAAGTAGGAGATTCCATTGTACTTTTAAAAGGAGCGAGAGTGCCATTTGCGATTAGGAAACAGCCGGGTAGTATTGGGCCGTGGCAGATCGTTGGGGATGGATATCTCCACGGGGCCATGGGCGGGGAGGCATGGAAGAAAGATGAGTGCGCGAAGTTTGTGTTTGAGTGAAACTGAGGCCTTGGGTGGTTTGTTATATGATACTCAGGTGAGGCAGACAGGCTGCTTTTAATGGGAGTACTGAAGGCGGAGGGCCGCAATAACAACGAGCACCCACGAAGGAACAACTTTAGACAGCGGACTAAGATCTATCGGATACAAGCCGGCGATAATAATGCAGGGAAACAAGCTTGGAGCGAAAGAAAATTTTGTCTCAGTCCTAAGATCAAGTCGTCTCCATGGCGGAGGCTAGTGATGCGACCATTGTCGACGGCTTTGGAAAGCGATTGACGAGGACATCGCCGATCTTTGCGACTCTCGCCGTGCTGACGAATGTCCCGCTGCCGCGCCATCTGCCACCATTGCGAGAGCCGGCGGCGGATAATAACAGTGAATTCACTTCGGCGTTGCCGTATTTAGGGACCATGAGTGACGTCTGCAACTGCCCTTCAATTGAGAATTAGATTGCTCACACAAGGACAGGAAGAAGATAACAGCAATTGACATATCACGAAAGCCGCTGAGCCGGCGGGCATCTCCCAAGTTTTATATAATCATCACCTCAAGGCATTAGTCAAGTCCCAAAGCTTGGGGAGCCCCGTCGTCCATGTCCCGTCGTAAAATCCGGGCGGATGCTCCCTCCCGAGTGAGACGAGATTTTTAGTCGAACGATTGGGGAGCGAACAGGTGCTTATGTGGAGGAATTTGGAGAAAATCCCCCGGCTTCGTCAGATCAGGCACAAGAGTATCCCTCTCCAGGCCATGTCCCCCGCTGGGAGTCTCGTGGTTCTAGCAGAGGATTGTTGGGGTGGATGTTGGTTGGTCTGTGGTTTTTCGCGGGAGTCATTCCCTTTTGTAAGACAACTCTCTACTCCGTACGAGGCTCCGGAACGTCGATCCGTTGCACGAATGGACCTCTTCACTCGCGAGGCATGACGTACAATAACCGGGCCGGGCCCAGAGTAAATACAGCATTGACCCCAGGATGGGGCTCGTGATGGGCAGCTACACCAAGATGCGACGAGACGGACGCGGATACGTACGAGATGAGGGGTCGGGGGTAGTAAAGAGTACATAATGGATTGCAAGGCCTCCCCAGGACTTCTAGAAGGTCTGTTCTCTTGGGGTCGTCGGGGGGGAGAGGAGGGATGTCTCCGATGCCGATACCGATGCCGGTCTCGTCCGAGTGATGATGAGTCTTTTGTTGTTCGTGAGAAAGGACTCGGACTTGGCTGAGGGATTGAGGCGAGCAGTCATTCAGGGCGTCCCGCTGTGCCGCAGTAGAGAAAGTGAGAGAGGGACCTTCAGCTGTTAGAATTCTGTACTCCGATCCGAGTGGCGTGCATCAGATAATCCCACTCATGGAGAGACGTTTCTTCTTTTCTTTTTTCCCCCATCTCGGAATATGCATGGAACCCCTCATGGAAGACCGTTCGTTCGTTCCATCGTTGCAGAAAATTTCGGACACCTCGCCCCTTGGCCACACGCTGCCCAAAAAGAGCCTCATCGCTCAAGCCGATTGGCGCGCTCCAACACTGCCAAAGGGCTTCCTAGCGGACATGCCGCACTACCGGCGAACCCATCCATCCATGTCGGTTCCCATTTTGCGCCGCAGCAGGGCCGGAGGTGCCAAGTTTTCAGCGGGCCTGGGCGGACTTGGTGATGGGAGAGCTCTCCACCTCGAGGAAAATCTCGCGATATCTAGGGAGCCTTGCTGTGTCTGTGTGTTTTGCCTCTCAACGTTGCAGTGCAGTATCGCTTTTTCTTCTTTTTTTTCTTGCCGCAGGTCTATCGACCTCTCGGATGCGATGCCAGCAGCTCATCACCAGACGAGATTGCCATCTTGCCCACCCAACATCGTAAACAACCCTTGCTCTGTTCTGTTCTGGTCCGCCGGCGGCTATCATGTAGCTTATGGAGGGATGAAACCTGGGCGACATTTTACCTGAATGCTTCGAGTAAAAGCTCTGCCCTGCCGGCAAATCACTTCGACTATGGGGATTAAGGTAAAGATTTGATGATTCGAGTACGTATCCGTGGAGAGAGAATTTTGCGCAGATGGGCCCATGCCGCGATGGAGACGTTATAAGTGAGCTCCATTGCCTCCCATGTCTGGGTTCCTGTTACATAACAAGACGGCCTTTCCCCAGTTCTTTTCTCCTTTGCAGCCCTACTCATTGAGTCATTCTCCGTTGCTGCTATTACTTGACAAGTATTGTTGGCTGCTCGTCGAGCTGAACCCTTCTTGTCGACTCGTCCGTCTCCGGCCTCGCCCGTCTATCCTTCGTCGCGAGCCTGTCGAGGCCGTGTTAGTCGGTCGCTACATCAACCTCGACTTCACCTCCAACCATCGCCACCGTCTCGTTTCGGCCCAGCCCTTGTCACTTTATTGTGACTTGTCGAATACACCCCTCCGCTCTCTCAATCTCAATCTAAGACTCTTAATCGTCAATCGAATATGGCCGACGTACCAGACGAAAAGTCCCCTCGGGGCAGCAAGGAAAAAGTCTCTGAGAAGCCTCACGAGGACATCGAGACCGGCAGCAACACCGGCCTCGAGCGTACTCTCAGCTCTCGCCATCTCCAGTTCATCGCCGTCGGCGCAACCATCGGAACCGGTCTCTTCTTGGGTATCGGCTCTGCCCTCGCCAAAGCAGGCCCCGTCTCGCTGCTCGTCGCCTTCATCTTCATGGGTAGCGTCGTCTACTCCGTCATGACCAGCTTGGGCGAGATGGCTGCATTTATCCCCGTTGCTGGCTCCTTTACTGCTTATGCCACTCGTTTTGTCGACCCGACTCTCGGCTTCTCCATGGGTTGGCTGTACTGGTTTAGTTGGTCAATCACCTTTGCTCTCGAGCTGACGGCGGCTGGCCTTATCATCCAGTACTGGAACAGCACACTCAGCGTCGGCATCTGGATCGGCGTTTTCTGGGTTGTCTTTACTGCTCTCAACTACCTCCCCGTCCGTTTGTTCGGCGAGATTGAGATGTGGTTCTCTACCATCAAGGTCATCACCATTATCGGATTCGTCATCTTCTCTATTTGCATCAACGCCGGCGTTGGAGACGAGGGCTACCTGGGCTTCAAGTATTGGAAGAACCCGGGTCCTTGTGCAGAGTACATGGTCGAGGGCGCCACGGGCAAGTTTGTGGGTTTCTGGGCCGTCCTTGTTACTGCTGGTTTTAGTTACCAGGGAACAGAGCTCGTCGGTGTTGGTGCTGGCGAGACGGCCAACCCTCGCAAGGCCATTCCCGAGGCCATTCGCTGGACCTTCTGGGGCATCTTTGGCCTCTTCATTTCTACCATCTTCTTCGTCGGCATCAACCTGCCCTCCAACGCCGACGGTCTCGGAAGCGACAAAACTGATGCTTCCGCCTCGCCTCTCGTTATGATCGCAGTCCGCGCTGGCGTGTCCGTTCTTCCCGACATTCTCAACGCCGTGCTGCTGACTGCCGTCCTCACGGCTGCCAACTCCAACGTCTACTCCAGCAGCCGTCTCCTGGTTGCCCTTGCCGAAGAGGGTCTCGCCCCCGCGTTCCTGAAGCGCACCAACCGTATCGGAACTCCCTACTACTCCGTCGCTTGCTGCTCGCTGGTTGGTCTCTTGGCCTTCCTCAACTTGTCCTCGGGCGGCGCTGAGGTCTTCACCTGGCTCCTCAACATCAGTGCGACTTCGGCCTTTATCACATGGGCCCTCATCAGCGTTTGTCACATCCGTTTCCGCAAGGTCCTCAGCGCCCAGCACATCCAGCATGGAGAGTTGCCCTACCTTGCTCCCTGGTTCCCATATCTGGCTTGGTACGGCCTGTTCTTCAACACTCTCATCACGCTCACCAGCGGTTTCACAGCCTTCATCGAGTGGAACACGGGCGATTTCTTCTCTGCATACATCAGTCTCATCCTGTTTTTCCTTCTATACGTGGGACACAAGCTGATCTGCCGGACCAAGATTGTTCCCGTGGATCAGGTGGACTTGTCGAGGGGACGGGCGCACGACTTTTAGCGGGCGAGCGTGAAAAAGTTTCCAGTTGATTTTCTTGGTTTATAGAGTATATACTGCTCGTAATAATGATACCCGTTGTTGAATGTACTCGAACTGCCCACCCAAGTCAGAAAAGTGAATGTCGTTCCGAACGAGTCCCGAGGTAGCCTACATAGACTCAGTCAGTTTTGAGATCATCACACATTACATCTTTCTTGGTCCATTCTCAACGGAACAATCTTGATATCTGCGATTGCCAGTTTACTCGAGATTCGATGTTGGAGCTAGCTGAGTGGCGGTCTTAACGGTGCACAATGCGGGATGGAACTGATCCCACTGTGCCACACCCCAACATCAAGCCAAGCTGACAAGTCATGCAGAGGAACCTGCATGACGATGAAAGTGGCAACCATTACGGGGAGTGCACGCGACCAGGCGAGAGTACTTCGGGACCTCGGGGAGTTGGTACCAGTGCCGTCCATTGAGTCGACAAACAAGGTCAAATCATGTTCAGAGTGCTTGGGTATTCGACTCTCATTGGTCGATGACGTCGCATCTCGATGAGGGCAGTGTGTGTGCCCCAGAAATACGTAGTCCATCTACCTGGAGAAAACCTGCGAGATCCGAAGAGAAAGTAGCTTTCGCCGTTCTTTTGACGCACGCTTCCCCGAATATGTCCCTGAATGGCTCGATATCATGGAGCACGCAATCGTCATCCCGCGGAACACCCACGTTGGATGCTGCACAACTTGACAACACATTGCTCGATCCGGGCTAGAAGACAAGCTGGTGAAAGAGCGGCGTTGGGAGGAACGAATCAAGAGAAGGACATGCGGTCACAGGTGATCTTTACAACAGGGCAGATGACGTTTCCGTGAGTCATTATTTGATGTGTAGCTGAGAGTTGATGGTTTCTTGGTTGGTGGATGTGAAGATGGAAGTGAAGGCCGGAGTGGGCATGTCCAGCTCGAAGAGAGCTACCCTAGACTTCTGTGTCTTGAACTGAGCAAACTCGCCTCAGCTGCCCCTCTAATTACGGGGCGATAAAGGATGCTTATCAAAGCCCGACATCGGTTGGTTCCGAATTTGCAGGGCCCCCTTTGCGCTAGAGCCTGAATAGGACTAGCGTGGCTGAAAAGAAGCCCTTTTGGCACGTGAAAGTGGCCCAGAGGTTTGGTTGGGGAACACCTCCAAGTTTTTACGAATCTTTCATTGGAGGTTTTGATGTTGCATTTCAGCGCGAGGTGAAAGAGTAATTCGAAGGAGATGGCCCCTGGTCTCGCCATTACACCCAGCAGCAATTCAAACACGAGTTTATGCGAAATAGACAACCAATTGCTCCCCCTCGCCTCCGGATGATGTGTTGGGCCCCCCGGATTTCAACAGCCTGGACCATGCCCAATCTGTCACTAGGCCTGGCGGAAACTTATGGTTCTGGTGGCGGTCAGTGGGCGGTCGACCTTAACCCAATCACCACGCTCCAATTCATTCGCCGTGGGGGCTTTAAGGGCCAGGTAACTCAACATTGTTCTGAAGGATGCACAAGGAAGGGATACGAGGCGAAGAAGTGATTTCGGGGAACTTTTTTGGTCCTGGTTCTGGGTCGTGGAGAGGGTGGCAACGTCTAGGGGACAAGGAGGAGGAGGGAGACGAAGTGGGAGGGAACCGAGATAGAATTCTCTTAATTTCTGCCCCTTCCTCGTCTTCGTTCTTGTTATCGCTGGCTTTCCCGTTTCGTCTCGCGCCATTGACCCCGCGGAGAGTCTATTTGTACCCGTTCCAAACCGAATCTGAGCCGATTCAGACAAGGCAAGAGCAACCCAGCTGAGTTCAACACGGCAACAACGACTGTCCACCACTCCACGACAACCTCACTTCTTCTCCTATCATCTGTCCGGCTACACACCCCCCCCCGACTTCCTCCGCCTGCCCGCAGTCCGCACCTTGTTGGGATTTTCCCGGGACCCAGTTGCCGTCATCCCTAGAGTAACGCCGTGCAGACAAGCTGGTCGCGTGACCCACCCCGGTCTCGTACATAACTTCTCGGCTTCCCTCCCGCCAGTTCTGCCACGTCTCGTCTCTTGAAAGACAGAGTCAATTCCAATCCATCATGACAGTCCTCGACATTGAAAAGGACTTGGTGGCTCTGTTCGAGCAGCAGGCCGCTGCCACCCCCGACGCTGTCGCTCTTGAGGACGAGAACAGAACCCTCACATACGCCGAGCTTGATAGCGAGACATGGGCTCTGGCTGACCGCCTTCGTGACCATGGAGTTGGTCGTGATGATTTGGTCGGTGTGCTCATGGGCCGGAGTGCCGACTACGTGATTGCCTCACTGGCCGCTCTTCGTGCTGGAGGCGCATTCCTGGTCCTTGAGCTTGCCTATCCCCCAGGTCTGTTGCGCGATGTCATTGACGACGCAAAGCCCACCGTCGTTATAACTCAGACTGCCCATTCAGCTCAGATCAAGTCTGACGTTCCCGTCATCGTCATTGATCAGCCCCAGCAAACTCCCAGGAGAACAACAACACCGGAGTTGGACACAAGACGCCCATTGCCAGCTGAGGATGACATTGAGAGACTTGCCTTTGTATCCTACTCCTCTGGTACCACTGGCCAGCCAAAGGGTATCATGAACCCCCATTGTGCTGCGGTGCGCTCATACGACTTGAGATTTGGCGTGAGCAACCTCCAGCCAGGTGACAGGGTGGCATGCAATGTCTTCTTCGTCTGGGAGATTCTGCGTCCCCTCCTGCGTGGAGCTACTGTTGTCGCAGTTCCGGATCGCGTCAGCTATGATCCCACAGCGCTTGTCGAGTTGCTTGCCTCTAAGCGCATCACCGATACCCTCATGACTCCGACTCTACTCGCCACTGTGCTCTCTCGACACCCCAAACTTGCGGACAGGCTTCCGGAGTTGCGTTCGCTCTGGCTCAATGGTGAGGTAGTCACTACCGACCTTGTCCGCCGCGCCGTTGATGCGCTCCCCAACACCCGTCTCCTCAACGTCTACAGCGCTAGTGAGACTCATGAAGTCGCTGCAGGAGATATTAAGAGCTTCATCAACTATGATGACAGTGTCTGTCCCGTCGGACCTCCTACAGACCCTGAGCACACCTACATTCTCGATGAGGCCGGTAACCGAGTTAGTCCGGGCATCAGCGGCGAGCTGTACGTCGGTGGACATCTTCTGGCGAGGGGATATCTCAACCTCCCAGAAACAACTGCCAAAGCATTCCAGATGGATCCCTTTGAGCGCAGACAGGGCGCAAAAATGTACAGAACCGGTGATCTGGCTCGCCTGCTGCCCTCGGGACTTCTGGAGATTACCGGCCGAGTCGGCGGAATGATCAAGACTCGTGGCTACACTGTTCAGCCTGGAGCTGTCGAGGCTGCCATTGTCAAGCATTTGGCCGTTCGTGATTGCGCCGTTATTGCTCATGGTGAAGGACTACAGAGACAACTGGTTGCCTACATTGCCCGGGAGAAGGGCGAGCACAGAGATCGCACTATTCCCATCATTGACGAGTATGGTCTGAGCCCTGTGTCTCGACGTGCTCTCAACGATCACCTGGCTCATTATATGATTCCCACGATTTGGGTCGAACTAGATGAGCTTCCCACGCACGGCGTCTCTGGCAAGACGGACTTGAAGGCACTGCCACCACCGCCATCTCCAAAGTCCCCCTCAGTTGGCACTGTAAAGAAGGAACAAAACATCAAAATCAAGATGAAGACCATCATCATGTTGTGGGCGGCTTCTCTCAACATGCCGGCTGATGCCATTACTCCCACACACACATTTTTCGATCTGGGTGGTCATTCTCTGGCTCTGGCCGATCTTGCGAGCAGACTTTCCAAAACCTTTGGCTTCCCTGTTCCTCTGGCTCCTCTGGCTGGAAACCCTACTCTAGAAGGGCATCTCGAAGCCGTGAAAAGCGCCCGAGATGGTCACACGGCAGCGGTGCAAGCTGATTTGCCAGCTGTTCTCCGCGCCGATTGCGCTCTTCCCGAAGATATCCAATCCAACGGTACACCAATGCGCCCGCTCAAGGACGCTGAGACAGTCTTGCTGACCGGTGTCACCGGATACCTGGGTGCTTTCCTTCTCAAATCCCTGGTGCAAAACACTTCTGCCCAGATCATCTGTCTCGTCCGCTTTCCCGAGCCTGTCGAGAATTGCGCTCCTGCGGGTATGTCTCGAATTCGAAAGAATCTTATCGACCATGGTTTGTGGGATGACTCCATCTTGGAGCGCATAGAGATTTTGCCTGGTAACCTGGCCAGGAAGCGCTTGGGCCTTTCTCCCGAGTTGTTTGACGAATTGGCGACCCGCGTCCAAGTGATCGTCCATGCCGCCGCCACTGTCAACTTGGTGTACCCATACGCTGCTCTACGAAATGCCAACGTAGGTGGCACAAGAGAAGTTCTGCGTCTGGCCGGTCGAAGTGGTGCCACCGTTCATCATGTGTCCACCAACGGTGTCCTCCCGCCTTCGACTGAGGGCTGGTCTGAGGATGTCACGATTGATATTGATGATGTTCCCACGAAGCTGCTGGATGGCTACGGCCAGACCAAGTGGGTTGCTGAAAAGCTTGTCCACGAGGCTGGCCGTCGTGGAATTCCTGTTCGCGTGTATCGACCGGGTACCATTACTGGCCACAGTGTTTCTGGTGCAACCAACACGTATGATCTGATGAACGCTCTGTTGGTCGAGTCTCTTCACCTTGGCTACGCGCCAGATGTTGAGAACTGGTTCTTTGAGATGACCCCCGTGGACTTTGTCAGTGATGCCATTGTGACTCTGGCTAACTACACGGACGACACGGAACAATCTCTTTACCATCTTGGTGACCCCAACCCCGTCTCATCCAAGGATTTGTTTGCATCGCTCAACGATCTCGGATATCCGACGAAGCCCCTTGCTTGGGATGAGTGGGTTGCCCTCTTCCATGAGAAGCGTGGAAATAGAAAGGGAGGTGACGACCCTTTTACCGTCGATATTCTCCGTGGCGGCATGCCCAATGTGGAGGTTCTCCAATCTGTCATTGTTCTCAAGGATGGCAAGACCCAACCAACACTGGACAAGTATGATGTCCACCGCCGAAAGATTGATGGTGGCCTGCTTGAGATTTACACTCGCCACTTTTATGCCCGAGGTTGGCTGCCCAGGCCTCCCAAGCGAACTCAAGTCAACGGTGTCGCACCCAAAACTCGCAACGGCAAGCTCGTTGGAAAGGTTGCAGTTGTCACGGGTGCTTCCTCAGGTATTGGCGCAGCTGTTGCGGCTGGTCTGGCGAAAGAAGGTGCCCACGTTGTCGTCGCGGCTCGACGTCTTGAGGCTCTCGAGGGAGTGAAGAAGAAGATTTCAGTTTACGGAGGCAAGGTCCTTACCCACAAGACGGACGTGACCAAGAGGTCTGATGTGGAGGCACTCATCAAGGTGGCGAGTGAGGAGCTCGGCCCTGTTGATATTCTCGTCAGCTGTGCGGGTGTCATGTACTTTACCATGATGGCCAACAACCACACGGATGACTGGGAGCGCACGGTTGACGTCAACTGCAAAGGTCTCTTGCACTGCCTTTCTTCCACGGTCCCTGGGATGCTATCTCGCGGGAAGGGCCACATTGTCGCCATCTCTTCCGACGCAGGTCGCAAGGTTTTCCCAGGTCTAGGTGTCTACTCGGCCAGCAAGTTCTTCGTCGAGGCAACGCTCCAGAGCCTGCGTCTCGAGACAGCCGGTACGGGTCTCCGTGTCACTGCGATCCAGCCGGGCAACGTTGCCACAGACTTGTTGGGAATGTCAACTGACGCCGAGGCACTCAAGAAGTACGGCGAGCCATCGGGTGCTAAGGTGCTCGACGCAGAGGATGTTGCGTCTTCTATTGTGTATGCGGTTTGCCAGCCGGAACACGTTGCGGTCAATGAGGTGTTGATTGAGCCTCGCGACGAGCCCATCTAAGCTTGAGAGGCGGCTGCGGAGATGTGACGATATTCGCATGTATTACATGGTTTCACCGGGATGGATAATAGGGATGGATCTAGATTGTGTTACCCTTACGGGTTCTTATGTTTCCTTACCCTTGGCATTTTCTTTCTTATTTTCTGGATGCGATCAGATCACGATGATGATGAAGCGACTCAACGGCGTTGGAAGAAGTGATCGCGGAGGGTCTGCCTGTTTCAACATTCCGGGCTCAGATGCTATACCTATTTGAATGGGGTCTCTTGTGAGATGCTTTGAAATGAAACACGGTCGTTGTGTGTGCATGAATGAACGAACAAAAGTGTTTGGGTGTTTTGTTTAGTGTTGCTGTGCTGTCTGTTCAGAGGTTTCATGTGGAAGAGACGGGATGTTTGCAATGCTGGCTGAATGAATGGGCCTATTGTTCCATCTACATTGGACATCGCCATCGTCTGTGATAGATGGTTACAATCGCCAAGAATTGATTGACCGGCTGGGGTGAAGACGTGCGTGTTTCTCAACCGAGGCTCTGATTGCGCATCCTGAAACGAGGCCCAATTGGAATCTCATTAGAGAAATGTCCTCAAGCTTGATAAATGCAGTGAATAGGACCGGAGAAAGATGTCAGTGGCAAAGCTGTAGAGCACACTTCGTCCTGTCCTGGACTTTTCTCCTAAGCTTAAAACAAGGCTCCATCCATCGTTGTGAGCCATGAATAAGGAGGACTCTAACCGAGCGGTGGACGAGGACTGAACATGGCCTGGCCTGGCCAGTCGTCCCGCACTGACAAGGGCCACGGCGGCTCAAAGGGGGACTTTACAAGGGGCTGTTGCAAGCGAAGATCACCCCATTGCGACGCAGCCGAGGAGACGATTGGAGGGGAGTTGTGATGTGTTTATGGTGGACTGGTGGAGGATTGAATCAAGCCATGGTGATGTGTGGAAACAAAACTGTCTCATTGTCCTGGGGAGAGCGATTGACTTTCGACGGGCCAGCTGGACAATTCAATGGCTGAATTTTTGTACAGCATCATTTCTCCTGCATAACACTGCAATTGAAGCCTTGCCGGTATTTACATCTCGCTTCTCCAAGCGAGTTCAAATTTCCAATTAACTAACCACCACCGTTCCTCGGTCTCGATTTGCGCCCCAAAACAAAACTTCTCTCCCTTTGCAATCTCTCGTTGTGCTGCTCGTCGCATCTTGAGGCTCAAACATGTCGTTGCGATAATCCACCAATCGCCGCGTCTCCCCTTGCGCTGGCCCAAACACGGAGGAGGGCCAGACAGGGGGGACAGTGACCCGCTCCTCCATCGAGGAGGACAAGGATGTTTAACGCTGCTGAGAAATAGAGAGAGATCACCCGGATTAAGCTAACTTAGGTGACATAGGGTCGAAGTTCCAGAATCCGGTGAGCTCGGCTCTTGGCTGCAGTTTTGGGCCGTTTCTCTGTAGACGAGACGAAAACGAACATGGGCACGGGACAGCTGGGGGGAAACGAACGACATTGTTTGGGCTTTGCTGTGATCTTGATTGAAGCTCATTGCCGAGATGCCATCTTCTCGCTTGGAGAGTTGATGATGTCGAAATGGTCTTATTGAGGGACAGGACGTAGAGAGGCCATGGTAGAAGCCTTCATATTGTACCAGACAGGATCACCAATTGCACCCGCAACACGCATCAATTAAACGCTGTCTGCCTGGCATCAACACCAATTGCGCTCCCTCGATCCGCGGAATATCTTCCCTCCCTGCTCCAAGTGCAATTGGCGGACTATTATCTCGCTGCGTCAACCGCCTTTTTCTTCCGTTGGCCACGGCCCCATTCTTCGGCCGGCGCTTGTCTTGTCATCCCAACGTCTTAACAACCACGTCCGGGGCCCTTGCCGCCTCCCGGGGACTGGGAACGCAAGGCCCAGGGTCGTCTTGGACAAATAGAGAATCGAGAATCTCAACATGAGGGGAGTCTGCCTGTGGAGCGAGATCCACCGCCCTGGCCGGTCCCCCTTCGTGCAGTTGAGTATCAGAAAGACGGTCCTGCGTAGAGAGGCGAGCGGGATAATCAAGAGGAGAACGGTAGGGATCTATGTCCTAGACCAGATCTAGGAACTCTGGCCCGGCCGAGTAACTTATATCAACTCGACGGCGCCCGAGTCCCTCCAGCTCTCCTCTCCCTCTCTCTTCAGCCTCTTTTTTTCTTCACGGACCTCGAAGGACCAGATTCTGCCATTCTTTTCTCTGTACACTCTTTGTACATTCACTTTCCTTGCTCTTTTGCCTTTCGTTCAAGCCTTGACGGCCTCCATTCTCCAAAACGATTTCCATTCGTGCTCTCTGAGCCTTCATTCACAACCCGCTCCCTTTTGATATCTGGTCCAAGAGACTCCCTGTGTATATCCAATTTATTTTCCTCGCCGCAACTACCCAACTTACACATATCTTCCCGAAACAAACAAACAACACCCGTTGCCCAACATGCAGAAGATCGCCGCCCTCGCCGCTCTCCTCCCCCTCGTCGCCGGCCACGGCTACATCACCTCGCCCACCCCCCGCAAGCCCGGTTCCGCGTACGAGGCTGCTTGCGGCCAGCAGCCCTTCAACCAGCAGAGCTCCGACATCAACGGCAACGTCCAGGGCATTCTCCAGGTCGTCGGCGACGACTTTGACGCCTCTGCCTGCAACCTCTGGCTCTGCAAGGGCTTCCTCCTCGAGGACTCGCCCGACAATGTGCAGAGCTACTCGGCCGGCGAGTCGGTCGATTTCAAGATCAACATTGCTGCTCCCCACACTGGCTACGCCAACGTCTCGGTTGTCAAGACGAGCAGCAACTCCATCATCGGCACGCCTTTGATCGAGTTTGACAACTACGCTTCCAACGCCGGCATGTCTGCCAACAACTCGGCCTTTAGCGTTACCATCCCTGACGACCTCGGCAGCGACTGCTCGACCGCTGGTGACTGTGTTCTCCAGTGGTTCTGGAACGCTCCCGATATCGACCAGACCTACGAGGGCTGTGTCGACTTCACCGTCGGCGGTAGCTCGTCTGGCGGCTCGTCTGGTTCCACCTCCACTGCCGCCGCCGCTGTTTCTTCCGCCGCCGCTACCTCCTCCGCCGCCGCTGTTGAGACTTCTGCTGCTGCTACCACTGCCCTCGCTGCCGTTACCCAGACCGGCGCCGTCGTGAGCACTCCTGCCGCCGGCACCCCTTCGGCTCCTGCTTCTACTCCTTCTGATGTTGCTGGTGACGATGATGAGGGCTGCGACGACGAGGGTGACGATGAGGATGAGGGTGATGACGAGGACTGCGACGCGGATGAGGGTGATGATGACACCACTGACGATGGCGACGATGAGGACTGCTACGACGATGACGAGACCACCGCCGCTGCCGTCACCCAGGCCGCTGTCACCTCTACCGAAGTCGAGATCGGCGTCAAGGCCACCTCCATCTCCGCCGCCGCCGCTGCTTCTTCCAGCGCCGCGGGCTCTCTCTCCGGCTCCAAGAACTACGGCCAGAGCAACGGCAAGGGTGCTTCGGCCGTCACCTCGTACGTCACCGTGACCGCTGCCGTGAAGACGCAGTACGTGACTGTGACTGCTGATGCTCCCGCCTGCACTTAAGCGGGTGGTTGAAAAGTTGAGAGTGCTGGAGAGAAGGAAAGGGGCGTGTCCTGTTAGACGGAGACAGAGTCGGGAATGACGATGTACTTGTTTGGATTTGTAGATATTTCTTCTGGGTAGCCTCCTGTGGGGGTAAATTCAATTGTGACATACTTGAGGAAAACTGAAGGAATCATCTGTGAGATGTGTGTGATGTGAGACTTAAGGACCGGGTTGAAACATGAAGACTTCATCCTGCTCCTTGTGACGATGGTTAGGTTTTGGGACGCGAGAGTTGTAGCCAAACAAGGCGAGAAAGGGGGAAAAAAACATGTTAATCCTACCGCCCAGTTAATAACTCGGCGTAAATGCTGGAATAGGTAGCGACGAGACTACCGAGACCGCGAACATTGCCTGGACCACGTTGTTGATATTGCCCATTCGAAGCCCCTCGAACATGTAGGAATCTTACGGAACATACACGATCCTTTGTTTCGACAGGTAGGCCCAATCACTTCTTGCCGCCAAGATTCGCCTTTTCCGTCATGCGTTATGCGTTATGGTCGATGCAGCTTACGCGTTATGTCAGCGCGATGCAATGTTAGCGAGATGGGTGAAGATCAGCCGGCATCATGACATTTGTCTCCTTCAAACCAGTTATTTAAAGGCATGATACTGTCTGTCGCCCTGTCGAGCTGATCGCAAGTCTGTAACTACTTCATAAAGCACCTAGCAACTCACAATCGTACAATGGCCTCAATTCCGTTCAGCAAACCACCCCATCCGGTCGCCTCATCGGCGAATCTCACACCCTTCACCATATCTGTTCCAGAAAACAAGACTGAAGACCTCAAGACGTTGCTCAAATTATCCCCCATCGCGCCTCCGAATTGGGCCAACTCGCGCAGGGATGGCTCTCTCGGCATCTCACGCGATGGCCTAGTCGAAATGGTAGACTACTGGCAGACTAAATACGACTGGTAAGAGCTCGCAACATCTGATCTCCCAGACTCTTGAGCTGAACTCGTGCAGGAGAAAGTGGGAGTCTACTCTCAATTCGCTCCCTCAGTACGAGATTGCGGTGGTGGACGACGACTCTACGCCCTATACCATCCACTTCTTTGCCATGTTCTCGGAGAACCCGTCCGCAATTCCTGTCCTGTTGCTCCATGGCTGGCCCGGCTCTGTTGTTGAGTTCTTGCCACTGTTCCTCAAGTTGCGTTCTCAGTACGCCTCGAAGGGACCGGAGTCTCTGCCATACCACATCATCGTACCGCACTTCATCGGGTTCGGATTCTCCTCCCCGCCGCCACGAGACGGGAATTTCTTCACCCACGTCCACAATGCTCGTCTTGTGTCAAAGATGATGCACGCCCTAGGCTTTGCAGAGTCCGGCTACGTCGTCCAAGGTGGCGACCTGGGCTCAATCACGGCACCCGTCGTCGCCAACCTTGATCCGGCCTGCAAGCTCGTTCACGTGAACCAACTGACCATCCCACCCCCGTCTGGCGTCGACGTTGAGGGGGATATAAAGGCTGGTAAGTATACTCCTGAGGAAACGGAGTCACTGATGAACACCATGGAGTTCGCAAAGACGGGAACTGCCTTCATCAAGCTCGATGGGACTCGGCCTGCGACGGCGGGGTTTGTCATCGGAAGCAGCCCAGTAAGTTTGTTGGCCTGGATCGGCGAGAAGATGACCTCGTGGACCGATGAGACGCCAGAACTGGACTTGATCTTGACCAACGTGTCGCTGTACTGGTTTTCGGAGTGCTATCCGACGTCTATTTATCTGCACCGACAAATTGTCGACGATTTCGGCCCGTTCATGCACGCCTGGAAGGATGTTAATGTGCCAGTGGGATACTCGTGGTTCCGAAAGGAGATATCGAGTCCGCCCAAGGCGTGGATCGACCAGATGGGTAAGGTGAAGTGGTACCGTACGCATGACAAGGTATGTCTTTGAGATGCTCCCCATTTGGTTGAAGCTTGCTCAGGCTAACGCGATTACTCACTCTTGCTTGGATAGGGCGGCCACTTTGCTGCTTTGGAACTACCTGACGTTTTGTGGAAGGATGTCGAGGACTTTGTGGAAGAGTTCTGGGAGAAGTCTGGCTAGGCACTCTAGTTGCCAGTTTTGTTGAAACAAGAGCGGTTGGGTAGACAGTTAATGGTTGTTGTGTTGGACTTTAGACATTGACTTCTTTGTTAAAGCTGTGATGGGATTGACATGAAGCCAAAACAATTCGAGCTGGGACGGTTAATTACCTGCGTGATCTGCGAACTACGGACTGAGCACTTCACTTTGAAGAACGGAGTAATGAATTAAGGACAGCTGTGAATCCTCTTAGGGGCACCTTTACTTGCAGTTTTGCTTACCTAAGTAAAGGCCAACGAGATATTTATGTTGAGAAAGTCCAGAGAGTACCTAGGGTTAGGGTTATGTGATGATAGTGTCAGTTAGCATGATTCAGATAAGGCTGGGCCTGATTCGCTATGCTGAAGAGCGTGAGTCTTTGCCAAGGACATTATCAACCCAATTGAAGATCATACGCGAGCGACCGTAGCCAAGCCTGGAAAAGAGGTGTGAGCACTGCGCTGGACGAAACGAGACGATTCAGGTTGAGAAATAATGAGGACCGATGTAACTGAACGGATGCCGGAGATTGATGGATGGAAATTCGCAATAACAAAGAAGTGGAATGAATAACAGGAACAGGAGTCTCACGGACCGAATGGATCGACCACCCATCCCGTCCACTCATCCATGCCACTGATGAAGAACCTCACAGAACTCTCGATTAAGCTTACAGCAGACAGTTTACCAAGCCGCCCTGGCGTCGGTGTATGGAACTTGAATACGTGTATAGCTGACGAACAAAAGCAAACGTGAGACAAAAGCTCATCCCACTGCGACTGAGCTTCTCGATAATCTCCTGGTCGGGGCAGTGTCAGCGCGTTGAGTGGCACATCACATCGCTGCCGCCCCGTGGATGTCGCTGCCCCGAGACCCGGGACGCCGGGGCCCGGACATTCGGGTCGCGGGACGTTGGAGGGGGGGACACCCGGAGGGACCGGGGGATCACCCATCTCAGGGCTCTCTTCAGGGGAGGGTCGTAAGACGCCAGTGAGCAGAGGCAGGTAACAGGGCACACTCTCACAAAGTACTGTTTCCGGTCCCCTGTCAGTCATCAGCTACAAGGCTACAAGTGAATAAGGAGGTCTGATGTCGCAGTGCGATCCCTGCAGCTGTCGACCCGCTGGGTGGGAGGCCCCCTGCATTGGGCGGCTACAGGAGGCCAGTTACCGTCGAATCGGTACCTTCTTGGCCACCACACTCTGAATCTGAAGCTGGGCCGGGGTAGTCGGAGCCGTGTGAGAGGCTCGTCGGATGTCGGTGGACGGTCGATGGTGGGTGCATGTTTTGGGGGCATGAAGTGATGGGCGGTTGTGAAACTCGTCTGTGGCAAGATGATGGCTGGGGCGAGTGATTATCAGGGGGAACTGTAGAATTGGGGCTTACAGGCAGAATGGACGTTGAAGGAAAAACGAGGAGAATTTATTCATATTTATTCATCAGCCGTGAATCGTCTGAATGATGGTGGTGATGGTCGCCGGATGTCGGACAAGCCCACAGCCGCCTTTGTGATGCAGTCAGACACAGCTCAACCAACCGCAAAGCGCCGGGATTAGAAAAAAGTCGAAACATGGAGATCGGCTTCTGGTCCTTTGCAAGCCACGTAATCAAAGACATTCTTCTTGTTCTTTTTCCTTTCCTGTTCCCCACGTCCCGAATGCACGTGTGGTCGAGTCCGTCATAGTGAGATGGGCGTCGTGTCAGAACGCGCGTATTCAGGTGGGACGCCCCCTCCAAGTCAAGGGCAGTTGTGAATGGGACTGGCTCTTCCTCTTTATCCATCGGGTCCTCGGGGAATTTTGATGGGCTTGTTCTTTGCGGGAAGCTGGGGGGAGGGGGCAGGCTCGGAGGATGGTTTACACCCGAGTGAGTGTGTCGACGACATGGGAGCATATAGGCAAGACAGAAATGCCTCTGTCGAGCGATGTTTACCGAAAACTACTACCTACTGTGATTAATCTGACAGCGGGTTGAAAAGAGCACAATGTCATCAGATGTGAGAGAACTAAATGAATTCTCCCGTCGCCATAAGCCCCCCGATCCCGGCAGCTTGTTGTTTGGGTCGCTGGGGGGGATTGTTTGTGTTGGTTCATGATAATTAATGACTTTGTGACTACAACTCCCAGCATCCCGGAAGTACGGAGTAGATTAGACGAAAAAGTGCGCCTCGCGTGTGTTCCAGACGGAGTAGAACTAAGGAAAGCTTGAACAGGGGATCGCCCTCGAAACATCCAGAGCAAGCACAGACGATCAAGTTGTACGCGGATGGGAATACAGTCAGCCCAGTCGTTACTGCAACGGGTATGCACTGGCTATGAACTCTTATGCTGTGCCCATCGGATGAAACAAGGGCAGCCCTTGGGCATTGTTCACCATGGTATCACAGCCTCGGCCTGAAGCACAAGTCACAAAACACTTCCCTGGCCTCGTCACCGTCGAGAAACCTGACGTACGCACGCAAGCCGTCCTCGGCACGACATGGCCCCATGCGGGAATGAGAGGCTGTGCTGCGGTCTTGAAGAGATTCTCTTCACAGCGTCCTCTTGGGTTTTCTTCCACTTTATTGGGAACCGCGCCGGGCGACCGCCCGAACCCTGCGCAGGGCTTGCGTCAACGGCCCCAAAGACCCCAGCTAAGGATGGAGCCGGACGGGACTTGACATGGGGGCACCCCCGTGGCACTAAGGAGGCGTGTGTGAGGTGAGTGGGTGTGTTGGTGGTCAGCGTGATGTTTGGGAGAGTTATTTCTGAGCTTGAGATATGCGGAAGAGACTTCTCTTCTCTTGAGGAGTGTATAATCTGGTGTTATCAAGGTCATGCAATAGTAGATGGCGAGAGCTGAGAGTGGACGTGGCCATGATGTATATATGCCCTCTCTCGTGATCTTCAACTCGTTCAATATTCAACAACAGCACCCATATTGGACCCATTATTCCATGGGGGTGGCTGACTTGAACTTGTAAGGGTCCCGGAATTCCAAAAGTGATTCTCTGGCACGCGAGCCAGCTTTGATAATGTCTCGGGATGGCTGCGAGGAGAGGCAAATCTTCCGCGTACGGGTCACCACAGGCCGACGAGGATATCAGATGAGGATAACCTCTGAACACGCCGTTTAACCTTGTTTCCAACTGAATAGAAATGCATATACAGAAAATTAAATACCCAAAAATAAATGAAGAAAAAGAAGCCGTCCACCTCCCCGTCTTACGTCACCTTTTCCATCATCCTGTGGAGACGAGGAAGGGGCTGAACAAGGGACATCCAATACATTGGCACGGGCGTCTACTGAACAAAGGAATTACCAGTCACCGGGAAGAAAAGCCGCGACGAGCGACGCTCGAGGACTACTGTCTGGATTCACAAGGAGACGTACGAGTACTGCTGGTACGCATCTACGTATGCCGTCGGTCCACTCCTCGTCCTCCTCCTTCGACTTACACGGACACAGGCACACGCACACACCCAACCCCAACTTTTCCCTCTCCTCTATTCCTTGTCAGCTGGGTGCAGCTAGTCAGTTCACATTTTTGACACTTGCGTGTAGTGTACGTAGTATTCTCTCCTCCTGGTGTCGTTCGTCTGTCCCCATGTTACTATATCAACATGGGATGTCCCTCGATCATCTGTACAAGGGCCTCCTCTCTCTGTCTCATCCCATGTGCATCGATATCTCAGCCGTCCTTCTTTCCCCTCCTTGCTAGGTTCCGCCTGCCTCCTCCGCCGCTTGCTTTTTGTTTCTTCAATCCCAATACAAAGATCCATAAGCCACGCAGACCACCGCCTACTTTTCTTCCTTCCTCTCTCTTCTTTTTGTCGTTTTTTGTTTATTTCGTTTCATTATCATTCTTCCTTCTTCCGGCCTCTTCAAAGTGCGTCGCTTTCGCTGCGCCCACTGCCGTCCCTATTGCTCCTCCCCCTCCACCTCTTGCAATCGCAGCCGTGTTCTGTGATGCGTCCAATCCTTAGACCGACTTGACCATTACTATCGCTTGACCAATTCCACGGGACTCTTCTCGTGTGCCTCTCCCTAAACTGAGTATCTCAACCTTACGATTTCCCTAAAACCTGAAACTCCGATTACGCCTCGATTATTGAGACCCGACTTTATCTCTCCGACTCACCTTCTCTCTTCTGTTCATATCTGCACTACCCTGACTCGCAGCTTCCGATTGTTCGACTTAATTCGGTATCCTACGCTATTTCCTACTTTGATAGACCCTAATGGCTTCCTTCTGGAGAAGCACGGCAAAAGTCGTGCTCTCAGTTTTGGCCCTCACCGGCTCGTCCCTGGCGGACAAGATCATCAACAACAATGAGAAAGAATTCCTGGCGCTCGCAGAGTCCAACGGCGGATTTCCCCAGCAGACCTTCAAGTCTTCCGATGTCGTCGCCCCCGTCTTCAACGTTCGGTCCTGGAACCACTCGGCTGTCGACGATGCTCCGTACATCTTCATCGGCGCAGTCTACGGTAAGATGCGGGCTGGCCCCATGATTCTTGATGCCAAGGACCTGAGCCTCGTCTACGCCGACCAACACTACGACAACTCATACACTTCCCAAATGCAGGAGATGAACGGCACCAAATACCTCGTCTTCTGGGAGGGCGTCCACAACCGAGGCCATGCTAACGGCTGGGGCCTGGTTTTCGACGAGAACTACAACCTCAAGTGGAACGTGACGGCGTCTGGTTTCAAGGAAGATGCTCTGGCCGACATGCACGAGATGCGCATTACGCCCGACGGAACAGCCATCTTCACAGTCTATTGGAGCATTGCTTGGGATGCTACGCCTTTTGGCGGACCCAAGGACGGCCTTCTTATGGACAGCGGCTTCCAAGAGGTTGATCTAGCGACGAACGAGGTCCTCTTCACCTGGGCCGCCACCGACCACTTTGATGTCAAGGACACGCACGCCCGCTATGGCGACGGATTTGGTGTTGGAGACAACTCGGGCTTTGACTTTTTCCACATCAACTCGGTCGACAAGACAGAGGATGGCAACTATCTCATCTCGTCCCGCCATCTTTGGACGATTGCTCTCATCGACGGGAAGGACGGCCACGTAATTTGGGCCCTCGGCGGTGCCCGCAACCAGTTCCTCGACTTGAGCGACGGAAAGGCGACTAACATTGGCTGGCAACACGACGCCCGCTTCTACAAGAACCAAAGCCACATCACCATGTTTGACAACCACGGCGAGCAGACGGGCCCCTGCAAGCCAGAGCATGGCTGCAACTCGCGCGGTCTTCACCTGGAGATTGACACGCAGGCCATGACGGCCCGCATCGTGCAAGAATACTACCACCCGGCGCAAATCAACTCGGGAGCCATGGGCGGCCTGTCCCAGCTCGACAACGGCAACGTCATGGTCGGCTGGGGCTACAACCCGGGCTTCGTCGAGTACACTCCCGACGGCAAGCCCGTCATGGACGTGCAACGAGGCAAGTTCCACGAGTTCCAGGCCGACATGTTCGCCTACCGCGTCAGCAAGCACCACTGGACCGGCCGTCCCAACTGGCTGCCCAGCGCTGCCATCGAGGCTCCTCATCGGACCACGGAAAAGGCCACGGTGTGGCTGTCGTGGAACGGCGCAACGGATATTGCCTCGTGGGTAGTGGTAGGTTCACCTATCCCTGTCAGCCCCGTCAGTATCGTGCCCGCTAACATGACGCAGCTCGCCTCCGACTTTGCCAACACGCTCAACGGCCACGAGAACGTCGTGGCTGTGGCCAACCGCACCGGCTTCGAGACCAAGATCTACCTCGGCAACCAGACGAGCCACCGCTACATGGCGGCTGCGGCCTTGACCAAGGAGGGCACCATATTGGGGTCGACCTTTGTCATCGACATGGCTACGGGACAGCCGTGCTTGATGCCCAGCAGCGTGACGAGCGTGTGGCCCGAGATGGATTCGCCCATGACCAAGTTTATCCTGTTTGGCATGATTGTCGGCGCGACTGTTGCCGTTTCTACCCTGGGCCGCTGGTTCTGGCGAAGGAGATATCATCTCCCCATCTGGGACCAGATGGCGACCAAGTACGAGCGACTCGACGTCGAAGAGCGACGGATCGACTAAGACGAATCGGCCGAAAAAGGCAGAGTCTGGTGGTTGTGCTAATTAGTTGTTGCATGAAAACGGCGTTGATACCTCGGGAACATGATTGGGAAAGGCAATAGGCGTTGCGGAATTGGGTACTGCGTGCAATGCTGTAGATAGGTTTGCTACGCATGCTGTGTAATTACATTATGAATTGATTCATATCTACTCTTAGTTGTTGTTTCTTGGTGTTGGCCGTGAGGTTTATATCCAACATGCGTTATGAACTTCCTTGTCAAGTCTTGAATATTTGCAAGAATTGTTTCTGACTTGCATCTGGTAGTCAAAGATTCAACTTTCACGACTCGAAAGTGTTTCGGCTCCGAAAAATGTTCTCTGCAATAAATGCGTTACCCCCTCCCTTGCAATGACTCGAACCCGGCTGAGACGATGTCTACTTTCCGGTTCACCGTCGGACAAGAACAAACATGCACGGACACGGGCGACTTTGACGTGGAAACATGAGGGGGAGAGAAGACATGGAAGCGTCAGCCCAAGGCGATGACGACGCAAGGCGCCTAAAATTGGAAATGCCAAAAGGGCCCAACGCGGCGGGTTGGGAGTTGGGGAGACGGGGGTGCTGTGGATGCGCGTTGGTAAGAATAGATTGCTAGGACGAGCACGCCATTTCCGGGCATGTACTCCTGGGCATTTCTGATGGTCTGTCTGCACATGTGCGTGCTGGGAGGTACATGCCGATCAAGTCCAACATATGGGAATAGGCTCGGGGGCGGCTCGGTCAGGTCGCTGTGGTTTTGTGCGTGTAGTACAACTAATGCAGGGGACGGTCACTCGACGTGGCCGATTCTGCACGACTGATAGGTTTGAGAGTCAATCGGGGCATGATTGGGTCCGGCCACTCGTGTGCCGCGGGGAGAAGACGGGCAGACGCTATTCAGGAGCGAACCTAAGAGCCTCTCGCGCGGACTTGACACTCGGCGATGGATTCACTTTGATCAACTCGCTCGCTCGATGGCGACCTAAGCAACTGCCGGCTCTGCCAAGTCTACCACTGACATCGGCACTGGCGGCAGTGACAATGGCGCCATGATTCTAATGGTGCGGAACGGGCCGTGACCCCGCGCAAAGGACCGGCTCCCCCGCCATTCCCAAGGGAGACGGGGCGACAGGACTAGACGGACGAGATGGACGAGGTTGCTAGCTTTCTTGATTAGTATCTGAGAGTCGGTTCTGGGCTTGGGGCTTATTGACTATTGGCGTTTGGGTTTGTGAGCGAGGTGTCTCTTCCATGACTACGTACGAGATAGACGCAGACAGCCTCTGTCCCCGAGGGGATTGTCGGTGACGCTCGATAGTCTTCACCACCAGATGGCCGAATAAATGCATCTGGGCATGGAGACTGAGGATTGGAGACATAGCATCTTTACCCAGCCAGACTCAGAGCAAGGCGATTTCTGCTTCTGATGATTACTGACCACCTCGGATCCCCCTGCCCTTCGACACACAAACAAAACTCTGGCCAGCCGCCATATCCATAATCGGGTAACATGGCTTGCTCTATCGACATGGGTCGCCGACTAGCTGCAGCGAAGCCCTCAGTCTTGATAGGGCCAAAGTGCTCGGGAATGTCGTTGTGTGAGGTTGCTAATTCTCAAGGGCAACTCATTCAGCCTCAGACCATCCAAGCAGTTCAACTATACTATCGGCTGGACATGGCCAGGCTTTGATAAAGCCCCGCCCGCCCTCTCCGCTTCTCTTTGCTCTTCTCTCTGTCTGTCGCCCTCAAACTCTTGCCCTTGCATTTCTTCTCCTCTGCTCCGGTGATCCGTAACTCCGCACAATGACGGGGCAAAAGACTCCCCCTCCGACGTCGCCTCCCAAAGGAGCCGACTCACCACCACTCCAGGCCAGCCCTGGCCTCGAGCAACACCAGCACCAACAACACCAAGACGACGTCGACTCCGACTCGGACGCAGACTCGGCCCTCGGCTCCGTCGCCTCGTCCACCACGTCCCTCTCCGAGAGCATCCTCGACTACCGACGTCTCCACGGCCGAACCTACCAGAACATCAAGACGACCGAGTACTGGGGCCCCAACGACGAGCAGCAGAACAATGGCCTCGACATGATCCATAATGCCCTACTTATGACGCTCGACAACGAGCTGTTCTTTGCGCCGATTGGCGACAACCCGGGCCGCGTTCTGGACGTTGGCACTGGCACAGGCATCTGGGCCATTGACTTTGCAGAGTGAGAACCCTCCCTCGCCATGGCCCCTTTCGCCCTCGTCTAACCCACGTCGCAACAGTTCGTACCCCCAAGCAGAAGTCACCGGCACCGACCTCAGTCCCATCCAGCCCGCCTGGTCGCCGCCCAACTGCCAATTCGTCATCGACGACTGCCTCCAAGACTGGACGTGGCCCACGGAGCACTTCGACTTTGTGCACCTGCGCTCCCTGTACGGCAGCATCCCCGACTGGCACGACCTCTACCGCAAGACGTACCGCCACCTCGCGCCCGGCGGCTGGATCCAGCACCTCGAGTGCGACGTCAAGCTGCAGTCGGACCACGCCGACCTCCCCGCCGACCACATCTTCAACCGCTGGGCGGACCTGTTCTACGAGGGCGGCGAGAAGATGGGGCGGTCGTTTGCGGTGACCAAGGGGCACACGATGCGCGACGGGCTAGTGGCGGCGGGGTTTGTGGACGTGGTCGAGAAGAAGGTGAAGGCGCCGATGCACGGGTGGCCCAAGGACCCGCGGCTGCAGCGGGCGGGCATCCTGTTCCAGATGGCGCTGGACGAGAGCATCGAGGGGTTCGGCATGATGATGCTGACGCAGGTGCTGGGCTGGGCCAAGGACGAGGTCACGGTGCTGCTGGCGCAGTTTAGGCGGGAGATGAGGAAGAAGACGAATTTTGCGTGGGTTCAATGGTGAGTTGACTTCCTGAATTACCTACTTCGTCATGTGTGAGGGTTGGTTCGCTTGTTACTGACGTTGGCGTGTGCAGTACAATTGTCTATGGCCGGCGACCGCTGGGGAGCAAGGATAGCGAGGACGAGCAGCTGGTAGTGTAGACGACGAGAGGCACAAGACGATGTGATGTACATAGTCGACGGAATCACGTCAGATCCCGCAGCAAGCGCAAAGCTTTGGATCAGTTGGTTGGCGTAATGCGTAATGAGATACATCCATCTACAAGTCAGTAAACAGTTTAATAAGCATCAACAAGAAACCAGCATCAATAATCATCTCGTCGTTTATTCCCTCGCGCCTCCAAACAGTCCGGATATCTCAAGCAAAGCCTTTATAGTACTCAAGCACAAACCCAACAACCCTCATTTCCCTAAGCGCTCCCCTAACCCGAAAGCCAGCCGTAAACAGCGAAATGTTATCAGTCCCAAAACAAAGCCTTGGTCATTCGGGAGCCTTCCCTTGAACACGTCCGGTTCCTGCAAGACCATCACGCCGGACAAGCTTCCCTCGCCCTCGTCACCGAATCCCGTAAGAATGCACCCTTGTAAGCCATCTTGCCTCCGAAACAAAAGCGCCTAGGCATCGTCAAAGGGAAGACCTTCGTCGTCGAATTCCATCGTCTCCTCAAGAGCCTGGATGCTCTCATTGTCCTCGCGTCCAGCAGCAAGCGCCGTGATCTTCCTCGAGTCTGGCTTCAGCACACTCCACATCTGCGGCGTGACAGCCACGGCGCTCCCCCCTGCTGCAGCGCTCGTCACCATGGCCTTGATCCAGCAAAGCTGCTGTCCTGCAAGTCGCCATGTCATCTGGCGCTTGTAGTGAAGCTTGAACAACATGGATGCTTTGAGCAGCGCCCATTTGCTCCTCGCCGGGTCTCCCTTCCAAGGCTCGCAGTATAGTGTCACCAGCTTAGAGTGCTTGAGCTCGGGTGGAGGTTCAATCGAGGTCCAAGCATCGAAAAGCTCCTTGACCCTTGAGTTGTATTCGGACCCCTCTTGCTGTTGACCCGGCGCCATCTTCACTGACCATTCATCCGCCACTTTGTCGATTTCCGCGCGCAGGTGCTTCAAGAGTGCCTGCATTGTTCTAGAATCCTTTTCCTTCTCGAGCTCCTTGAAAAGTTGCACCAAGTCAGGATCCCAGTGGTGTACATGCGTTAGATCGATTGATTTGTTGAATCTCTCTCGGATCTTTTCGATGGCGGCGAGTGCAACGTCAAATTTCAAATAGTCCAGAATGTGGACGAATCCATTGCGGTTGGCATAGCTTGTACTTGACCTTTTTGAGTATTCAAGCTCCTTTGACTTCATACTCATGTCCGCCTTTAGCCGCTTGAAGTCGTCATCGGTAAAAAGCAACCCTTGTTTACTTTGATCGACGAGGAACCCGACCAAGGTGCACAGGACGACTGCAGTCTGGCATGTGACGCTGTTCTCAAAGTAACAGTGACGCTCTTTGAAGTTGGTGCAGATTCCCAACATGGGGGGCTGCATGTTAAAAGCCATGGCCTGTCGCATGAATGAAGCGCAAGCCGAGTCCATGTCATTATGGGCGTCGATGATGGACTGGACGCTCGTGTCGAACTTCCGAATGTATCCCTGGCCAATAAGATCAGGTTGATCAGGTACCGGCGAGCTGTTAAAGTTCCGCACAATTTCAGGATCCCAACACACCCAAGCCCTATCGCCATCGTAATCACCACCAGACAACAGGTCAGCTAATGGCGTGTCTCCTCTGACGGAAAACACAATGACATCCTTGAGCTTTCTCAAGCTTGGTTTGAAGACTGCCTTTACCTTCTGGATGTCACTGGCGAAATGAGCGGGGGATCTGGCAACGAGAACATCAATGCCATCCAGCAGAGTGTCCGAGTCTTCACCGAGCTGAAACTTGGAAGAAAAGGCAAGTTGAACTTCGCCTTCCGCCAACTCTCCGGTAAAGTCGACAACCATGAAAGCATACGTTGACCGGGGGACCTGGATCTTCATCCTGTCCTTCAGCTTGTCCATCTGCTGGCGTCGAAATGAAATGGCAAGATCGTGGAGAAACCTCTGACCATCGAGCTGGAATCCAGCGTCAAGGAGATAAGCCATGGTATCCTCGTCCCGGTCTGGCAGCCCGCCAACAAATGGCACAATCCCATGAGTTGCTTGATCTTCCGAAGAAGGGCCAGCCCTCTTTAACCAAGACCGAAAGTCCATAGGGTGATTCATGGCCTCTCTTTGCTCGTCAATCTCCTTTTGGAGGCCCTCAACAAGAAGCTTGCCGAGCGTCTTGCGCATAAGGCCAGGCTCGGGTGACTGTGCCTCGAGCACGGGTATGAATTGTTGATTCAACGATGCCGTTCTCAGTTCCCGTGGGTAGTCGCGGACTTCGAAGGTCCTGTGGTAAATATCCAGAAAATCGCAATCCCATTTCTCTTGCGACGGATATGTCTCGATCCAGTCCTTATCATCGAGCCCGCCGTCTTCGGTATCAACAATCCACATCCCTTTGGCACTGCCGATTCGCGCTTGAAAGCCACACGGGGTGTCTGAGAGACCGAGAGAGCTCGACACCTTGCGGGCAAGACTCCGAGACATTCTTCCGATTCCATCGTTCATGACCTTACCGGTTTTGCCACTCGGATCTTCATTTTTTATGTCGGATCCCCGCCGATGAATCTGTTCACGTTCAAGTACTACTGTTGGCCACGTACTGCTGAGACCTGGCAGAAGGAGGTCAGTAGGTTCATCCATACGGCACAGTTTTCTTCTTACTCAGTGCAAGGCGAGAAAAGAGCTTGGTGATGGGCTGCTTGGCATTCTTCTCAATGCTGACGGCCCAGCTCAAGAGATCGCAGAGCTTCATTTTGGTGCGACTTGAAAGGGACAAGGCTTCCTCTAAAGGTGGAAAGATGGTTCCGGGCTGGCGCATCCGAAACTGATTGCCGTCGCCTGCGAAAAGGTATACACGGTCTTGAACAATGTTGCGAGCCTTTTTGGTGTCAGGATTCCAGGGGTCCTCATCGGATCCCATGACACCCTTCTTTTTGGTCTTTTTGCCTTCGTTTGTGTAGAAAGGGATCCAGGTACGTCCTGCAAAGTAGTGCGACACTCCAGTCAGCCATTGGATCATCTCCTCTAATCCCTCCCGGTCTTTCTTTTCCCTTTTCGAATTTCGAGCTGGGAGCAGAATCTCCAGAAATCGATCAGCCCCAAATCTGCGCGACAGGCGATTGCCAAGCTTCAGACTGGGTTTGCAAAACTTGAGAATGAAAGGGGGTCCCGAGGCATCCTCATTGTAATCCAATTCGGCAACCAAGCCAACCATCTTAGGGCCCACGGTGAAGGTTTCCAAGGCCGCCGTCCACGTTTTAGAATCGCACGAGGGAGGTAGGCCTTTGCCGATGAACAGGGGGTGAGAAATTATCTGGGCTCTGAACTTGGTCTGGTTATGCCAACTCTCATTGCACCTGTATGGGACATTCCACTGGGTCAAGTCAACATTGCAGTATGCCGCAGCTCTCGTCAGTTCCCAAATGAGGATTAAGGGGGCCTGGTTCAGAGCAGGCGAAGGGAATTTTGCTGTTGTCGGTCAGGGCTGTCTCTATCAGGATGCATTACGGAAGTTGACTTACGCCATATGTTGCATGGAGGATCCAAGGGAACTGGGGCAGGTTGGCTTTGCGTGAGCGTTGTAGAAGCTGGGATACGCACGTCTACCATTTCTTGGGAGTAGTTCAAGACCCGATTGGGAGGATGCACCTCCCTCTGCATGCCGTCATATTGTCGACTGCGAAACGACCTGCGCGAGGACTGCAAAGACTCTGGATCGTAGGCGAAAGAGTCAAAGTTGGTTTGCACGGTGGTCTGGCTGTCCGAGATATCACCGCGGGTGGTGGTAGAGAAGACCGAAGGTGCAAAAGAAGCTCTTGAAGATATCATAGAGCGACTGGCGAAAGAAGGCCGAGACTGAGTAAACGATGTCAAGCACCCATCGCCGTTGACGGTGCTCCCATCTCGACTGGAGAGGGCTGATGGCGGGCGTATCGAAGCTTTAGTTCGTACTGGGATGTCATCAACACTCTCCGCTCGACAGGAGGGGTCCAACTGGGCCGGCCGGTCCTTACACCGCTTTGGTTCGGGGCTCGGAAATTCCCGAGATGCTCTCTTGGACGACCCGTTCTTCGGAGCCGGGGCCGGGGCTGGCTTGAACCGGCTAGGGTTCAACGTCTTGTGCTCGAGCAAGCTCAACAAAAGCTTCTGGAGGGCGGCCCGTTCCTCAACGCCTGGACTGACGCTATGTGGGTCATCGTAGAAGCTCGTCGGAGTGTCGGCATGTTGCTTCTTCTCGATTGTCCAGCTGCGAATCAAGTCTTCGGCCTGGTTACGGAAACGACCAATACTCGTTGACAGATGGCCAGGATCCTGAAATATCAGGCAGTGGGCGCGGTTGTAGATCTTGTCTACGCGCTCTTGTTCCTCAGTGCGAACCTGCAGCCGGCGTTTACTGGGAGGCAGGTTCTGGTCGGGAACTTGCAGATGCAGGTTGAAGTCGGTGTTGAGCGACAGGATGGTGCGGTCAAGGGCCGCCTGCTTGCCGGAGGGCTGATGATGCGCCTCCATGAGAATCGACTGCGACAGGCCAGTGGCGGTAACAGTCGAGCGAACTAGGGATGATGGTGGGCGGGAGCGGGAAGGAATACCAAAAGTGGATGTTATAGACGGGTGGCGGGGTAGATGCAAATCGATATCTCCGTCTCTCGAGGAGAAGTGAGTGTGCCGAGTCAATGGGCAGTTCCAAAGCAAAAATACCAGGGAGAAGAGGAGTCAAAGGTCAAAAGAGGCCGCAACTCGAAGAGTAGAAGACGAACGGCCTCGTAGCACACAGCGGAGAGCAGCAGGGCAATTGCGCTCTTTGCTGCGCAGCAGTGAATCCGTTCGCACAGCCCAAATTGCGAAAACAGAGCTGGCAAACTCACGTGAGGGCCCGCCTGATTAGATTGACTCCATGTTTGCGCCATGCCTATCACATGGCGTTTGCATTGATCACATTGGCCTTTTTCTCAGTGTTTACTGCGCCTATAATTCCAGCTGTCTTGGTATCTACGTGGTTGCGGGAGCGTTGGAGCTTAATTGTTCAAACTATGCGGAAACCGTTCACACCCGCCACCACTTGAATTTAGTACCAGGTAGCCCAATTGTTCATAACATCTCCGACGAGCTAGCGGTGAAGAAGCGGCGTTCTGCGGCAATGCGGCCAGCTGCGGCGAAGACGAAACTTGCCTGAATTGACGGGCTTGAGTGGTGCATGCGAAGTAAGTTCATCAAGGTATCCGTAGAGTCTGGGGGGATCGAGCATGGGGAAGCTACATTGGGAAACAGTCGGCACAGAGATAATCCGTTCCCCGGGGCTAATCTCGTCGCTTCATTGGTTGCCGTGGCTGCGGCCCCATCTTGCACCCTCAGGCTGCAAGCACTCTCTGGGAAAGAGCCACTGGCCCAAAGTCAACGCCGACGCGGCCCCGCTCTTCCTCCTCTCTGAGCTCTCCGCCCGATCTTTTTCCCCTCGCCGCCCGCATGGAGTCGCTCGGAGTTCGGCATTTGTGATCCCCTCGCTCTGGTTTGTCTTGGTCTTGCACTTGCAGCCCAAAGCAAGCATCCGCTCAGCAATTATCGCGTATCCTGTTCGCTGTGTGGCTGCCCTTTTGGAGCCGCACACCCGCTTTGTACCTGAATCATGGCTGAGAACCCCAGTCCAGACGACCGGGTCGCCCTTGATGAGCTGACGCCCGAGGAGGCGAGTCGTATCATCCATTCCCATCGCAAGGTTCGATATGGTAAGACTGTCGTCGTCTCAACACCATCCATCTGTCCCATACCAGCTACTGACCCTCAAACAGGTACTGCTTGCTGGCCGTGTCGCCAACGCAAGGTCAAGTGTGACAACAAACAGCCGTGTGAGAATTGCGTCAAGAGAGAACATCCTCGGTTATGCTCCTATAAGCCCAATCGCTCCTCTACCTCAAAGAACGCGTCTGGCGCGCCCTCAGAGACCAGCCAGCAGCCAACTCGAAAGAGGACGCACTCTTTCTCTGACGTGAGAGAGGATCCAGTGCGCAAAGTCGAGCGCCAGGACAGTTGGCCGCGTACCATTGGCAAGCTTCACCTCAATCTCCGGCTGACTCGGGTCACACCACTAACCAAAACACCACAGCCAGTATAGAAGAGCAAGAGATCGCGGGAGACCGATACCTCGGAAAGAACAGTATACCGGCTCTCCTACGAGAACAGTCGTCTCCAATGAACAAAAATGACAGCGTCGACATCCGCCAGGATATGCGATCCATCCTCGGCTTGGACACTTCAGCCCCTTTCCCGCTCATGTCGGCTCACCATCTACAACGGATGACCCAAGACATATCGACTGAGCTTCCATCAGACCGAGAAGTCGTAAAGTCAGTCTTCAGCTTCTGGCATACGCCAATTCCAGTACAATTGCTAATAAACGACGTTCAGGCTCTTCCGTGCATACAAGGAAATACCGCAGCCCTTCTGGGGGTTTGTTATGGATGTAGACGATCTCGAGGCAAAGCTCATGGTCTATCTCGAAGATCGATCTCGCAACGCGACCAACGGGGCCAGGTCATCCAAACCCGTTACTGCCTCATGGCTTGCCATTCTTTTTGCCGTCTTGGCGGTCGGCTCGCAGTACCATGAGTCGCCATACCACATTCGCACCAGAGACTCCCAAAGATACATCCAAATTTCATTTCATTTCCTCCGACTCGGAAACTTCCTTCTCCGGTATGGTTGATCCTCACTCCCCGTTTTATTGATTCCCAGCTAACCCATTAGACCATCCTTCGACTCAATCCAAGCTCTTCTTCTTACCAGCTTTGTCCTTCTCAACGACATGAAAGCCGAGGCATCATGGGCATTGATGGGTCTAACATGTCGCCTAGCACAGTCGCTTGGTTTGCATCGGTCAACCCCCAGCGAGAGTCGCGCCAGCACCCCTCCAAACACCCAATCCAAGGAGATGATTCGGAGAAGGCTCTGGTGGAGCTGTGTCTGGCACGATACCCTGACCTCGCTCTCCTTTGACAGGTAGGAGAATTTGTCACAAGACATCACGAGCTCAACCACTGACCGATTTGTCTAGGTCGCCCATGACCAGCTTCGCCTGCTGTCCAATCCCTGTTAGCTCGACCGACCCTAATGGCAACTATTCATATCTCGAGACCATGTATCACCTCATGGACATAATATCCCGCCGTCTAAACCCCGATATGGTTGCCAGCACCACATATGCTCAAATCGTCGAGAATTGCGAAGCCGTTGAAGCCCTCCGAGGACGCGCGTGTGCTCAATTGCGATTCAAGGAAAGCTGCAAGACGGCGCTCGATAGGCTCCAGCATTATGCCATCCGCCTCCATACCTCCTTTGTCATTTCAGTCGCATGCCGTCCAGGTTTGCGGAGAGACTGCGACTACGACCCGGAACAGAAGAAGGAGCTAGCTGACCGGTGCAAGACTAATCTGACCGAGACAGTCCGAATGTTCCTCGCAATGCACCAACTGTCCGCTATCCCGACGAGGAGCTGGGCATTTACCTACCACGGTCTATCATCTGCGCTGCTGTTAGGAATACTCTCGGAGAGCAAAACCGATCCGGAAGTTCGGCAGCTACAAGGTGATCTGATTGCCGCACTCTCGGCCACGGCGGCCAAGGACGAAGGCTCTGCGGAGCCCCACGTAATGACGACAGATAAGGATATCGAACTATCAGGGCCTTTGTGGAGAGCTCTCACGGCGTTAAAGAACATATACGACCACGGCAGTCTTGTCGGCTCCAACTTTAAGAAGGAGGGGGAGTCATCGGCGAGCGGTAGTGGAACGAGGACACCACTGCTCCCTTTCGGCCCCGGCGGTCAGCCTATGGCTCAAAACAACGGTCAATTCCGTAGTGTACCGCAAGGAGGCGACCCACGGGAAGACGCTGCCATGGCCATGGCCGAGATGCAGAACGGGGGTGCGGCATTGCAAGAGTTCGCCGGGTGCGTCTTTTTATCTCGCCACTTTCTCTCCACCATGTTGCTTATTTCTAACGTGACGCGTCCAGGATCCCCTACGGTCAGCAGATGCAGCCCAACAATCTCCAACTCGACAACATGGGCACCATCAGCGTTGATCCCACGCAGTACATGGCGCCAATGGACCTGTACGAGTCGATCTGGGGTGGTATGTGTTTCCACCCGCATCCTCTGTCTCTGTCCCCGGGCGTGGCTGACTTGTCAGAATCACCTGATCCGTGGAACTCAGGAATGGATTCGCTGAACTTTGACTTTCTGGCTCAGCCGCCTCCTGGACAACCACAGCAGCAGTTCTACTTTTAGGTCGCATTGTCATAGTATCGGTCAGGGCCCTGATTACGGATGACGCAAACTATTAAAAAGGGAAAAATACCGACTAGATTGGTATACGATTCGGGAATCCATATGGGATTAGTATTATAGAATGGTCTTTCGGAGGAATTGCAAGTACGGATCGGGAACATTTAGGCGCGAAGGAGCGAGGGTACTCTGGGACAATTCTCATGAACCAGACGGTCAATTTTTACATTTTAATTCTGAGATCATGGTTTTCCGTGGCTTTCGTTGAAACATGCTGCCATGTCGTCCAGTCTTCAAAAGTCATCAAACATCCAGCTTTCAACCATCATCGCTTGATGATCCAACAGCCCAAGTCGTAACCACGTCTCCACACATCATCTCGCAATCGTCAGGGCTCTCTTTGATCATCCCAACACCCGTGAGGGTATTCAGATCGCATACAGTTCAGAGTCCAGAGGTTACACACACGCTTGAGCAGAGTGATAAACCATCCTTCCTCCAAAACTGAGCGACAGACAAGGCTCATCATCCGAATGCAGTTTTTTCTTTAGTCCTTGCCCAGTCCTAGTCTAAAACCGATATATGCGTTGCTTTTGTTGAGTTTGGTCCAGAAGATTTTTTTTTGGGGGGGGTCTGCTCATCTACTTCTTCCGACGAGATGTGCTGGCGACAATTTTCTTCTTTAGGTGCTTGGGCATCTTCTCCTTGCGCTTTTCGCGCTTGGCCTCCTTGACTGCTTGCTTGTGTTGCTATTATCTGTTAGCACGATGGATTGAGGAAATCAAGAGGAAAACTTGCCTTCTTCTCCTCCTTGTCTTCAAACTTGCGTCCACGAGGAGTGCCCTTTTCAAACCGGCTCTCGTCCCCTGAATCATCACTTTCAAGCGAAGCGCCCTCAGCATCGGAGGAACCCTCCTCCTCGTCATCCTCCCCTTCAGCATCCTTTGGTTTCACGACTTGGTCTGCAAGCAAATTCTTGTAAACGAGATCGTCACCCTCGCCCTTGCCGACCTTCTGCGCATCCTTCTCGACATCGTACACTTGCTCCAATGTCTGAGGAATGTATTGGTTTCGGAACACCTCGTTGTCGACCTCAAGTTGGGCAGCCTGATCCTCGTCGGCAGCGGATTCTCGAGTCTCATACAGTTTTTCAATCACTTGGGACATGTCGGGTTCTTCAACGGCACCCTCGGAGCTGGTGATGAAGTTGAAGATGGCTCGGTCGGCAAGCGTGTCGACGCCTTTCCGTCGGAAAAAGTCACCCACGTTTTTAATATCCATGCGCAGAAACTCCAGAGACCGGGGGTGGTCGGGCTCGACACTCTGGGACACATCGATGATGTACAGCTTTCCCTTGTGGTAGAGAATGTTGTACTCGCTCAGATCAGCGTGGACGAGCCTACACACTTGGTAGATGCGGCGCATAATTCCGAGGAGTTGAACGTAAAGCTTGTACCATTGCTGGTCAACATCATCGCCATCTAAGGTGGCGTCTCGCAGACGGGGATATGCCCAACCTTTCCTGTCGCCGAGGAAGCCCATCGCCAAGACATGTAGCTTGAGGTTGATGGGCTCCGGGCACAGGATGCCGGCATTGTAGATTCGTCGCAAGTTTCGGAACTCCTTCTCCGCCCACAACTGGACCATCTTCCGGTTGTTTCCCTTGTCGAAGCCGCTCTTGAACCGGTGCTCACCAGTGATGTACCGTTCTCGATCCTTGAAGCTAAGAATGGCTGTCTTGTACACCTTGATCGCTCGGTGGATCGTCTCGCCGGTCTTGTCGTCGTACAAGACGGATCCGTATACATTAGCCTCCTTGCCGGTGCTGATGGCGCCGTGAACCTCGCTGACGGTGCCGCGGTTGATCATCTGCAGCAAGATCATACGCGTGCGCTGGTCGAGCACCTGATCGCTGGTGGCGCGGTCGGCCTTGTCCTTGTCCTTGTCGCTGTCCTGCTTGACAGAGTCGAGGCGGATCTTGGCAGCATGTTTTGAGAGGGCTGATATTTGATCGTCGACGCTAGCGAATGTGTTCGCTGTGGGCTTCTGTTGATTCGATCGAGGGGCCGCGCCGGCGCTGTCGGTGCCGTTAAGCTGTCGCTGGCGGTTGTAGGACTTTGTCAGATCGCCCGAGTCTGGATCCCACTCGTTTTCGTCGGCGTGATCTTCGAAGATATCGTCGAAGTCGCTTTCGTCGTCGGCTTCATCTTTTGGCTGCGGGGTACCTCGAGGCATGCGCAGCTCTGGAGGAATTTCGGTGGTCTGTTCGTAGCCCTGATTCGCAGTGTAATTGTACGGGGGCTGATGAGGAGCAGCCGGCGAGGCCGCAGTTGCATCTTTGGCCGAATCCATGTTGGGCTGTTGTTTTGTGATGGTTGGAGTTGGAGTTGGAATTGGGTTTTTTTCTTCTCTGACCTTGAGAGTTATCGCGGGGTTCGGGAGTTTTATCTTATCAGTAGCAGACCCTGGGCAATTGTGTGCGAATCTTTTTAGTGGGGGTCGAATCGATGACTTTGACAAGTGCCTTGTGACTCATCAAAGGCAACATCACCAACTCACATATTGCTGACATCAGACTCATCACTCATTTCGACTCATAGATGAAGTTTCGATTCATTTCATCGAGTCTCCGAGATGAGTGAATGCCGATTAGGTAAGCAAGCTGGGCAAGTAACCCAACTTAGACCAAGGAAGCCGGCTCAGATGGTGGGTGAGAGAGCCCATCAACTCAACCTTTGACTCAACGCGTACCACATGGACGATCACACACGACCATGTGCCGCTGTATATGGCTCGCACAAGAAAGCAATACCTACCTAAGGGCCGTCGGTCAACTTCTTTTAGAATTCCGAAACTTGCATGCCTCCATCCACATCCATCCTGTCCGGATCCGTCCAAGCACGCCAAACTCGACACTCCGCATTCCCCGTGTCTATAGCTCTAGATCCTATCCAAGCCTCCTCCAACGAAGATCAGTCCGTCTCGATCCCTATGGCCGCCCCTGCTTGCCACCCTTCGGTTGGCTTAAGCCCAGAGTCGACGGCCTAGCCGAATCCCGACTTCTTGGAGCAGAGGCGCTTTACCACGCGTAGATTCCGTGACCACATTCCTCACTCTAGTTTCTAGCTGCAGCTTCATTCCAGTCAACCGACCACCAAGTCCAAGGAACCAGGCCCGGGCGAGATAGATTGGGGACGCGGCGTTATGTCTCAGGGGCCGCCGTCCAGCCCTTCGCGATGCGCCGATAAGCTTCGCTTGTGACGCTTGGCCAATATTTGAGACCGCAGTGGCTTTTTTAGGAGACTGTGTGCTTGCTCGGTATCTTATAAGTAATGGTTCTTAATCCAAGGAAATCTCAATTGTCTTGCCAAGTCCTCTGTCTCGCTCTCCACAGCCCAACATGAAGTTCTTTTTGCTTGTTGTGACGGCAATTCGCCTAGTCAACGCCTCTCCTCTCAAAGAGACCACCGATCAAGTCCAGGTCGACGGCTGGTGGGAAGACAGCCCTCCCCCGGGCCTCGAGACGAGATCCGTCGACACCGGGAAGAAGTTCACTCTCCCAGAAGTGGAAAACACCAACTACAAGGACGTAGAATTCCCCTTCCAGCTTCTCAGGGTTTACTACAAGTACAATGCGGCCCCTCCCAAGAAGCTACTAAGAGCCGCCAGGTCGGGCATGCAGGCAGAAGGTGGGCATCTCGATCTATCCATCACGTCAGTTGTGATAACCTAACAAGCAGGCAGGCATTCAAACGGGTTCCGCGCCTAACAAGCCAACACAGTATTACGATGCCCAGTATGTGTTGCCTGTCAAATTAGGCACGCCAGGGCAATTAACCTACATGAACCTGGACACGGGTTCGTCTGATTTGTAAGGCGATCAGATTCTTCCATGGAAATCATCCAGCTCACACATGACCAGATGGACCTTCTCTACTGATACTGCGACCTATCAACAAGCAGGCCATACCCTATATCGTCCCAAGAAGTCAACGACAAGCAAGCTTCTCCAGGGCCAGGCCTGGGATATCTCGTATGGGGACGGATCTGGCGCGTATGGAATCGTATATAAGGACAAGGTGCAAATTGGCAACACCTATGTCCAGTCGCAAGCGGTAGAATCCGCCCAATGGGTCTCCTCTGCGATTCAAACTGATACCTTTTCGTCGGGATTGATGGGCATGGCGTTCAAAGGCCTCAACACCGTTTACCCGACCAAGCAAAATACATACGCCGAGAATGTCGCGAGCAGCCTCGCCTCGCCCGTCTTCACGGCCAACCTCAAGAAGCAGTTGCCGGGGACGTACAACTTTGGCTACATCAACAAGACCGAGTACACCGGGTCCCTCTACTACACGAGGTCGGTCAGCGAGTTCTGGGAGATCGTGGTCGGCGGGTATCAAGTCGGCACGGGCACGTACAAGTCGCTGTCGTTCAATGCTCTTGTCGACACAGGAACAACGCTGCTCCTACTACCCCAGACTATCGTGACGGCGTACTACTCCAAAGTCGCCGGTGCCAAGTACGACAATGAATACGGCGCCATGCTGTTTCCTTGCAAGTCGACGCTGCCTGACTTCAAGTTCGGCCTTGGGGCCTACAGGGGTCTTGTCCCAGGAAATTACATGAACTACGGCCCCTTGGGCGATGGGCGATGCTTTGGCGGACTGCAGTCTTCTGAGGGCCTTGACTGGTCGATTTTGGGAGATATTTTGCTCAAGGCACAGTTTGTGGTGTTTAACATTGCGGCCAGGACGGTTGGGTTTGCGAATAAGCCGTTAGTATCTTCATAAGCGTAATTTAGAATAGACATGGCATTTTACGAACATAGGAGGATGCATTCGGTTTTACATCTCGGCGAATTTTCTTATTGCGTTCCTGGTGTAGGGTATCCGTGTGCTGCATCTTTCAATCATCAACACTCACAAGCCATCTATGGATTCGTCTCCCTTTGGTTCAAAATCGTCTCACCGTCACTCATGCCAAGCTTTTGATAGATGGTTGTCGGCGTGACATGTCCGCCCGTCTTATTAATCTCGTTCCCCTCAGCGGAGTAACCTGACAAATCCAGCCTTTGCACGGGCAATTGTTGTTAATTATCTCGAGGATTCGGAGTTTATGGACCTAAGGAGGGTTTTTCACCGGCACGGACACTGTCTCTGGTGAATAATGCACGGCAGACCAAGACGTATGATACTGTTGAGCCATTATGGTGCCTGGCGCGGGAAAAGGCGGCGGCTCAATGCAAGCTGAAGCGCCACCGAGACCTGACATCAGCGGATCCCCAACGAGACGGGAGCCGGGGAGCTGCCCCTCGGATCGACACGGCAGACGAATCTGACCTTGTTCCTGTCTTGAGGAGTCTGGTTCCAAAGGTGGTAATAGAGAATGGGTGGGCATACCAAGTACACACACTACGAGAGTTACCTGCCACGAAGACCCCTTGCTCGATCACTACTGCTACCTTATTTTGTGGCTATTATATAAGTCCCAGATGCTCGCCCGCCTGAAATGTCGGACGATTCGTCTCCAACACCGCCGCTCCAACTCTCGGTTGCCAACCTTCAAGCCCTCGACCGCCTCAACAACCCAAACCTGAAAATGTCTGAGAAGGTCCTCGTTCTCGGCGCCGGCGAGCTGGGCCTGAGCATGCTCGAAGGCCTTGCCAGGAGCCCCAATCGCCAGAACACGAAAATCTCGGTGCTGCTGCGCCAGGCCACGCTGGACTCGGCCGCGCCCGACAAGAAGCGTCTGACGCAGCGCATTCGCGCTCTGGGCGTCGACTTTGAGTCTGCCGACGTGGTCAACGCCTCTGTGGCCGACTTGGCCCTCATTTTTGCCCAGTTCGACACGGTGGTGTCGTGCAACGGCATGGGGCTGCCTGCGGGGACGCAGGTGAAGCTGTTGGAGGCCGTCGTGGAGGCCAAGGTGAAGCGGTACTTCCCGTGGCAGTTTGGCATGGACTACGACATCATTGGCGAAGGAAGCTCGCAAGATTTGTTCGACGAGCAGCTCGAAGTGCGAAAGCAGCTACGGGCGCAGTCGCAGGTAGACTGGGTGATTGTGTCGACGGGCCTGTTCATGAGCTTCCTGTTCCTGGCGGATTTTGGCGTTGTTGACTTGCAGGCGAAGACGGCGAGGGCGCTGGGGAGCTGGGACAACCGTATCACGTTGACGACGCCGGAGGACATTGGACGGGTGACGGCCGAGGTGGTGCTGGACCCTCAGGACATCAAGAGCCAGGTGGTGTACACGGCGGGCGACACCATTTCATACGGCGCGCTGGCGGATCTTTTGGACGAGCACTTCCAGGACAAGTTCCGGCGGGAGCTGTGGGACTTGGACGTGTTGAAGAGGCAGATGGAGGAGGACCCGAATACCATGGTCAAGTACCGGGACACGTTTGCACAGGGACGAGGCGTGGCGTGGGACAAGGAGAAGACGGTGAATGCGCAGAGGGGGATTGAGGTGACGGATGTGAAGACGTACCTGAGGGACGTGACGCTGTGAGAAGGCAGCAGCAGGCAGACGGGAGAGAAGAAAGGAGAGGATTGTGGTTGATGAGAGGGAGAGCGGGGAGGGAGGAGCCAACGTGCAACGACCAAACGGGAAATGGAATTTAGCAAAGGAATAACGTTATTAGCAACACCGAAATGACAAGTCATGATGTGATGAATGCTCGGTTCTGCAGTTGAAGGGTGAAGAAAGGAGCATCCTTGTTGGCCATGTGCAGGCTGAGTCGTACTGCCTGCACAGAGATTGGGGGCGAGGAGAAGATGGATATTATTGTAACATTGACATGAATGGACGAACGGAGGTTTGGATATTTAGGCTACAATACGAATACATACATATTCAGTTACTATGGAGTCTCATTGGCGATGGGCGAAAACTGAGGCCTTCCCCAAAGTGTCCATGTGCCGCGTCTCCGAGCGGCCGAGACCACAGCTGGGCTTATCGTCGCTGCTATCGAACGGGACGGCAATGGTGGGCAACCAAGACAGAGAAGAGACAGAAAGGTCATAGGGTATAAAATCTGGGGAACTGATAAGGCGATGGATACCGAAGTCCATCGTCATCACAATGTCCTTGTCTGACTTGAAGCCGCCCCCATGATCATGACCCATGCGGACGAAAGAGCCTGGTCTCCCACCCTCCATCGAGGACTCTCCGAGACAATTTAAAGGGACTAGAGAGCCGAAGAGAGTTTTCTCTTTCTCGAATCTGTAATTTTCGCTTAATTGTGATTTCATTACGATCATTAGCTTCCTTTGCCTAATTGTAGTAGTAGTGGCTTGAGTCCAGCCCGGCGATGACTCTTTCGGGGCGGAGCTGATGAGCCGAGCTGACGGGGAACGATGCGCTTTACGAAGGAAATTAATTAGCCTGAAGGATGAAAGAAAGTGCTCGTCAAAGCCCAAAAGATTTAGTTTGGAGACAAAGCAGGCAGATACGCTCATGCTCATGTTCATCCAAGAGTGCAGTGTGATGGTCCCCAGGCAGGCCGAGCAACCCTACCGGTTCCTCGATAGTCGCTTTATCGGTTGGAACCGCCTCAAACACTTCCAGAATCAGAATGATAGCGATAACCTGGAAATGTCCCCCAATGACGACACCAACTCTGTGCCTATCATCCATCGTCGAGCTGGCGCGTGGACACGAACTCGACTGCGGTGCCCCCATCCCCCATGCGCTTCAGCCAATCACACGGCGCAGACGGAATGTCGTCACATGGACGATAAATGCCCTGCATTTTCCAGTGGGCGTCTTACCGGGCGTTTACAGGGTCTCTCGCTATTTCCATTCTGGGCGCGGGGGGGATGATGCATCATGCAAGGCGGCAACCAGGCGTAGGACTTCATGACGAACAGATTGGATGCACAAAGTGAGACTGCGAGCATGCTGCCCCCAACATTTCAACGCATCATGCGCTGTGATGGTTCTTCTCGGACATGTCTTCCGGGAGGATACGTACCACCCACCCTTCCGTTCTCTTATCGCCGTATCGTAGCGCCTCCAGTTCCCGCGTGGAACAAACCTCCAAAGCCCGAACAACCCGACGACGTCTTTTCCCCATCATCCTCGACCCCCCCCCCGAACTCCGATGAGTGATGAGTGATCCGAAACAGGGACTAGCAGTCATAGGCGTTCCAGGTTGCTTCCAGCGTTATCGTCGACTGCGCCACCAAGCGATCAGTGTGCCTTTCTTATCCCCCGGCCAAAGCACCGGCCCTCGGGAAGAGCGTCGTCCAGTGACTCACGTCATGGCCACCAACCAGACGGCCGCCTGCGCAGTCATTCAGCCACAGCCCACCTCGCTCGTCTAACTAATCATCCAGGTACGATGCCATTGCACAGGCAACACAGCCAAACAGGGTGTCTCCCGTTGGTGTGGGTGTCCGACCAAGACACCATCTTGGGCCAGATGACTCCCTCGGCTCCTTTGTCCAATCACCCATAATCGCCCGTAGATGATATAAGATCCCCTGCCCACTCCGTAACACCCCAAGAGGACTCTTCCAGACGCATCCGCACTCTTCCCTAAGGCTCTAACACCTTTAGCTGCCTACGCCCTTTAGTGTCAAAGCACGCAACTCGAACAGCCTTGCGCCATCGTTGACGCCCTTTGACAACAAGGACACACCATCGACAGCCCTCCACTTCTTCCACCTCATCTTCCCATTTTATAAAGATTAGAGCATCAACAATCATGGACGTTGACACTCTTCCATCCGGCACCGGGCTCCTCCCGTCTTCTCTTATATACAACCGCCACATCCTTCCTGGTCGCAGCTCAGCTCGACCTCACGCCCATCGCTCGCGGACCTACATCGCCCGCAGCACTGCGAAACGATACTCTCAGGCTTCCGGCCCCAACGTCTGTAGGGAGATTGGCTTCCCCTGTCTGCCCTCCGATTCCCAGTGCCCTCGCTGCTCGTCCGACCTGCCCCAAGCCAGTCGACGCCGCGCCATTGAGAAGCGCATCCTTGAGAACCAGGCCATTAACCTCAGCGACCGTACCCCACGAACACGCACCCGATGGCCCAAGGATGATGAGGGTGCTGAATTGGCACGCAGTGCCGTGCCCCTCCCCAGCGACCGTTTCCGTCTCACGCGGACGCCTTCTCTCGAAAGAGAAGATGCGTTCCGCGATGCCTCTACCGCCAAGGGCAATGTGCGTCTCCGACGCAACCAGTCGTTGAATGAGGATGCCGAGGTTGCTGAACTCTACCGCATGGGCCTGCTCTACGACGACGAGCAGGACCGTGGAGAGACCTTCAACCTCAACAGTATCGAGCATCAAGAGCCCGTGTACACTGTTCGTCCTGCAAAGCGATCGCGCAAGAACAAGACGCGTCGCTACTCAGATCTCGACCAGAAACCGCTCTATCTCGATCTCTCATTCGCCGACCTTGGCATCGACCAAACCTCTGCCCAGTATTTCCCCTCTGGTTCATCCTCCGACTCTGAGGAGCCCGCCGACGACGGCTCCTTGCAGCAGTCCTCGTCAACGGCGCGCGCGTTTGCTCCTTTGCGGGTGATTTACGAGCTCGACGGCTCGCAGCCCGACATTGATGTCGACACGTCGCAGCCCCCGGATCTGGTATCCGATCTTCTTTCCGATTACGATTGTTTTTCCGACAGCGATCTCGACGACCTCGCGCCCGCGCAGCGCGAGGTCCGAGACAGTGCAGCCGCCCCCGGCTCCGAGACGTGGGTTATGCTAGGCGACGGCTCGTAGCAGGTCCGACTCCGAAAAGATATGTCTGTCATTCACGGTCATCATCTATTCTGAGCAGTTGCAACGGTGGGAGAGCCTCACCGCGGACTGGTCCTCATAAACCTAGCTTTCCCTCGCCTCGAGAGTTGAATGGGGGTGTGATGATGGTGGATAGATGGGTGGATGGGTCGAAGCCGGCTCTCTTTTTCGTCTGCTCGGTGCTCGCGACCCTGATTGTTGCTTGAGCATCGTCGGCGAGGAGAGCGGGTGTTGACTTGTACATTACCTGTATCTTTGGGTACAGAAAAGCGTCGACCTGCTCGCATAGTCTTGTTGAAGAGAGCGCTGTCATTGTTTTTGTATTTTGTAGCTGGCTAGCCTTGGCGATTTATTTTTCATAGTCGAATTACTCAAACAGAGAGATAGTTCACCATGATATGACCGTGCCAAAAGGGAGATGATTCAGAGATGTTGTACTGTGTGAAGAACTGTGTGCGTCACACCGAGACACTGTATAGCTCACCTCGACCAATCTCGAGCACGCTCTGAACTACGCAGCAAACAAACAAACACTCCCAAGATCCATTTCTCGCTGCTAAGTTCTCTTATCCTCCACGACTCAAAACATATCAAAGCACTTCGATCTTCTTCTCCTATTGTCGACGGGTTTCCTTACTCCAAATGTCTTCCTGCGCCGGCGATGATGATTCCTGTTCTAGCGATGATGAGTCGTATTGTCGAGAAGAGCCCCCGGAGCTCGACATCAACATCGGCAAACTGAAAGCCATCGCAACAGCAACTTTGCACGCCACCTGCACAAGTGCCAAGAGGATCGCGAGGGGCGCCTTTCACGAAATCTACATCCTTCGTTTTCGCAAAACAGACAAGACCCCTTTCGAGTCGCTTGTACGTGCCGGCTACTCTTGCATTGCTCGTTTCACTCGCACCAAGACAGAAGGCACTGCCAAAGGGAAAAGCGCAATTGCCACGATTCGCTATATCAAGCAGAATACGACAATCCCCGTTCCAGAGATATACTCGGAGCACCTGGACCCTGATCATGAAGTTGGTGCTGCTTTGGTTCTCATGGAGAGACTTCCAGGCAAACATCTGTACAGAACTTGGTATGACATGTCACTCGAGCGTAAGAAGCATGTTCTATCCCAAGTCGCATCTGTCATCATTCAACTTTCCTCCTTGAAATTCGACAAGATTGGGTCTCTTCATGAGGGCGGACTTGGACCTGCGGTCAAACCTTCCTCCCACTCGCCCCAAGGACCGTTCGACTCAACCCACGACTATCTCCAATCCTTCATTTCTCCAGATGCCACCAAGTTGCCCAAGCTAGCAGAACAGTATGCAAAGGTCCGAACAGAATTGGCCAACTTCATGGCTCGAAACCCATCGGCGCCCTACCTTAGTCCACCCTTCACCTTGATTCACGGGGATTTTGACGCGCAAAACATGCTGTTCCTGGATTCTCCAGACGGATCAGGATCAACGCTCACAGGTCTCATCGACTTCGAATACTCCTACGTTGGTCCCATATATTTCCTATACGAGTATCCCATCTTTATCCAGGATGTGGACTTTTCCAAGGAGCTCTATGCTGAGAACGCGATTCTTCGAGCCCACTTCGTTTCTGAAATCTTTAGTCAGTTGCGTGATTCAGAGGCGCGGGGGATGTTCATCGCCTGTATGAACGCCAAGTGCCATTTCCTGAATGACTTTGAAAACTACTTTATGAGAATGGAGGAGCCTGATCGATTTCGTATCAACTCCGCGATCAACTTCTTGAAAGAGCTCAAGGATGGGACTGGGCTTGCATACTGTGGCCGGCAAGACTTCCAAGACGAGTTCTACACGGAGGATGGGAAGCCAATGGTACCCAAGGCGGAGGAAACAACTGCAGAAATCGCGAAGGAGGTGCCAGTGACTGGGAAGCCGGAGGAAACTAATACAGAAATTGTTAAGGAGCTTCCAGTGGTTCTGGTTGAGTAAACAATCACAGAAGCTGTGAAGGAGTTGTCGGTGGTGTCAAAGGCGGAGGAGACCATTACAGAAACTATGGGGGAGCTGTCGGTGGCATGATCAGGCCTATTTGTTTGCCCTTCAAGCTACCTACATGTAAATAGGTACCTAGAGTGCAAACGAAAAGTGCTCGTCAAAGAGTCTCACAAATCTTACTGTTCAGCTGAAAACCTACTTCTCGAAACAGCTATGTCTATCCAAGGCATCCCATTGCCACTTTACTGATACCATTTATGAGCATTATCATGAACGGAATTGCAAGGTTGGATGATCATCATTCTTAGTGTTTAGTTGAATTGATCGCCGTCTTAAGACGCGTAAGAGGCCTTCTGCATTCCACTATAAAAAGACACGTTGGGCGACCTGGCCATGGAGCGAGAATACATAAACAATGGTAGGCTTTGCTCTACCTGTGATTCAGTGATACCGATTCCTCCATCCTCGCCCTGTTCTCCTGACAATCCACCAGCCCCGGTTTGTTGGAATAGTTGGCAGTCTTAGAATGTAGGTACCTTTCCGTCGTTCGACCGTGCCGAGAATATCTTGGAGCCCATAGGTACGTGGCTGTTGTTGGGTGGTTACTCTTCGATGATCTGTTCGGTGATCTCTGCAGATTCAGCGACGGTTTCTAAGAAAGGAAGATCAGTATTAGATAGATGGGCATGGTAAGAGAGGACATGCCTTCGACCTTGTCACAAATCAAACAATTATCGTCGTATTCCTGGCCACAGATCTGGCATGACTCGGTCTTCTTCTGAACCCATTTTGTGTGGCCGTTCTTGGCGCACACCCATTGGTGATCGACGCAATGACCGGTCCTTGCCGCTCTCTTGGTGGTCTTGTGGCAGACTGGGCAGTGGTGGTGAGCTCTAAAGGGAGGCATGATTTCAAATCGGGTTCGTGGTGGTGTTTGAAAGTTAGATATGGGTAGGATGCGAGAAGCTTGATTGTGATCGATGAAGCAGGTAAGAGTTCAAACAATGGGCTCTGTGGGAGGGAAGAGAGAGATCCCCGAGCTGCAGGGCAAATAAAATGAATGTTTATGTATCTATAGTTGCCAGCTGCGCGCAGCTGTAACCTGTATCAAGGGCAGCCAGAGGAGGCGGACAAATCGCAACAAGCAGAGGTCGGAGCGGCAGGCCTGCAGTGAGTCTCATTGGAGCCAAACAAACGTGGACGAAACAAACACTACGCCATGTCTTAATGGCTGCTGGAGACGACACGAGCAAGTTGAGGTGAAGGGCCTGCCATGAGAAACAGTATACCATTTGGGGCAACACTTTGACACAAGAAGCTGCCCCTGGCTTTCTCAAAACACTCATTCATATCTAATGGTAAGGCGATAATGAGGGTATTCTTTGGATCTGGAAATGGTCTTTGTTCTTTTTTGGTTGTTTGAGTAGCCATCTAGCTTTTCTATCGTTTTCGGTGATGACACTCCTTATCAGCTCGAGTTCCATTGATTCTGCAATGATTATTGTGCATTGAAGCGAAGACGACCGAGGGTTCACGACTCCAACTCTGACAACCCCGAGGACTACGACCATTCCAACCTTGGAACGACGGTACCAGAGAAACCCCAGAGGAATTGCAGGAGACCAACTGACAAGGGAACAGACGCTCTGGAGTAGGGAGCCCACGAAGAGCGAGCTGAGGCAGCGGCGAGCAGAAGGTTGGAAATGCGACGGATGAGCATCGACGCCCCAAACAGAGCAGCATTCTATTGTCCTACTCTTTTGCGACATAAGATTAGCTGGCTCACTAGGCCGTTTCTCAGAGACCCCAAATACTTGGGGTGAGAGGTGGAGTGGTACTTGAGCCCGAGGATGGTATATCGGGCATGGCGAAGGAAACTGATACTGGCCTGTATCCAGGCAACTTCACGTCTTCCGAGTGACCTTGGTCGACAGCCGCAACAACGTGGTTATTCCCCTCGATCTCTCGCTCGCGAACGGGCAGTATTGGAACCAGAACCCTGCGAAGAATAACGAATAGTATCCTATGATCATTTTATTTGGCAAGAGTTCGAAGATTCTATTAGGCGACTAGTTTAATAGGCTTCGAAACGAAAGGCATCTGCTGACGCCGGTAACCCCGTTAAGTAGGCAGTGTACATTGGGGGCCAGGAAAGCAAAAGCGATTATGAGAGTGACGATAGTACAGTTTGGCTGCTTTCACCCGGCTTAATAACTTCATTATCAGCCTGCTTTAGATGATCCTTGGTGGTATTGTGCCTTACGCGTAACCTCGCCTGAGGACGCATCTCATTCAATTACTGCCCTTAGGTACCTCACACTAAGATCCGAAACCCTACGTCACAAATCTCTAAGAATAGACGCCCCATGAATCACTTGAAATATGGAGCTTCATAAGCATCTAATTGTCCGTAAACTGACTCCGAATCCTTCCATCGGTTGACCTCCAAAATGTCTCCGAGATCCCCCTGCATCCGGACCGCTCGTGGGTCAAAGTCTCCGCCGGGCACTTTCACTCCTCCGCTTACGCCGTCCGGCCTGTATAAAAGGCATAGAACTTCTGTGAGTGGGGAATGCAAGAACCTCAAGAGTCAAAATCGAATACAAATCACATCTCATCGTCATGTCTACCAAAATCTACGACGCCCTCATCATCGGCGGAGGCCCAGCTGGCTTAGCCATCGCTTCAGGTCTTGCTCGCCAGGTCTATACCGCCCTTGTCCTCGACTCGGGATCCTATCGCAACGTTCGCGCAACACACATGCACAATGTGCTCGGTTTTGACCATGTAAACCCCGCAGACTTCCGGGCCAAGGCAAAGGCCGATCTGTTGAAGCGTTACGACACCATCGAGTTCAAATCGGCAACTGTTGAGTCGGTGCGCAAGTTGGACTCGGGTGTGTTTGAAGCTACCGACTCGACAGGAGCCGTGTATAGAGGGAAGAAATTGGGGTTGGGAACAGGCGTCATAGATGTGATGGATGACCAGCCTGAAGGGTATGACGAGTGTTGGGCGCGTGGCATGTGAGTGTCTTTAAATCAGAGCATTTCTCTTCTTCTTCTGCTAATGCCTGCAATAGTTTCCATTGTCTCTTCTGCCACGGCTTCGAAGAACGCGGCGCAGAATCCGCTGGCGTTCTCGCCGGAGGCTTCATCACGTCCGCCGATATGCTCGCGCACATCAGCGGCATGGCCAAGCGTCTCTCCAAGAGTGTCACGGTCTACACCAACGACAATGAGGAACTGCACTCTGCCGTCCAGCCCAAGCTTCACAGCAGCAAGATCCACTTCGACAATCGCAAAATCGCCCGCTTCGAGCTGCAACGCGGCGGTCCGAAGGTGACGATTCACTTTTCCGACGGCACGTCCAAGACGGAGCGCTTCATCGCGAACCACCCGTCGGTGGCGCAAAAGGCGCCTTTCGTGGACGCGTTGGGCCTGGAGAGGCTTCCTTCGGGGGATATCAAGACTGAGGCACCGTTTTATGAGACGAGTGTGAAGGGTTGTTTTGCGGCGGGAGATGCAGCGACAATGATGAGGAGTGTCCCGCAAGCGCAGAGCATGGGGGGGTTTGCGGCGGTGGGGATTGTAACGCAGTTGCAGGCCGAGTTGGATGCGAAGGATGAGTTGTAGGATGAGACTACATGAATGGATAGGGGTGTGGTGTTAGACATGCTGATAGTCCATGTTAGTTCGGCTCATTGTTGAAGACGGGAGCTTTGAGCATGTGTCGACTTGACAATATTCAACCTATTTCATAGAAAAAGACTAAGAATAGCTCAATAGGTAAAGATCCAAGGACCATGAAAACCTCATGAGGCCACTTTTGGAATAATAGGGAGGCGCTTCATATGAGATGGGTACCGCGTGCATGAAAGTCAGACTTCCTTCATGTGCCTTGCATCATTGTTTACCAAGCACATTGCGCCAAGGCTCCGAGGCCCCTGAAGCCAAGCAGTGTTTGACTGAAAATCGAAATGGGTCTAGTTCTTGATGACCGCTGGTGTTGTAGGGGTTTGCAGTCATTGAATCGAAGCACGAATAGTGTCGGCGTTAATGAGTCGGATGAGGGGCATCAGCGGTGCAAGACAAGGGCGAGGGCCTAGTCTTTCTGGTTAGATACCTGGATGGTTTATATGTACGAATACGGCCATGTTGAATTACTGCGCCGGTGAGATCAGATTAGGGTTTCTGATTCTACAGCCATGGATACCCTGCCCGGTTATGGATATTGGTGTTGATCTTAGATGACGTCGAGGAGGCGATGGTCCGCCGGGCCCCGACCTCCTTCAGTCTTCTGCTTCCAGTCTCAAGTGTGATATATATCGCTGGAATCCGATGACAATTGGGCAGTATGCTATGGCCTTTAGTAGCACTGTCGCTGGTGTTGGTATCGCGGTGATTATGACCAAGATCTTCCATCGATTTGGAATTATGCCACCAAGCAAAACGGCAATTGCACTCAGTCTCTTGGGGGTATAGATGCCGGCGAACAAAATCACCGATGCTAATTATGCCCCTGCCGCGATCTGCGAAGCAAGAGATGTAGCCTAACTAACTAACGCACCCGAATGCGTTTGCGTAGTTTACTCTCTCCTTCTCTCTCCTGTGTCTTCATGTTCTCTCCCGAGCCTCCCGTTGGCCTGCATCGCCAAGTCAGTGACTTCGCCGTCACGAGGCCTGATTCTTTTCTCCTTTGAGAGATATTGACAAAAGATCTTTTCGTCCATGCAAGGGATATCTCTTAGCGTCTCTACCGAGAGTCGAGCCCAGGTCCACGACCAAGACACCGACCGTTGAACGGGTTGTCTGCTGGCATACATGCAAGGGGTATTTGCGATTGCTCAAATGAGATGTTCAAGACTCCGCAAGAGGAAGCGTGTTTCTGCGCGTCCTGACTAGTGCAGGGAAAGCGGGGAGATAAATTAGTTAGACCGCCGGCATTGTCTTTGCCGCCGTAGATCTCAATTATAGACACGGACGCTAGAGGCATGCTTCTAATCCCCCGTTGGTTCGTGTAAGTCACTCGCGACCACATTTGCAGGAAACTAAGACGGATTGTCACAGTTTGTCTCAAGTGAACCAACGATGCTGAAATTGTCCGAGGAGAGACAGATGAGAGAAGCAGGGGTTCGTATATGCATGCTATGATGGACTGCTCAAGTGTATGTCGCCTATCCTCGATCAGGCCAAGAGCTGTGATGAATATGTACGGACGGGCCGAGAACATCTCGCATCCGCTCTGATTCCATTGGCAGTATGACTGTAATTCTGATCCTGCCGCAGTCTAATCGGAGGCGACATCTGGGTTGCGGAGAGAAGATGTAGGGGTGCCCAATCACTCCCAAGATCGATCGGTCTGGGGACATCTCCGTCCGCGGTAGTGCCGGACAATCCCTCGTGTTAGTCTTCAGAGCCGGCCATCCATGGATGTGGCCGGGAGTTCTCAATTTGGATCGAGACATGATCTAGAAAATGCCCGAGTACAAGTAGATCGGTGCCCGCTGTCGAAACCCTGGGCTGCAGATCTGATCTCGCCCTCACATCTCTTTCTCATACGCCCCTTTGTCATTGCTTCTTACACTCTTTTGTAACAGGATGCTCTTCAAGTCTTCAATTCTTTTCGGCCTCCTTGCCGTCGTTGCCGCGAGGAGGTGCAAGGACATTACGGTTCCCGTCTCTCTGACAGCGGAAAATGTGGTGTTTACCATCGATCCCCTAACGACAGAGATCGAGGTGACGGATTTCTTCTTGAAGCTGTCCCAACAAGGACGTAATTACGCGTCAGAAATATCTAATGGTGTGAGTGTGCAAGCCTAGACTCCTCAAAATCATCGCTGACACCATCTAGACCAAGGAGATTTCTGGTGATTACAAGCTGGCGGCGACATACTGCGAACCCGAGTACGGCCCTGGGAAAGAACTCCAGATCATGACACATGGTGTTGGCTTCGATCGAAAATACTGGGACCACTTCTACAACAACTACAACTACAGCTACGTCGCTCGAGCCGTTGACGAGCATGGCTACTCGACTCTTACCTGGGATCGACTGGGCATCGGTGCTTCCTCCAAGGGCCACCCTATCGAAGAAATTCAAGTTTTCCTTGAGATTGCTGCCCTGCGTGAACTCACCACAAAGGCCAAGGCTGGCAAACTCCCTCATGTTGATGCCAAGTTCGACAAGGTTGTCCACCTCGGCCACTCGTTTGGATCCGTCATGACCTACGCCCTGTCTAGCATGTATCCCGACTTGTCCGACGCCATTGTCCTGACTGGATTCTCCCACATCTTCAACTTTATTGCTGGCTTCATGTTGGGCAACAATTTCCGACCCGTCAAGAAATCGCCGACTCTTGCTCCTATGTATCCCGAGGGTTACGTCGCAGCGGCGTCGGAGAGAAGCATGCACATCGACTTCTTTTCCGAGGGTGATTTTGACCCAGGCATGCTGAAGATGTCGTATTTGCTGGGCCAACCAGCTGCGCCGGCTGAGCTCTTGACTGTGGGAATGCCTGCGATGAAGAGGAGCGAGTTTGAGGGCCCAGTGCTCATCATTACGGGCGGTGAGTCTACTCGATGTTATCTAATTCTCGAAGAGTGCTAACAGTAGACAGAGCGCGATCTCCCTTTCTGTGGAAGCGACTGTTACGCGACGAAGAACGTTGGCGAGGGTCTCGAGTCGATCCTTGGTGCATCCAAAGAATACTTCCCCAAGGCCTCCAGCTTCAACACGACAGTTGTGCCAGGGGCAGGCCACGGACTTAACTACGGTTACTCGCATACATTTACCTATGAGAATATTCTTGACTTTCTTTCAGAGAGGTGACGTGTCAAGACGTGGAAGAAAAGCGTGACGGACGAGACAACTTAAAGGGGGAGGAAGGTTTGGTGTTTTGAGCTTCCTACAATCTGCGCATGTCATTTCAGTTGTAATGTATATAAATAGCCGTTTCCTTCTCCGTTCTTCGAATACCTCTGGATTATCGGCATCTTCCAATACACGAAGCAATCTATAGTTCCATGTGGAATAGCGTGACTGCACCTTTGCCCTCAGGATCATTTGGTCTAACACTTCATTTATAAGGTGCAAGCTACTTGGCGCACAAACGGTCAACACACAATAATTTCGAATCAAGTTACAATTACACTCGGCCATCGCGAAGGCCCTCCAAGATGAAACCACTCTATACTCTGTCGTTCTTGATGTTGGCTCTCCTGGTCGTCACCGCCTCACCCACTTCTCTTCCGAAGCTCAACGAGACAAAGGTAGGCGTGCCTCTCCAATTCAGCGACAACAAGAGTGCTCTCACACCCGTCTTCGGAAAAGGAACTTCCAACACTACCGACGATGAAGAAATCCCCCAGCGCGTCGACGTACGATGCCGCTACCAGAAGGTCCGCTGGCGTCCAGGCGACAACAACTACATCATTTACAAAATCTTCATGGCTCCCCACGACCAAGTCTTCCCCCACTGGTGCGACACCATGGAAGGACTCATCCGCTCGCAGTGTCGCCATATGAAGGGCGAGTCCCTGCTCCCGCCCGACGCCATTCGCTGGCGGCGATGCGACTTGGACTCGACCGACGAGGTCGGCGGAGGACGCGGCTACACGGCGTCGTTTGAGCTGCGGCAGTGGGACGAGAACAGGTTTGACCAGGACAACGACCTCTACAATGTAAAATGCATGCTGAATGCAATTCAGTGGGCGGCGAATGGTAGCTTTGTCGACTGGTTCTACAAGGACAAGTGTTATCAAATCAAGCGTCTAAAGTATCGACTGAGCTACTGAGGGGGACTGATGTTGGTGGATAAAGCATGTACCAGGGTGTTGGAATTCTCTTAGTCGTCTTGGGAACTTTTGTAATTATCAGACTCAATCATCGGGTTCTTTGTTTACCTGAGGTAATTCAATTCGATGTCAAGTTGTTGCTATGACTTTCCTTGATGTGGTGTTGCGTGAGGTTCCCCGATGGAGCACATTGATGACATTTTGGCGGAGGCTCGTATTTTTAGGCCTTGACAAGCCGCCGTCAACCGCTGGAGCGACTCCACCCAGCGCAATGCCCCCTGTAAATTGCACCAGTTCAGTGGGAGAGGAAGGAGCTTCCAATGGGGAGCTTCCTGTTTCGTGAGATCCCGATGGGTGCTGTCGGCCAACCGACAGCCCCGCACCTGCCGAGTCGGTCCATCTGACGCTGTTTCATTGTCCCCTCCCTCATGACTGTTATCATAGGGAGGAAGGAAGCTGCTGGTCCAATGGCGGGGTTCTTTCGACTTGCAGCTTCTCGTCGCCCTCTTCTCATCTTCCCCTCGTCCAGACCGGCTTCAAGTTCAACAGCGACAGCGACAGCGACAGCCATTTCGAATCGTTGCTTCTTTCATTCTGCGACAATCTCTCGAGCTTCCCTTCAGTCTGTCCCACCTCGTCCCACCACGATTCTCCCCCATCGACGACCCAATATCTCGTCGCGACGCCTCATAACCAACATCTCATCTCCCTTGACCCCCCAGAAAGCCTCCAGCATGGTCGCCGAAGACTATCAAGCCGTCCTCAAGGGCAAATATCCCGCCAAGTCGCACGCCAAGCGTGTCGTCGACCTTATCCGACAAAAGATCCCCAATGCGAACGGTATCCTCTACCTTGAGGGCCGTCACACCAAACTCCTAGAAGACAATGACGAGCCCGAACCCTTCCGGTGAGCTCGAGACCTTCTTGGAGGCAATACGGCGTTCTAACCCACCGCAATAGTCAGCGCCGCCACTTTTACTACCTTACCGGCTCCAACCTAGCCGACTGCAATTTCATCTACGACATTCAAGCCTCCAAGTCCATTCTCTTTATCCCTCCCATCGATCCCGAGAGCGTCATCTGGTCTGGTCTTCCCGTCAGCATTGATGAGGCCCTTCAGCTATACGATGTCGACGAGGTCAGACTGACCACCGAAGTCAACGCTACCCTTGCCAACCTGGGCTCCTCCAACCCCAACTCAACCGTCTACGCCATCGCGAACCAGGTCTCAGACCATGTTGCTTTCCTCGAGTTCGAGACCAAGGATTTCTCTGCACTTAAGCCCGCTATTGAAGTCTCCCGAGTTGTCAAGGATGAGTTCGAGGTGGCCATGATCCGCAAGGCCAACCAGGTATCAGACGTTGCCCACCAAGCTGTTGTCCGAAACACTACAAAGACCAAGAACGAAAGAGAACTCGAGGCCATCTTTTTGGAACGATGTGTTGCTCAAGGTGCCAAGGAGATGGCCTACAGCCCAATCTTTGCCAGTGGACGGGCTGCTGCGACGCTACATTACGTGAAGAATGACGAGCCTCTCGATGGAAAGCTCAACCTTTTATTGGATGCAGGTGCTGAATGGAACAACTATGCGTCTGACATTGTAAGGCTATTTCTCTTGACAATGCACACCCGGAACTAACACAATGCAGACCAGAACGTTCCCTCTCTCAGGCAAGTTCACCAAGGAGTCCCGCGAGATTTACGACATTGTCCTCAAGATGCAGAAGGAATGTATCGAGATGTTGAAGGAGGGCGTTCTCTGGGACGACGTTCATCTTCATGCCCACAAGGTTGCTATTGACGGCCTGCTCTCCATTGGCATTCTCAAAGGCGACAAGGATGAGATCCTCAAGGCCCGTACCAGCGTTGCCTTCTTCCCCCATGGCTTGGGCCACTATCTGGGCATGGATACTCATGACACTGGCGGCAACCCCAACTATGAAGACAAGGACAAGATGTTCCGATACCTTCGAGTTCGCGGTCAGCTACCTAGCGGCAGTGTGATTACTGTCGAGCCAGGTGTAAGTGAATCTTATCCACACGGATGAAAGGGGAGCTAAAAATTTCAGGTTTACTTTTGCAAATTCATCATTGATCCTTACTTGGAGGACCCTGAACAGAGCAAGTTTATCGACTCTGCCGTGCTAGACAAGTACTGGGATGTTGGTGGCGTCCGGTAAGTGTTAATTATACGAGATTGGTAAAGCATTATCTGACATCGAGCAGCATTGAGGATAACATCCTCGTCACTGAAACGGGTTACGAGAACTTGACAACAGTGCCAAGAGAGGCAGATGAGCTCGAGGCTCTTATCCTGGGCAATTAGGGACGTTGGATCGATTGGGTAGTTGAACCACGAATCTCACGTCACAATACCAGAAGTAACGGGCCAGTTCATATCAATAGAGATGATTAATGAATACACCAACAACGAAATTCACAATCCTTTCGAATAAGACTGAAAAGTGACGAATGAATACGCGGATTCATTATCATCCATCGAGGCCACCTCATCTCGCACCTCGTACAGTGTGTTCGGGTGGCGACCCCTGAATACACGGTGCCACTTTTTCTTGGCCAGGGACATCTCATTTACGAACCGGTGAGTCGCTCTCCTCACCCCTTGGCGGCGGCCTCCCTCAACAGATTTTTGAAGACTTCTTGACAGCTTCATCAAGATGGAGGTGTAACAAATCCACCCCTCTCAATCGATAAGCCAACATGGGAACTCGGGCAGACTGGGCGGCCAGATATCAGGCGCCGTCATCACCTCCTCCGCCGTACGAGTCGAACTCGGAATATGAATCGTACAGCCCGTCGCCATTATCCCTGGCGCCGCCTCCACAACCGGCACGTCCGCTCCGGCCCGTGAGATCAGCCACAAACCTCACCGGCGCTCATCCCCGACAAGCGTCCGGACTTGTCGATGGTAACGGGACTTTGCCCGTGGCCTTTGTGGTTGATCCATTGCCTCGACAGTCATCGTTGAGTCCCCAGCCACCCCCGCACGAGATCAGACGTGTCAAGAGTTCGTCTGCGCTGTCGGCCACGATTACTCAAGAGCAAAAGCCCAAGGATCAATCGAAATGGAAGGCAGCTCTTGGTGAAGCCCAGTACTTTGCTGGCGGTCTCATCAGTCATCCCGCCGAGTCAACTCGGCATTTCACCATCATCCGTCACTCTAATGCCCTGGTTTGGTATCGCGGACCAGCTACGTCGGTGCCCATCACAATTCTTTCTGATGCACTAGTGCCGCCGAACCGGACGGTATGGCTACAACAGAAAGGATTCTCGGGAAATATGGGAATGACGCTCAAGGCTCTCATGGGCACCAATGGCAACTGGATCAATGTCACCCCAGCCTCGAAAGCTGGACCAGAACACATCCCGCCCAACGAGGAACGGGCGATTCAGCGAGATTTGAAGAGGTTCTTCAAAAAAGCCTCCGGCAGGACCAAAAAGCACATTGCAAGGGAGACACACATTATTCGAGTACCTGCTACGGCACAGGATGGGTATTTCCGCTTAGTCCTTACTGAAGGCGAGGACAACAAAAAGGTACTTTGCGGGAGCCCCGTTTTCCGAATCGCCAGCACGTCTACGGATGTCAGCGCTGTTCGCGGTTCGAGTCTCAGCACCATGCCGTTGGAACTTGGTGTCAAGGTCGCCACCACCATCGGTCAGCAGGTTGTCCGGAAGTACACGGGCGTTGCGGGAATGGTTGTTGAGAAGAGTACTAAGAAATTGGCACCGACCGCAACCGTTTCGAAAGCTGTGCGGACGGCATACAAGTCTTCTGGTTTGAGCGACCGTGTAAATGAAAGTTGGAAGAACGGGAAAGCAGGCCGATACGATCCTTTGGTTGATGGCGCAGCGCTCGATGGACCTCTGACCGTCGTTGGGCCCGATACAGGCCCGGAAGCTCCATTCCCGCTCAAGTTTGCTGGACGAGTGGTTCCAGGCACCGGAATTTCGGTTCGAGAGCTCGGCATACCTACTGCAAACCTGAGAGAGGTGCCGGACGAGGTCAAGATGCGCATGTCTGGAGTGTTTGCAGCCTGGGCGTCTATCCATCCAAAGGAGGGACTGGAAGACATTGCTGGCGACTGGTACGAAGCGATTGTGACTATTGCGCCCCTACGGAATGCCACCCCGGATGTTGTGCAGAAGAACAAGGTTGCGGTTCACATCATCAATGATTTCGAAGACGTTGCCTTCTTCGATGCTCGGCTCAAGGTTATGCTGATGGGATTTATCCATCCGTGCACACCTGGACTTTCCGACGAGAATATCATCCAAGAGCACGGTCAAGATGTCATGACTACTCTGGCTACGCTAGGACGCGAGGCCTGGCAGCCGTCAGAGGCTAGGGCGAACATTCAGATTATGAAAGGCGAAAGAACCTTCTCGGATCGACTCAACGACGTGACGGGCAAGGTTCAAAACCGCATGGATAGGCTCCCGATCCACCTTGCAGGCGTGAGGTCAGAGTCGGGACTGATGAGGGATCAGGTGTATGGGAATGGTGGTCTTTGGATTCCCAGGTGAAACGAGGCGTTGATCCTTGCCAGGTCGTGACAGACTATCGACTAAAAGATTGAATACTTGATTCAAGGTATGGCATTGTAGCTACTGATGCTTTTGTTTCAAGCTACCGAAATCACAATCATAGGTTTAATTTGTATCATAGCAAAATATCTAATTCATTCCATCCATCCCAAACCTTGCCTCTCTCGAGAAACTTGTTTGGAATATCCACATGCTTGCTCCTAGTCTATTCGCAGAGGTACTTGCCCAAGCTATTAAAGCTCGACCTCGAGTTGAAACCTCTGTCTAGATGGTCCTTCAACAAGAAGTGCACAACCCGGATATTGGGCATCTCGGATCGGTCAATCTGGTGGCCAACGTCGTCCTTACCCAGGAGCTCTCGCAGCTTCGCAGTGGACAGCATGGTTCTGAACCAGTCCCATTCGTCCTCGTGGCGCACAAAGAGTCCCATGTTGGCGTTGGAGGACTTGTCGCCCGAGCGGCCCATGACGATCCAGCCGAGAGGGCCGCGAGTCGTAGGACCCAGGGAAGCGAGATCGACGGGGTTACTCGTCTCGGCGTATGAAGGCTGTTCGCGAGGGAATTCTTACACCTTCGTGGGAGGGTCGATGTTCCCGACGGTGTCGTCGGGGAGATGGGCCATCTCCTTGACGAAGGATTGAGGCATGAGAGACACCCAGTACTCAAAGAACGGCCGCCCAACCGCCGTGCGCATGTCAGGAGCCATGGTGCCTCCGGGGTACGACTGCAGGAGATTCTCAATGCAGAACCTCGCGAACGAGCCGCGGTCCGAGTCGACGAAGCTGCTGCCCTCGAGGAGCTCCTCATCGCGCGTCTGGGCGAAGGTGTGCAGGTCCACGGTGCCTTCTGCCTGCGACTGCGGGTTCTCGGGGACGCCGCCTGCAATCATGAACCCAAGACAGCTGAACTTGTCGAGGTACTTGCCCATGCGGGCTTTGGTCTAGACTCGATCATGGCGGCTTTTTCTTCAATGTCCAGGCCGGTGAGATAGAAGTGGAACTCGGCTTGCCAGCCGCCTTTGGCTGTGATGCCAACTGTTGAAGAGTTAGTGAAAGCCCAGGCTTTGCGACGTAGGAGCGTCGGATTGGCTTGCCCTTGGTGGTTGGAGGTGCGGGAAGGCCCTTGATGCCCGAGACACGGACGGCGCTTTTGCCAACCTGTTCAAGGTTCACGCCTTCAATGGATGCAGTGACATCTGAGTTGTAATACAGAGGTCCTTGGATCTCGTAGAGCAGTTGACTCGCAATAGTCGCCGTGGTTACGAGACCATCTCGGCCCTGCTCCATGGTAATCACACATTCGCCATTCTCCTCAACCGATGCAATTGGATACTCCATGTCGAGGTCATTGACGCCCAGGTCCTTGAAGCCAGAGTAGTAGCCACCGGTGGCGTACGTCGAGCACTCGATGATGTGGCCGACCATCAGGGCCCCCGCGAGCTTGGTGATGGGGTCCTCGCGGTTCCATCCCCACCACCACATGGCGGCGCCGATGGTGACGGATGCGTCGGCGACGTGGCCACAGAGGACAATGTCTACGCCGCCGAGGTAGCATTGGGCGTAGACGGGGTCGCTTGTTGGCGGGGAGGTTGAGGAAGGTTTCGCCTGGGGTTCTTGTTAGCCTCAGGGAAGAGTGCGTATGGTAATCGTTATGACGTACCCTTCTTGTACAGATATAATACGGCTTCAGTCACATCGTCGCCGTCGACGACGCCGACCTTCAAATCCACGCCGTGCTTCTTGATGAGCCCCTTTACGGCTTCTGCTAGGCCGTGGACGTCTGATGCACCGGCATTGACGGCGATCTTCGTTCCCTTCTTCGCGAGCCAAGGAATAGCAGGTTCAAGCTCTTCAAGGAAGTACGGTTCATACCCCTTAGCCACGAGATTAGAGCCAGTCGTCATCTTGCGGTTGGCAAGATGGTCTCGCTTGTCTGAGCCTCGAAGAGTCATGTTGGCTTCACTCATCCAGTCTCCGGTTATAACGTCGACATCCTCGTTCTTTGCCATGTCTTTGATGGCGCGTTTTCGATCGTAGACCCCTAGGTACTCTCTGTTAATACGGATGGCATGTTGGTGTGTTGGATGGATGTGACTGACCTCCAGAGCATCCTGCGATGCGGATGGGACGCGAGGATGGGATACCAAGGCTCAATTGGCCATTGGCGCCGTTTGTGGCATGATCACTGGTTCCTGAGGGAGCCATTGCGAAAAGAAACAGCACTTGTTGTCTGGATACAACTGGAACTATGAAGAGTATGAGAACATGCTGGATTTGAGACGGCGGCTCGGCTTACACCACCCTCCGGATCACTTCACCCACACTTACACTCGGAGATTAGCCCTCTGCATAAGCCCAAGACGGCGATTCTCCAAAAAGCAAGCCCTCACCCCTCATGAGCAAGCAACATTGGCGCATCATGAGTCCTGATGCTCGCAAGTCTGTCATGTCAGTCGACGCTAATGATTCAGTCTGACCCCGCCTCCTTCGACGCAGCTACGCCCCTCATTGAGAGCATCTCCTACGCTGCCAGGTGGCTGCAGTCGGGGATAAAGGAGCTATGACTGTGGACCTTTGGTTGGGAGTTTGAGGGTGTCATTCAAGTAATGCCGAGCTTCATCTAGTTAGGTACCAGAGGTTGTTACGTGGGAGCTCGGCTCGAGAGTCTACCTATCAGACCCGCCGATCTCGAGCCCGTTGGAGCAGACACTTGACTTGGATAACAAAGAAATGAAGCTGGGCATAGAGTATTGCATCTCATATTTCACATACGATTTCAAGATATGTTCCATTATATCTATCTCTATTCCTTGTAAAGAAAGCCGCCCCTCTTCTGAAGGAAATGGTGTCTCAATCCCGTTCTCAGATGTTTCGTGTTGGCGATGCTATTATGGATAGCCTGGCTCGGCACATGAACATCCCTCAAGTACTCGGGGCTTTCATAGGCCTCAATCGAACACAGCCGGTTCTCCTTTTGCGTATCCTTCAGGATGCCATACACCAAAGTTCCGGGCTCGTGGTCGCGGCCCGTCTCTACCACGGCCTTCCAGTACGGGATTGATGTGTCAAGGCCTCCGAGAATGTAGTCGAGCTCGGCAAAGATGACGTGCGGGTCTGGGCGCTTGAGCACTTCTGCTCGCGCGAAGCGAAATCCGGGCAAGTATTCCAGAATGTGGACGTCGGGTGTGTCGTCTGGATCCAAGACTTTCTCGTCCGCGAACCACTGGTTTATGTCCTTGACACCAGTGCTGGACATGTGTAAGTCGAAAGCCGCTTTATCAGTGTATCTATTCTCGATTAACCAATGCTCCCTTGAAGGAAATTGTTCCGTTTACGTACTCTTCAACCGCATATACTGTTTTCGAGTCATCCTCGCGTGGGATCAGGGCAGCGTATTTCAGGGTGCCTGGTTCGTCTTTCTGGGCAATCTCTGCCAAATGCCCCAGGCTTTCGAGCAGCTTCGCGGCCATGTGAGCGAGGGAGTGTTTGGCTTTGGGTTGAATTTACGTACCTCATCCCTACGTGTCTGGCTGACTGTGAGCATGCGTGCTACCACCAAGATTCTTTCAGGCATAATGGATTCGTATGAGTTGAACGTTTGATTCAAATAATCAGCTCCGATAGCCTTGACGAAGTCAAGTCATGACTGACCTTTTGTCATTTCAACGTGACTGTGGACTAAGGCGTATGACCCGCCAGCTACCCCTCAGTTCGCTATGCTTTATCCGGGCAGCGATCTTTTTTGCCCCGGAATAACAAGGCGTTCTAGCTTGGAGGTTTCAAGGCTTGGGACTGTTGTGGACTATGTAGCATCTTTTAGATCATGGCGTTATAACTAAGTTCAGATGGTACGAGAAACATGCGCAGTAAACCAACGCCTCTTAGGGAGTTTAGAGCAAGAAAAGGAAGTTGACGTCTCAAGAATGAACATTCCTTAATAACGTCCTATGTGATTAAACGAAAGGTGTCAATTCTTCTGGAAAGATGTCGGTACAGAGACCATTTGATGCCATCCTCATCAAGGCGACATACCCTACACCTGAGTCATGATCAACAAGGCCAAACAAGGCCTAATGATACGTCCATAATTGGTAGACTTCTGAGTAAAAATACTATAACTTTGCAGGGAATCTCTTGTCGGGTGAACACAAGCCCCGTCTCATCTCCGTCATTTCCTTTCTCAATATCTTGCCCGTTGCGTTCCTTGGGTAATGTTTGGTCCTCGCAGCCATAGCTCGCCAGGGCCACCCAAAGGCGCGTCGTTTCCCGTGCCTTCTCTGACGAGGCGAACCTCAATGCCCGGGAGTAGACGTCCAGTCGATCCGTCTGGGAGAGACTCGTCAAGTCGCCGGTAGGCCATAGAGCCCGAAGCTGCTGTCATGCCGTATGCCTGGATCATTTTCCATGGAGCTCGCGCCATGAGCTTCTCTAGGTCATTCTTCTTAAGAGGTGCTCCGCCCACGTTGAGAATTGCCGCGCGAGAGAAGTCGTATCGCTCTGTCGCGTCCGACTTGGCGAGTGACAGCACGACCGAGGGAACGCCCTGGAAAGACGTGGCTTGGTTGGACCCGACAAGTCTGGCAAAGGTCTCGAAGTTGTAGGAGGGCATTGCGTGATGGAACATGCCCGTGTATGGCCCGAGGAACATGGGCATGGTCGTCATGGCGATGTGAGCCCACGGCGTGAATGCCACTGTCTTGGACGCGGGATGGAATTGTGAGCCGTCATGCGCAATGAGCTGATGCACGTTTGCGACAAAGTTGTAATGGGTAAGACACACGCCTTTCGGCTTTCCAGTCGTTCCGGACGATAGATGGATGGAAGCGAGTCGGTCAGTGGTGTCAGACCAGCGCGGTATCTCTAATCGTTCTGAACTGAGAACATCGTCAGGGATATGAAGATGTTGTCCGATTTCAGTGGGTTTCAGCGCATAATTGATGGGACACAAGACGCCTCCAGTCCACAGTATGGAGTGGAAAAGTTCAAGAAATTCGACGCTGTTTGGCAGAATGATGGCCCATCTTGCTTGATCTGGAGGATCGAGCTTTTGTTTCAAGCCATTGGCGATGCGATCTGCGCGATCTCGCAGTTCGTCCAGAGTGCTGCTCCGGTTTGTAAGACTATCGGCCGCAATGAGGCGTGACTCGGGAAGATTGTGTGTGTCAGAGTGAAGGAGTTTAGTGAGGTTCTGGTCTTTGGGGATGTCAATCCGCCGGGAGGGGACGCTCAGCAGAAGGCGATTGCGTCGCGGACGAGGACATAGGAAATGTCCTATCAGAATATCTAGCAATTTAAGATTTGGGATATCGAGATAAATGAATTGTTTGATTGATTCCAGGAAGACAGGCCCGAAAGATGGAATATGTCGAGTGAAACGAGGGTATAATCTCTCTCCGAAACCGTGAACTCCAACCTTGGAAATTCTTCACTACTGTGTGGTCCAACGAATCCCAGGCGTGACATATCCAACCTAGACCAATTGACCCTTTCTCATATTCCCAAGGTATAATGGAAAACTGGCCGGACTTGGCAGCGTCCGAGGCAGAGTCAGGATCTGGGCCTCGGCACAATAGCCAGGCCTAGGCAAATTGATAGACGACGGCGGGGTAATTGAGCCGCCCAACGAAGCCCAGGTATTAATAGATGACAGTCGTTCGCCGAATCTGAACATTTCCTCAATTGATACTATCAAATTCTCGAAATATAATAAACATGAGCAAAGTGAACCCAAGCGATATCCCCGTCAAGAACGCCTCTGGGCGATACGACAATGTCGACTTTCGCAAAGCGGCTGGATACCAATATCCGCCTCTAAAGTGCAGCTACAACCGCAGGGATGTGCTTCTTTTTGTAAGTCTTATAGCTACCTACATACTCCAAGTTGCCAATTGCTCACAATCTCCAGGCCAATGCCATTGGAACAAAGTCAGATGAACGCCATTTCCTCTATGAACTGCATCCCAAATTCGCTACCTTCCCAACTTTCCCCATCAACCTGGCCTTCAAGCAGACGGATCAGGATGTCTTTGACTTCATCTCCCGCTGCACCTCCGATGACGTTCCCGGCACGCCGCCGTTTGATGCACAGAACTCGGTAGACGGCGAGCGAGGCATTGAGATTCTCAAAACTATTCCCACCAGTTCTGCGGGAATGGATCTTGAGATCCACAACAAAGTCATTGGTGCATACGACAAGGGTGAGTGTCAATGTCATGGCTCATATCCTCCAGTCTCTCTTGCTAACCCGTGAAGGTGGCGCCATGATTCTCGAAGCAGAACAAGAGCTCGTCGACATCAAGACCAACACCGTCTACGCCAAGATGACCTCGACGGCGTTCGGCATCGGCCAAGGTGGCTACAACGGCCCCCGCGGCCCTTCAAAGCCCTCACCCAAGCCCCCAAACCGAGCTCCCGATGCCATTCACACCCTCAAGACCACACCAGAAGTCGCTCTTCTTTACCGCCTGTGCGGCGACTACAACCCGATGCACGGCGACGAAGCCTTCGGAAAGCGGGCGGGCTTCAAGGGCGCCATCTTGCACGGTCTGGGAACTTGGAACATTGCCGCCCACGGTCTCTTGAAGGAGCTTGGAGGCTCTGATCCGACCCGGTTCAAGAAGTTTGGCGCTCGGTTCAAGAGCGTCGTTTATCCTGGCGAGGAGCTGGAGACGCGCATGTGGATAGTTGGATCCGAGGGGGGAGTGGATGATGTTGTGTTTGAGACGGTCATCAAGGGAGATGGACGGGTGGCCTTGTCAAATGGGTATGCGAAGATTGCGCAGAAGGGTAGCAAGTTGTAGATGTCTATAGCGATTATTATACATATTCATTTTTATTTTTTTATTTTTTTAACAAGGACCTCATACCTTGTGGCTTGAGACGATGGCGAAGCTGCCTGCCTGATAATATGCATCACTCGTTCTTTGCCGAGGCAAATTGGGAATACTTTGGCACGCCGAAAAAAAGGCTGTCTCCATCATGAAACATTACTGACTTCAAAGTAAGGATGAGAATGTAGAGTGAGAATCACAGAGTAAGATGAAGTGTTGGGCTCAGCAAACTTCACTGATGAGAACTGGCCAGTCTTGAGCCACTAAGTAAGGTGAAGGGCTTGGCATATATACACTGTCTACTTCGCACAACCAAATGTACCTCTAATCTAGATATGTGATGGAAACCAATTCGCATCCCTCTTCTCCCGATACGCCGCCAAACCCTCGCTCGCATTCTTACTCCTCAACATGGTCTCTACCCATAATTCCTATCCTCTCATCGTCGCCCGACTCACGCCCGTCTCCCAAGCCTCCCGAGCACCAAGCCGAGAGATAATTACGCTGTCTGGGCTGAGGGCAGCAATCTCGCTGGCATAATCCAGCGCCCTCTCCAGTAGCTTCTCTTGGGGAACAATCTCTTTCATGAGTCCCCATTGTACCGCTTCTTCGACAAGGAGCGTGCGCCCGGTGAGGACGAGGTCCATCGTGCGATGGTTTCCGAAGAGGAGCATTGCGCGGGAAAGAGCGCCGGCGAGCGCGGAGACGCCGCGAAGAACCTCGGGGAGTCGAAAGGTTGCGTTTGGCGAGGCGAAGATGACATCGGCGTTGAGGACGATTTCGAAGCCGCCGCTTGAGGTTTGTTAGCATTCTTGGTTCGCGTGTTGACGATTAGGTGTAACTCGCCATGAGCGTGACCGTTGCACGCAATGATAATGGGCTTCTTCCCCGTGCGGTTCGTCATTCCGCCAAAAACCACCGTGAGGATACTCGTGGGCGACATCATTCGTCTTGATTATGTCCAGTCTCTGCTTCAAGTCCATGCCAGCGCAAAACGCCTTATCACCGGCTCCCGTAGACACGGCGCACCGCAACTCGGGCTCTGGGTCGTACCATTTCCACAGGGCGCCGAGTTCAATGGTCGTCTCGACGGGTAGACAGTTGCGGTATTCGGGACGGTTGATGGCGACGAGGAGGATGTGCTTGCGCGGGAAGCTGACGATGCTGTGCTGGACTTCCGGCTATGGATTCTCGATCTACGAGGGGACTGGGTTCTTCGTTCGTGACGTGGACATGGGGAACTGGTGCAGGTGAATTGACGCTCTAGGAACTGGCGATGAAGATGCTACAATATCACATTTTTGGCATCATCGTCATGATAACACCGCTGCAAACTAGACCCTGGGTATCGAGAATCACCTCGGTTGATTGCGGTCAAGGCCAAGGGACACCGGGCACACATTCGGAGAAGCCAACCGACCACCCGCTGTCCATGAATTGATTGAATAGTCATGCTGGCTATTTGCTTCACACCATGCTGAATCATTAGACCCGTTTCTTGTCCAGCTTCCCCGCACTTTGGACACCAGGGAACACCCATGTCTGTGGGGAGGGAAGCCTCGGCCTCCGCGTCATGGGTTCACTATTCGAAGCGAGAGAGCCATTAGTACCATGCTATTGTGAGCTAGGCTAACAGTTGTAATGGGGAAGTAAGGGAGTAGAAACCCGACATCTAGTTGAGAGGTTCTGGTTGTTCAAGTTTGATGCCGGCGGACCACGGCAAACGTTTGTGAGACTTGTGAGATAGAGTCATTATCTTTTTTCGTTTCCGTTCTCTTGAATCTTTTTAGCCGATTCCAAAACTACTACTATATTCCATCGTTAACAAACTCATCAAGTTTCACCAACCACAATCAATTCACTCCTCCATCGCAGTCAGCACATACTCAACCACCAAAATGGCAGAGAGCATCTTCCCAACCAAAACTTCCCCTCCACCAACTCCCGCATTCCTCAAACTCACCTTTCCTGCGCCCCGAGTCGTCCTCGTGTGCATGGATGGACCAAAAGATCTCAACGCCATGTCCACAGCCGCCCAATAGGAGATGGACTCGGTGTGGAAGTGGTTCGACGCCGAGCCCAACCTGTCCGTCGCCATCATCACCGGCACCAGCAGAGCCTTCTCGGCGGGCGCAGACTTGAAGGAGTGGAACAACTCCATGGCCGACGACGCGGATCCGAGCAAGCGCATGGGAAACGCCCCTGCCTTTAAGCCGCTGAGTCGGCGGCTGGGGAAGAAGCCCGTCATTGCTGCCCTGAATGGCCTTGCCATGGGAGGCGATTGCGAGTTTGTCGTCAACTGCGACTTGGCAGTTGCAGCAGAGGATGCGTATTTCGGCCTACCAGAGATCCGTCGTGGAATTGCGGCCATCGGCGGTGCTCTGCCTCGCTTGATACGCACAATTGGCTTACAGAGAGCATCCGAGTTTGCCCTCACGAGAAGAAACGTCGCAGCCCGAGAAATGCTTCGCTTGGGCATCGTGAACAGGGTTGTACGTACCTAAAGAGCACGTCGTTCAAGAAGCCGTCAAGTTCGCCGAGGTGATTGCGAAGAATAGCCCCGACGCCATCATCTGCACGCGAGCTAGTCTTCGACAAGGATGGGAGACTGCGGCAGTGGAACGAGCAGTTGAGGTGACGCTAGATAATCAATTGCTGAGTTACAGAAGGGAGAGAACATCTTGGAGGGACTGAATGCTTTCTCTGAGAAGAGAGCGCCTGCTTGGAGAGGGAGTCAGTTGTGAGGTTTTCGTATAAGTTGTGACTTGTATATGGCCAAAAGCACCAAAATTGCTTAGATGCCTACATGTATATGATAAACTGTCAATTAAACTAAAGTTTGGTTTTTCCTTCATTCAGGTTATCTATTTTTACAACAGCTCCTACTTGTCACACTTCGCCTTGTTACCTTCACCAGTCGCTCGTTACTTCTCCTCACCTCACAACTACGAGAGATGTAAGGGGGCAAGTTCGTCGTTTCTTACGGCACAACCAAGAACTAATTGATCATGGCAACTTAATGAATCATCCAACTCATTTACTCAGTAGGACCAAGCGAGACGCTATGGGAACTGGTACTGCACGAACCTGTTCATGAATACCCCGAATTCCTCCCCACGCTGACTCGTCCGGCTTCCTCAGATCTTGGAGTCACCTTGATAGCTCAAGACAATCGATGCTTCTTGATCATAATTCAGGTCTCAGATTGGTGTGAATCATCTTCAATCTCCTACATTCATCGCCTCGTATCCCCATTCCACGGCTCTGGGGCAGAAACTCCCCGAACGACCTAATGATTCATCGTGTCTAGGGTCGAGACCACGCAAGCCTGCTGAGCTATCTCTTCCCATCTCTTCCAACCCCCAGTCCCGCAACGCCTCTTCCCCGCAAATCTGAGTTGAAATCATGGTAGCCATTTTCCGGGGTAGATAATAGTCTGGGATAAATGGACCGCGCGAAGGGGGCACCTATTGTCAGCTGGATGATAGGCTGGAGTGGCCAAGACACACTTGCGGTGACTCTTGACTGCCTGGGAAATCAGTTGATCTGGACATCGAAATGACCTGGTTTGAACACGGATAGGGCCATATTGGGACTCCTGTCTGAAGATATCAATCCTGAGTCGACTAGGCCTCGTCGCGAGTAGTCTGTAGGGCACCGATCGTCCCCCAACTTGTTGAGGATACTGCATGCCATTGACAGGCTTTCTTCAACCTGCACAAGCCTTCATTCATTGACCTGTCCTTTGTTTGGTAGTTCCTTTCAAATCACACAGTCCTAGGTGCATAGAATCCCCCTTCGACAATGGAAGTCAAGGTTGAAAACATTGCCAGGCATCTCGACCTCGTCGAGGAGAAGGACCAGCCAACTCGTCGAATTGGTCCGCTTTCCAGTCGTACCAGTAGGCCGCGAGACTAATTGTTGGGGCAGCATCTGAGACTCTGCGATGGTAAGAATGGGTGCAAGAGGAGAGTCGTGTTTAGAAGCTTAGCTGTTTAGTCACCTCCCACACATCACTATGACCGCCCCGTTCCTGAGTGCCTCTGCAATACCTAGACTTCCGAGGTATGCTTGGGCGCAGATAGGTTCATGGCCCCATTCACTCAGCGTTTTCCCATCCGTGGAGCTTTGAAGTCGTGGCCATCGGCAACCATCTTTTTGAAGGCGTCAGTCACGTCGTCGCCTTCCACCCAAGCTACGTTCATGCTATATCCGACCATTTGTACCATGTCATGAACAACCTCTGCGAGAAGCTCCGTGTCACTAGCACCCGCATCGACTGCCAATTTCGTTTTATTGCGTACCAGAAAGGGGATTGCCGGCTCGAAGCACTGGAGAAATGTGCTGGCATACATGGCAGTTTTCTTCCTCTCCTCAAGAGGGAGCGTGGTGATGGAGGCGTCTTGTTACGCCTTGCCAGGTCCGTACCCTGTCATGATGTTCTCAGACAGCCAGTCTCCCACGATGCCATCGACGTCGGGGTGTCTTGCTAGGCGGGAGATTGCCGCGACGTGATCTATGAAACCTCCCGAGGCGCCCCCAACTCGAATCGGCCGACGGCCCAAGCCGTTGGCTGAAGTCATGGCGATAATCTCAAGCCTTGAGGTTTAATGACGGGGAGGCTCTTAGTGCCCAGTGTGAACTGCTTGTAAGTCGTTTTCAGGCCTGAAAATCCAGCAACATTGCACTGGTGTAATATTATGTAACCTCCAGTTTCTTCATTCAGTGTCAGTTCCGTAAAGGTGCCACGGATAGCTCGGTTAGGGCCGCGTTGGGGAAGCCGGGCTGACTTACATGCCGGAGCTTTGCGCCCGGGTACCCATCTCCGAACGAGATACTTCCCCGCATTCGATGATTCAGTGCCAGCCTGATACCTTTCCTAGGCCATGGGCATCCCAGTGGGTTTATGGAGAAACGCGTGAATCATCAAGGAGAATGCTGAAGTGTGCCTGTCGCCGGGCTGCCCACAGAAGCCTGGCCCGAGTCGAGGTCGATCAGCCGGGACAGCTCTGGGAACTTGCTGCGGAATGCGTCCCCCACGGTCCAGTTTCGGATTTGACGCATGTGCTCTTCGTACACGGGGTTAATCGTAATCTCGGGAGTGCCGTTCCCATTGACCGACGCTGCCAGCAGAACCGATGCGGGATCGTATGGCCAGTTCAGCTTGAAGCCCGAGCTGTACGGCGCAGCACAGTCATCTAGGGTGATTTCCGGATGTCTTATCAGATACTCTCTTGCTCGCGGCCTGATTAATCATTAGAAGGAAACTCGAGTCCTCAATCTCAGGGTCTTACCAGGGAATACGGTCAATCCACGCCGAATGAGGCATCGCCAGTTGACTGGGAATGGGTCTGAGCCAGTCTGGCATCAGGTCCCAGCTTTGCTTGTCAAGAAGAACCATCCACTAGGTCTGTGAGCTTTGGTTTTGCGTTTAGTGCGGACATCTTTATATCCCACCTTGAGAAGGGTTGCCATTAGGTAGAAGACAGCCACTTGTTTCGGCAGTCCTTCAATCTCACGGTAGGTCCGTAGCACGTCGGCCACGACATTGCTGATATCGTCGTCTGAGCTGTGGTTCTGCTCAAGCAAGCTCCCCAGGTTCGGGCGAAGTGGGAACCTGGCTGCTCGCTCGCCAGGGGATGTATGAAGTAGAGCACCTTCGGCTCTGATGGCATCGACGAAGCCCTGGAGAATCTGGTCTGCAAGACAACCGGCAGGAGTGTTGTTGGGATGCAGCTCCCAGAGAGCCCGCCCAATGCTGCTCGCATTGCTCACGACGCCAGGGCTATGGGCAGCGTCGTCATCGACGCCGTGACGTCCCATGAGGCTCAGCTGCAGGGCGGCGTTCTGGATGCGTAGCTGTGCATTCTCTGTTTCCAAGAAGCCCAGGTTCGTCTCCAGCATGTCAAAGGCCCTCGCCCTCTCCTTCAGAGCCCCTGACAAGTAGGCAACCTGTTCACTCAGAGATTGGATGGTATACTTGTTCCGGTCGCGCATGGCCTGTTGGGACTTGCGATCCCTTGCACGCTTGCGTTGCAATTCCAGTTCGCGCACTGATAGTGATACTGATACCTGGGACGATGCTGAATCATCGCCATTGCTTGGTGAAGGGCTCATGTTGGTATGAATCGAAGCGGAGCTGGGTCTCCATTGACAGGTCAAGCTCGTGGAGCGTTGTAAGTGCGACTGTCATGTCACTTGAGAGTGGAGTAGGATGGATGGATCATCGAGGGCCAAGGAGGCCAGAAGGATGGATGCGGGATGGAAACGCGGGGTAGGAGGATGGAGATCCCGGGGTTGCCAGCGGGCATTCCAGGGGGGATGTCAGTTACCGTCAGTCCGAGTGACAAAGAATCAGCTACAATGGAATGGCCCTGCATTGTTCCTGGTCAGTACTGTCCTTGATATGAATCGCCTCTGCTTCTACGCAATTGCTGTTTATTTGTTTGTGCGAGCATGGACGAGAGAGCCAGACAATTCATCACCATTCAACACAGTCGAGCTGCAGGCACCGCGACATTGAAGATACTTGGTATTGCATTGCCGTATGGTTCCATGAAACTGCATTTCTCTTGTCAAGCGTGATTTCTACTAACATGTTCAATAGGCTTATTCCTTTGCCGCCAGCAACAAGGGCCAGTATGTCGCTAACGTCTTCACCGAGGCCATCAAGGCACGCAAGGACGACCACGAATATCACAAACACGTTTTGAAGAGAATCAAAGGTTCATCTCTGCGAGACCTACATTTTTAGTCAGGCCACTGACAGGAAGCAGAAGGCCTCTTGAAAACTGGCATCATCTACGGCATCCCTCGCGTAATCAACGCCTTCAGAGCTCTGATCAAGGCCATCCCGTCACCCGAGTCCAACGAAACATCGTCCATCCGAAATAACATCACAGTATCGTCAGAGACTGACGAGCGAGGAATAGAGTACATGCACAACATATTCCGCGCCGACCTCGATCCCTTCCTCGGCAGCATGGACAGATACTGGCCTGACCTGCGCACGCTCGTTGTCACTTACATCTACGGGTATTACCAGTCGGACACTTCCATACTCGATGCCATTACAACTTCGCAGCTCAACATCGCTACTCTGGTACCTGTGGATGTATCCGCCGAAGTCGCGCGGTATATGAGGGGGCTGATTAGAAATGGCGGGACGGAGGAGCAGTTGAAGGTAGCTTATCACATGGCTTTGGATATTTGTCCAATATGTGAGGTCCAGCTGAAAGCTGAGATGTCTGTAGCTCAGGATGTCATTAACGAAGAGCGGCTAATAGTAGACTAATAACGAAGTGGATGTGAGCTCAGACAAGAAGCCCTCTAAGATGAATAGCCTATGTCCATGTCCTCACAACTTTTACCGGCCCCTTCGCATCTCCGTTGCCTTTGCAGTCAAGTGTCGCCGAAGCAGCTTCCCAGAGGTATTCTTCGGCAATGCCTCCATATAAACAAGACGCTCCCTCAACCTCTTGAATGAAGCCACTCTCGCATTGACAAACTCTCTCACCTCCTCCAGCAGCTCCTCGCGCTTCTCATCTGGCACGTCGGCTGCAAGAGTGACGAACCCAACAGCAATTCTGTGTCGAGTTCCTTGTCCTTCACGCCACAGACGCCGGCATCGGCAACCTGAGGATGTAGCAGCAAAACTGCCTCGAGCTCGGCCGGCGCGATTTGATTGCCCTTGAACTTGATGGGCTCTTTCCTTCTCCCCGTCAGATAAAAGTATCCATCTTCGTCAGCGCGCACCACGTCTCCAGAACGAAGCCACCCGTCTGTCTTCGCCGCCTGTGTTTCTGACGGGTTTCCCTTGTATTCCATAAACACGGTCGGTCCCTTGACCAAGCATTCACTATCTGTTCCAGGTTCAACGTCGTTAACACTCTCATCCACGATGCGGACAGATACTCCAGCCGCAGGGCGCCCATCGCTGGCGCCCTTGTTCGTCCGCGTCTCCCCAAGAAGCGTTACTTTGCACTCGCTCATCCCGTAGCCATTCAACACCCCGCCCTGCACCTTGCGGCAGTAGTTATCTCAGGTCCCCAACAACATCGTCAGACAACGCCGCACCAGAACACATAGCAGCTTGAGCACATCCAAAGTCCAGCCGCCTCACCTCGGGGTCCTTGACCATCCTCGCTGCCACAGCAGGCACAAGTCTTAGCACAGTTGCCTTCATCGCGGCGCATCTCCTCAGATACTGCATGTAGTTGAACTTCCTCATCGCTTGCACATAGGAGCCTACCCACGCTAGCAGCAGGACTGCGGATACGATGCCGTATATGTGGGAGAACGACGGGAGGAAGGCCTCCGGTATGTGTTCGTTGTGAAGGAAAGGGTTCGCTGCTCGGATGGATAGCAATTGGGCAATCAGGTTGTGATGGGAAAACGCGAGGCCTTTGGGCTTGCCCGAGGTACCAGAACTGAAGCACAGGCGGGCTGGTTGCTTCCTGTTGTCTCGAGAGGTGAGGTCGAACGGCTAGATGGGTGATATGCTTGCTCGGTCAAAGTCCTGCGGGTACTTTACTTGGGTCAGATGCAATGTATTTCCAGAGTCGACGATGGCAAAGTAACGCTCAAGACCAAACTTGCCGTGCTCTCCCTGATTCTCATGTACGAATCGTACCTATTTACATTGGTCATGTAAGCTCTCCATCTCTGCTGGCGAATCGCACATGCTGACTTGGGGCATTCTAGGCCGGCGACGATATTGACTTACATCAACGCCGATCTTGGACCAGATGTTCGGTATCCATGGATTGCAATTACGCGAGTGCTACGCTCCAAAGCCCCCCCAGAAGCACTCTCGTCTCAATAGAACACCAACAACTAACCTCAATTTTGCAGTTAAAACCTCCGGGCAGCCACCATCGTCTCCGTCGGCGGCCGCCTCTCAGACATTGCCGGTCGCCGCAGGTTCCTCATGTTCGGCGCCGTATCCGCCGCCGTCGGAGCCCTCGTCGGAGCCCTCGTCGAAGCCCTCGGCCAATCTATCACGCAAACGATTGTCAGCGGCATCATATTCGGCATCGGGGGCGGCTTCCAGGAGATGTGTTTCGCCCGCGCGCAAGAACTCGTGCCCAACAAGTGGCGCTTCCAAACACTATGTATACCCTCATCCTCACCCCCTATCACGGAGACATGTTAACGAGCATCTGCGTTAAAAGGTGTCATAATATTCGCAAACCACTTCAGTTCCTTCTCTCCTCCCATCGGGTACGTCTTCATCGCCACACCAAGATCGGCTGGAGAGCTTGTTACTGGTGGTACTTCGCCTGGGAAGTCGTCACGGCCATCATGCTCTACTTCTTTTACTACCCTCCCACGTTCGAGACGAAGCACAAGGACGGCCACAAGACCAAGTGGCAGCTCGTCAAGGATATTGACTATATTGGGCTGATCCTCTTCACCGGTGGCTGTCTGCTTGTTCTTCTCACTCTCAACTGGGCAATGGGGTCTATCCGTGGAACAGCGCAAGAATTATCTCTTGCTTCGTTATTGGCTTTCTGTGCTTCGTCGCCCTGGGATTCTGGGAGGCAGACGCGCCTCTCCCGTACCCAATTCTCTCCCCTCACCTCTTCAAGGAGTGGCGACGCTTCACAGCGTTCCTTGTCGTGTGATTCGTCGCAGGCATGCTGTACTACAGCATGAACGTGATATGGCCACGCCAATCGGGTCTATTGGGGGTTCCGGCAGACAAGCCCATCATCCGCGGCGTGTATGCGACCATGGTGAGCTTCAGCACCATCGCGGCAGGGTGGTACTGCGTTGGCCTGATGCCGTGGATCAAGCACGAGAAGCGGCAACCCGTCGCCTGCATCGTGATCCAGACGGCTCTGATCGGGTCCCTGGCCGCCATCTGCACGTCGATCCAAACCAGCGAGTTTGGTAAGCTACTCCCGGGCGCAGTCCGCACCGCCGCTGAAACAACCGGTTTCGACGGGTCCATGAACGCGCTTCTCACAGCAACAAAGGCCAATACGCCAGTTGCATACAGCGCTGTGGAAGGCATCACAACCTCCACCATTACCGCGGTGCAAAGGGCCGTGCTCATATCCAACTCCAAGTCATATAAAACTGTGTACTTGGTAGCAATTGCATTCGGGTGTGTCGCAATTGCGTCTGCGCTGAGCGTCAAGCCAATTGACAGTTCGCAACGATCAAACCAGGTGGCTGCCAAGTCGAAGAACGAGCGGAAGGACGAGGGCACATGATTAAAACAGATGAAAACATACACTCAAAACGATAGGTATTTCAATGCATGCTATGATTTATATCAATTCTTAGTGTCTTGTGTAAGTGAAGAACAGTCGGACAGTAGAAGTGGTGCAAGTTCGACAAGGTACATAGATAGACCTGAGTAATCGACAAGGGTAACTTAGGTAGGGTCAGATGAAAAAAAGAAACTGATCTTCTACGTCTTATATAATGTCATTGCAGTTTTTCCTTCTTACTTTGTTCAGTGCTCAGAGTCTTTTCTTTGACATAACGTGATGGTCATACCACATAAACAGCAGGGCATCTAAACACTTCCAGGTCATGGTTCTGTCACAAGGCCACCACAACAAATTCATCACAGCAATTCAGGCAGAATATTAAGACATGCAGCAATCGCATTCTGGCATTCATTGTAGTATAACCCATATCCGTCCCGAGTAATTCCCCTATCCTGTGTATCCGCATGGGGAATGTCACTTTTGATCCTCCGAGCCCTCCTGAGCGCAATTGCCATTCGCCGGCGCGCTAAACGTATGATATTTTTGACGGGAAAGATCCTGTCACACCTGATCCCGGAGCCATGAGAGACGTTTCCGAATCGTTGTCTTGTCCAGTTTTCCCGTCCACAAGCCCAAGCCCGCATTCAACCTTGCTCAACCGGTCAACGGGTGAGCGACCAACATGTTGATGGCTCAAAGGCGATAATTATAAAGAGAGAGATAATAAGAGGAGGAAATAAATCAAATCAAACAAAGGCTTCCCGAACTCCGCGTGCGATTGTCTTCCCACGATCCCAATTTGCGAAGTCCAAATGCCCGAAACGCCAAACCAGCATAACAAGAACGAGAAAATGCTCCAGTCATACTCCGAAACGAACCAAATTGCAGTGCTGTCTCGAATCAAACAGGCAAGGGCGTGTACTAGTGAACGGGTCGACATGTCTCTACCCTGGCGTGAAATGGCGTGCCAAAATCTTATTCAAAATCGTGACTCCATGAGAGAACCGGCGAATTGAGACGACTGTTGAAAGCCGTGCTCAGTATCGTTTTGCCAGTCCACAATCATCAATCAAGTTCTATCCTCGGATGGCTGTGGCAGCATGGGCATCTCCAGCCCAAGGGAATCGATCCATCATCAAAGATTGTTGAAGAAAGGGTGATTCATTGGGGGTGGTCCCGTCAAATGCCACAAAGGCCGGTGAAGTCGACCTGGATCTTGGGGTCGAAGAAGTGCTTGCATCTCTAATGAGAGGAATGTCCTTGGGTGGTGATACAAGGGGGTGGTGCTGTAGTTGGTCGGTCGGAGCTTGATGCCTTGGAGGGTGTGGTGGGTAGCAAGCCCAGCATGCTGGACATGAGGGTTTGCCGCGGATGGCTTGGGCGATGCCCAAGCACTATCCCCTCCATCGAATCGTCCATTTGTCATCGTCCCATCCGTAAGGGTTGGGCTCGATTGCTTAGAACCAAACTACAACCAAATACTGTCAGTAACCAACTCTTATCCACAGTTTTGGCGAGGTGTTGTGATGCCATCCACACGGGTTAGGGGAGATTGGTGAAATCCTTCCTGGCCGGGAATGTGGAGATGCAAAACTGGTTGGGTGCCGGGGGTACGTACAAAGCAGTACTTGTTAACGAGCTCTTCGTATGATGAACTAGGCAAAGTAGGAGTGGACGGTGAGTCAGAAACTCCTGGATTGGAGGTTGTCTGCACAGAAGCCTGCGGGGGAACGGACAAAGGAGCCGGGGCCGATGGCCCAGTAGAGGATTTGGCTCGCACATTAGGCTTCATATACAACCCGTCCTTGTCCTTGGGGACATCCTTGGCAGCCCTGACTGCAGCGTGGAGAGATGCGCCAAAGTCGTACCGGTTGGAAAAGGCCAATCCACTGGGCGAGCCGAGCCCCTTGGTGAAGTTATCACTGGCGAGGTTGCTGTTGGACTTGGTCTTGAGACGAAGTCCGGTAGATCCAGAGGCAGATTCGCCCAGGTACTCGTGGATGGGCTGGTCGAAATTGAACTTGGTGTCATCTCCAAACTCGCTGAAGCCAGCAGGCATCGACTTGGGCCTGGGCAAGTTGTTAGAGGGGTTGCGGCGGTTGCTTCGAGGAAGGCCGTTGGACTTGGCACCCTGGAAGTTGTTCTTGCCGTTCTGGGGCAGATGCTTCTTGCGGAAGTCGACTTGGAAGTTGCGGTCAGCATTGTTGTCCCAGTAGTCCTTTCCATTGACAGCATAGCGCATGCAGAAGAACAAGGTCTTTGACTCGAGGTTGGCAGTGTCAGAAAGCTTGATGGAGAATGTGAACCTGTCATGACCCAAGGGAGTCTCTCGAGGGCGGATCTCATGACTGTATTCAGCAACAATTTCTGATGTCGTCTTCCAGTAGTCAAGGGTGAAGCGACAGATGACCTTCTTCTGGAAAGCCAGGTTGGCAACGGCGACAGAGCCGAGCAAGTTCTTTTGGTCGGAGGATAGCCAAACCTTTTCGAGCCGAACCTCCAGAGCCTTGCGAGCGGGGCTATCGTGAGGGAAGTTGGATGTAAGAATCTCCCACTCATAAGGGGGGGATTTGGTGCCAGATCGGTCTTCTGAAGGGAAGGGGTATTCTGTGTCGCTGTCATAGTTATCAACTGGTGATGACCCAGCGCTGACGGCCAAAGGGCGGTCGACCTGAAGGAAGTGTCGCACATGCTCCAGGTGAGAGTCGAAGTGGACAGCCTTGGAGAAGATGGGGGTGCCAGGCATACTGGAAGGGCGTCGCCTGGAGGGAGGTCGCAACGCGGGTCGAACCAGCTCGCCCGACTTCTTTCGTACCATTTGGGGCTTCTTGAAGTCAATGTCCGACTCCTCTTCTGAGCCAGTTAGAGAGATGTCGACGGACTTGGCCACGATGCTTGGTTCCGTCGCAGAGCGAACATGGCTAATTTTGCGGCCAGACTTAGCCAGATCTCCCAGGGCACTGGTGCTGAAGCTGAAGTGCACACCACCCTGGTCACGAACCTGGCTGAGACGATCTTTCTGGTCGCGCTCGGGGGATGATTTCCTTTGCTGCTGAATTTGGCTAGCAGCGTCTCTAAGCTTCTCTAGCTTCCTCCCACGGATTGTTGGTGAGGCTTCATCGTCATCGCTACCAGACGAAGCTGAGTCGGGAGGGGAGATAATAGCACCCATGGGCATGATGTTGTCGTCGGTCACCGGTGGTGGCGACTGTCGCACGCTTGATGGCACAGATGAAGCCATTTTCGAAGCCATGCCCTTCAAATCCTCTGACGTTCCCTGGGGCGTTAGTGGTCCATGTTCGATGGCGGCAGGTGCTGAAGGTGTTCGTCGGTGCTTCAAGAGGTATGAGGCGGATCGGGGTAGCGGTAGCGAAGGTCTTGTGCCTGTCTGGAGGGACGAACGCCGACTCACGTTTGGTGAGGTAGAGGTCGAGGAAGCTGGAGATCGACTTGGGGGCGTGTAAGGCATTCCCAAGTGAGGATGTTTTAAAAGGGGAAAGGGGAGGGGGGATATGTGGATGCTTTGCCTAGAAGCTTGTCCACACGTAGGAAATCGTCTTGAGGGTGAGGTGGGAGTATTTCGTAGGGATGATGTTGTTGATCGGTTAACGCATCAACGAAGAAGGACAGTGTTGGAAAAATGCTGTCGATGATCGATCTGTATGACGGGGGAAGGCACTGGTCAGCGGGCTGGCTTATCGATGAAGTCACTCGGGTGGGATATGAATCATATGTGTGGGGGAAAGTTGGAGCTGGGATCCTTCGTTCTCGGGTAGAAAATGTTGTTGATGATACAATTGTTCTGTAAAATGTTGATGTTTCTGTAATTCAACTTACATCAAGGTCAGAGACGGCACAACTAGCAAACGATCGACACGGGAGGTGCTCTGGCAATATTCCAGCAACTGAGCAGGCCGTGAAGGGAGTTTGCACGTAGTCTCGGATGAGAGGAAGGAAGAACTGATCGCGAGGAAGGACGACCAGAGGAAGTTGTTGATTAGAGAGGCAACGAATCGTGGATGATTAATGTTGCGTCTTTCGGTTGATAAGACTGTGTCGACAAGGGGAGCAAGTCAAACGTCGACAATCGTGAAAAAGAAGCTGCTTTTTGCTGAAACTGAGGATCGTAAGTCAGTAATTCAGAGACAAGAAGAAAAGTCGTGAAATCTTGACAAAGCAAGAAATAGCTGGTGTGCAGCTGAGGGCTGGGAGGGAGGCGAAACAAAGGCAATGTCGATCGCCTGGGGGGAGAAGTATGGTTTTGAGGGCTCAACTTGTGCTGGAAGACTCGGCCGGGCTGGGCGGCATCGACTAGCCAGACAAGGTTGTGAGCCGCGTAGACGGAGGCGTGGGCATGGACCGTCAAGGAGTCCAGGATGGTTGGAAAGGGTGGGATGGGATGGAGGGTTTGGCTTGGGTGGTTTGGTAGGGGTGGGATGGCTAAAGGGCGCCCGGTGGAGCGATAGCGATAGTCGATTGTAACTTGTTTGATGGGGGTGTGGACGATGGGTGAGTTGATGTTCAATGAACCTAAGAGAGCCGGGGTTTACCTTTTTGGCGATGGAGCCAGAAGTAGCGAGTTGCAGGTGGATTCTTCGTCTTTTTTTTTTTACTCTTAGGGGTGGGTGGCCAGGCGTGTTGCAACTGTAAAGATTTTCCTCTTATATATCTGAAGTGGTAATGGAGGTGGTGAATGGTGGTGAGAAACCTCTGTGGCAGGGTGAGAAGCCTTGACTCTGTCTGTGTTTTTTTGTTCTTTGTTGGATCGACTCCCCGTATGGCTTTGGTAGAGCTCTTGGTGAGAAAGCAAGGGTGACCTTGGAGAGAATGACAAGGGTGTAAATAAGAAGTGAAAGATCAGTGAAAATAAAATGGAATGAGCGTCGTCCAGTGAGATGATTAAAGACGATGTGGATAGAACTACGATCAAGCTAACAAAGGAAAAAAATCAACGAGAAACGACAGATAGGGAAGTGAGTTTGATGAGGGATGGACGTTGCCAGCGATAGAGACGCAAACGGCTGGAACACGGACGGCAACAGAAGAAGAGAGAGGATGAAGCGGAAGACGGAGAATTAAAAAGAGAACAAGCCAATTCAAAACAGTAAAAGGGATGAGATGTTTTGCAAACAGAATAAAATGTCTCTGATGGTCGTCATGGTGAAGACGAATGGTTTCAACCGGAGGCATCGTCAACAGGCGGCAACGCATGTCAGATCATCAGCAGTGAGAGTGATGTTTTTTTTCATCCTTTTTTTTTGCACATTCTGCTGTGTGATTGAGTGCGAGCCAAGGAACCAACTGGGCGTGGCGCCTGGTCTAAGCTCGCTAGGTGCATTCTTCGTACATGCAGGAATAGGCATGGTGGATATGGCGGGCATGGGCGGAGTGGACATGGGGGGAGGAGTGTGCGTTGCTGGCTTGCTTGGGGCCGACGGAGGGTGTGTGAGAATGTTGGGGGATGTTGGATAACTTTTTTTGGGGCGCTTCTTGGCATGCGTTGTGATGGATTTGGGGCGACAGGCAGGAGGAGCGAGGCAGAGTTGGGACAATGCCACCATTTCTGATAATGGAGAGAAGTGCGTGAGGCCAGAATGATGAGAGGCCGGTGATGAATTGTTGGAGTTGAGAAGAATTGACTTGGTTGGGAGAACGAGCGTGGGTGTGGGGCACACTCTGCCTGCCTGCCTTCCTTCCTCTTTCCTTCCCACGCCTGTCTGATTCATACCTTCTTACCAAGGAGCTGGCAGTTAAAAGCGTTGGCGGAAGGAAGGAAAGAGGCGCTCGCCGTGCAAAAACAATCGTGCACAGTGTGTCTCCAGCCCGTTGGCTCCGGTTGCGCCAAGTCCACCTCACCGGCCATGAAACGACAGACGGTAGTTATTTCGTACCGGCCGCAAAGACTCGACAAGGCCATCGCAGAATGCCGGCGCTACAGCCAACCCGGACGGCATAAACGACGTCTACCCTTTGCATACCGTCTTCAACAGGAGACGGCATATCCCTGCATCAGCACTACGAATAGTCAGATACGCTACGACAGCTTCTCCTCCTCACCGACATGCACATTCCAATTGCAACCTCCTCGAGCCTCCTCATGCCGACATAGGAGCACCATGAGCACCTGTCGACACAGACCAAGACGCCACCGCAGCAGTAAGCAATAGATAGAACAACTGAAGGGGTCTCGATGCTGTCTCCCCTTCCCAACGGATACCTGCGGCTGGTCCTATCTTCAACAAACAATCGTTCGCGGGGTTCATTCTGTCTCTCATCTCCCTGTAGGCTGTGGCTGTCACTGTCTCGCTCGCTGTGTGGGGGTGGAACGCGCCAAGCTGGTCCTTGCCAGCGCGCCATCCTGAGCCCCAAAAACAAGCAAAGCAAGCATGGGAGCAAGTCAACAAAGAATCGAGTTTCGAGTCCCAGCATCGTCATCACGATGATTTTGATCATGGGACTTCATGGGACAATCCACTGCACCGCCCATAATGGGGATTACCAAGGCAGCAGAGGCCCATTTCCAATTTCGCTGGCCGAATTGCCATGCTGCAGCATCGGTAACGTCTTCTGGCCTGCAAGCGGCTCTCATGCATGTCGGCTGATGGTGCGTTCCCGCCATTGTCGTCAATGACGTAGTCGTCGTAGGAACCACGCGCCCATTCCCCATGTCTCACCACCTCAACCACTCCAAACCCTCTGTGCCTGGGGTCGGCCTGCGCTGAGGCCGGCCAGAGGATTGGTTCCGGACCCGAACCTGGCATCTCACGTTTCCCACAGATGCAACCAAGGAAGCGCAAAAGCAATGAAAGGTGTCTGCTGTCTCAGAAGATGCTGACCCCGGAGCGCTGGTAGGTAACCTGGCTGTGAGCGTGGGCGCTGCTCGTGGGGTTACGCCCAGGGGAAGGAATGCTCCGGAATGTAGCACAATGGACAGGACATGGTCTCACTCTCAGCCAAATGCTGTGCAACATCGACCTTGTCTCTCCCTCTCTGCCCTGTCTCTCTCTTGTTTCGTCCCCTGCAGCGCACCGCAGCTCGCACTCGTGTTTGTTGGCCGACCCCTGTGCCTTGGCCCCGGAGCTGCAAAGTACGATCTCTCAACGCCCGTGGCCCCGGCCGCTTTGGCGGCTCCGTACGATGATTCTATCTGACAAGCGAACCACAGTCAGGACCACCGTCCAATCATCCCACGCCCCTCCCACCCTTGCAGGACGAGCGTCGAGATTTTTCACAGGGAAACGCTCGCACTGGCCAATTCGCACTGCGACTCTTTGCATCAGTCTCTCCTGAGCTTAGGGAGCTTTCCCTCGAGCACCGTCTTGAGCCCCGCCCGCCACACGGACGTCACGGCCAAGCCACAAACACAACTTCGCTCTCGAATCTTGCGACTGGCATTGAGCTGAGCACATCGAAATTTCAAAAAGGGTTCGGTCAAGCATGCACCGAAGCCCGGCCATGGCAACGGACAGCCTCCATTTCCCGGCGTCAATCAACACAATCGGCGGGGAGGAATGCAATTTGATTTCTGCGAACAGCTTTTCGTTTGCTCTCAGACCACCACACACAATCCTTGGTCTCACGATGCTCTCCTCAGCCGGACGGAGGCGCGGGGGTCGTTTTTTTTTCCCTCGCTAGTTTTGCTGCTTGGGGTTCGGGAATTTGGGGGGAAGGTTTTCAAGGCGGCAAGCATCCAGCGGCTTACGGGACCAGATTCAAATCATCATATCATCATGATGGCCCCTTACTAAGGCGTAGTCACGGTGGATGACTGAGGGGCCCGCCTCAGGTTTCTCGCCGATGGGATTCTCGCCTAGAGGTTTTAGTGCGAATGACAGCGGCCTGTGAGAAGCATGCGATAAAAGTAGCTGCATATTCTGTGCATTCGCCTTGTCCTGCGTCTTTGTAAGGCCAGTTGAAGCGATGGAGAATCGACAAAGGACTTGCATGTGGCCAATAGATTGACTTGAGCTGACGAGATGAACCCCACGAGCCTCGCCGACCGTTTTTCGAAAGAGTTTTCTACTTGCTTTTTAGGCCGCTGCTCCTCCTCTTTTCTCTCCGTCGACTCTGTCATCGTCTTTCGATCTTCTCTTGAATCTCGCAACACCAAATCTTGGAACGACTAAACTGGTGGGGCAACTACCCCCCCGGTCTCTTCAACACTCCGTGAGTCCGTCTGCTACCATGATGACTACGCGGCGGTACTATCCCAAGACGGCCGACCGACGGACGGTAGCTAACGAACAGTAAGAGGAATTAAAAGGAGTTTTGATCTGCTGCATTTTGTGCGTTGCCGCCCGCAGATCACACAATCAGTAACGGAGTGAGTGAAGTGATAATTTAGTGAACAAACGAAAACCCAGGAACGGAAATGGAAATCCTTCTTGTTTCTTTTTGCCGCCTCCAACATGCGTGGCGAGCACCAGCCGCAGCCACAAAGTCAAGACGGGAGCAACAAAAAGGACCCTGCCATTCGCTGCCCAAAACACCAAGCGCCTCCTCACACGCTAGGGAACCGAAAATCATGAGGTTCTCTGCGCACCTTGTAAGTTACCTAACGACTGTATCCATCCGTACCATACTTTGCCCTCCCTGTCCGCATTACTGTGACTTATGCCGTACGTCCTGCACACCTAGCATGTACTGTATGTGTAGTGCTGGAGCTGGAGTCTGGTGGTGCAATGCGTGGTGCAGTTCTACAACCTTGTTGGTCGATGAATCGGATCAGTTGAAAAAAAAAATAGCTGTGACTGCCTGCGCCAAGGTCTGGAGTACTACATCCGTAGGCACCGCTGCGTCGCGGCAATGCAATGTATCTACATGATGATCTGATGGAAGATACGCATGAGAATCGCCATCTTGATACCCTTGACCATGTTGGTGGAAGGATAAGGATAAGATAAGTTAGGGAATGCCACAGTCTGCAGCTGCAGTATTCCCATTTGCCATCAGAGTCTCCCCTGCTTTTCACTGCGGAACAGACGCCGACCAGTCCTCGCACAGGTTGCTTTGCACCACCCCTGCATCGAGACTTCTGATACGACCGCTCCCTCGACAGCTGAAGCAGATCATTCTGGGTCCTGGAGTCAAGACCCTTGCAACTCCTCGGAGCTCCCGCTCAACATGGCAAATCCCCAACATTGGGACCCAGAGATGCACTCAACGCCCATGCTCGGCACTGCCATTTCCATCGTTATCGCTGCAGACTGTATGCAATAGCATCCTGGGGGACTTTTTATTAACGTCTCTTTTCTCACTTCTCACTCTCTGAGCTCTTGTTAGAGGGGTTTGGCCTGATGTGGCCCTTGCTATCATCATATCAGGTATTGCGCCATCCATATCGTGCTTGCAACGGGCGTCATACCCAAGATATTGCAACTCTACTCAACTCCAACGTGTCCTCCGTGTATCCTCCTATGCAAACGCCCACAGAACGACTCCTAAATTGACTTTGTGAACATCTCGGCCTCTTTCGTGAATAGTGGCAACTTTGCCCAACTCGACTCTCACCAAGCCTCACACTCCCTCTCCCAAGAGCGGGAGGCACCGAGTCGACGGGTCGACACACCACAGTTCGTTGATCGCTCATCTAGCGCCGCTCTCTATTCTCGGCAGAGGGGCCTTTGGGGCCCTTTTGGACACCCCCAACCAACCTTCTTTTCCCACCACGCCCTCGCTCGCCTCGTATGATGGACAAAAAGGCTGTTCCTAAAGGGTAGGCCGGCACGGTACGTGCGGATGAGTTTCTGAGGCACGATGGCTACCTACCCGGGAAGGAAACGGATGTTCTGGGGGATGGGGAATGAAGGACTCGCTCGCGCTGAGTGTGGAGCGGAGGCTGCCGAGTGCGTCAATCGATCAATCGCCAAAGCCTTCATATCATTATCTTACTTATCGGCATCGGCATCCCGGAGTCATGATCTTGTAGTAGTGGTGGCTGCCTGCAACCAGCAGATCGGTATTCGTCAGTCCCGGACGACTTCGGACATGTCGGTGATGCTCGCTGTGGCAAAACCCTTCACGCCTGCGTTCACGTTGCATATTCTTTCTGGATACGAATTATGATGGAGGTCCGATGTCGTCGTGTCAAGTCAAATGCGAGCAAAAAAAAACACCACACACAAAAAGAAAAGCCGCTGAGATAAAGCTCTCCTCCATGCGCATCTAAGCTCTTACCCTCTCCGCTCTCTGGCATGTCACAGACGACGGCGGCTTATCAGAGCCGCGCGCACAAGCCTCATTCTTGTTTGCCTATCCCCCGCGTATCTGAAGCGAGCGAACTGTGTGTGGTGTCTGTCTCACAAGTAAGAGGCTTTCGCACGCCACCCAAAGAGAAAAGAGGCTTTTTGGGGTGGCCCCTCTTCGATGTAACATTCGAAAACGGCCTTCATCTACACACGTCCATTGGCTGCGTGCGAGGCCTGCATTCGAATTGAAGCACAGAAGAGGTTTGCTGAGGCTTTGGCTTTTCGCCAAGGCGGACCATCCTTGCGCCCTTTCTGACAGGGAACATGAGGGACGGACAGGGGGCGTACCTCGAGCAGGCAAGGGGCAGGGAACAGGGATGAGGCAATCCGTACACCGAGATTCATGATTGATATGTTGTGATCTGCTTCGAACATGGTCGAGAACTGCGACGTCGTCGTCGCAGAGCAAAAGTAGAGTGCCTCTTCCACCTTCGGGTTACGCCTTTCGTCCACACACAGCACACAGGCGCCTTCTTTTCATGCCAACCAAATGTCAAGAACCATAGCAAGAGCGGTGTGCAAACTCTCTTGAGAACGAGGGCGTTTTCTCAACAACCCTATCAACGGCCAGGGTTCTCGCCACTGGTGTCTTGAAATGGTGGCATCGCGTTGCACCATTTCGCAGCAAAGCCACGCCAAAAAGCCCTCGGGCGCCGGTCGCGGCGTTAAAAGAAACGATTCATCTGCGGCATGTCTGACTTTGTTCAATCTCCGAATAACGGTTGGCCTTGCGTGCGGGGCCATCCTTCGCCTTCGCCAAAGTCTGGGACAATTCTTTGGTAACGAGAGGGTCCATCCATCTGCACAGCACGAGCAAAGATCACGACCTGTCATGATCTGATGGCTCAAGCGTGGGGATTGAGTGGTTGACATACATGATCCGATGCCATTCTCAAACCCGTTCCGCGCCTGCCAGTGTTTCTTGTTAGTCAACGCCTACGCAATGGACCCAGTGTGCTCTCGAGAAGTGATGCCAATGAGGCCCAGGGGATCAGCGCATGCTGCAGTGCCGGACGTACGACCCTGATCACCATGGCGGATGTCTGGACAGGGCAGAGTGGCCACAAGCTGTCTGAGGATTTGCCTGATCGTCCTGCCTTAGCCCTCCCGGCATGGAGCCATCCTTTCCTCATGCTGCTCGTGATTGTCTCTCGATGTTTCCTGTTCTGATAACGAGTTACGACAACAGCTTTCTATTCTGACGACTGCATTGGCGGCTGGACCCCGAAACCTGTTGTAGCTCTGGCTTCAAGCTTGCAATTGCTGGTCCAGATCGAGATGACAGGCCTTCCCTCACCGGTCCAAGTCATCGATACACCCTCTTCGCTCGTCAACCAACGTCTAGCCCCAGCATCCCTGATGTAAGCTCGACTTACATACATACATACATACATACATACATACACTCCTCACAACACCAAACCATCGCTTGCAACACTGTGTTCTGAATATCTCCAAGCCCAGCCCCTTGTCCTGTCACCAGCCAAGAGCCCCAAGCTAGCCCGCCAGAAAGCGCCTGCGACGCTGCGAGTCTGTGCTTGTCGTAGGTCGTAGCCAGCGGCAATGGCCTTTTAGCCCTCCGTCGCCGCGCCGCCATCTCTCCCCAGTTAGTCTCGGCCGGCTTGTAAGAGAGAAAGCGGGGGTGGAGAGTTGAGAGGCTCAGAGGCTGGGACACGACTCGACAGACGATCCCCCACAAAGATGGCTTATTTCAAGATATGGAATTTGTAGGGATCTTCAAAAGCTTCTTCGATTGTCGAACGCCATGATTACTCACATTCGCTAGATTGAGGTTGAGTTTTCTTTTTCCGCCTCTTGACATGCCAAACATGCCGTGTCAACGTGTCTCTCTCCGCCATCCATGTCTTGTCTTGCTTTTTTTTTCTTTTTTTTTTTCGGCATGGAGAGCCTCAAACTTTCCGGATCTTCCGCGCCGGCCGGAGCTAGTGGAGTGATGTGACAAGGCAACTCAGCCTCCCGAGCAGAGATTCAGACTTCATCTTCTCCTCGAGTCGTCGCACAACGCAAAGACGAACATCCGGATGTCCTCATCCTCCGGCCCCAGCAGCAACTCGCGAGGGGATGTCACCCTATCTCCCTTCGGCCTGGAATCGTCCCTTGTGCTCTTTTCCTCTTATAGCTACAGCGCAGCATTACCTATACCAACCCCTTGTTGAACGAATACTACCCCACCTCCTTTCTTACCCCTCAAATGCAACACGACGGATTGATTCGTTTTGCTTGTCAGCTAAGTTACTCCTCAGCTCAGCGCCTAAGCCACACATCTTGACCATTTCTCTCCACACCCGAGCTCAAAGTCTATCGCCGCGTTCGACGCTTGGATGACATTCCCCTTGTCTCGGCCGACATGGGCGCTACAGCCGCAATGAACATGTGCGGGGGGAGGGATGTGCTCACGGGCGGCAGAGCAACAGGAGAGGGGGCATTGCTGGTCATTGCGTACCTCTCTGGTTGGGAGTTACAGTTCGTTGGGAGGCCATTGACACCCACGGATGCAGGATGATATGAGAATGACAGAAGATCAAATCACACCAAGCATGGGGTAAAGCACAGCTCGGACACCGGTGAGAAGGCACCTCAACACCCTCGACGCGGCCATCGCACTGGTCAGGGCCTCAGGGTCGTCCCCCAGGGTCGTCCCCCACCTCCAACACGGCCGTCAAGACTGTCAAGAAGTGCCAATTCATCGAACCGTCTCAGCCATCGGTTTGTCAGGCGTCCGTTCAAGCCCAGGTGGTTGGCTTGTGTTGCACGTTCCACGTTCCCCGTTCCCCGATATCAAGAGGCTTGGGATGCCAGCTACCCCATGCGGGCGAGAATGCGGAGCATGGACGCAAAAAGCAACGACGCGTGAGAGCTAAAGCGCAAGATGGCACCTGGAGGCGTATCGTTTGGGATGGCTTCAGCGAGAGGGTGTCCTGGTATAGGACGCGAGTGGTTGAATATCCCCCGCCGATCGCCAACGTCGTTGAGCCCCCCTCCCTCATGCTCAACCCCTCCTTTGAGGAGTCGGTCAAGATAAGAACAGGATGGTCACATTCGACTTGCTCATCTCCTAACCTGATGGCGAAAGTTGATGGTGTTTCCTTTGCTCCATTCGGGTCGACCCTGACGTTGCTTCACTTGCGGGGAGTCGTAAGCTGCCTGACTCTCTTCATCTTTCCAAGGAACCAGCCAACCACGCACTCAATTCGGGATAGTTGCCGGAGTTGAGGGTTGGTTGACACGGGAGAGAGGCCTAACCACCATAGTGCTCTTTGCATTTTCAGGTACGACGGCCAAGACAACCCACCGCTTATCCAATTGCTCTTCTGGCCCCTTTTCACTCTTTTCCAATTTCTTTTTTCCTGTCCGTACGGCTCTCGCTTAGTTATGGGCTCCCTCTGTCGACTCTGAAGTAACAATGACGTATTCTGCATGCTTGTTATCGCGTCACCATCGGACTCTAGTATATGCATCGCGCAGAGTTGGGGAAATTGGGCTACGTTATGCCGCGCACGGTAGTCTCAGTGGCCTTTTGTTAACCAGGGTACAGCTTCCTGGGCCATGGTCCAATCCCTGTCTCCTCTCTGTCTCACGCCAAGCAAGTGCTCCCTCCCTGTCCTGTCCCTCATGGGCCTTATCCACCTCGACTCCTCCTCTTTCTATTTTTTTCTTCTCCAGCGGGCCACTCAGCACGTTACAGAGGCATCAGAGTTAGCCCAAGCTTCTAATAGGGCGAGAAGTGGTCTCATTGCGGCGGGGAGAGGGCCAGAGGCTGATCTAACGAGCGACCGTCGCCGCGTTCTTGGGCCCCGGAGACGATTTCCGAGTCGTATTAGTGCGAGCGGTCGCTTGGACCATTGACTGACGAGGGCCGATATCAAGAGCGAGCGAGTCCCGCTTTGCAGTTAGTTTCCATTTGGGGCAATATTTGTCGTTTTGAATCTTTATCTCGTCCTTACGTAAGTTTCAACGATGGAGTTCGGGGTATTTACGCAATGGAAACGAGAGGTGAGTAGTCTTATTTTGCCTATATCCTACAAGATTGTAATTGTTATTCGAGTTAAGGTTTGAAAATTGGAGATATCAAACGGGAGCATCTCCGCGGTTGAGGGGCATCCAGGACCAGGAGTCAGGAAGGACGGATCTCAACCCGCACGCCGCGGAGGTGTCAGCGACGTCCCGATTGACGTCGTATCGTTGCCTGCAACTTCACCGCCATGGGACAGATACTGTAGCTCACCATTCTAGTTTGCTTTGCCTAGGTATTTGCACCTCGTTGAGAGAACGCGGGGAAGGTAATGTAGGTGCGCTTCTGTGGTTGCATCCCGAACCCCCTTGAGCAAGTCAGTCAACTTCCCCTCTTTGTGCTGAGCCTTTGCGACGCCTCGGCGGCGCGTATCCAAGGTGGGTCATCTCACTAACATGCACGCACATATGTCGCGCCTAGATATGGTCTGCAAGTGTCTGGTAAAGGTCTGTAGTGATGTCGCTGTGCATGTCCGGCTTTCTGACCGGTTCAGTTCGCCTTTGCTTGCTCGCTGTCCGTCAAGTTTGCTGTCCCTTGAGATCCGGGGTATCCGTGGCAGCCGCTCCATGCAGGCATGTCATCTTGACAACCACTACGACGACCGGTACCATGCAAGTGTAAGTCGGGGGCAGATGACCTGGCACCTGGGTGCTTCGGGAGTCCTGGCCTCGGGAGTAAGCTGTTCCAAGGGACCTAACGCTGCTATCAAACTCAAACTTCGGAACCGAAGCAGATGACTATGTTTGCTATCGAGTGCAACCGGACTATTGATCCTGGCTATGGTCATGCGCTTCTATTCCCCCACGCAAGGAGCATGGGGTGACTAGGACAGCGAAGCATAGTACGGGTTTCATTGTCCCAAAGATAGAATGAAGTGGTTGGTTCTTCCAACTATCCAGCTCTTCACCGACGTGCTCATCGAGAGGGGTTCAGACACGAGATGTCAGAGCTCACAACACTTCACTCTCCCTTTCGAGAGATATGCATCTCACTTGGGCCTTGGACAGGCGGATACTACCCTGGAATGCCTCGGATCTCGGGGTTAACCTGCAGAGTGTTCGGGATAAGATATATGAACGATGATGGTGTATTTGAATCCTGAATAGGTATTGCATCAGTTCTAGGCTGAGCTTCCACAGCCTGATTAGTGTCTCGTATCCACGATACGTCCACGTTTAGGGTAGATCGAGCCTGATCAGCCTTGTGTAAATAGCATGCATTAGCGATACATGTCGTGGACTCCTTGGTCGATAGTCTGTGTGTCCTAGATGGAGGTCATTTGAGCAGAAAATGTCGGCTCGTCATCTCTCCCCGTTCCAGACCCTTTTTCCACGTTCCACAAAGCTGTCAGGTGTTGGCTTATTCCTTCAACATCAAGGCAACGGCGGCTACTCTCGTATCGACATGTACAGAACGATAAAGTAACCCTCCTGTGCCTCCTAAAACTCCCCAAGACATCTGCACACGTCGCCAAATACGGAAAGCAATTGGCCATCAGCAAGTGAGGCTTGCATATTGGCGGCAAGGTTCACATGCGCGTTACACAGCATCTGCATACCATAATTTCCTTGCTCTGACACCTCACCTCAGCCAGTCCAGGCAGTGATTGACCGGTTGCGTTACACACTCTAGCACTTCAGTGAGGGTCGGGAGTAGGTTGAAGTCGGATCAGCCATGGCGATATCAATCTTATCTGCCGACGTGGAAGATCGCCCCATTGGGTTCTGAGTGATCGTCTGGTGCTTGTCGCCGCTTTTCTCAACACCAAAAGCCACGGTGGCAAAGCACCCAACAAAATCTAGACCTCCGATGGGCGAAGGACACAAATGAACCCTCAGATCCGTCCCGACACAAATTGCGCAAGACATATTGTAAACGCCGCAAAGTCGGTAGCTGGCGCGGCGAAGACACCCACTACTGTCGACGTGCATGCAGCGGCGCATGAACTGGCAAGACTGGCAAGCCGAGGGAAACGGTGCATACGGAGAAGTTTTCCCTTTGCCTCCAGGCTTCAGGGCTTCCCTCCTTTGGGACTCGCTGTTACGCCAAGTGTCGAAGCTGTACCGCAAGCGGCGCAGAGTAGGGGGAGCATTGGAGATGGTTTCATTGCGCCGTCAACCTGCATGATACTCGGTGAAAAAATACGACGGCACAGCCAACGCTCTCTATGCCTGTGGGGTACTCTCATTACCTCTCAGTAAACAAGAGGACCCTGCATGTCTCCCATTACGGTCGAAACGGAGTGGGGAATGGGTTATGGTTATGTGGCGGCTGGGTGAGCGTTGGGACGAAGATGGAAATGGAGTTGCAGGCCAAAGGGTCTTCGTCTGGGGAGTGGCGTACGCAGCCGTTTTCACGCCACCGTATGCATGTCTTGAGTCGAGCTTGGCCATTGGAATGCTGCTCGGGCATGTGAAGTGGAGGAGTCGGTCAAAATGTCTCAGCCATTGACGAGTTGCCATGGCTGCGAGCAACCGGATTGGTCTTATACCGAAGTGACAGGTCAATAGTATGGTGGAATCGCTTCGAATGGCACGTCGGCCTCCTACCCTGATTGCCTGACTGCTTCCCCCTGAGTTATTATTGATGAATGAATGGAGCTCATAGTCAGCCCACGGCATTCCATTGCGTCTCTTGTCTTCCGTGGTGATCAAATTGTAGTGTGGTTGAGAATATCTAGACCGAATGAACAAGGCCAGACAAATAACACGTTACAGACCATGGCGCTCTGAACTCATTTCATCGACAGCCACCTAAATTTGATGGCATATCTCGAGGGATCTGTTCAAGCCCGGTGTAGCTATCTACCTTCAAGCTCACGTCAAGTTGCGAATCTCGCGTAAGTCCGTAGGGGACTGAATTCACCGTGGTCGAGTTCTCTAGCCGCACGGCGGCATCTTAATGATGAGAAGGAAAGATACATTGTTATTAATATAAACGAGTTCAATACCAAAATCTCACTTCATTGACTCAGTGAAAGATGAGGCGAGCTCGTTCTATTGACCCCAGTTCCGAGACGGTGAGTTCCGAGTTCCCACCATAGCCCGAGGGAAGGTTCGCTATCAAAAGCGGAGGAGGAGCCATCCCCATGGGGTTGAACTCCATTGATGGGCGTCATAGAAATACTGAGGGGTCTCTCAGGGTATCTTACTAAAGTATGAATCGGTGCAAGCGTAAGAAACTTATGGACGGGGGGAAAACCTCGAGAGTAGCCGGTCCTTTCGGTGGTTGAAGCACAAGATGGCAGTGCCCAGCGCTGAAGAAGCAACGGTGTTAATATAAGAGTAGTTCACAAAAAAAGGTCCCAGTCCATTGTAAAATTGTATTTAAGATTTCTTGTAGAAATAGAGGAAGTTATCATGATTCGGAAATGTTTCTCTCCTCGTCTAACGGTTAAGCTGGAGCGAGACGAGTGCTCTCCTTGCCTGTTCGGTTATGCTCTGCTGTGCGATCCCAAGGCAGCCAACAAGACACACTGGAAGGTGTTTTGGTGTATTCTAGATTTGAGAGCTGGGTGTCTTGATCTTATTTCGATGTCGAAGAGTGAAGTGGTTGTTCGTAGTTCCATGGAGGATAGCATGGGCTTTTAGACCGTGTGAGGAGGCCTGGTTACCTTATACCAGCCTACCAGGAAGCACAATCTGCTCATTATTTGCTTTCCGAGATGATAACTCTGAATGTGTCCATGATTGATTATCTAGTCTGTCGAAGGGTCCTGCGCGATTTTGTTGTTGAACGTTGCTCGTCTTGATGTAACGAGCGCGTCATTCTAAACACTATAACCATCGAGTTCGATCTGCCAAAGGCGCGCCGGCTGTGAAAAAGACGTGAAAGAACCATCGAATCCCAGATATAACCTGGACGTCGTTCAGGAAGGTCCCGATCCGTCTAAGATTGAGAGCTGTCTGGCCGCGATCATCTTGCTCGGGGGTATAGGGTAAGACCCTGACGACGGATGCCCTGTTGGTGTCATCTGGTAATCGACGAAGAAAAAGTAGTCGTGTACTGCCCAAGATGACAGCATCCTTCTGACATGTCAGCTTACTCGCATGCGCCGGCTTGAAGTGGGTGTTGTTGAAGATAAGTTCCAGGTAGGTAAAGCGGTAGGTGGTCATTGCCCTCAGGATTCGAATCCGTCTACCTTGCACCAGTATTCGGCCACTTGTTGCGATATCGTCCTATGAAAGAGTCGTCGATGAATCAGGAGATGTCGTCGATAATCGGAATGAGGGATAGTTTGGTGGGATATCCAATCTGTCACGACACGATGAGCAACAAGCACAATCACGCAATAGTCCCGGTGAATCTCTTTGGTTCAATATGTAACATTCTTTCTTTTGTAACTGAATAATTAAATATCAATATGCCGAACCGTGAAGAGGCTTTGTTTTTTGTTTTTTTCGTTTGGAGGGGTATCAAGCATTGCACGACATACATGTACTCTTGGAAGACTATCGCGTCTTCGAACCAAACGCACACGTACTAGATAGACTGCCACTGAAAAACAAAGCAATGAAAGGCGCCGCCAGATCAACCAGCTTAGTCGTCGTGGGTAGGGGGACCAGCGTAGTTCTTGTGGCCCCAGACCCAGTACCAGATGCCAGAGACTCCCGTGGCGAAGACGAACACGACGGGGGCGTAGTTGACGGTCTGGGCTGTCACGGGGATAGCTGAGGGCATGCAGAACAGAGGCACGACCAGCAATGACCAGGCTAAACAAGTAAGCAAGACGATTTCAAGCGATTCAGGGAGGAGTACGCACCAATAGTGACAACGTTGCAGAAGGTTCCGATGGGTCCAAGGAAGAACTGGCCGGTCTTGACCTGCTTGCGGCCAGTGGCCAGGCTGATGGCGACAGGGACGGCGTAGGAGACGGTCAGCGAGATGACACCAACACCAGAGAAGGCGTTAAAGGCAGCGGTGCTACCAAAGTAGATGAGACCCAGGGCGAGCTGGACAGCCATGCTGAGCATCATGGCGTTGAGGGGAACGTCAAGCTTGCGGTTGATCTTCATCCACCACTTGGCACCGGGAACGGCACCGTCTCGGGCAAAGGCGAAGATGCATCGCGAGGTGGCAGTGGTGCAGCCAATACCGCACATGAAGGCAAGGACGATCAGGGGGAAGAGCAGGCCAAACGCGCCACCCGAGGAACCGACGGCGGACTTGAGGATGGTGGGCACGGGCTGACCTGAAGCGAGGGAGATGAGCTCCTGGATGTCGGGGAGGACGAAGATCAGAGGGATCATAAAGAGGAGACCAGCGAGGGTGTTGAGGCAAACGGTGGCGACCATGGCGCGGGGGACCTGGGTCGCGGGCTTCTGGACTTCTTCACACATACTGCATGAGGGCGTAAGGCGTCAGATACAGTTACGATACACAACATCGCCTAGGGGTCACTCACGAGATGATCATGCCGGTCGAGGACGTGGCATAACCGGCGTGCAGCAGACCGACACAAAAGGACCAGCCATCTGGCCATCCCGAGTTGGACTCGAAGTGGGTGAAGACATATTTGGCGCTGTGTCGGCCATGCTTAGCCATGACGAGAACGGTGACGACGATGGCAATGAGACCGGCAAAGGTCCAGTAGATGGCAGCAGTCTTGGGCACGAGTTAGCTTGAGATACGATCACAGGGACACTTCGCAGGAGAGCTCACGTCAAGCCAAGGAAGATACTTGTTGCCAAGAGAAGAAACGGCGTTGCAGATCAGGGTGATGGCCAAGAAGATCAAGTAGATCTGGTAAGGCTTGCCCTCAAGCACGCCGACGCCGGGCTCCGTCTCAAACACATTGACACAGGCGACAATGAACAGAGTAGTGCCAAAGTTTACAGAGAGCGTGATGGAAATGTTACCAACAAGGTACATCCAGCCGCAGACCCAGCCAGCAATTCTCCGCCAGCGAGGGGGAGCCAGCATGAATGCTTGGTAATAGACACCTAATATCACGATCAATTACATGGTCACACCGAAAGGGACGACAGAGAGGAGGTTTGCGAGCCGGATCGGGGAATATAGAACACTGTAGTACCTCCGGCTGTGGGATAGACGCTGGTGATTTCACCGAGGGACGAAGCAACACAGATGATGATGAGCGAGACCATGACCCAGCCCCAGATGATGTTGACGGGGCCGCCGCCAATTAGCGGGTAGTAGAGGGTTGTAGCAAGGCCGTAAGGAATGGAGGCGAGGACGAAGGACATGAAGGCGACCTGGAGAGTCGAGCGGTTTCGCTGCAGCTCGGGGGCGTAGCCCAGATCCTCGAGCAGCTTGTCGGCCGTGTCGGGGCCGCTGGAGCCAGGGTGGCTCTCGTACTTGATCTCATTGCTGCCGGAGTCGGCTTTGTAGTCGGGCGGCGCCATCGTGACAGGATGGGCGCGGTGGTGTAAGTTGTTAGGAGACGACGACGACGGGCCGGTCCGCGATCCAGAGAAGGGGTGGTTGTTGGGACGGGGTCGGGATTAGGACAATACTAAATAAAAGAAGAAACCCTGAAGAGGGAAGACAAGGAATGAAAAAGCAAGGAGGAAAGAAGGAAGGGATTGGCAGCCAAGTAAACGAAGGGGGGGTTGCAGTGTATTTAGGGTTGACAGAGAATCGAGTAGGGTCTGGACACGGACAGCGGCCAGAAGAGGAAAGGAGGACAGGATACGGTAACGGTTGATGAATGCGACCGGGGACGGGAGAAAGAAGAGCGATCAGAAGCCAAGCTTCGGATGCAGGACAGGGATGGGTAGGATGCTCAATTCGAACACACGTGGCGGGACAACGGTAGAGCTGACATTCGTCTCAGGATAGGTGTTGTTGGCTGTTCCCTGTCTCTCGGAGTCTGCGAGGGAGGGAGGGGGGGAGGATTTGCGGGTGCAGATCGGATTCCAGGTGATTGGAAAAGGAAAGGTTACGAGAAGGGGAGCACACCAAGCAGGGAAACGATAAAGGAGGGATCACGCCGAGCAGATAGCTTCATTCATGCCCATCCCATCGTCGGACGAGACGAAAGGTTTATGGATGGGCTATGCTTACTAGTGTGCGTGTGGAGTGCGTGGAGAGAGCTTCACAAGGCTTCCCGAAACGTACAAAGTAACACCGAGGACTCAGTTACGAAGTACAAGAATGGGTATCGCAGATTACGGGGAGGGCGAGCGAGCGCACAAAGCCCATTATTGCCCATTATGCGACGTAACAGACTGTGCAATGCCAAGGTACGTTTCTACGTCATAAACAGAGGTCCCCTCGGCCAGCGAATTGAATGAGTGATTCGAGGCTTCGGAGTGGACGGGGAAGAGAAGAGGTGGGTGCACCAAGCGGCCAGGCCGATCGGGGCTTCTAGCTCAAACCGGCAGGAGATTAATACCGCGGCAACCAAGTACGACGAATACTGTTGGTTGGTTGGTCGAAGGAACTGCTGCAAGTGACACGGACAGGACAGCAGAGGAGAGTTTCTGGAGTGAGCGAGTAATGATGCTGGGGACGGGAGTGGGACGGGACGGGGCATTCGCCGGCGGAGGAGGCGACGGGGATTTGCCACGGGCAGTTTTGTGTGCCAATGGAGATGTGTTTGGTTCCTTCAAGGATCCGCGCTGAGCGAGGATATCTCACCCTTGAACACAAGACGGGGGAGGGGGCATGGGGAGGAGCATTTTTGGGGGGGGGGGAGGAGAACTGGAGACTCGATTCATGGCCTGGGGACAATTCTCCCTTCAGAGTAATGCGGCGCGGCTGAATGACCCGACGGTGGGAAATGGTCAGGCCATTGGAGTCTTTTCTGATATTGTGTTGGTTCAGACCGAAGCATGGATCATGGCTGCAAGGGGCCCAGCTCAACCACGGGCATGGCATCCGAATGGTCACCGAGGGGCAGCAATCGAGGCCCTTGTTTCTTGCCTGCCCAGGGTCCAGTGGGAAACGGGTACGGACGGTACAGTAGTATACGGAGTACGTACAGTGGCATATCGTAAACGGTGTGTCGCGTGCCTCCTCTCTTTGTGTGTCTATCTAGTATCCTTGCTGCATCATCAGGCTTTGGTGTTGATTAGAAACGAACCCAACTCACCACCCGGAACCAAAAATTACAAGCATCGGCAGCTATGTGAGCGATGCCGTATCTCTATTTATCCCAAAACGAGCAAAACATGCCGATGCAGATGCCAGATCAAGCCATGCGCAGTGCGTAGTGTCCAGAACCATGCAAGAAACGGACAGCGCTCCCTCAACTCCCGGCTACCAGGTTTCGCCTTGTTTATAGTAGAGTATATCATCCTCGACCGCCGTTGTAATCGGCTCCTCCTGCCTTTCTGAGCCTTGTGACGATTTCACCCTCCTCGAGCTCCGACTTGTCGTTGGGCGTCACGGCGATGCTGTGGTGGCCCAGGACGCGCTTGACCTCGCCGCTCTCGATGCTGACGCGCGCCTTGCGCATCACCTTTGTCCCCTCGCCGATCCAGATGACCAGCACGAACTTGACCCGCGTGCTCTCCTTGTCGTTGGCGTACTCGACGCGCACGTAGCCGTACTGCACCTGCGAGTCGTCGAGGTGCGACACCAGCTCCGCGATGCCGCCCGTGCCCGTCTTCGCGAGCTTCAGCTTGTCGCCCACGGCGGCGGCGTGCGAGATGAGCAGCCAGTTGGTCTCGTCCTTGTCGGAACGCACCGCGTCGTAGGCGGCGGCAACTTCAGGTGCGTCCAAGCCAGACATGGTGCGACCTTTGTTCCTTAGCAATCAGGGCAGGAGAGGATAGCCAAGCGGCGGTATAGGGATCTCGGGACCTCGGAGGCCTTGGTGATGCGAATCGAGGCGCGGGCGAGACGAGCTGGAGGAGGGAGGAGGGCAGCCGTGTTCTGAGCGTGGCCCGTGGGGTCAAACGGGGGAAGGATCCGTGGAACCGTTCTCTGGTACTGAACGGATACTGTGACTTGGGACTGTGAAGGGAAGGGGGCGAGGTAATTGACGATCGATCGGCAGGCAGCCTTTGCTCAGTTGGGGTCGACTTGGCTATCGGATTTTCTCGATTTCCTCGACGGCAATTACCTGGCACGGGGTCTGAGCTTTTCTCTCATGCGCAGCAATTAATCTGTGCGTGAGACGACTCGTCGTGTGTAGGGGTCGTTGAGTGGCGGTGGTGAGAAAAGAGAGGGGGTGGCCCATGAGGCGAGGGGGCGAGGGAGAACTGGACCCTTCTTCCTCGCTTCGCGTCGCAATAGATGGAGACAGGGGCCGAGGCCACTTGTCTTGGTCGTCCTTACGGTTCAGCCGAGACGCTGTTGAAGGCGAGAAACGGACAAGTCCCCACCAGAACGGGCAGGGAAAACGCGAGGAGGCAGTTCTAAAGACTGGGACTAATAACGGACCTGAACTGAAGCCACCGTCGTGGCTAGACTATTTTAGGGATGCCGTACTTTTCACTGCTCATGCTTCATTCTAAACTAAATTAGGTCCAAGGCCGGTGGGTAATATTTCTGCCTTCTCGCTTCTCACTCCGATGGGTTCATGTATGGAATCTCTTAGCCCCAAGCCTCCAAAGCGCCTCGCGTTTCTTTTCCTCACAATGCCTTGCTTTTCTCTTCCGCTGAACATGTCTGAAATGCACGTTTGCATCGTCACCAAGTTTCAACCGCGTGGCTCCCCACTGGTTTGCTCCAACCCTGGTTCCCTGACTACCCTCGTCCCTCCTCGTCCTCACGTCTGGGCCATGGAACAAATGGAACATTCGTCGCAGTCTTCCAAGCCACGACCGTTCGTGTGAAATGCCGCTCCACTTGGCTGAACCCAATGCATTGGTTCGATCCTTGGATTTGGCCGTGATTGGTTCTGTATGTTAATTTATTACGGCATCTTTCAGTCTCGTCAACTTCTTCGCAAAAGCCTTCAAACCCATCGCCTGATGTCCCCCCCTCTAACCCCTCAAAATATCTTCACCCATCTTCCTCACGACGTAATGACGACACAAGTGGATGGTCGTGACCCCGTTCAGCTCCATTTCTCCAATTCTCCCCATTCTAAAGAGCCCAACCTAAGCCAAACTCTTCCATCCGGATTCACAGTCCCCATCTCAATCCGACCCCGGCATCTTCCCCGTCCACAGCCTTACGGAATGCCATTTCTTTCGCGTCACTCGAGAGTCCATCAGAGCCCAAGAGTGGCCCTGTCCCATCCCATTTCCCGCCTTTGTCGCGCAATGCTGTGTAAACCAAGCCCCGTTGCCCCGTTGCGATGGAGCACTTCTCCCGTCGCTCGAATCCATGCTAAACCACGTCACTTTGCGTGGAGGCCTTCCTTTCAATGCCAGTGGAGTAATCAAAGCCATTCTTCCACCCACTCTTGCTGCTTTCTCAGCGCTCATCAGCGTTTCACTTGAAGACGCCGGGACCCTGGGTGGCTTTCGACGCGCTATGCGAGAACCCTAGTCGACAGAGTGCGCACCTTGCCATATGTGAAGAATATCCGCGAAAACCGCCAGGGACCTCTACGATACGTGCTTTAATATGGCCTTACACTAGTATTAGACAGTCACTATTTGTATCTCCTAAAACAAGACCGGTCATGTGATCGGTGCGGCACGATATCTACGGAGTCGGGACCTGGATGTCAACCAAGTGGATCGCTTTGGGTCCAGTTGTTTGAGAAACAGTGGCTGAACTACCAACGGGATTCCTATCATTTGGTCCGTTTCCGTTCATCATATGCTTGTCGCTGTGATCTACCGGATTAGGACTTGTAAGCAGAGGTCAGCATCTCGGATAGATCATGAATAGGCTGCGCGGTATGATTTACCTCGAGAGGAATGAATACACGGCGTGGTGCTTGATTCCCATCATCCTAGCTCTATCAGCGAGTTCACTTTCGAGAGACGCCGGAAATCTGTTGCGACTTCCGCGAGCCCCGTTTACTCAGGAGCTAGGCCCCAGCCTCAAGTCCACTCCGGAAGTGTGGACTCAGCCTGTTTCACGAAGTATGTGCCACCTTCAGCCGAGCGGAGATGGTTACGTACTTCGTACAGAGCATGATTTTACGGATAACTGCGTCGAAGGAATCTCTCGGTGGATAAGAAGATTCTTGGCAAACGCAAGACGTGCCGAATAGCACCGGTGGAACTCCAATGCCACGTTGTATCTTTGTACTAAAAGATATTGCCATTGTATGCTTATGACTGTATTCACAGCTCGAATTGGTCTTCGAAGGAACGCGTCGCAAGGGACATAATCGCATTCAGGGGCCAAGGCCCGAGAGACAGCTACTTATAGACCATGGAAACGAAATCTCTTCCGAGAGTTTATTCTGAACATATTTAGGTATATAAAGATCGTGTTTGACGTGCCAAACGAAAGAACATGGTTGCTTTGAGCGCAAGTGTAGGGTAAGCGCCGCCCGAATCTCCCCAAGACTGCTTGTCTAAAGATGGTATCTGGTCACGCGATCAATGTCTAGTTCTCTGATAAGGCGTTGCTTGGTTGAGACCTAGCTCTCGGAAAATTATTTCTAATTTAATTTAGTAGTCTATACTATCTCGATTGTTTCTCCTAATATTAGGGAAGATAGAGCACCTTGTCTCTATCCACCCGCTCCAATTCCTCTCGTTGTATGTCCATCAACACTCCGCAGTATCGCAACCGGTGGCCGGAGTGTGGACGAGAAAGTCACTAGATTAGATGAAGAATGAGACTAATATTGTTTGGAGAAAAGGATAATGCATACTGGAACTCGATGGATTCCATGAAAGTGTCATTCACCGCTAGGATGCGTGGACACTCTTTGGGCATTATGGGGTCTTGCTGGGTATTGCACTCTCATAATATTATGCATACATGACGAACTTCAAATCCTACCTAGACACGACCCTTTCTAGTACTAGCCAGTTCATAGTAATTTGATAAGAACGTATTGATTTCACTACCTGGCGCGTGGCTATTCCTACTACTCATCTTGCACCTTCACCACCTGCGCTTGTGCCATCTTTGCTTCATCAAAGCCATCTACAACCTTTGAGTTCTCTTCGTCCGAGGCTCTTGACACGTTCTTGGGCGCATCGTAACCATATTCCATGATCTGCGGATTTCGGTTCCCCCACCAGAGCATTCCGAACTGAATGAGAATCGAGGCAAATGTGAAGGCAGTGGAAAGCGGGAATCCAATTGGATATCGAGGTGAGTCGGCCACTCTAAATGCACGCAATGGGATCGTCGCATGTCCGATGTAGACGACCATGACCGTGAGCGCGACGATGATGGCACGCGCCTCCGGTTCCTTGCGCAGCAGTTCGGCCATCCACGCCATAAAGGATGGACTCCCGGCATTCGTTGCATATGTCATGAAGTAGAATGCCAGCACGACTTTGTAGTCGGACGGCCAACCGCAGAGGACGGACAGCATGACTCCGTAGCAGAAGGCAGAGCCAATACTCACCTGCCATCGCCAGTGCTTCCAGTCAGACAACCAGTTCAGGCCCAGGTTGGTCAGAATCTGCAGCGCATAGCCTCCGAGGGGAATGACGTTGACTTGATATGTGCTGTAGAGGCGGTCCCCATTTGAGTCGGTCAAGCTCTCGAGGTATAGGACGAAGTAAGAATTTGCCCTGTGGCTCCAAGCACTGAATGCAAACGAAAAGAGGTAAAAATAGGTGACGGGATGGACAATCAGCTTTCGTAGCTTTTGCTTGAGGACGGAGACGGGGATGAGTTGCGATGTGTTGGCTCCAAACTCCCTCATTCGACGACGCGCAATCTCCTTCTCGGCGTCGGTCAGCCAGAGCGCTCGTGTGTATGCTGGTGTGTCGGGGATGATGACGAAGCCAATAAGGCCCTGGCCGATGGTGATGACACCGGCGATGATGAACAGCCACTGCCAGCCCGCAATGCCGTGGATGCCGTTCATGTTTTTGTAAAGCGCAGCCTGGAGCGCGCCCAAGAACATTGCGCCTGCGACGTCGGAAATGGTAAATGCTGCGACTCTCACGGCGAGCTCAGCTGGAGTGTACCAGTTGAAGATCAAGTTTACGACGCTGGGCCAGAAGACGGCGGAGAAGAGGCCGAGGAAGAATCGCAAGGCATAGATAGTCTGGGCATTCTGAGCCTTTGACGTGCTGTTGAAGTGGTTAGGATCAGATCTTCTTGTGGATAATGGCATAACATAACGACTTACAACACGACCAAGAGACCCCATGTTATTTCGCAACATGGGATGAAGAGAGAAGGTCGGACCTGTGAGCAACCCTTAGCCCATGTTTAAATTGATGGAACCAAATCTTCACATACCTTGGTCTGAATCAGTTGGCCTGGCACGAGGCCGATGGCGTAGCCAATGCTGAAGAATGTGGTGAACTCGACTAATTCGTTGCCATATAGACTCAAGGATTCCCTCATTCCAGATACATAGGCCTGAGTCGTTGCGCTCTGATCCAGCTCTTTCAGAATTCTGCAATGCAAGATTTAGCTGATGTTCCGCATCATGATGGTTGGCGGAAGTGAGACCATACCCAGCGATAAAGGCCCATGTAAGGAGCAGACAGTCGAGTTTGAAGAGCAGGACATGTTTGGGGTCGCGAAAGTATGGGATATGCTTGGAAATAAGCTTAAAGACGCCTGCTTGGGGGGCCTGATCGTCCGCCATGGGTCCCGAAGCCATATTCTGTACTGCTGCTGAAGGCCAGGAAGAAGTCGGGTTCCCTTCAATGGCCCTCCAAAGGCGAGAGGACTGCCCATCATGTTTTATATCGTTCGCATTCCCTGCCCATGAACAAGCATCTGCATACGACCGAACCACATCTTCTCCCTCTGTCCATTGCCATTACTCGATCGAAGTCGATGCTTTGGCTTGGCAACATCGACTCGGCGGGGCTTTTGTCGCGCATGCGCCCGTGAATTACCAGGAATAGCGCGTTGCGTCATTTGCTGTACGAAGACGTTATCTCGAGCACCCCAAGATGGGAAATAAGATCGGTCGAGCACCGAACGGAGGGGCAAATAATGCTGTGTTTTCGCCAAAATGACTGCTATCGCGTGCGAGCGATGCTACGATAGAGTTGGAAGGATGGTCATGGTTTCGTATCATTGTCACCAGAGGGGATGCGCGTCATCTTTTGCAGGCGAATTTTGTAAGTGCGACAAGGGTGGACAAAAGACCAAATTCTCGCAATAAATCAACAGAAATAACAAGCCTGAGATGAACCATGCCCTAAACAGAATTCAACGGAATAGGATCGGAGCTCGCCTTCGCAAAAGCACCTCCTTTGTCCCCTTTTCCAAGTTGAAAGTCAGCTTCGTCCCATCTTCCTTGAAACGCGAGACCTGGATGCCAAACAGTCAAGCAGATAGTCGCAACGAGCACCATGACTCCTTCGAGGATAATAAAGGCAACCTCGTTCTTGGCAAGCTTGCTGTCGAATCCATCTTGCAGTTCGGCTACACGGAAGGCTGTCCGGATCAAGATAGACAGCGTGGCGATAGCAAGACCTGGATAAAGGTTAGCCAGGCGCTCCTTCAAAGCAGGGGACACGGAGAAAAGAGTACCAATGAGAAATGAGATGAACTTTCGCGACTGTTGCAGGTTTGAAAACCTCGAGTCCCACTGCTCTTGGCTTCGATAGGTTCGGAATCCAAACTCGGCTGCGAGGGCGACGAAGATGCCAATGGCCGCAAGATGCGCTCCCAGACCAGTCTTAATGACGGCCAAGCCAGTGTTAGACATGGACGCATCTTTCATCCCGAGAATCGCGCCTCCAGCAGCCTGCAGAATCAGGGCCAGGAAATCGGAGATCATAAAGGTGATTGTGTATGTGCGAGGGCTGAAGCGGGAGAGATTCTGTCCATAGACGGAGATGATCCGGGCAAGACATAGGTAGATGGCCGCACTGAAGAAGGCTGGAGCAATAGTCAAGCAGACAATGTACCTATGGAAACCTGGGTTAATTCATGGATCTGCATGCTAGAACTCGATTCTCACATTGTAAACTGATCGTGCCCGTAGTGGATTTGTACACGGGCAACGTAACCAATAATCTCAAGTACATGGCCGCAGAACATGCCGAATAGATACCCCCAGGTCTTGTATCGGAAACCGAGGAAGAGCTGCGGTACCAGCATTACGGCATGACATGATAGGTAGAAGGCGTTTGCCCCGAGGTTGGGGTCGTCCATTGTCATATTTGCGGCCGAGAATGCAGCAGCTGCGTTAAGTTATCAAAAGAGCCGATCGAGTAGTTGAGACAGCTTGACTGGTCATGGCGAACGGTGACATGTTGATGAGAATGAAGAAGATTTATATGAAGAGCTGGTGATGGAATCTTCGGATGGGAGGGAGCTGTAGACGAGCAGGCCAATCAAACAACAGCAGCATGTCCTCTTGGCAGTATTCAACTCATCGACTATCAATCTCAAGTGCTTCTCCTCTCCATATTTCAGTCTGCACGTTAATATGCTGACGAGACCAACCTCGATGTGGAGTTGACAAGGGTTCGTCAGCTCATCAAACGGACCCGTCACAAACGACGAGCGATTGGCTTTTAGACGAATGAACCAATAAACATGAGGTACGACCTGATTCCATCGATCCACCGTGGAGTCAAGAGATCCCGACTCCGATATCACCGATCCTTCCACTAACAGCACTGAAAGGGCAATCTTTGACCCCAATCCCGCACTCTACTAATCTTGTTACTTCTTTCAAGTCTGACATTGAGCCTCTCTGCTCGCGTCACCTCGTCCTTATCGAGCGATATCCCGTGGCCAGCATGCAGTCGTCGGCCCCGGAAGATGGTCCCGTTCTGGCTCAGCCTCGACGTAAGAGGGCGAAACATACCCGTTCCAGACTTGGATGCGGGGTCTGCCGGTAAGTCATTATTATACCTTTATTTGTTGGAAGTTGGGGGATGTTGACACGCCTTGCCTCGCCAGAATTCGTCGTATTCGATGCGATCGTGGACGTCCGTTCTGCGAGCGCTGTACCAAAACTGGCCGGAAATGTGACGGTTATTTACCAAGTGGAGAGAAAGTCCCAAGTGCGGATGAGGACAGGCCAGGGAAACTTTACCTCAAGTCACGGCCTCCATCTTACTCATTACTCTGCGGACTGGGAGGACTGAGCATCTCCCTCGGTCCAGAGGCTGGCCGCTCCCTGCGCTACTTTCAGCAAAACACGGCTCTGGAGATTGCCGGTTACTTCGACAGCGATCTCTGGAGCACAATCGTGTTGCAGATCAGTCGCCGAGAGCAATGCGTTCAACAAATGGTTGTCGCCATCGGCTTGCTACATGAGAGCTTCCATCACGACTATGCAGGGGGTTACGGCTCTTCACTTAACCAAGCTCTACGACAACAAGCCATTCGCGAGTATTCGGTTGGGATAGGGCTCTTGAATAATCACATTTCCACCCAGGGCTGGGCTAATCTTGAGATCACCCTCATGTGTTCGATCCTCTGCGTTGCTTTCGAATGGATGCGTGGAGACTACCGTGCCGCTCAAACACATCTCTGGAGCAGCCTCTCCATCCTGGCACAATGGCACAACAAGAAGACTACTCGGCTCAGCGGCACCTCGCTCTCTTCACCAAGTGGCCTTTTGATCAAAACGAAATTACGTCCGGTGTGCACGAGTCTGGTGTTGCAGACCCGAAGCATGCCCATCAACGTGTATCGACCGTGGCACAAGGTCATGGATATTCGACAAAGTATGAAACCCTTTGAGAGCTTGGAACAAGCGAAGCACAGCCTTGACGTTTTGCTGTCTGATGCACTCCCGGAAACCCTCTGTCCCAACACTACCGGCCAAGCGTATCAAGAGAGGGTATGGGATCTCGCTCGCACACTTACGGAATGGTCTCGCCATTTCGACGCATACTTGGAAAAGGCGCCGGACGAGCGTCACAGCCCTCCCGTGACGATAATGCTTCTGTGGCATACTTCGGCAAGAATCCTTCTCACCGCAAGCTTGACTGAAGAAGAATCAAGCTTTGACAAATATCTGCCAGAATTCTCCGACATTGTTGAGCGGATTGAAGGGCTGGTCTCCAGTTCGTTAACTAGGTTCTCTGTTGACATTGGTGTTGTTCCCGTGTTGTATTATGTTGCGATCAAATGCCGTCACCCTCGTGTCCGGCGCAAGGCACTTGGGATGCTTAGAGAAGCTCCGCGACGAGAGGCGGTCTGGGATAGCCTGGGCGCTGCCTGCGTTGTTGCTGAGGTGATCAGAGTCGAGGAACATGGGCTTGGTGAAGTCTGCGGCGCCGCAGATGTACCCGGCGCATCCCGGGTGTGCCACATGGATGTTGTCACCGATATAGAAAACCGGAGGATACGAATTAGCACTATGCAACAAGGGTCGGGAGCTTGGAGCAAGGGAAAGATTTTGGTGTGGTAATGGCCCATGTTTGCCACCTTAGGATCATGGCACATCCTGTTACGTTACAAACCATCGCATTTGTAGACAGAACGGTTGATAAAGATGAACTATGTGCGTGATATTGAAGTATTACTCTATGAGAAACAATGGAAAATGAAGATAACGCTAATGAACTAATGCTAACACGCTCTATGTCTATAGTTAATGAGTGCCCGTCTATGATACCTGTATGGTTATCCCCCCAAAACGCCATTTGAAAACAAGTACATGTAGCGGTGGTTTAGACACGCTCAACCATGCTTAGAGAGCTATCCGTCTCAACACGCTTCTCAACCGCAATGCCCTCGGTGGCAAGACATCTTTTGCGTACAGACCAAGCACTTGTGATGTGACCGATGACCCACCATGCAATGAGAATTGGTAGTGCGACTTCGTTGTGTAGCTTGCATCCGTTGGACCAAATCTCCATCAACAGCGTCCACATGTTATGCGCGGGCAGGGCATATCCAATTCGGTAGAAGCCGGCAGACAGGGGGAATGGGTAGATGGTGCTGGCCACGTTCATGATGATCCATGTCAGCATGAAGAAAGAGAAGAACTTCATCGGAAGCACGCTTTCAATGACGGTGTCGACGACGACGTAGCAGATTTCCATGTAGAGCCATAGACACATCCATGTCTCAGCGAACTGGCCCCCTGTCACCGACCAGTCCTCCCGGTACGCCCAGATGTATCCGACCATGCCAAGAGCACACAGCAGTGTGTAGACTTTGCTGATGACGAGTCTGACGAGGTACGTGTCTCGCTTCGATAGCTTTGCGAAAACCCCAGCTTCGGTGAAGACGCCGTTCATAGCCATAAGGAAGAAGAATTGCATCAGTGTCGGCATGACCATGGAGACAGTATTCAGGAGAACACGGGTGCCCTGGTTGGTCGGCATCTCGACTGCGGACGAGGCTTGAATGGGATTGAGAAATGCAGACGAACTGGTGGGGTTGGTGAGATTGACGGATGCAAACGACTTGGTCGCAACGCCGTAGTAGGCTCGGGATGCGACAGAGATCAAGGTCTGCATTTTGGCTTCGACGAGAGAGGTGGAGATGATGGGGTAGTAGGACGCGACGTAAGAGTACGAGATGGTGCTAAGAGGGTCGTATGCGGTCGTGTTCTTGCCCTCGATGGCGCTCATCAGTCGATCTGAGGCGCCAGAGTGAGTGTAGACTGCAGCCCAGTAGTCTTCCTTGCAGACGGCTTCCTGAAGAAGTTCCGGCGTGGGATAGTCGGATATCGAATGGAACTCGATGGTCGGGAACGAGTTTCCTTTCAAGGAGGAGTAGGCCACAGATAGGGCCTGGCCAATCTCGCCGCCGTCATAGTCGACGGCGAGAATCTTGAGCGCGTGTGCTCTAGAACCAGACTTGAAGAGAACGCCGTAGAGGTAGGACATGTTACCGAGGAAGAGCAGCTGGAGAATGATGCCCACCATGACACTGGGAATGACGAAGCCAACCCATCGCTTGGACCAATATGAAGATGACAAGGGTTGTCGGTCTGTTGACTGAGCTGGAAAGAGAGCCATGCCCGGCGTAAGAGAAAGTCGATTGATAGAAGGAGGGGAGGAGGTTTGGTAAGGGACTAAGGAAACAAGTAAGAAAAGGACGGGGAGGTATTGAGATCTTGTATAGATTATGATCTGAAAAACACATGCTAGATCACTTCATTATCCTGCGGCCACGGTCTTCCTTTTAATAACATCGAGAAGAGCGGTGGAGTCACAGGAGGGAGGCATCCCGGGGGATTTGGTCTCCGGGGTCCACGGCATTCGCCTCCGTCCACGCCCTGTGACAAGTTGGACAAACCTCCGAAGGCCGAGTAAAGAGTGTTAGTAGGCTATAGCAACGGGCAATGGGATCAAAGAATGCCGACCCCGAGATTCCCAGGGGACAAGAAGAGATTTCAAGTCGTATTCACGCTCAATATTATCTCCATAAACGCCATTGCATTTACATGTTCAATGTAGATGACCCCTGATTACAAGGCCATCCGTGATGCTGGGCCGCAAATCATGCTATAGCGTGCCCGGGTGGCCTGGTAGATGCGAATTATTGACTTAGTCAGCGGCGATTTTCGAGACACGAACCGCCGAAGTGGTCATGGCTCGAGATAGAGATGACGAAGGAGGCATCTTCAGGCTCTTCGTACCCAACCAAGGCTCCACATGCTTATTCTAGATTTATTCGATAAGGAAGCCTCTTCCCTCCGGTCACGAGCTGACTAGGACTGCTTGAGCCTCCAAGTTGGTTTATCCGTTGACCAATTGTCTTCCTTCCCGGTTGTCGGATCATACGTGCTTTCCGACTCGCCGAAACGCATTGTCATCGTACATGAATCCTTTGCCGATGCTTCCAGAATGATTGATGGCTACCAATGGTTTACTTTTACCCAGTTGATGACCCCTCTTGCATGGGGGCCCGTGGACGAGGCCTCATAATCTATTGGCATTGCCTTGGAGTACAACGCCATGATGATGGGGGTGGCTAAACGGGAAGTTGTTGATTCCGTTCTTGAGACAGGGTTGATCTAAGAAGAGTACGAGGCAATGCAATGACTGTATTTTAATATCAGCTTATTCCTATGATCCTTGTGTCACCCGCTATCAAAATAGGGACATGTACATGGAAGCAGGTACTTAATCAATAGAGGATCTGTTAGGTAACATTTCAAACCAAACCAGAGTTATTCTTCGATCAGACGGGTCCCCATGATCCAACACCCAACATGCAAGTTTGCCGAAGACTGAGACGAAGCAAGTTTTGAAGACGCCGATATTGCCAATTATACTAGAGATAATACCGAGAACTTCCGTGAATGTTGAAACAAACCGGTGATTAGGACTGGTTGACTCGTCGTGTTCATCTCCGTCTCGAGGAGCTGGGCGCTGCCTTAACCACACTTCTAACAGGGCACCCTAATAGTAGCATTTGCCATTCGTGGCCTGACGTAGATGCAAGGGGTTTCATTTTCTTAGGATTGCCGTCCCTAATATTCAGTCGCATATGATAGACCTTGAAACACGGAGAGTCCTCGACCACCTCCAAACCCTCAAGTTTGTTCATTGGTGCGGGGCCGAGAATAACCAACGTGAACCATTTTGATGATGCCTCTACCATTGTGTTGCATTGATGAAGTATCGAGCGACATGGTCTCACTGCCTGTAGTTCTATGTATAACTGTACTGGTGCGCTTGGGTAACTTCGCTTGAGTCCAAGATGATGCCAGGAAGTCCCCTTGGCAGTTTTTAAAGATGCAGGGCTTCTATGATCATTCTATGTCGTAAATAGCACACATATAGATCATTGTTGTCCATGGAGTAGACTAACTAGTGCGTTCAACCCTGTCGGGCTGCTCCGTGAGGTGTTCGGCTGAACAAGCCGAGACTTAAGATGACCCTGTTTACTTGCACCCGTGAACAAAGAATCAAGAGGGTCACACACTCGCAGCTGAGAATCCAAGCTCGAATCTGATCCCCAGAACAAGGCATGGAATCCGTGAAAAAAAAAAGTCAAAAGGCCATAGGTAAGCTTGAGTGATCTGAGAGACTTCTCAGGATTTTTTCCCCCTCTTATTTCAACGGCGTGACACGCATCTGACTATTCGTCATATTGGGCGTTGCGCGATGCACTCATATACTCATAACGGCCGGCTATATTTGTAACTACTTGCTTTGAGGTGTGTCCTACGGCCCGCCCGACTGTTCCAATGAAACAGTTACTATTGCACCTTACCGAGGGATACGGAAATAGGTTGATGACTGACAATGGGCTGAGCACGCATCACAGAAAGAGGGTATGTTCTTGGGGTATCTCATTTTGAGCAAAAGAAAATCTCAATATTGCATCTTTCAAGATATACAAGGGCCGTAGGAATGCCTCTCGATCTCTCAAGACTTTTCTCGACATCATCAAGATCCTCCCCCGCAACGAGCACTACGGGTCAAGCACACCACACTCGAATCCTCTTCGTCGATTCGACTTCCAATCAAGGTATAATATACCCCACCACAAGACTTTTACCAGCTAAGCATCATGGTGTTGCCGACCCTGTTTCACTGGTGCACTGCCCCAGTGCGTGCTTGCTGGGCATTGTATGCGAAGTCTTGGGTGCAAATTACACAGGACGCTACCTGAAGAGGTGGTATTCTTGGGTGATCATCTTTGCACTACTTGTCGGTCTTCTAAAAACGAAGCAGTTCTTCCATTTCTTCTGCATTATTTCCTGGCTTGGAGGCATCACGATCGGAATCAGAAGTTACAGTTATGAAGAAGCTATCTGACCAGATGGCGCCTTTTTCTGGCAATCATGATGGCAATGTTTACTACCCTTGTCGCTCGTCTCTTCCTGCAATGACTCATACTACACGATCAACTATTTCTGGGGTTTACCATTGCCATTCTGACAACACCTCTCGTCCAATTCATCCTAAGAGTATTCAAGCATAACATGGGGTTTATTAAGCGTTGTCTATGCGGTATCGCCAGGTTGGCTTGCGATCTAAAGACATTCGCTTCCAGAATGACAAGGGGTGTTAAGAATTTGTCTTCGAGGACGGGAACTGATGTGCTGGGACTTACTGTCAAACTCCTTTTCTCTGTGGGGATCCGGTACTTTGTTCTCAGACAATTGTACAAGGATAGGTTCCCATCTATCTGGGAAAATGCCACCCTTCGCTGCCAACAGGCCAAGCATTCCCTCGGAGTATCTCATGGTTCTCTGAGATTGACAGTTGATGCCGCTCGGACGTGCATTGGTTTTGTCGCTGGCCTCTGGCACGTGGCCATGAGATATTGATTGGCCTATTACGACGTGTTGTAGGCATTCAGTCGTCTGAGTAAGAGTGCCGTTATGGTTGTAGATGCGATTGGTATCTTGGACAGAGGTTTGGGGAGCCAGCTGACTTAATTCCTCTACTAGGTACGTGGATTAGATATCCTAATCGCTCATGAATGATTTCCTTTTCTCTAGCCTCAATAAAACCCAATCCCGCAAATACTCGCACTCTATCTGTGTCTCTCTCCAGCTCATACTAAAACATCCATGTTCAACCCATATCATTCGATGACGAGCCCGAGCAGCAGAAGTACGAAGAGTTCACAAGCGGACATGTACCGTTACGGAAGAAATTCTTCCAGAAAAAAGGTTGGCTTCAGAGCCGACACCTTCGTTTTTCACGTTACCGCTTTATATCTATCTATTGAGTTGTTCCGAATGGACTTCCTCCCGCTTCTTCCCGAGAATGGCGCAAGTATCAACATGAAAGGATTTCAAGGGATGAATGCGGCTATGCGAAACTTTCGGCCAAGTTATTCGGTCTGCTGATCGAGCGCCAATTCTTGTTTCGGCGATGCTGTTCTAAAAAATTCGCTAGGTCATGGCGTGTGATATACCGCAATACCTCAGTGCTAGAAACTTGAGGGTTGGTCAAGATTTGCGGCGGTGGAATATTGTTATTCCACATATCCAAGATCCCATCTTCATGCTTCAATATTTCCCTCCTTCGGTAGCGAGAAAACGCAGCCGTCGGCAGCAGGCAGTGGTTATGGCAGCTCCGGTCAGGGCCGTTGACCTCCTTTGCCTGCTAAATGCTCCCATCCTTCTTCAAGACAAGCTGAAACTGACAGTCGGTCATTTGGCTGCTAGTTTTGCGCCTTTTTGAGGAGTGGACGTTCGGATCCAGCCGACATCGACCTGATGAAGGCCGTGGGTCAGACGACATGGTATTCTTACGTGAACCCGGTCCATGTCAAAGACAAAAAGCGCAGTCACACCTATTTATCTTAGAAGGTTTAGCAGAGATACTTCTTCGGGACGGCGCAGACCTAAACAAGGACGAATGGTAGGGAATACAGTGATTTGCCTCCCTGCCGAGTCGCAGCGTTGCTCCAGTGCGACGCCAACTTCTCCAGTACCAAAACACGACTGGGTGCTCTTGCGCTGTCAGCGAAGATTGGTAATATGGATTGCGTGGAACGAGCCGTCACTGGTTTTTCTCCCTGGGTTATCACCTGCCTACGTCAGCCAACTGTGGACTGGGAAGCTGACGAGAGGCAAGGCCGTGGCATCCAATAATATATTGGACTGAGCTGTCGTGAAACCCATTAACGAGGTACATATACAAAACGCCACCTAGCCCAGTCCCAGACTATAACGGACTCGCTCGTCACTCTTGGTCCTTCAATCTCCCTCGAGGGGATTGTTTATTGAAGTTAATCCGAATACGTAATCAAGGTAGCAATCTGAGACTTTTGACAGAATAAGCTTCAGCCCATTCTCACTCCCCTGTCCTGGCAGGAGCTTAGTTATTGCCCACCTGATCAAGAGATGTTGTGAGCACTATCCTGATAGGGCGATAGTCTGGTCAGCTATTCGGAATCGCGGCCGACACTCCTTGGGGGCATACATGCGGCCGATCCCATACCCAACATACCAAGCTTTGTGCTGGTTCCGATTATTTGTCTTTGCGTGGGCTCTCCTGATTGGATTGTCTCCCTGACCGAGTGCATCTGCATCTTCGTGCTCCTCTCACATGCAGGACGGGATGGCTTGGCTGCAGGCGAGACAGCTAGGCTGCATAGATAGCCCCGGACCAGCATGTTGCCGAAGCATGTCTTAGACAGACAGCACCGCTGCTGATGAGTGATGACCAAACTCAGCATTGACTTTCCTAAATTTGGACTTGCCCTTGCGTCCCGGCCGTGCCGGCAAGTAGCGCTTGTGTCTTGGTGGCTCGGAAGGTGTCTCTCGTTGATCTCGTTCGTATGCGGATCGCGCAAGCCACGGCTGAGATGATGACCTCATTAAAATTGAGCTGACACCCTTGGCATTGATACAAAGAGCTTGCTGAGAATGCACGTTTTGCGGAAGGGTTGTTGCATCCCATACGACCCCCAGGATCTCACATTACAATCGATTCGTTGCTACAATGCGCCTCTTGGTTACCGTCCTCTCGCTCCTGGCAGTTGAGACGTCGGCCAGCCGTCCTCATCGATACGAGAAGCTCGTTGAACGTGATGTCGTCATCGTCGGTGGAGGCTCGTCCGGCACCTACGCAGCCGTCCGCTTGCTAGACGAAGATGTGTCCGTGGTGGTGCTTGAGAAGGAGGATCATCTCGGCGGTCACACGGTGACTTACACCGATCCTGATACTCACCAGCCTTTTAACCTGGGCGTCATCATCTACCACGAGTCCGAAATCGTCCGTAACTACTTTGGGCGATTCGGAGTCGCCCTTAAAAAGTCTGCAGATTTCAACGGCGGATCGCTGTATTACGACTTCGATACCGGCCGCCCCGTCGACTATACGCCCGTTTCTGCACAAGCACTTGGCGCCGTGATCCAGAGGTACGCCCAACTCATCAGCACCAAGTATCCTTATCTTTCGTTGGGCTACGATCTGCCGGATCCCGTGCCCAAGGAGCTGCTGGAGCCTTACTCGGAATTTATCAAGAAAAATGGCTTCGAAGATCTTGTTCAGTTTGTCAACAACATTGGAAGTAACGCCGGGGACCTCCTCAAGCGACCAACACTCTACGGCATCAAGCTCTTCAGCCCTCTGCTGATTAAGGCGGCTGCCGACGGATTCATCAATGCCGCGTCGGGTGACAACCGAGATCTCTACCGCGGGGCCCAGAAGCTCTTGAAGAAGCAGGACAGTGTCCTTTACAAGTCAACCATCACCAAGATCAGAAGATCCGCCGATGGTGTCATGGTATGGATTGACACCCCAGGACAAAAGGTTCTCGTCAAGGCCAAGAAGTTGGTCTTTGCCATCCCGCCTCTGAAGAAGAACTTGCAGAAGGTCGGGCTAGACTTGACATCGAAGGAGTCCAAGCTGTTTGCAAAGTTCACGGGGTTTCTCTACGGCTCAGCTGTTTTCACGCACAGCGGCTTCGACGCCACCAAAAGCTTTACCAACGTTGGCACAAACACTCCGTACCATCTTTTGCGTCTGCCAGGCTCATTCACCTATGGTCCCCTCATCGGAAAGGTGGCCACCAACAAGATCTCAACGTACTACGGTGGCCTGGATCCCACCCTGTCGGAGAAGCAGATCAAAAACATCATCGAGGACCAACTGTGCAACTTAGAGGAGCAGGGTGCAATTGGGCCTGGCGAGCCACATTTCAAGTACTTTGGGAATCATTCGCCATACCATATGCATGTTTCCAAAAAGGACGTCGAGGAGGGATTCTACAAGAACGTTTACGCCCTAGAGGGTCAGCACAACACTTTCTGGACTGGAGCTGCATTTGTGGACAATGATAGCACCTTGCTTTGGACTTGGACTGAAGCATATCTTTTGCCGCGCATTCTCGCTTCACTGAAGAAGTGAAGAGAAGTTATTGGCTTGCATAATCATTAGGAAACGAGAGAATAATAGGCATGCCGTGTTTTTTGTATGTCTGTTTATTCCGCAGTTCCCTTGATCCACTGTGTCAGAATAGACAATTGTTCTGATTCTGGGTTGCTGGCGACGACTCTTTCTTGCCAAGGGCAAACCATGAGTATGTACTTTACCAATTATGCTCTATGATCAGTCTATTCAGAGAAGATACTTCTTCCATCTATTGCCAAAAAGCTAGTAGCTCGACCTCTCAGACCTCGAAAGAGCTGCCGGAGTCAGGGACGTTCCTCCGTCGAAGATTACCCGCCTCATCGTGCTCGTCGTCCCATTTCTCAATCTCAGTCAGCGGTACCTTAACAAGAGTGTGAGTCTTGGCTCCATCGTTTCCAACATCGGTGAGCTGAGTCCTAATGGCATATTTGCCCCATTTCGGGAGCAGGTACATCCAGAACACGTAGTAAATACCACACACAAGGAGACTGGAGAAGTTAAGGTTAGTTCAAGCACATTTCAAGGCCTCTAGTTTTAGACATGACTTACATGGCGATTCCAACAACGCAGTACGTAGCGTACCAGAAGCTGACATCTCCCGCATACTGACCTCCCTTCGGGGGCCACCAAGGCATAGCGAGAACAAAGACCTGGACAAGAATCCAGAAAATAACGGCAACATGCCAGGCCTTGAAATCAGAGCGTCCAATGCCAGTGCGGGTTCGGCGACGTCGAAGCACATAAACACCAATGGCCAAGGCGAAGTTGAACATGGCGGAGGGGTAGCTGGAAAGGTCAACGACTAAAATTCGGTCAGCTTGTCGTTCCACGACAGGGGGGGCAGGGTTGGGCTACCAAAAGTGAAGGCATCACCAGCAGGCGGCGCAATAATCATGATGACAGTCAGAGCATAGTTGAGCAGGCAAGGTCCGAGAGGCGTGCCGAAAGGCTTGGTAGAGACCCAAAGTCTAGTAAAAGGCAGAACACCTTGTCTACAAATGAAACGCATTAGTATGAAGTCATCAATAGACATTCAGGCTTCATCTCACCGTCCGATCTCACGAATCAATCGCGACTGTCCAATCAACACAGCCAAGAGATTGCCAAAAGCACTCAGCAGAACCAAAAAGTTAAGCACATTCGCTGCTGCCTTGCTCTTGCCGAACAGCTTCGTGAAGAACATGGATGCAGCAATCTGGCTAGCCTCCTTGAACTCATCCTTGGGCACAGTGGCAAAATAGGCAATGTTGCAGAGGAAATAGAGGACGAAGACCACGAGGAGGGCGACACTGGTGTTTCGCTTCAGAGTAGGAATGGGGTTTTGGATCTCGTTGACGACGTTGAAGGCGTTGTTATATCCTGCATACGAGAAGACAATGCTGACCAGGGCGTTCGCTAAATCGTTTCCGTTTGGTGTTTCGCCTTCAAAGGCGTTTCTGAAGTTTGCGTGGGGGTCAGGGATGTGCTTGATATGGCCGCCCAGAACAACGAGGCCAGAAATACTGATACTAGATGGCGTGTCAGCGGATAGAAGGCGAATGGGAATTGCCGTTCCTACAAGATCAATGTCAGGACCTTGAGAGCGCCAATGACGTTTGATGCTCGGAGGGACCATGTGTTGTTCGAAACAGCGAAAATGATGGCCAGAGTGTAAGCCGCAATTCCTACTCCTCGAGTTTCCCATTCGGTAGGAGTCTTCCCGGTCATGGCCCAGAGATAGTTTGACAGGACTATACAACAATGAGTATCTAAATGCAGCGACACTTAAAACGGAGGTCATTTACCAATGGCATTGCTGCTGCCAAAGTTGAGCAGAACAGACTGCACAGCAAAGGCAATGGGGAAAAAGTGCTTCGGTCTCGGGTACTGCTGCTCCAGATAGACAGCTTCACCACCACTTCTGTTTGGGAAGTAACTGGCGAGTTCGAGGTAGACGCCAAGGCCAGCAGCAGCCATGAAGAAACCAATGACCCAGTAGATGAGGGAAAGGCCGACAGAGCCAGTCCTATTGAGGATACTCGCAGCTGTTCGAGGTGCATTAGTGTCATGTCAATTGATGTCACATTGCATGAGGAAACCTGAACTTACGAGTTGAGAAGATACCCGTGCCCTGCAAGCAAAACAAAGTCAGTATAGAGTCAACAAAGGACCAGCTCTAAAACTCACTATCATCATGTTGATGTTAAGGAAGATGACAGTAAACCATCCAACCTTGTATCCGAGGGGTGAGTTGGACTCGACAGGAGCTCCCACGGCCTCCTGGTAGGACGGCTTGGATCCGTTGCCTCCTTTGGCGCGAGTGTATGCGAGGTCGCCATCGTGAATAATCTGTGCGTCTGAGTCGCTCGCATTAGGGTCCACCTGGACTTCGACAGTCGACTTCTCGTTTGAAAATAACCTTGAGATGGCCATGGCTCCCTTGTAGTCCCTGTTCGTTGAGCAGACGAGAAAGATGAGACAGGATTCAACAAGCCAATGCAGGACAAAGCAAAACAACACCCAACAACTCCATCTCAATGCAACTATATATCATGATGCGCAATGGCCACCCGTCTCCCCAGGGCAGGGGAGCTGTACAGTTCGTGAAAACGGGGCAGAATGGCATAATCGTATCGACCACGTCCAACCTGGGGAAGCAACGTTGGCAAACATCCCAACTTCGAGCATAGATTCGGATATCCCACAGAATCGACCCACCGCCTCGTCCCAAACGCGTGGTTCCAGAAGCCAAGCTACGCCACCGGTTCAAGATGCCCTCGGGCCGGCCGTGGTCGAGATGCAGGTTTGTGGGATGGGTTCTTGGCTACTCCAGACTCATTAGTCGAGGGATCCATGTAGGACCTTGAGGATAATCCGGTTGGTCAGTCCTTTCTCATTATAGTTGCCCAAGGCGGAATTGACTAAGATGTCTATGATATTATGTATGGGTGTAATGACGTTATTTTGTGCGGGGGCTACGAGTATAACGACATCACGACGCTGGATAACGAATTAGTCTCGTCCGGGGTGGCCCAACCGGGAGTGGGTTTTCTCGCTCCAGGCGTATCCTGATTGGAAATAAACTCATTTTTTGTCGGTTTTTGTTACGAGAGTGGCTAAAGTGTTCGGGGCGCGAGTGGGATGGATTGTTCAAAAGCGCAAGAGTTTGGCTTCAACAAATCCGATTTGGCGTTGGTGATGGCCAGAACGCCATTCTGTACGATTCATGGCACCCAAATAGGATTGTTCCTAATGGTTCAAGCCTCACAGCAAGGCCCGTTTCGGTCATTGGGAGCGTGTTGTTCCTCGGGATCGGCGAAGTAACTCAACCATCGGCCAACAACCTCGCATCTATTGCCCGAGTTTAGCAATAGTTGGACCCCTGATGCTCCTAGGATTGCCTCGATCGACTGATCAACAGTTTAGATGACACTAGCATCGTGTCGCGCTTTGCCAAGAAGCTGTCCAATCCCACAACCGCCCCGTCCAATAAGTATGAGATGATACATCGATTACGCCGTAAGATTTGTTAAGAGGGGTGTCTGAGGAGTAGGCTATATAGATCTTCCGCAGTAGATGTATTGAAATGAGTCTAGAAGATAAACAATCGCAGTACTAACTAGTGTTCTATGCCAAGACTCTTCAGATAAAAAGTTCCATCCAACAAACGCGTCAATATGACTAAGGCTCCAATCTGTTGTGGCTCAGCAATTATGCATGCGGCTGAAGAAATACTTAGGCAGATGTGCATATTTTCAGGCATCAGCAAGTAGTCGAGCCTTCTCGGCTGAGCGAATTTCTCGGCTCGTTAGGCTGGGGAACACACTCGCAACCTCGCAAGCCGCCTCTAGGAGAAAGGTAATCAAGTCTTGTTGGTCCAGTTGGGTTACCGGTGTGAATACCTGCAAAGAAATTCCTGAGTTGTCTCGTCACTCTACCGATATTCTTACGGCCGTCGGTGTTGCAGTGCTCTGCCTTCTCCCATCCGCGTTGGTTGGATGAAAGGCATGACTTCAATCGTGGAAGCGAAACGTCTCATCGACGGAATACGCCGCCGTCGCACCTCAATTGGAAATGACAGTGATGGTCTTCTCGACAGAGCACCAAAGCTGGAGTTCATGGTTCCGCGGAATGCATTGGCGAAAAAGGAATTGGTTTCAAGTCCGTCTTTAAAGTCGCAAGTGTCGTGTATATCTCGTCAGGAAACTTTTCTTTCAAGTTCGACAGCTCAGAACCCATCGGAATGATTGCACCCATTTGGTCGCATTTCCCTGAACCAACTTCGCGCGGGCTCACGTCGTTTTACCTTGTGCTTTCGGGAGGCCAGCAGGAAGAGAATATTGTACGAAGCCTTCGGCAACTCATATCGACTTCGCTCTTGTTTCTTCGCAATCTCAGGAACATCAAAATTGCAATACACCTGAGAGAGAATGCCCGCACATACATCTGTGGCGTCAGGACCTGAAAAGTGACGGAAGCCTCGTCCCAATTCACGATGGAACTTCTGCTCTGGAATATGTCATTGTCAAGCACCGTGCTTCTAATCTTCCGGAAGCGAAGGCACGGCCTGGCCGCACAGAGACTGAAGTTATCCTGGCCTTTCCTGTCATCTTGACGTCGACTCAGCCTGTTTTCGCATTTCTCCCGATCCGTGACTACGGCTTGCATGTAAGTCTCCCACGACTACATACTTTGCACCGTTGATTGAAGAGTCCTAATGTTACTCCAGTTTGCACTCCATGGAGACTTCCTGCTAACAGCAAGCCGGGAAGAAATTGAGGATGTGCCCTGGAACAGTGCTGTTCGTGATGCTTCGGCCGATGCATTTGTGGGCGCCATTGATCACCTAACCTCGAGCCCCCTGCAGTATTCTTGGCCTCAGTATCTACCTCAGAGAGAGTGCTCGGGGTTTTTCCAACCTCTCAGGGACATGATTTTCTGCCAACTTGCTGAGAAACTTGTGTTAGAGTCGCAAGGCGGGACAAGGGTCAAGGCTTCACAACTGAAATATGTTCCGGAGGAGTTTTCGGATGACTTGGGCGAGCCGTTCACTCTGTCTACAAATACAGAAAACATCTACGTCTCCTCACAGTATTCCGGCTGGACGGCTGGTTCTCTATCTAGCCTGAGAATCCAAACACTCGATGGCTCCGGCTTTCTCGAAGACTTGGGTTGGTTGGTCGCAAACCAGCCTGAGCGCTTCCAAAGGAGACCTACAGGCTGGCAATCGCAAATTTCCAAAGTTTTGGTCAGATTGGCAACCGAAACTGAGCACAAAAGACAACTCCAAAGCATGAACATCATTCCGTTACAAAACGGGGATTGGCTATCCGCCAACAGTGGACCGATCTACTTCGGCACAGACATGACGGATATGAAGGACCACAATGTGGACTTCCCCATCGTCGATATCGCGGCAGAGCAAGACAGTTGCTGGCGCAGTCTGCTGGTTCAACTGGGTGTGCGGTCAAGTCCTCAGACTGCTGATGTCTGTCAGCACATCATCGAGAGGCACTCCTCTAACACGTTTGACCCCGAACAAGTGAAAAAGGAAGAGCTGTGCGCCGATGCAGCTTTCTTGTTTCAAGCATCGTTTCACCCCACGCCCGGTGCACGCCTATGGGTTGCTACCACCGGAGATGGTCGCGCGGAAGCTTCTTCTTGCCACACGCATGGCATGGCTGCACCTCGCGGCGTAACGGGAAAGATTATGTGCCACTTGGAAGAGTCATACCCATTTCTCCACGAGGACTATATGAAGCCCTATCTGAAGCCTTTCGACCCACTCAAGGCTCGAAGCTGGCTCGGATGGCTTCAGAGATGTTTTAGAATATCTACCGAGCCCCGACTTTACTCTGTTGAGCCCGGCATTCTAGGAAGGCTCACACTTTCCGAAGAGTTTCGCTTCTTGTTTCGAACTTATGACTCTTCAGATGTCCTTGAAATGCTCAGAGACAACTAGGCCAAGTACTCAGCACTCTTAGAGAACCATCCCACCTTGTCTTCGGAGATTGCGAACAAAGCCATACGTACTCAAATCCAACTGATGAAGGTCAGTTGCCACCAGGGCCAGAGTAAATTCACCCGCTCTATTGAACTCCAGAACACGTCTCTTCCTATGATTGACAAGTTCGTGGACCATTGGCTGTACATCCCAACTTTGACTCTTCGTGATCCAGAAGATTCACGGTGGACATTTCTCAAATTCTTTGGGGTTGAGGTTAATCAAAGTCTCAATTTCTATCTACGCTGTCTTGAAGGTATGCAGCTACAAAACCCGCACAAAGAGACAGTGGCATACATTTACCGCCGAATCCAGGTCGAGTATAGTTAGCATAAGAAACAGGTTCGGTATGAAGCAAAACTCCTTTATAATAGTCACCACGACTGACATCAGATGTAGCGAGGCTTTCACAACGCAGAAACTCATCTACACCATTGCCGGTTCACCAAAATCTAGCCCGAATATCCGCTGGCTCGGATTGAAAGAGTGCGTGGAACAAGACTACAACATTGCGTTCGAGTATCGGGATAGCAAGTCCCTCTTCCAAGACCTTCTCGGAACCGGCTTGGACAGCATCGAACGTTTGGTGGAGAAGGCTACCAAGATCACAAACAAGATGAGCCGTGGCGGAATTTTGCAGAATTTTACTAGGTTGAATCGGGCTTTGGCAACGCTATCAACGCAAGATGCTGAGAAGTACGTCAAGCCACTCCATGACCATAACCAGAAGGGAATCTTTCCCATTCTCCAGGGCCCGGGTGACCACGACGACGACCGTGAGTATGACACACTGGACATCCTCAACCCGGCTTTCCCACCATGGTTTATTGCAGATCGACATCATTTGCGCGAGAGCTTTGTCGGACACCTCAAAATCCTTGCTTTCGAGCCTGAAGAAGTCGATGCAATCGAGGCCCTCTTGAATGTTTTGGGCCTCAATCACAGGAGACTATCCGCGCTCATTCGCGTGGAAACATTCCCTTCGGGCAGGCCTAAGACACACAGGGATCGCACCATTGCTTTGCGGGAGAAGGCCCCCTTTATTTCTGCGTAGGAGTATCCCCAAGATTACGCTGAATCCATGCTCATGTTTATTGCTTAGATTAATCCCGAAGTCAAGGCAAGACAGGGACAAGGAGGTTACTCAACTCCATCGCCTTGATGTCAATTTGTGTGCCTCAATCGTTTGCCGGTACAAGCTCAGCTATGGAGGTCGGGTGTTCCATGGCACAGACGGCCAGACTGAGGTCACTGTCTCGGTTAAAGATGACAGGCTTCAAATATTTATGACGAGATACTCCATCTCATCTTCACTTCTGCCTCCCAAACTAGTCAATAGTATCGCCGATCTCTACGGCATTGTTAAGAGCCACCGGGCTCTAGTTCAGTTTGCTCTCAGCGAGAACAACCATGACCGACTTGGGGACATCTTTCAAAGCGAGGGCATCTATGTCACGGACTCCCTCTATCAAGGTAAGATTGATGTGAGGCCTACTTGTGTTTTTGCGATAAAGCCGTGCGGAGTATGAGACAAATAGGCTGACAACATAGGACAATACGCTGCACTCTGGCGAGACGAGTTTGAAGATGTCAAGAATGACGACTTTGAAGAGAGCGATGAAGACAAAATCATGTCTGAATTCAACCAAATTCCAAGAAACATTATCAGTAGTAATACTGAGAACCCGGATGATAGGAGACTGCCACTGCAGTTCTTCAAATGGTCAGAGCGAATCTTGTTTCGCCAGACTACAAGTGATCCGACCTTGGACCACCGGACAATATTGCGCCAGGAGCCAGTTCATGCGCAGTACTTGGCCGAAGTCTTGGTAAGAACGGGTCTGGGTCTCTCATTAACTGAAACCCTAACAAATCACACAGACATCGATGCTTCTCCAACATCATGTTGGGAAGGTGTATAACCCAGACCAGCATTGGACCAACCCTCTACGATACAGGGCAGGCCACAGCATCTTCCCTCATGCTGGTGCAGAGCATGCCTCATTCACAATCTCAGGTTCTGATGCAAGTTTTCAAACGAGAAGCTTCCTCGCGAGAAGTGGCTGCTTTGGTCTTGGAAGCTCAAAGGTCGGGGAGAGGAATCAGACGTACCATTTTGATATTGTAGTCACGACAGGGGATTCCACGCCGGAGTTTTCTTGGACAACACAACAGTTTGAGAGGGTAAGTTCTACCACAAGCTGGTGGATCTGGTCTCGACATAAAACCTAACATAACTTTGGGTACAGATGCGAAAGTTCCGGCTCGATAAGCAACTTGGATCGAGCGCTCACGAGAGAGATCAGGTCAAGGACGTTCATGTTCTTGTAAGAATTGCGAACGTATTCAAGACACCCCGGTTTTCTCTCTTTGTTGATCCGTGGCGTCTTTTCATCTCGGACAAGTTCGACTTGAAAGGTGATTGGGTCTTGACGGCAGCCATCATTGACGATTCCCTTGCACCAATGCGGCCCCCGTTGGTCGTTTGTGGAACCCGGAGTCCCAGTACTCAGAGACCAACTACATCTACCCGGGCTGCAAGTCCCTACAGACCTCCGTTTGAGGCCGGGAACAACCGGCTGATCCCTCAGCTTGCAGCTCAGCACGGCTATTCTTATGACATGAATCGACAGGTTCCGCCTCCCGGCGCAACCTTGTCACCCGAGTCAGCTGCAGTCTTCCAGCAAAAGTCTCCAATAATCACTCAATGGCCAAATACCCGAAACATGACAGTTCAGCATCATCCTTCCACCGGGCCGTATCCTACCTCATATCGGCAGAGTCAGACCCCATCACCATTGCAACTAACCCCTCCGATCAAGGAATTCGGACAGCTGCATCCCCATAAATCGTCTCAGATTATTCCTCAGCTTGACTCCGGCATGACCGAGCCCTATTGGAACGGCCCTAATGAGCCCAATGGCGAGTTCAAAGGGAAACCATCGCAGGCTAGCCCTGATTATATCACCCGCTCCGCCACACATGTCTCGACGCGGCCTCTGTATGTCACTGTTCCTTCCGGCGAGGCCTCTGATTATTCCTACAAAGAGTTGCGCAAAGGCGATATCCGGATGCTTCTGCTACACCCAGAGAAGAAACCATCAAATCTCCAAGCCACGGTATTTCACTCCCCTCTTCTCGTCGCAAACAGCTTCCAGGCAATCTCCTACATGTGAGGTAAGATTGACTTGTCCCATGTCTTGCGCACACCCGAAGGATGCATCAAAATCACTGCCTCACTTTATGACGTGCTATGTTCCTTGCGGCATGAGAAGAAGCCTTTGCTCCTCTGGGTCGATGCTGTGTGCATCAACCAGGAGAACAAGTCGGAAAAGGCGGGGCAGATTCGTCTTCTTCCAGAGGTGTTCTAACGAGCAACTTGCGTTTTGGCCTGCATTGGAGACTTACCAAGTGGCAACAACCCATTGCAAACACTAATGCAGATCCGGGTGGGTGAAGCCCTCAGCAATCTTGGAGAAGAGTGGCCCAAGGATCTCCCCGAGATACCTCAACACTGGGGCAGAAAACGCATGCCTAATGCAGAGGACGCCACATGGGATGAAATAAGGGCTTTCTTTGAAATATCTTGGTTCCGACGAGCCTGGATCATCCAAGAGGTTGTTGTTGCCACTAGCATCAAGATTGTCTATGGCAAGTGGATGGTAGATTGGAACGATCTCCACATTGCTCTCGAAACTATCGAGCGCGAGCTGGGAACGTCTCCTACTGGGCGGTTTGCTCTGGCTCGACCGACTTGGAGTAGGTTTTTGGCGCTTGCGATGCTGCGAGAGGAAGAAGCAAGGCACCATCGTCGATCATTAATCGAGCTTCTCAAATCCTTCCGGTACGCTGAATCAACAATCCGCCACGATCGGTTCTTCTGCCTTCTCGCACTCGCCATTGACGGAAACAACAAGGATTTCCCCCTAGATTACGATCTCACATTCGAGGATCTCGTTGGTAGATACACAAGTGCTTTCATCAGTCAGAGGAAGGTGCTGGATCTCCTTCACAACGCTGGACTTGCTTCTCCGAGCCTAGGGGCGTCCTGGATTCCAGATTGGACGGTGTCGAAGCAGGAAAGTCTCCTCTCTTTGTCCATTCGAGGCATGCAATGCTCCGCATCGAAGCAGTCAACGCCCAACATCGAATTCGACACGGCCGTCAACAAGAGCCGACTAGGAGTTCAAGGCATCTTGGTGGACAACATCAAGACGGTCAGCAAGGCTTCCAATACGCTCCAAGATCTAGATGCCTATCTGAAGGAGGTGGAGAACATGATACCTCCTCAGCACCCTGACGGCAAGGCCAGCCTGAAGTGGAAAGTTCCTATCGCGGAAGCTTTCAGGCGAGCTGATGGGCCCAGCATTCAGAAGTCTTACAACTCATTGCGGAAGTATCTCAGCATACGAACCCGACAGCGACCTTCTGGAGCTAAGGAATTCAATTCACAATGGGAAGAGGGACAAAATTATTACTCTGCACTCCAGGGGCCCCTTGCTGGGTGGAAATTCGTGGTGACATATGGCAAAAGAGTTGGTGTTGCGCCGCTGCAAGTCAACAAGGGAGATGCAGTGTGTGTTGTTAATGGAGGCCAAGTACCCTTCGTTCTGAGGAGCAGTGGCCATTACCAAGACTCCTTTCAGCTTGTGGGGGAGTGTTACATTCATGGTTTGATGAATGAGGAAGCGAGCACTCTCGGGCTGTTCGAACAGATGATTCAGTTACGTTAAGTAGAAGTTTTGTAGTTATTAAACATGGACTTTGTTCAAGGTGTGTGTCAAACAAAATAGACCGTTCTTATCTCCTAAGTCTTTTTATTTCGGACGATTTCGTTTGCATCGACGATCAAATATTTGACCACCTACAACGATAGACTTTTCATATTCTCTACCCTTGACTTAGGTCACTTCTTGCTTGTTAATACGCGAGCCAGGTCGGCGAGGGCCTCAATGCGCTTGAATTTGGTATCTTCGATGACGTCTACAGGCGGAGAGGACAGACTTGTTAGTATTTGCATGGGTGAATAGTCAAGGGTTTCTCGCGTCTCATCTGACGTTGCGACGGTGAATGGCCATTGGATTGAGATCTGCCCAGACATTTCGACAAAACTGAAAAAGATTTGAATTGTCGCACGTGAAGAAAAAAATAAAATAAAATAAAAACAGATCTAAATGCATTACCACTCGGATAGCCGAGCTATTGATTCGTAGTACGGTCACTATCTGGTCACGTATTTGAATGGTTGCTAAGCTTGTCGCTTACCCTAGAGCGACAGAGCTAATCCGGCGGCTTTTAGTCCTGTGTCACCGGCGATAGTTCCTTACCTAATTATTTATGTAGTCCTTTTATAGTTTGCTGCCTTCTTTTTTCCTCCAGCCCTCTTATTTGTGTGCTTGTGTGTTGATGTCGTCCCTACGCGAGCCATCTGGCTCTGCTTGAGACCATCCTGTTCCTTTTTAGTTTAGTATGGTACACTGGAAGAGAGCCCACCAAGACTGGGAACGTTGATCCGTTTGTCTTGCCTCCTCCTTGCATAAAGCAAACTGAAACATCACGGGGGCATGAGAGACAGAACCGTTTCACTTGCGCTGGGGGATGGCTCAGGTGGCATAAACAAATAGACGAGGAAGAACCCACCGTTCTCATTCACCATCTCGACGTGCATAAAAAGCCAGCTTCACTTTTGTGCGCCCGGCGAATCCGCGTTTTTCCAATTGCGCTAGTCGAGAAGGAGAAATTGGAGGTGAGACCTGTAAGATTGCGGGAAAAGGGGCTGCCAATCTGAAGGCCGCCCAGGGATCAGATGATCCACTCTGGCCGGAGCGACGGGAGGGAATGGAATTGAAGAAAGCTTCTTTTGTTCTCAGAATTCTTCCGGACCAAGTAGAAGTACCTTGCAATAGTTGTCTAGTGTCCGCGGTTGAATACGATGTGCGAGAGTCCGAGAGTCGCCTGTCATGGTGTCTGACCAGGTCCGGAGGTAAGGCCCCTGATGGTCCCGCGTATTCCGGTCAGCTTGAATACGTGAGAGTTGGCGAGATGTGCGTTCTAGACTCGTATGCTGACTGTTCGTACTCCGGACTCTTGCTATTCGCAGATCCAGGATCTCGTTCATTACCCTCCTCCAGCCAATAGGATCAGACATTCCCCTTTGACAGCACACCCTCTCGACGCTTTGTGCAAACTTATCCGCATTCCAGAGCCCCCACAAGGCAGCTGGCATGCCGGCTCGATGCCGTATTGGGATTCAATCCATTATCGTGGTCCACGATAAGGTAATTAAAGGGGTCGCGCTAATGGGCGACATTCCTCTCATCTTCTCCGCCATTTTTCTCCTCCCCGTGATCTGGCCTTAACCCTTCGCTTCGATCATCGACAACTCTCGTCTTCGTCGTGTCGAGGCTGTCCGTTCCTTTGCAAATGAATCCCGTGACAGATAGCTTCCGTAACATCGAGGCGGAACATGGCTCCCCAGATTCTAGCGCAAGCAGCGATGAAGGAGATCATCCCGATGAAGAAAGTTCGGCTGCCTTTCTGCCCTCCGACGGCCACAGAACTCACAGGCTTGAGCCGCGGGGCATGAATAATGGCGGCTTCAAAGGCAAGCCATTCAACAAGGGTAATGCGTTTTTTAGAGACGTCGATTTTACTGACATGTTCTCGCACAGACAAAATCGCAAAAGCACTCCGCGTATCCCTCTTCATGAGGGACCAACTTCACCGCCGGATATGGTCCAGTGTGCATGATGTCGAAACACAAGCACTATCTTCAGATTTTGACCTGGGCGACCATCGTGGCAGCTACCCAGGCTTCGAGGCCCCTCTTGGCTTCACCGGCCATGTCAAGGCCATGATCTTTTCTTCCTGGATGAACTCGCTTCTCGTCTTCGTCCCCATCGGCCTGGCAACGTACATGTTGAGGTTGAATCCGCTCTTGATTTTTACGTGCAATGCGCTGGCCATCATCCCGTTGTCGGCTCTCTTGACTGACGCAACCGAGCGGATTGCGTCTGATGCTGGTGACACAATCGGAGCCCTTTTGAATATTACCCTCGGCAACCTCGTCGAGTTGATCATCTTGTGAGTTTGTAAGATGTCGTTACTACTGTTTCTTGTTGCTAATCTTGACGTAGAATGTGAGTCTTGACCCCATCAGCTGCCTAGGCCGTAGATCTGATCTAACTTGAGCAGCATTGCCCTGGTCAACAACCATATTCGCATCGTCCAGGCTTCCATCCTGGGTTCCATCCTTGTCAATCTTTTGTTGATTCTTGGCTCTGCTCTCCTGGCGAGCAGCTTCACCAATGTGGAATGCCATACCGACTCCTCGGAGTCCCAACTTCTGGCTGGCCTACTCTTCGTTTCTCTCTTCGTCATGCTCATGCCGGTAGGTCGATAAGCCACATTCGAGATACTGTGAGACAATCTAACCCAGATAGACGGCTTTCGATTACACCTTTGATCCCCCACATCAAATCAGCGATGCGGCTCTTACCATGAGCAGAGTCTCATCGCTGATCGTTCTACTAATTTACATCTTGTACTTTGCTCATGAGATGAGGTCACAGTCGTCAAAGGACAAGCCTATACCAATGCAGGCGTTGAACGCGGATGGCAGTCACTTTCCCTCGCACGCACGTGGCCAAGAACAACACCCTCGAATGATTCGATTTGCCGATGTGCCCAACCCCAGTGTTGCGACTGAGAGGGAAACGGAGCCGATGGAGGAGCTTCCCTTCGACAGCGGTCGTCGCAGAAGCGCGGATATTAGCACTCGCCCTGGCTCATCTCACCAGGTCTTCCGAGCCCGACGAAACTCTCGTACCTACTCACTCGGCTCAAATCGTGGTCACAGCAGAGAGTCGTCCCTTGGCGGAGTGGCAGCAATTGGTCGAACGACACTGCCAACGATCCAGGACCTTTCCCCTCGACTGGACCAAGCGACCTTGCATGTTCAACCGCGTAAGAGCAAAGCGGGAGACAGAGCAGCTTCGGTCTTCATCCTGATACTCACCTCAGTCATCATGTCCATGTGTGCCGAGTTCCTTGTCAGCACCATCGACGACGTTACCCACGAGGGTGGCCTTTCGGAATCCGTCATCGGCCTCATCATCCTCCCCGTCGTGGGCAACATTGCCGAATATGTGACGGTCGTGACGGTGGCAGCGAGGAACAAGCTCGATCTTGCTGTTGCCGTGGCCGTTGGATCCGCCATTCAAATCGCACTCTGTGTGACTCCCCTGACTGTGATAGCAGGGTGGTTGCTGCAGCGCAAGCTGGAGCTGACCTTTAATTACTTTGAAACGACAACCTTGGTTGGCACGGTCCTTCTCGTTATCCTGCTGGTTCTTAATGAAGGCGGAATCAGCCTCAAGACGATTGGATTGAAGGGGGCGTTGATGTGTGCTTGTTATGGAATTATTGGGTGAGTTTAACGACGACCCGATATCTGAAGGAAAACTAATTTTGTCCAGACTTGGTGCCTATCTCTCTCCACCGATTAAAGAGTAATGCATCTTTGAAACAAGCCAAGGCGGGGTGATAAGGGAACATATCATGAGCCACGAATGGGACATCCTGCGAGCTGGAGTGCTCTGGAGCCCTTGGGAGGGAGCAAATGGCCGGCCTTGTCCTCCTGGCCTTGTAGAACAACTAGTTTGGATGGCGTTTAGTCAGGAATTCAAATAGAACGGTAGTAGCAACACCGATGTGCGATTTATGGCGCAAATAATTACCGGTTGACTGCAAATCGGCTTCTATTATAGAGACCGGAGGTCTGGGAATATTAGGTACATTTTAGAAGTTTAGAATGCCACTTTGAAAGGTCAACCTGCAAACACATATTGCGCACTAAATCTACCAGTTGAAGAATCATTAATTGGTGAGTGAGTGCCATTGAAATGCAATTAATGAAGTCGCCGTGTAAATGCCATATAGCTATACAAGCAATCAAAACACAAACAGCTAATAACGCGCAAACAAAACATTGCTTTCCTTCAAGCACCCTACCGGCTCGACAATTGTACCCCTAAGGCTCGATAGGATTCCCTGACGCCTCTGCGCATATTGTAAGATGCTCTCGTTCCAGACTTTCCTCCACTCCCATCTCAACGCCACTTGAGCCATACGCGGTCCGGCCCAGTTCCCAGTCTTGTCCAAGCCATCCGTTGTTGAGCACGATATTCTTGGTCGCTCTAGGAGTCGACCGACGAAAAGCCATTGCAGAATTGCAAAATCAGGATTTGTAACACCCATGTCCGAGTTCCTTGTCTTGAGGAGATGGTGAGGTATCCTTGCGCCATGGCGAACGAGACACTTGATAGCCTCTGTCTGCCGGGTCGAAAACGCAGCAACCAAAGGCACGCCATGGTCATGACATTGGTGTTCAAGAACATTGACCCCAAATGACAGAAAGCCTTGGATCGCTTCAACCTGCCCCCAGAAAGCTGCCCGGCACATGAGGTTGTGATTTCCTGGAGTTGTGAGACCTAACAGGCGATAAATCTCGGACTTGCCTAGCAAGCGGGAAAGAAGACGCAAGTTTTGAGCTATGGCAATCAATCGTTGTGTGCCATCTTCAAATAATGCGTCGGGCCATGCAACCACGTCCTGAATCCGGAGCAAATGGGCATCTCTGTTCAACAATGACCGCATATGAACAGCGGAATAACTAGCCAGAAGCCAGTGCGCAGCTGACCGCCCAAAGACGTCTGGTTGATGCAAGTTGAGTCCTTCGTCAAGGAACCGAAAGAAGAGTTGGGTATCAAACGCACGCTCAGCTTCGGTTCGTCCACCGTATCTTCCCAAAAAATGCAAACCGTTTCTCCCCGCGTAATCTGCTCTCATGCGGGTAGGTTGGCGAGATGTTGTGAGAAGCCTAACCAGTTCTAATTTGCCTGCTGAATATGCCGCAATCAGTGGCGTCCGACCCAAGACGTTTACGGCACCAGAGTCAGCGCCGCAGGTGAGGAGATATCTGGCAACTTCTTGAGATCCATAAGAGGCTGCGCAGTGAAGAGCTGTACTATTACATCCGTCTGTCCCATCTAGGCTGGCTCCATTGCTAATCAGCGCCTTGCAGGCATCCACGTCGTTCTTGAGGGCTGCAAGATGAAGTGGCATCGGATGTGGATAAGCGGAATGTCGGGCGTTGACGATCGCATCAAGCATGCTGAGTCGTAGCGTATCATCCCCCACAAGATGATGTGAGTGCAACCTAGGTAGCTGTTAGCCTAGATGGTATCGTCCCCGGCTTCTCATGAACTCTTAGCATTACATCAGGTCTTGACTCTCGCATTTACTTCGAAGTGTATCCAACAGAATCTGGAGCCCTTCAATGTTCTTCCCCTCCACGGCAGCGTGGAGAATAGTGCAGGACGGCCCTGAAAAACGACCGCCTTCTTCCAAGTACCTCTCTATCAGATGAGATAAAATGGGGTTGAAACTCGCATAACGCACGGCTAGGTGAAGGACATTCCGGCCACTGTCCTCGAACGTGGTTGACACAGTTGCGCCGTTGTCTAAAAGCCATTGAACGACCTCGGGAGTCTTTTGCTCTTTGATAGCCAGACCCAACGGCGTCAATCCCCGAGAGTCATTGAAGCGGATGTTTATCGGACATCCAAAAGTGCGTAATCTTTGGCAGGCGTCAACGTCATCCTCTTGAATGGCCTTACGCAGTCCATTCACCAACGCTCCGAGCACCCGTGGAGAGGTGACAGAAATATCAGGCAGAATGTATCCTTCGGAAGACGTCTCTAGAGCCTTGATAACATTCTCGTTTCCGGTCGTATACGCGTACGCAGCCGGAGTGCACCCGGCATGACAGACGGGGTGTTTGGCGCCCATGTTGAGCAAGATCTTCACAGTCTCCAAGTGCTGCATCGAAGCTGCTAAATGCAATGGAGTCAACCCAGAGCGGTCCGTAGCATCGATGTCCCCGCCGCGAGCTTTCAAAACCTTGATGATAGAAGATTGGCCAAACCGAGCAGCATAGTGCAGAGGCGTAGCGAGGTCGCTGTCCCTCGCCTCTAGGTCAGATAAGATATTCTGATCTAGATAAAACTCCAAGCACTTGATTTCGCCATAGCTTGCAGCCAAATGGAGAGCATTTCCACCCGAAAACCACTTCCCGCCCCACGATTGTGTCCAAGTTCGATCCCAACGCGGGGGGGTATCATCCTCGGTTCTAGGGATTGCCGCAATCCTGGCCAGCACTGACACATGACCCCAGAGCACAGCTGACAATGCTGCGTCGAAGCCATACCTGTTTGCAACCCACGGGTCAGCTCCAAAGTCGAGAAACATCTCAGCAGCTTCAGTGGGATTGGAATAAATGTTGTGAGTAAGCGGCGAACCCCTTGCCGCCGATACCGGAAGATTGCAATCCACACCACTCTGCAACAATCGTCTCAGTTTCGAGACAGAATCGTTTCCAGTTGAGTTGAAACCTGACACAAAATGAAGAGGCCCACAACCATGGAATGATTCATTACCATTCGATATACTGTCCGGTGTTGCATGCGACAGTAGTATTTGAAAGCTCCGCCCACGGATGGGAACTTCGGGGAAGCAGGCAAAATCAAATGGGGAGAGCAGATCTATCCTGGAATGGACGTTGATGCCGTTCTCTAGAAGCAAGAGAATCATCTCCTGGTCGTCATGAAGAATGGATTGAGAAAGAAGTCGAACTATATCGCCTTCGTTCACTGCGCTTGCCCAGCATTTCGTTTCCTTGGCTATCTCTTGCACGGTTTTCGAGAACCCTTCCCAGCGCTGAAGCCGCACTGGGGTTGTGTCACCACTTTCCAAGCCTTCGTAGATCATAGGGACATTGCTAGCGATCGACGAAACAAACGGGACAATGGCCGACTTTCCGCATTCCGCTTCGTACAACTTCACTATGCCGAGCCCAATGAGAGTCGAAAACACGTTGCGGAACCAAATATGTGCCCACGGATGTTGCATGGCAACCGCAACCGTCTCTGAGCACACGAAAGACCACAGAGTGCTTGCTTCGCTCGGAGTTGAAAGAAGAGTGCCTGGCAACAAACTCATCAATATTTCGCGGTCTAGCGCACCTTCGTTGCGTACGGTTCGGGACAACATCAGTTCGAGAGGCGTCCTCAGATCTTCTTGTCGCCTTTGCTCTATAGGGAAGATGTCTTTGAGAATACGAATGCATTCAGTGGTGGAGTTTGGTCCGAGGAAATGCAAAGGGCTCCCCTCGTCATCGTCCATGCCGTCCACTTTGACTCCGGCATCCAACAAGGTTTGAATAACCTCGGATGATCCTAGCTGAGCTGCAGCCCTGAAGATGGACTTGTTGCTCTTCCAGAATTTTTCAGAATTGCAGTACTTCAAGAGCCGTAGTACAAACTCCCTGCACCCGCAATTTAGGGCTGCACAAATTGGCGTCTCACCATCCTCTGACTCCATTTGCAATGCAAAGTCTCTTTCGTCAAGCTCAACAAGAAGGCTCAATATTCTTGTTGAGTTTGTTTCAGCGATGTAATGCCACACTGTCTTGTGCCGCTCGTCCGGTATCACTGTGGTTGCCCCATGTTGAAGTAGAGTTTTGAGTGCATCCTCATGATCAAAACCCAAGCACAAGTGCACTGGTGTTTTACCGTGTCTATCGGGTGTGTTTGGATCAACTCCAAAGCCCAAGAGGGCATCCAAGACATCTAGGGACCTCTCGTGTATGGCGAGATGAAGCGAGGTCCAATCTGGCGAGTCGACATTGATTCCGGTAGATCTTGCAAGTTTGGATCGACTGCCTTGGAGAAATCGATTCAATGCAAGCACATTGTTTTGCCGGATGATTTCATTGAGGAATCTAGAACTTTCTTCGTCACTGGACTCATCCACTGGGATCAAATTCGACAATTCATGAGGTACCTCTAGCCTCATGCGGTTGAGGAGCTCGAGAGTTTTGTGGTACAAGCGTGATTTTGGCTCTGTCGTTGTCGATGGCTGTTCTCCAAGAGCCTCGAGAAGCGATGTAAAGGCCCATCCGCCATTGAAATGGTCCATGAATATGTTTTTGGGTGGCCTATGAATCGACAGGGACAGCAGGTAGGAGTAACATTTTTCGAAACAGTCCAAGTCTTCCTCTTCAACTGTAATGCCGACTTTAACAAGATCGACCACAATCTCAAAATCATCTCTATACAAATACGAGGAGACAGCCAGCGATAAAACCGTGGCATTTCTGAATGGAGTTGTAAGTTGCAGTCCTGGCTTGCACCCCGCTTCTAACAGCAATTGTACTGTCTGCCGTCGTGCCAATGGTGACGAGGCACCTTCTCGAAGTCCTATCAGCGGTGGGAAAAAGTTTAAGTTATCCCTATCAGTGAACACTGTGAGAGCCCCAATTGCACAATGAAACGGAGTGCCGAATTTACTTCTCAGGCCCACGTTTGATCCATGCTCCAGTAAGTGACGACAAAGATCGGGCATCCCTAGGGCTGCAGCCACATGCAGAGGAGTAAAGTCTGGCCTGAGGACAGCAGAGATGACTTCAACGACTGTATCGCCATGTGGCATAACATAACTTATGTCCTCGAAATAGAACCCGCCCCCTTTGATAAGGCAGTGGCAGATAAGTTCAATTGCCCATGAGCAAAAGCTTGGCGTTTTCTGGATCTGGAAGAGATGATCAATATGCTGAGTAGAGCCGTTTTTACTTGATGAGTCGGAATGGGTGCAATGTTGGGTGTAATACATCCACTGAATGGCGGCATGTTTGTAAAAGGGACGCTCTCCATGTCTTTGTATAATAGTGTGCGCTTCACTCTCTGTTGCTTCCGGCATGCGCTCGTGGTTCTTCAAAGTGAGAAAACGAAGACAGAGGGGCCCGAGGAGATTGTAGGCCTTTTCAGATGAGCAGCCGTATTTGCTGAGGAGGCAATGCTCGAAGCAGCTGCCTTGAAGATACTCTTGGACCGTGAAGTGGGCGAACTCGATGGTAGATCCGTTTTTAGATGTTCGAATGAGACTTCCACACCATCGAAGAACCTCCTGCTCTTGTACGATTCCATCGTCAAAAAGGGTGTCTGAATCAGTGTCGATGGAGATTGCCTCGCATATTTGTGGGAAGGTAAGCGGGCGACGAAGAGAAGAATGGATGAGCAATAGAGTTCTCTGAACTAACTGCTTCACCGCACCATCATATCTCTCTATCCTCATGAGAATGCGTTCGTAGGTAGCAGGGAGCGTGGGCGGCAGCTTATCCAATGCTTCCCGTCGAGATCGATCCGTTGGAAGTTCGCAGATGTGGTCCAACTGGCATGTCACCCACCGAAACCTGTATTCTGCAATTAGCACCCCCCGTGTAAGTTGGGTTGCACCGCGAACCGGGATACTTACATTCCTTGGGCTTCATTGACTAGTTTAGTCAAGATCTGATCTTCCAGCGCCAAATCTCGAAGCCTCAACCTCCCCGAACTAATGCGCTGGCGTAGCTCTGAGGCCACATAATGTTGAATGTCTTCAGTGTGTGCTTCGATTTCAACATTGCGGAAGAGAGATTCCACTTGATGCCGTATGGGAATCTCGTCTCGGCTCACCAGAGCCAGGCTGATGATCTCATTACTTTGAGACAGAGTGAGGTCCACTAGGCTTCTCACAGTCGCTTCGACATGATCACCGCATTCATCTAATCCATCGATGACGAAGTAGACTCGGCCATATAAGGCGCACATTTGATGCAGTACTTCGGTGAGCCTTTTCGTTGAAGGTTCGAAGACAACTTGATAGCCTGATTTCAGTTCATCGTAGTACTCCTCTAAAAATTTGAAGGCCTTCTCGTCTTGTAGAGCAAGTTGGGCGCACAGGGTTGAAAGGATGGAAGAGAACATGTGGGTTCTTTCATCTCTATAGGTGCAAAAAAAGTATGCCACGGCCAAGTTAGGATCAGCCCCATTGCGTCGCCCACACTCTTCAATGATCGAGGCTGCAAGGACCGATTTGCCAGCACCTGGGATACCGCTAAACCAAACCCTCGATCCTGGTGTGTCGTACCATTCCTCGAAATCAGGACCTTCTGTGAGCCAAAGGCCTGTCAGGGCATGGCGTAGTGTCCTGTTTGCCTCAAACTCCCTGAAGGGGTTGGCTTTCATGAAAGCGTCCAAAATGTTCTTCTTCCTCTTCTCAAAGTATGTCTTTGTCCCTAGATCCAAGATTTTATTCACAGTGGCTTGGATGTCGTTGAGACAGTCATTGGTAACCGCTTGTCGAGATAAGCAGAGCTTCAGCTTGCTTAATGAGTCGGCTGCGACGGCAAGATCGATCGTTTGCTTGTGACGTTGTACCGCCTGCAGTATTTCCTTCGTCTCGGTGGAGGAAAAGGGCCATTTTAAGCGACCACCTAGTCGCTCTAGGCCAAACGTGGAGGAGAGGTTTGAAGTTGTGTCACCAAGGGCCTTCGCTAGGCGTCTTAGGAGTTGCTGGCATTCATGTAGATGGTGAGGTTTGAGATTCGGCGAGCCTGAAGAGGAGGAGGAAGCAAGTTCTCCATCGGTAGGTTGAGCTTCCAAGTCGAATGCAACTAGCGATAGGTGATGCAGGACGACAGAAAGATTCTTCACCTCGCGCGATAGATCTTCCACCTCTTTCCGCGACCCTCTGACGCCCCTCACATACTTCGTAGCCGCCCGAAAAACAAGATCGGCAAGGGAGACGAGCCCGGCGATACTCGCCGAAATGGAGAGAGGATCCATGTCTTGCTGACGTTAGGCGAGCTCGTTGATTTGGGTTTCAAGCTTTCTAAGATATGCTGAAGCATATCAGGTCACGGATAAGCTCAAGGAATGAAAGAACCTGAGTATGACGGGACTTCATGGCATAGGTACCAATTGAGGTGACAGCTGAAGCCCTGCACAGCCTCACTCAAAAAACGCCTGCAGGCACAGCCATGGGGGATTATCGCCAGGAATTTCAATGCCCCGCTGAGGCTTTCTCAAGAATATGACGGACAAGTCAGTTGGAAATCCTTGAAGAGGTTTCCTGCAAGTTAATTCGTGTTGTGTCATGATGCACTGCCCCTTATAGGATCTGCTTCAGTAATACTCGCCTGGTTCGGGACGGAGAGGTGAGCCCCGAGTGAGTAGGCTGATCTGGGGCTTACTACGAAGTATGGGAAAAAGAAATACGGAAACGAGGCGACTGTAGTAATGGTAACGTGTAGCTGCAGTAGGCATTCAGCCCCAGATGTATTCGTCCCCAATTGGATCAGCCAAGAGAAGACATGCCAGATATTCGGCCAAGCCCTTTGCCGGGGCAGATGCTTGGGGCGTTGGGGAGGCTCAGATCCGGCCCTTCCCGTCAGTGTTGGCGAGGTCCCCGAAGCAGATTCAATTCGTCAAATATCTATGGATGCCAGGAAGAGTCCTGCATGCTGACTCATTTCGGCAACGATTTGGGCCAGCAGGGCTTTCTTCAGGCGCACTTGGAAACCGGACCAACTTCAGAGATAAGCATAATTGCGTACCTAGGTAGGTATGATCAAACGGCATTGGTAATAAATGGGCTTTCCTCAACTAAAAACCAAATGAGATCATGTCAGTCTGGCTTGTGATTGTATTTAGTTGAAATCTAGAAACTAGAAACCTTTCAGGTCATGTGGGAAGACTGCCCCGCGATGACTGGTCTTGCGATGCCTTTCTCTCCTGATAGCCGAAGTCTCGAATTTGAAACGTCAATCAATCATTCTTCAGTCCAATCTTCCCAGTTTTCCTCATCCCGAGACCCCCAATCGCTGCGCACAATACCATGAGAGCAAACATTGTCCAAAAGCTAGCCCTGTATCCTTCCATCAACGCCAGCGTTTCATCCATGCCATGCTTCTCCTCCGTCACCCTCGTGGAGATGACTTGCAAAATAGCCAGACCTAGGGCGCTCCCAAACTGCGATGCTGTGTTGAAGACAGCTCCGGCCAACGCTTGAGTGTCCTCGGGGAAGACGTCTGTGATGATGATGAGGCCGACGGTGAAGAGCGCATCACAGCTGATGGGTTGCAGCAACTGCGCGATAAACGCATTCCCCCAGTATGGCCAGGACGGTTGGAGCACCGCCATGAGGACGGGCGCGACAGCCGAAACGACCGACGTCAGAGTGACAATCCAAATCGCAGGAATCCTATGGACAAAAAGACCCATGGCAAGGTTGACGAGAATTCCAACCAAGGAGCTGGGAACGATGCGAATAGAGGCCTGGATAGCCGGCAGGTCCTGCACTTCCTGGAAGACCAAGCTGCAGAAAAGCTCCATGGAGGTGATGACGGCACAGGATAAGGCAATGGTGCCACATATGCTTGAAAAAGTCGCGTTCTTCCAGAGAGAATTCGGAATCAGGGCTGGCCTTCCTTTTTGGACCCGATGGTGCACCCAGCCGACGAAGGCGACCAGAGCAATTGGGCTCAAGGAAAGGCAGACGATACTGACGGGCTCCTTGATTCGAGTCATGTCTGCACTAAGAATTCTACCCTAATGTGTGAGCGATAGCCGAAATGTGTATTTGCACCAATTGACTTACGCAAGAAGGTAGCATAGCAGCGTCATGGCTGCTGAGGCAAGGATGGCTCCGACCCAATCGACCTTTGTCCTGAGGTCCCGGAGAACATCGGCGATCCGTCGTCTATCATGGCTCCTTGGCAGAGCCCAGAGCCCGATAACAGAGAGCAACAGTGTGAGACCGCCAGAAAGAAACCAACCGGCTCGCCAACCAATGGTGTCGACAAAAACACCGCCCAAGACGAGCCCGACGGAGAATCCAAACGGTTGGCTCAGTCCGAGGCAGGAAAAAGCCAAGTTACGGCCTTTTCCCTGGGGTAAAACTTGAGTTATGATGGAGACAGACGAGGCTAGATGGAGCGCAAGACCAACGCCCTGAAGCGCTCTCATGGCAACCAACTCTGTGCCCTTTCGAGCTGCGCCGGAGCCAATCATGAGCGCGCCGCTGGAAAAACATCCGAGCAGATCAACCCAGCGAGTTCCAATGACATCGGCAACGGATCCAGCAAGTAACAATGTCGACGCGGTAGCCAGCCCGGACACGGATGCCGGCCAGAAAGCAAGCGACGGCGGGAGTTGCAGGTCCTTTGTGATAGCCGGCAATCCGACGATGACTAGACCATTGATGACGCTGGAAGCGAACGTGACTCCTGACAATTGGATCGTAACAACCACTTTCTTGAGCTTCGAAACCTTTGTGCGAGCTGGGTCGGTCTGGCTCTGAGTCTCACTGGTGTTGTCGCCGAGGAGCGTGAGCGGGATGCTGCTCTCACTTCCGAGTGGAGGGGCCACAATGACCTGGGTTTGTGTGGTAGCCATGTCGCAGAATGAATTAGATATGACACCGAGTACAAAGTCACTCGGCACTATGGACGGTTGGGGTGAAGATGCTATTTCAAGAAAGAAACTAGAGCGTCTTTGATGTGGGGGAGTTGTCGTCAAAGGGCGTTTATGACATGTCAACCAATGTCCAACAGTGGAAACGGAAAACTGGAGTCGCCGGATGACTCATCGACATGAGGAACTAGTTTAAATAGCCCGCGATGGACTTGTGGAAAAAGCAAATGGCGGTGCCTTGTCAGCACAAAGTTGGTGGTCAATTGAGGGTCTAGTTGATCAGGGAAGGGTATTCAACGAGTGCAGTACGGTGAGAGTTATTGGAATAAAAAATCCAACGAGTCAGATTTCTTAATTTCTTTGCATCACTCGTCTCTGCGGTGTGGCATGTATCTCGTTGATACAACCCTTGTATATCGCAGACATTTCCCATGAATGCCGCCATGAGTCGTGGTGCAGTGCACTTGGATGTATGGTGGGCTCTACCAAGAGGGACAATGACAACTAGTTCTCGACGGATTGATGAGAATCCAGGTACTCATATATGGCTGGCTGTGACGTCGACCGAGCCACTGGCTGAATTCATCCCTGTCAATGAAAGCGTACAGTGAGAAGCCTATGAAGAGCCTACCAGGCTGCTCCTACAACGACGACAATGAAGTCTGCTTGAGTAATTGAGTGCGTGTTCGTCCTTTGCGAGGTCTGCTGGCCACTTGGCACCTGAGAAGGAATTGATTCAAATGTTGGTATTATTACTTGGTGGAAAATAGTTATGCATCATTATGGATCTGCGTCGTTACCAATTTTCCTATTGGGCTCGCAGCCTGGTGCGAGGCTGGGTTCTTTCCTAGGTACGTACCAACCTTGAACGCACAACCCAGCATCGCCCCCAAATACAACAGCCCACGTGAGAACGAGCCTCCCCGCCGTCCTCTGGTAGTCTCCCAAGAACCATGGACCTCCATCAGTCCGGGTCACGCCGTACTGTTCGCAGTTTCTTTTCCAAGATCAGAACCAAAAGGCATGCGTCTGATCCTGCCCAGCCACCAGATTCAGCACCAAGTTCGCCAACGTCTTCTGTCGCTCGGCTCACGTTGACCGAGCAACCTCGGTCTGAGACAGCGCCTACTCCCCCCTCCGACGCCGAACCAGACTCGGCGACTCTTCATGAAACGTTATGGAATCAAGCATACGATGGACTCAAGGGAAAAGAGCCCGATATCGTCGAGGCCTACGAGAAAATACTCACTGCCAAGCTCAAAAGCCCTGATTCGACTGATGCCAGCGGCAAATGTCCAGACAACGACATAGGGCAGACTCAAGGCACAAGATCGAGCCAAATGCAGAAACTGGTCCGGATTGGGCTGGATCGCACGGAGAAAGTTGCCAAGATCAAGGGCAAGGTCGATGCCAGACTTCAAATCGTGGACACGATAAAGGGAGCCATCGATCACTCGCTCAAGGCAGCACCTGAAGCCGCAGTTGTCTGGGCGGGCGTGTGCATTGGCCTGGAGGTATGTTTGCAAAATCTATTCTTGCTTTGTTCAGAGTTGTTCACTATCGTTGGCTAACATCTGGCGATCAGATTCTCGCAAATCCGATGAAGGAGCCAGGTATCAATCGCAAGGGGCTCACCTATGTTTTGTCGAGAATGAATTGGTACTGGACTTTGGCCGACCTTCTACTTGACGAAAATAAGGCCCGGCTATCGACCACTGCATTACAACACGACCTGAAGACTCACGTTGTGGAGCTCTATAAAAAGCTTCTCTTGTACCAGATGCAAAGCGCTTGCCTCTACTACCGAAATTGGGCATCAGTCCTTCTTAGAGATGCCGTCAAACTTGACGATTGGGATGGCAAAATCACGGAAATCAAAGATGCAGAAGCTCTAATCAAGACAGATGCCCAGCAGTACAACACCGAGGAAATCAAATTGAGTTTGAAGGAGATCGAGAAGGCCACACCGGAGCTCCAAGCTGTTTACTCTGCCATTCAAGATCAGACTCAGTGTCAAGAAGCGAGATATCACGATGAGAAGGACAAACAATGCCTCAAAGACCTGCTATTAACCGACCCCGAAGAAGACAAGGACCGCATTGAAGACACCAAAGGGGGTCTACTCAAGGACTCGTACCATTGGATCCTCGAGCATGACGACTACAAACGATTCCTGAGCGACACACAAAGCAGGCTACTCTGGATTAGGGGAGACCCCGGAAAAGGAAAGACGATGCTTTTGTGCGGCATTATTGACGAACTAAAGAAGGACTCACAGCCGCTTTCCTACTTCTTCTGTCAGGCCACAGAGGCAGATTTAGCCAGCGAGATGGCTGTGCTACGTGGCCTCATCTACCTCCTCATTCAGCGCCAACCGTCGCTCATCTCGTTCATCCGCTCAGATTACGACAAGAAAGGAAAGAATCTATTCGAGGGCATCAACTCTAGCATAGCGTTGTCAAAGATTCTGAAGGTCATGCTACAAGACCCAAGTGTTCAAGACGCAATCTTGGTAGTTGATGCCCTCGATGAGTGCACAAGAAACAGAGATCGTCTCATAAAACTTATCATCGAGCTCTCTGGCTCGGGCTGTGCCAAGTGGATCATCTCAAGTCGCAACTGGCCGGAGATTGAGGACCAGCTCTGGAATACGCAAAAGGTCAGGGTTCAACTTGAGCTGAACAGCGAGTCGATTTCTAGTGCGGTCCAGTCATACATCCAGAAGAAGGTGAACGATCTGGCCCGGGAGAAGAGATATAACGAGGCTCTGAAGAATGAAGTCTATGCACATCTGGCTTCGAATGCAGACGATACCTTTCTCTGGGTAGCGTTGGTTTGCCAGAGGCTTGCCGCTACTGATGTTCGCAAGTTCAACACGCTTACCGAGCTGAAGAAATTCCCCTCGGGTCTTTCTTCTTTCTACAGACTCATGATGCAGCAGATCTCGTCTTCTAGCTTGGCCGATGTTTTGAAGAGTATTTTGGCTACGGTTTGTATCGTGCATCGTCCCGTTACCATGGGAGAGCTAAAGACTCTTGTTGGCTCGCTTGAGAGTTATGAGGATGATGATTTAGAATATCTCATCGGTTCGTGCGGCTCTTTTCTAACTCATCGGAACGGTGTAGTGTATTTTGTGCATCAATCAGCCAAGGACTTTCTCCTTCAGCAAGGACATGACAACATCTTCCCGTCCGGAACACAGCATCGGCACCGCGAGGTCTGCATAAACTCGCTCAAGGCTTTTGATGGTCAACTCAAACGAGACATATATGGGCTAAAGTCCCCGGGATGTCTTATCAACGAGGTTTCCCGCCCTGCTTCCGATCCGTTGTATTGCATAGCATACAGTTGCACTCACTGGGCTCACCATCTGATTGCTTCGGACGTGCTGGGAAACGACAACGAGGCAGGCCTGCTCATTGTTTTGGGCTTTTTCAAGGAGAAGCTCGTATTTTGGCTAGAAGCGCTGAGCCTCTTGCGACGTGTGTCGTTAGGAGCCAAGGCAATAGCAGATCTGGAGACGGCACTCGTAAGTTTGATAGTACACGGATGTCTCGAACAACCAGCTCAATTTGAAATAGGGACAAAAACCAACGCACCAACTGATGGCATTCGTTCAAGATACACGCCGATTCATCCTGCACAATAAGTGGGTGATAGAGTCCGCTCCGCTGCAGACCTATGCATCGGCACTCATCTTCAGCCCCAGGAATAGCCTGATTCGGCGGCAATTCCATTCGCAAGAGCCAGTGTGGATAGCAGTCAAGCCGGAGACCGAGGAAGACTGGGATGACTGCCTACAAACTCTCCATGGCCACCGATATGCAATTTCGTGCATCAATTTCTCATCAGACGGACGACTGCTTGTATCAGGCTCGTTTGAACGCGAATTGAAAATCTGGGATGCCATCTCGGGCGATTGCCTGCAAATACTCAATACTGCAGGCGAAGTTAAGTTAGTGGCGTTTTCCCCAGATGGGAAGCGGATCGTTGCGGGACTGCTCGATGGCTCTGTCGAAGTATGGGACTCGGCCACAGGCGTTCACATACAAACCTTCGAAGCCCAAAGGGACGTTGGGGGGCCCGAGGCTGTCTCATTCCTACCAGATGGGAAGAAGCTGGTTCTAGGTTTTTGCTATGGACCAGTAACAGTCAAGGCCTGGGACTTGGAGACTGGTGTTTGCGCCAATGCCCTCGAGGCACAGGGCAAGGGCATCAGATCGCTTGTGTTTTCGCCAGATGGGAAACAACTGGCCAAAGGTTCAAGAAACGGGACGATCGAAGTGTGGAGTTTGGCCAATCGAGACTGTATCCAAACCTTGAGCGCCTATCAGAACGAGGTGTCCGAGGTATCCTCGATTGCATATTCATCAGACGGCAAACATCTCGGAACAGGATCAGATGATGGCACAGTTAGGGTTTGGGATTTGGCCACGGGTATCTGTATCCGACTGCTGAAAGGCCATACCGAGACAGTCATATCAGTGGCATTTTTGCAGGACAATCGCACACTCGTGTCAAGCTCATACGACAAGACGATCAAGCTATGGGATGACACAGGCTCATGTGTCAAGACCTTACATGGGCATTATGGCCATTACGGTGTGGTACACTCTTTGTCTGCTTGCCCGACCCGGCAGCAACTGGTATCTAGCTCAGGTAATGCCGTCAAGATCTGGGAGTTTGCCCAAGTTTCATATGGTAGAAAAGAGGCGGACTCCAGGGGCACCAAAGCTACATTTTCCTCGCCAGCTCCACGACAGGACGAGAAAGCAGCAAATTCTGAAGGGGGCCATCATGGCAACGGCATTGGCTTGCTCGGTGGCCACACTGCTCAGATCAAGTCGCTTACTTTCTCCCCAGATGGGACGATGCTGGCATCACGTTCAGCTGATTCGGAAATCAAAATGTGGGATGCAAGAACAGGCTCTTGCATCTTGAACCTTCCCTCCGATCCCCAGCGTCTTGAATTCACGCAGACGGACTGGGTTTCCTTCGCCCAAGACTGTGGCTGGTTTGCATTGCGGTTGCCGAATCAACACATTGGGATCTGGGACCGAACTTCGAACACACCAATCCGTACGATAACACGAACCAACCAAGAGCAGTTCCGATCGCTCACACTGTCGCCCGATGGCAAGTATTTGGCATTGTGCGAAATGAGAAACCTCAATATTTGGGATGTCGCCCAAGACAAAGTTATCCGATCCTTCAACTCAGAATGGAGGCCGCCCGTGTTTTCTGGAAACTCCAGGTTACTTGCTATGACCAAATTCCGCCAACGCAGTCCCATCGTCCTAGTCTACGATATGTTGTCGGGCGATTGCGTTTCGGAATTTTCCATCGCCGGGAACGACAGCTTTGTTCAGTTGGTTGCCTTTTCGCTGGACTGTCAGTGGCTCGCCTATTCGCAGCAGTCAACTGGAACGATTGTATTCCAGCAGTGGGCAACTGGTTCTCGCGTCGAGAGCATTGGACCTGGACACCCAGCACTATACGATTTGCAGTGTGACATGGAAGCTAATGTCCGTTTTGCTACCGAGCTTGGCATCTTGGATTTAGGCAAGCCTGGCCAAGATACATCTTTTGCTGGCTATGGTGTGAGCTTCGACAAATCATGGATCATTCGAGGAAAGGAGCGAGTGCTTTGGATCCCACCAGAGTTTCGAACTTTGGCATTTACAGACGTGGGTTTCAAGGTTGCAATGAGCCGTTCCACAACAGGCAGAATCATGATGACGGAGCTTGTGTAATGAAGAATTCAGAGGGATGAGTTACGAGACAACCCAACGTGAATGGTAAACTATCTCATGATGATCCTCCTGGATATCCAAAGCGAGCTTCAAACAAGCATCGTCACCAGACCCCAGGAGTTAGCCCACAAACTACTAGCCATTCACTACCACGCCGCCATTGCAGTGAATAGTTTGACCGCTGACACAAGAGCTATCACTCGACGCCAGGAATACGACACAAGTCGCGATCTCCGACGGCTGGGCTGGCCTGCCCATCGGACTCGTGAATTCCTTCTGCGCCTTCTCATTCATCGTCGCCGGGATGAGAGGTGTCCACACTATCAATTAGTTAGTATGAGGATAAGACGCGCGAGGAATTGAGGAGCTCACCTGGCCCAGGCGCCACAGCATTTACCCGGATCCCTTTTTCGATGATCTGGTTGCTGAGTGCTCTCGTAAATGAAACGATGGCGCCCTTGGTAGACGTGTAGTCAAGAAGATCCGGCCGGCCGATGTAGGCGTTGATGGAGGCGTTGTTGATGATTGTAGCCCCCGACCCCATGTGCTCCAGAGCATACTTGGCCATGTAGAAGTAGGCGTGCATGTTGATGTTGAAGGTGTGAACCCATTGATCCTCGGAGAGATCCTTGATGTCCTCGACCACCATTTGAACTGAGTGCAGCATTAACATTTCATACTCACCTTGTGTGAAGGGTTAACTCACATGCTGCATTGTTGAATAAAATGTCAATCTTGCCCATGTGTTCCAGGGCAAAATCGACTACCTTTCTGCAATTTTCGCGTTTCACGAGATCCAGAGCGACAAGATGGCATTTTCTGCCCTCCTCCTCGACCTTCTCTTTCGTCTGCTGCGCATCTTTCTCTTCCTCGGGCAGATATGCTATGGTCACGTCGGCGCCCTCGCGTGCAAAGAGAAGTGCTGTGGCGGCGCCGATGCCGCTGTCGCCGCCCGTGATAATTGCCTTCTTCCCCTCGAGCTTTCCGGAGCCCTTGTACGTTTTGTGAGCACCTCCAGCTTCGGGCAGCTTGTCAAAGACAGGTTTCGGATCTGGCATCTCATGGTCCTTTCCAGGAAATTCTTGTTTTGAGATTGGGATATCTTGCTCTGATGCGACGTCAGCATTGTCCGAGACTCTAGCGAGTAGTTAGTATCAGGCATCCCTCCCTACCTTTGTTGAAAGACGACGCCATTTTAGTATCAGGTACAATATGATAAGCTTATTTCTGTCGACCAAGGTTGGGATGAAGTAAAAAGCAGAGAACGGGTTAAATATTGAGCCATTGATGTGAAAACAGTGCGACCGTTGCATCCCAGTGTCCCTGGAATCATCCATGACGACATTCATCGTCAACGAAGTCCTTATCTCCATAACTTCCCAGCCCACTCATTGCGTCAATAGGACGACTGCCAGTCCACCAAATCCAAAGGGTTTTTCATCAACGAAAACGTCATTTAGAATAGTTCTCCTGCGTACTTAATTATCGGGCTAATTATAGCTTAAACGTCGATGATCTGCTGGTCGCAGTGCCTGGCGCTTTCAGGCAAGAATCGTCTCGATTGCAATGAGCAGTGAAGAGAGAACGAGGCTATGACAAGCAAGAAGGACGAATGTGGTATTGACAATTTCTGTTTTTCATTATTGGCCAAATTACTGAGATATCTACGCCAAGGCCGCAATCGCCTCGATTTCCATCTCAGCACCAAGAGGCAGCTCTGCGACCGACACACATGTGCGCGCCTTTGTCTCGTCAGATATCTCGCGAATTATAACAGGGACGAGGAAACTCACTGGCTTGGGATCTTGGGTGAAAAACTGAGCATAAGCCTCGTTGACCTTGGGGTAATGCTCCATGCTCGACAAAAAGATGGTAATCTTGACGGCTTTTTGCAAGCTGGTGCCTGCAGACTCGAGGACGGCATTCAAGTTGCGAAGAGCCTGGGCCTATGTGGGACATGGTGTCAGTCTTCTTCAGCATGAGCAGGTAGTTATGGACTTGTCACTTACTGCGCGTGCGGCTGCATCTCCCTCCACGAACTTGCCAGTGGTGGGATCGATTCCCAGAGCCCCCGAGCAGTACACCATGCCATTGCAGATGATGGCTTGGGACATCAACGGGCTGGGAGCCGGAGCATTGGGACTGAGGGCAGCGGTGCGAGTGGCCATTTTGGGCGATTGAGACTCTGTTCTTCGGAGAAGCCTGAAAATAAGAGGATAATTCGTGAGGATTAAATGCTCATTAATGCTATACTAAAGATTACGAAACAAGTCCTCTTACTTAAGAGTCCGATTTATATTCCATGGCCAGTTCCTGAACGAGAAACGGAATGCCGCTCCTCCAGATCATTTCAACACCCAAATTCTCCAAAATGTCGCACATCCGCCATAATAGAAGTCGCAGGCGATGCCCAGCGAACTAGTCGTCCCCTAAACTGGCAGGCTACAGCGAAACTCGGAGCTGATGGCTGGCATTCCGTGCTAAACCGCCTTGACCCCGCTCCGAGATGCAATAAAGAATGCGATAGCGGGCGGATGGTGACTGTTTCACTCGGCCATGGGAGAGATGGTGACGGGGCCGTTCAGTCAAAGCCGCTCCTAACCTGCTCTTCTGAAAGGGAAGTTGGCAGCGATCTATGCGTACCTAAGGTACCTAGGTCGGTAATCAGCATAGTGACCACTGCCGAATTTCCTCCAGATAAGTAGCACAGTCAGTCGCTCACAGTAAGCTGACCCCGTGCAAACGTGGGCAACCATTATCGCCTGGCACGATCTTGTCACGGAGGTCTCTGCTGGTCTATCTTCCAAAAAAATATCAGAGTCCAAAATTCATCGGCTTTGATGATGTAGGCCTACATCAAGCAGATCAAGCGTATGTGACGGAAACCCTACCGTCTCTTCGATCAGCTGTCCATGGCACGTTTGTGTCAATACTCGTGCAAAAGACCCTGAAATTGTTGACTATAGCATACACAGGGATACTTGGCATATAAAAGATCAAGGCGGGTATTATCATGGATGTTAATCTGGATAGCAGCCATTTGGTGAGCTGAGTCTTAAGGACTGACATCTTGTCGCACAGTCTTGCAGCCCAACCATTCATCTTTCGCCTTGTAAAACCGGGATCCTGCCTTTAATGTATTACAGCTAATAATGAAGTTGTAGTGGGCTACCTACCTTGGCTACGTACATACTCTGCATACCTCTTTATGATCGGTGATTTTTATTATTGTGTAAACTCTTGGTGTATTTTGCTGCCTGGTTGCCTTGCTCTATTTCCATTGGTTTGAATGCCCTTGGACCCACTTTAACCTTTTCCAGGGTGCTTTTATATTGGAGGCCCGGAATAAGGTTCCTTGAGTAAGGTTTACTCGGCAGGGACTTTCACCTTGAGACCAACTGTGAGGCCTTGAGAAGCTTATTGTGATAGATACAAGGCTAGGGTTTGGCCTGTATCGACCTCTATTGTGTGCCTAGATTATCGGCTTTTTTAACAATAATAATACTCTGCATACCTATCGAGCTTCCTCGACCAAGTTCACTTCATGGTGGATGGACCAATGAGCAGTGATGTCACATCGTGAAGGTGGTTGGCTGGTTTTTTACGAACGCGCACTTGCGCATTCCCGACAGCCTCACTTCGTATTATTGTGGTCACTCTTCTTCCTCCTCCTTTTTTGAGACCAGTTATCCCTCTCAATCCGTTCCAGGTCATCAAGGCCAGTCTTATGACAGCAAAGCCTCCCAGCAGCGCGTCACTACCACGTTTATGAAGGAGCTGTCTATCACAGAAACCCAGACCGGAACCAACGACACCATGGCCTCATCCGCTTCAGCAAGCACATTACCAACTCAAAGCCATTTCACCTACGCACCTGCCGCGTCTTCTCCATCGGCATCCTCGGGGAGTCATGGCGGCCTCTCAGTTGGTGCACTTGCAGGCATTATTGTCGGCTCAGTTGCATTTCTTGTTCTCGTGTCGATGGCAATCTTCATAATTATTCGTCATTTGAACATGGTAGCCCAGTCAGTCCAAACCTCTAAATCTTTGGAAGCACCCTCGCCGTCACCATGGTCACCGGAACCGATGGAATTGAGGGTTTCAGCAGAACTCGAAAAACACCAGGACATGTCAGCTTCTGATCCACTCATGGCTGATCCTCTCATGGTTGGGTCAACTAGCCAGACAGAAGTAGAGCCATACCACGAGTTGCCTCCAAGCACCAGAACACAGGCAAATGAGCAAGCTTCCGAAACAAACCTTTCGTCAAACTCTGACTCGGTATCTGATTCGTCAGGTATCGCCACTACTTTCGAGGCACACAAGCAACAGGCGGTGGATACGATAATGGCAGAAGCCAAACTGATCTTACGCCAAAATCCACTCGTTGGAATAAGGATCCGAGCTGGCGGAAGAGACGCGGCCCGCGTCTCCAAATCAGCAAACACTGAGGATAATGGCATCCGTATTCTCACTTGGATGCAAGGACAGCAGAAGGAGAAGGAACCTACCATGACTCTCTCGGAAGATGCTCTAACAGGTTTGGGGACTAAAGGAGCAAGGGCCATTGGAGAACCTCCCTTCCAGCACACCACCACTCATTTTGAGCCAGCTGAGATGGTAGACACTCGCGTTACCGAGTTAGATGGTATGTTCTTGCTACAAACAAGATTCTCCGTTACCAGTAATACTAATGAGCTCAGATACATATCCGCCAGTTGAGTTGCATGACACCGGTCTATCACCCCTAGAAACTATTCAGAAACACTCTCACTTGGCCAGCAAGAATCCCGGCACCGTAACCAACCCAGTATGCTCCAGCGGATCCAGCCGCATATCGCAAGAAACGAGTGGAAGCAGCAAACGTTCCAGGGAGGGAAATGATATGTTTCGGGCCTCTGATGATGATGGCCGAGGAGGTGATCACAAGAAGTTCAAACGGGCTTCCTTACCAGAAGGATTCAATGCCCCGATGTTCGCGTGCCCCTTCTATCGTCGCAATCCGACGAAGCATATGAAACCCAGGTCATGCGGTGGTCCCGGATGGCCTTCGATTCATCGCCTCAAGTCAGTTACTCTGCAAACAATACCGTTATAGCTTGCTAACTTCAAATAGGGAGCATATATATAGATGCCACAAACTTCCAATCCACTGCCCGCGTTGTGGGGTTGAGTTCTCGTCACAGTCTCTGCTGAGAGGCCACCAAAGACTCCCCGAGGGCTGTGCCGTGCAGCTGGTCAACCTACCAGAGGGAATAGACAAAGAGCAAGAGATGCTTCTTAGAAAGAAACAGAAGAAAGGCTCAGAAGAGGAGAAATGGATGGACGCCTATCGGATCTTGTTTCCAGATGAAGATGGCGACTTGATTCCGACACCCTGTAAGAAACACACCGATATTTTGACCAATTTGGGCGTATTAATCTGAGAAACATAGACTACGACAATTCCCAAGTCCCCGAAATGGAGCGTCAACGCGAGGACGCGCTGACACAGTATGAGAGATTTCAGCGACGAGAGCTGCTCCGCGTGGTGAGAAATCTCCTAGAGGAATCTGTTTCCGGGCTGGCGGGGCCTTTGGAAGATCAACTCAGAGGCCAGCTCGTGGGTATCATTCGAAAAGCACAATCCGAAGTGTTTCTTTCGTACCGATCTAGCGATCAGAGCCGAGAACCCACGGGCACGAGTTTATCAAGTTCCATTCCTGAGACAAAACAATCTTCCAAGTCTCAACCGGCCGCTGTAGTTTCCACGGTACATGACTTGGCCGGCTCCGAAGCACCATTGGTGCTGCTTGGCGAGGGCTGTATTCCGAGCGAACTATATAACTTCAAACGAGACTTTGCTTCGCTGTCAAGGGTGGGAATGGGACTTGCTACAAACCCAAACGCAATGTATGGTGGTGGTGAGATTCTCCATACTCACGCAAAAGGAGTTGATATGGGTGATGATGTACGGGCCAGCTACGAGGCTGATATGTCACATGCAAACCTGGGTGGTGGTTTCAATTCTCCTTTGTTTCTTGGGGATACTGAATTGGAATCATGGTATGCGAATGGCGGATTCTAATTTCTTGAAACTTGAAAACTGGTCAAGACTTCCCTCATTCTTTTCTCTCCCATCCTACATCGGTTACTTTGCCCTCAAGAGTAAATGCCTCTGCCTCGGCAATACGCTGATGTATTTCGTTAAGTGGCTACTTGTCGCTGTCGATATCCCCTCGTCAATTAGCCCATCATTGATGCCTTCGCATGTATTTGCATTCCCTGTCTGGAAAGCTGCGTTGCTTGGGTGTGAAGCCAGACGACTCGGACCAGTCCAACTTCTCCAGGAAACTCGACGGTGGAAGTCTAGGCCGGATTGTGGGAAATGGAACCTTCAAAAACGAGGATCTCTTAAACCTTGACGGCGTAGAGCCATGCGGTTTGGCAGGTTCGTTGTAGTGATGAGCAAATTGGACCTTATTTACAGTCTTCACCACATAGTCAGTTGATATTGGTGTATCTTCTGTACCAAAGAAGACCATTTATATTTGTTATCACGGTATCACACTCCTCGTTCTACCCGTGTCGAGTAACATCCGTGGAGGATGGTGAGTGCTACCCACACAACCCCAAGATCTACACCTTATTGCTTATCCAGGCTCCGCAAGCACGTCCCCCACGTCGGTCCATTTTACCCCCCCTCTGGCAAAATGATTTCTGATGGAGATGTGGATGCTCTTGGAGAGTCGTTTAAGCTTGACGGTTATGATGTTGGAGCATCGCCCGTGCAAGGACTTGCAGAGGGAATCCTCCCGTATGACCTGAACCTCGGCCCTACTTCTTACGCAGACCATCACCAAGGTTCCGTCCAGCGGCTACTTTTGAGCGGTCCGAGACGTCTGCCGAAAATACAGAATGCTAGTTAATTATCTCATTTACACGAAGGGCTCGGCCGCACTGGGCTTGATCTTGCGTTCCGACCAGACCATGTCAACAGCACATGCATGGTTGGAGGAACCCATTTCGAAGTGGCGCTTAAACCGTCAAATTGACCTCGCGCTTCTTTGGAAAATTTTCTGGGCCCTTTGCCTAAGTAGGCAGGCCAAAGGCTGGCGTTACGGCAACGCGCCTAACGGAATTGATTGCTTACAGCCGCTGTCTAATTGCCAGTGTTGGAGGCGGAGCGTCGGCAGTGAGAGCGATGTCCCGAGTGTCAGCTTTTTCTCTTTTATCTTCGATCTGACAGACAGCCGGTCTCCGTCTCCTCCAGCTCCACGTTTTCAAGGCAGGCGATGGAATTTCCTTGGAATTTCCCTAACTTCAGGGTAGTCGGTACTTGTGAATTGGGTGGTTAACGTTGCATCGCCGCATGGTTGCATGAAACACGTATCGGCCGAATCCTATCGCCAAGGACGTCGTCGCTAAGGCCCGAATAAGAAGGATCTGAAATGAATGCTCGGAAGAGTAACTGCCCTCGTGCTCAGACTCAACCTCAGTACCTGTTAGGCAGGTCAGAGCAACAGGACATGAAGGAGAGATGAGCATCAGCTTGTGAGAGCTCGGGCGGTGCAAGTCGACCTCGCCGAGCTTCGTGTTGGTTGAGACTTTAAGACGTAAACATAAGACCCTCAATCACATGCCCCGTTGCTAGCAAATTCGCAGCAATTTACGAGTCTCCTCCCTCGTTGGATGTTGGTGGAGCTGGACAATTAATTGATCACCACCACCACTCCGCAATCTAATCCCTAACCACTGGACAGTATTCGTATCACGCCTTGAAAATACTCACTTAGTGCCGCGTTACCCGGACCACGAGGTACAGGCCGAGATCCACTCTCCTGCGGCGCACAAATACCACCTACCGCAAATGTCACGTCGGAGAGACCGTGGTGTTGGTTCTGAGACGAGAGCTTACGTACACGTATTGGGGGACTTGGGCAGAGGATCAACATGGCAAGATTCAACAGACTTTGGCGCAATGTCTTTGCCATCCAGCTGAGGCTACACGACGTTAGCCCCCATGTGATTCTTCACTTACACAACTACCTAACTCATTCTTCCTAGTGCCCTCCAGCAAACAGGGCATCAAGTGCTCCCAGCTGTCTTCGGCACCTTTGCGCCGAGTAGCCAAACCCCATGGACCCTGTGGGGAGCCGCCCGTTGCCCAACAGGGCAATTAATCGACGTTTGCTTCGAGCTCAGGCGATCTTGGGTACGTCAGCGAACTCGAAGGGTTCATTCCGCGAGAAACCAGGAGCCCAACCAGGTCGGCCATGTCCGCCACGCACCCGCGGGTATCGAAACCGCACGGCGAAGATGACGGCGGCAAGGCGGTTGGCTGCAGCGCGCTCCGAGGCATTGGCACCGAACAGAGGGAGGAACTTTGCAGCTCCGAGTGGATACTGTGCGGCCGGGGAAGATAATGGGACAGCTGATAGTCCAGCTGTTATCACTCGTCGTGACCCAACGATGGCTGCCATGTGCATCTATTCCCTGCCTTGGTTTCGTTATCCCCGTCCTCCATCGAGCATTTCTCCCCTCAATCCTCCTCGTGTGGACACAAGCCCATGGTGCTCTTCCTTGTTTTGCTATTCCTTATCTGACACCGAAAAACATCAAACACACTTCCCCTCCTGTGGCTCTCGGACCTCTCTTGACCGTTTTCCCACCCTCGTGTGACAGAAACCAGCCTCCATCGTCCGCCTATAACTTGTCTGGTTGTCGATCACTCTTCAAAAGCTCTCCTGCAGATGTCAAAGACGTCTTGAAAATTCCCACATTGTTTGGTTCATCGTGATACCACCATTGCACACGGGCACTGCTTTCTCTCAATCATCAGAATGCTCGGATTCAAGAAGAGGCGTGAGGAAAGCTCCGCCGAGCCCCGCCCCAGCGAGGACGTTGATGTCTCACATGATCGCGTCTACCAAAGGCCTTGGATTGAAACTGCTCTGCCCGTCTTTGCCTGTGGCGCTGGTCTCTTCTCAGATGGTTACATCAACAACGTGAGACTCTGTTACGTGTGCTACTATGACTGATAACACTAACACCTCCAGGTCATTGGTTCTGTGAACACCACTCTCAAGGCACAATATGGAGACGTTTATGCCAAATCAAACGCGTACAAATATGTTTCCGACATTGCTTTTGCTGGCACCGTCGTAGGCCAGCTTGTGTTTGGCTTCTTGGCTGACCACTGGTCGCGAACTAACACGCTGATGGTCTCTACTGTTATCCTCATCATCTTCACTGCCTTGGCTGCGGGATCGTTCTGGCACGGGGAGGCTATTGGCATGTTCAACATGCTGACTGCTTGGCGATTCTTTGTTGGCATTGGTATTGGAGGTACGACGCAATGTGGATTCTACCATGTGAATCAATGCTTACTATTTGTTAGGCGAATATCCGGCTGGCAGTGTTGGCTGTGCAGAATCCAGCAGCCAAATGAAGAAGGGAACTCGAAACCGATGGTTCATTCTCTTCACCAACTCCATGATCGATTTCGGATTCGTCATCGGTGCCTTTGTTCCTTGTGAGTGGCCTTCCATAGCTCATCTGACACCTTGGGCTAACTAACACCGTTAGATGTGGTTGCGGCCGCTTGCCACAATGGTCACTACGGTACCATCTGGCGAACAAGCTTGGGCATTGGTGTTATCTTTCCTCTTGTTCTGTTTGTGTTGCGTCTGAGGCTCAAGGAGCCTGAGGAGTTTGCCAACGAGTCCATGAGACGCCAGACCCCCTACTGGTTGGTCTTCCGTTTTTACTGGTTCCGCCTCCTCAGTGTCAGTCTCGTATGGTTCCTCTACAACGTAAGTCTTCCCTGGATCTCATATCCGCACCTTCAACTGACGAGAGACCCCAGTTCTCCTCCTACGCCTTTGGAATCTACTCGTCCTCCATTCTGTCTGGAATATATGGTGACGATGCCCCCTTGACAACAGTCTTTGGCTGGAACACGGTTGTCAATATGTTTTACCTCCCGGGTACTCTCATTGGCGCTTTCGTCAGCGACTGGATTGGTCCTCGATACACTCTGGCTCTCGGCGTCACTCTCCAAGCAATTGTTGGGTTCATCATGGCCGGCGTCTATGACAAAATCTCCCAGCATGTTGCGGCATTTGCCGTCGTCTTCGGACTCTTCCAGGCGCTCGGAGAACTCGGCCCCGGCAACAACATTGGTCTGCTGGCTGCTAAGACATCGGCAACCGGTGTTCGAGGACGATACTACGGCATCGCTGCCGCAGTTGGTAAGATCGGCGCGTTTGTTGGGACTTGGGTATTTCCTTATATCCAAAAGGCCGGCGGCAACGACACTCAGTCTGCTCAGTATCCGTTCTGGGTCTCTTCTAGCCTTTGCATTCTGTCAGCTTGCATTGTCTTGTTCTGCATTCCCCATGTTGGCCAGGACACTATCACTGTTGAAGATCAGCGTTTCCGTGACTATCTCTATGAGCATGGCTGGGACACTGCCCAGCTTGGTCTTGACAATACTGGTGGTGTAGAAGTTGGAGTTGTGACACATGAGAAGACGGATGAAAAGTGAGGGCGGATAGAAGAGTCAATTTTCAAGGAGCGTTAATAGCTTCAGGTAGATTTAAACCCAAATGTAACGATTATATATAATAACACTTACCTTGAGACCAGCTGTGAGCCCTATCGAGAAGCTTATTGTGATAGATGCAAGACAAGGGCTTGGCCTGCGTCGACCTGCCTAGAGAATCGGCTTTTTTAACCATAATAATAATATAATAACACTTAAGAATTGATACTTTTTATCCGGTATATTTATTTAATTCATTTTATTTAATTAGAGAAAACTTACACTTAAAAGCAAATTAAAAGCCCCTACTTTATTAACTGTGGTAACTACTTCCTACCAAGACTGCTCGCCCCCTCCGTTTTCGCCCGACATTGCGCCTTCAGAGGCCAGACAACACAACCAGGGAATCCTTCTTGGTAGGATCGTGTGAAAGCGCGCCCAGCGAGTCGAACTTCGTGCGAGGACCCTTACTATCTATATTTCACCCGTACCGCATCCCATTTCTCTTCAACTTGAGTAGGAAAACACGGACAAGCTCTACACAATTAGAGAGTACATGATGGAACAACTGAGGGTGGTTCGCACGCTAGGACATCCGCTTCTGCTTCATTGCGTTGTGGAACTGAACGTTGAGGGAGTCAACAACATGCGTTTCGACTCTGTGGAGGAAACTTCTTCAGGCCAGATTAGCCTCGAGGGAACGAAAGGAAAAGCGGGCGCGAAGGACGGAATCTACTCTCAGTTTAGCATGGCTGGGCACACCCTTGCAGACAGCGACTGGCGGAAGCACTTCTGGCCTTCGGAGGATGGACTGGTGGAAGCCAAGGCAACTGTTATAAGCTGTCCGCTCCAGACGCCAGTTGCTGGCACAAAGGGAAAAACAAAAACCACAGGATTCTTTCCATAAGTTTTAGCATTTTCAAGACCCAATCCTTCCACAATTGCCAAAAGTATCAATCAGACAACGCAAAGTTTCTCGATCGACAAGCAACGCGGGCGCTTTGAGAGGAATGGGACTTGCTCAAAGCAAAACAATTGCTTCCTGATAAGCCCTATATTGACGCTCGGCACTGCCCAGTTCATCGAGAGTGACTCATACCCATTACTCTTCTCCCTACGGCAAACCTATATTCTTCACGTCGGTATTGCCCAACAGTCCCGCTCCTTAGCAAGCCCATTTTTGCGGCCGTTCAAGTTGAAGCCACCCATGCATAGCCCACAAGGTGCAGCACCTCTAACAACTAAGGTTCGCCACTACAAAAATCAAACATTTGAAAATTCAACATCCATCCCACGTGAGTGTCTAAGTTTGCAGGTGCTCTGAGGGCAATTACACTTTGAAAATAGATATATATTTAAGCAATCTACACCCAGACCTTTACTCTGTCCTGAACCTCACTCCACAGACTTCAAGCCTCTTTTCCGAGAGTCCGAGAATCTCCCAATCGAACACCATGGCCAAAGGAAAAGGACCAACACACCGGAGCTTCGGAGAATTCATCCAGGATTTCTTCGGTCGTGATTCAGATCAACACTCCAATCAACGACGGAATCGAATTATCACCTCCGCCTCTCGCTCCCGCGATCTGCCACCCTCTTATGAGGATGCGGTCGCCTCCAGACAACACCGTGATGGCGGTCACCAACTTCTTAGCACAGACGACATGGACCCCATCGTCGCTTCGGCCTACTGGAACCAGACTCAGAGCCCCCTGGTACGACTTCCTGACGTGTTGATTGTTGCAATTATGGAACTCGTTGACCTTGACGACATCCTCCGACTCCGCCACGTCTCGCGAGACTTCATGCGTTTATTCAACCAATCTAAAGTGTTCTGGAAGTACCATCTCACAGATGCACACGACCATAACAAGCGCACTTCTTTAGCCAGGATCTGGGCCACTCCTCTGGATTGTTTTCCAGGACAGCATCTCCGATTATCTGAAAATACTTCTTTGTGCGACTCATGTACTGCTTTCAGGAAAGATAAAGGCTACGGGAGTGACAGGGAACTTCTTAAAGCTGTGCCTTTCATCTATTGCGCGGGATGCAACATAGAACACCGAGCCTTCTTCTTCTCGGCCCGACAGCGTCATGAGTCCAACGATGATGAGAGGCTCTGCAGGGGCCGCGAGGGATGCATAACACTGTGTGAGCATGTATCCATCACTTGGGACTCAGCTCAGCGTCTTGCAGACGCTCCGCCAGGCCAGAATACGATTCAGTGCGACAATGGACACCACAAAGTCTCGCCATGCCAGCACGTCAAAGACGGGACTTCAAAGTTTTGCTGCAACGACGATAAGCCGCGATTCAAGTTCTACAGAGATGAGAGGCAAAACTTGTGTTTTAACTTGTCAATCACAACACATCTTCCATTCAGGCCTCAAGGGTCAGAACAGGGTAGTAAAGTCAGCTCTAGGGCGTTTCGAGCTAGTATCAAGAAACTTGTCCACGACAGGCTTCCCGTTTCATCGTTTCATTGGGTGCCATCAAACACATCAAACACATCAAGCACATTCGGCTGTGAAGACATCTCCAGATGTTTCGATCCCAACATCTGCAGCTGTCTAGATTGGGGCCAGCCAATGTTGCCTTCCAAGTCTGATGCGCCAAGGACGACCGCTTCAAACAAGTTTGAATGGAAACTCTGCCCAAACCCCACGAGATCTTGGCGGCTCAGGGCAAATTTAGGATCCCCTACTTTCGCAGGAAGGAATGAATTCCAGCGCGAGCACCAAGATCGATGCGCAGGGTTCAGTCACAACCTCCATTATGATGACTTTGTTGGGTCATGGGATTGGGACTTTGAGAAGTGCTCTGAGAATGAAGACTTTCTGGTTTTCACACAGACGGTGCGGTCCTGCGTCAGCTCCCCTCATGAGAATAAATGGTCTTGGTTTATCAATTACGCGTCTTACGAATTGATGCGGGATGACGAGATGCGTGGCATCTCGTGGTGTTCTAAGTCGCGTTGTCGTTTCTGGTTGGAACAATGTCTAGAGGTCGGGTTACGCGATGGCGATGAGGAACTACTTCATCATCGGAGCATGGAGAGACCGGTCCACAGCACCCTTACACAAAGATCCAACGCCTAAACCTACTTATTTCCTGTGTTATAAATAAGTGCATATTGAGGGTGGAAATCGCGGTCGTGATATGGTGGGGGGGTGTTGTCAGACGTTTGGCGTGTCATTTTAGTTCCTATCCTAGCCTGTGGTGGTTAAAGCATTGAGCCCGGTGGTATTATGTATTTTGAACGCACAAGTGCTGCACAAATAGCCTGGAAAACCATTTCCCTCCAGCGAGTGAAGTTGCCTATTCGGCTTTAACGGCCTCGAAGGATCTGGAACTCAAACGCCGGGTCAGATGCACCAACGATAATCCTTCATTGTAGCTGTTCTGGTGTGAAGATGCAAACTTTCCATTTTTCAAAGGCTAGAAAGCTTGACTTTTGGTCACTGTGGAAGCATTGGGTCTTAAAAATGCTAAAAATTGTGAGTAAAACTGTGTTTTTTTGCCTTTGTGTATGCCAGCAACTCGCCCGGAGCGGACAGCTCATACGATAGAATCTCAAACGCTCATAACGTATGAGAAGCGAGAACCATAATGCACCCTCCGCAAATTCGCCCCCGGTCGGTTCATGGGAACACATTCGCTCACTTTCCTCTTGGATCTTCGAGTCGTCATCATCAGCCGTCGATTTTTCATGGAACCCTCAAGCGTCATGTTCAGCTTCAGCCTCGGCACCTTTCAGACCGCCCCGTGTGCGACGCAGTAGCTCGTTTTCATGCTCAATGTATTGGAGAGGGCGCTTGGTCATGGTGGCTTCCTTGTTCTTGGTGACGATGAGCGAGGGGTTGGTACGGTAGTACGCGTCAATATCTTCGAGTTGTCGGTTCGCTGAACTGGTTAGTCCTCTGTTCCATTGGTGTGAGTTTGAACATACCTGTCTCGGGGTAAACAAAGTAGATTAGTGGCAGGAAGACGGCGTTGAACACAGTCCATACGATCCAGAACCTCCATCCCAAATTCTGAATACCGATGGGCGTGATTTCGACAATGACGAAATTCGTAATCCTAGATTCTTCTGTTAGTCGCGTCATTCGATCTATCATCGACATGTTGCTTACCAGTTCGTTCCCGTAGCGACAGCAGCGCCCTTGGTTCTCATCGGCAGCGAGTTGATTTCCGTTGGATAAAGCCAGGGGACACCCAACATGCCCATTGCGAATGAGATGAAGTACAGGAAGAAGAAGGCAATCGATGCAGTCCCGTAGCTATCTCCGTTTTCAGAGTTCTCTGCAAACCGGAGCAGAATCGTGATGATGAGGAATGTCAAAAATTGGCCAAAAGTCGAGATCAACATCAAACCGCGTCTTCCCCATTTCTCTACGAGAGTTACGGCAACTCCCGAGAAGACGAGGTACGAGACCGAGTTGCAGGCTGAAAGCAGACGAGCTCTTTGGTTTGACAACCCGACTGACTCGATGAGCACAGTAGGAAGGTAGTAGCTGACGATGTTGATGCCGCCGAACTGTTGAATGGCCTGGGTACCAGCGCCTAGGATCAGCCTTCTCACCGTCTTCGTCTCGCCGTTTTCGTTGGTCTTCCCTGTGAATAGATCTCTCCACTTGACGCCATGCTCGCGCTCGTAATCCACCCAGAACCTGATTTCGTTGAGTTGCGCAGTAACACGGGCGTCGTCAACTTTGGTGTTCTCCAAAGCCGCGAGAACTTCTGCTGCTTCTTCGGTGCGATCATGTGCCAAGAGCCATCTATAGAAGAGGGACGTCAGAACAGAGGTTCGAAAGGATGACAAGAGTGAACAAACATACCTGGGAGACTCTGGTAGCCAGGGCACAGTGGCCCAGAGAAGGAAGATGAAGAAGAACTGGAACGCAAGAGGGAATCGCCACGCAACGGAGCCCTCGTGGAACGAAAGACCGTAGTTGATCCAGTTCACAAGCGAGAAGCCAGCAATGTTCATCATCATCTCAAGGATGACAAGTTTGCCTCGCATGTGAGCCTTGCTCGTTTCAGTTTGCCAAATAGGTGCCGTCGCAGTGTTCATTCCGTTTCCAACGCTGAGATTAGTCAGTTTAGTTTGCCCCTGATCCATACTCTTATGAATCAAGGCGTCACTCACCCAAGAATGATGCGGCCCACGAACATCTGAGGGAGGCTAAATGAGGCAGTCTGGATCAAGGTTCCGACGGCCATGATGGTGGTACCAATGACGATAGCCCATTTCCTTCCCGTGCGTTCACCGAATGTGAAGGCGAGGATTGCACCAAAGAAACAACCGACGTCGTAGATGGCTGTGAGCGTGGACAAGACCTTTGTCTTTGTAGGGCCGACCAAATCGTGAAGAATTAGGAAGTCATCCGTGACAACCACACCACCTAGGTAGATGAGGATATGATCGTCAGTATTCAGTAAGAGTACAGGAGTAGCTTGTTGAAACATTGACTTACTAAACACTCCCTGGTCATAGCCGAACAGCGTCATATCGGTGGCGCATGCAAACTATGATGCTCAGCTTGGACTCTCGCATTACGCAAAGACGTGTCTTACTGTGATCCAGAACGTAAGCCATCCTCCTACCAGCCCGAAATAGGGCTTCTTTGATTGAGAAGCCGCCATGCTCAGTCTGTTGAAGATGTTCCGTAACCAATGTGCCTAATTCGAGTTGTACATTGAATGGAAAGATGCGAGAGGTGATAAACTTCAAGTACACAACATCCTCCCCAACCGAAGGGTCACATTGACTAATAAATAACTTGATACCGCAGTTACCGGCAAGACTCTTCTCTTGTGCACAACCCTCTTAGTGGAGACGGCATCCCGTCGTTTCATCGAAGTCAGTCGGTCTCGGGTACCAATACCCATGGTGAACGCATGATCGCCTCGGAGGTGATCCGGATTTAACTCTGCATTCAATCCTTCGCTCCCAAACCAACCACGATCAAGACTGACCTGCCACGGGGTGCGGAGGTGGCATGCGGGGCCCCAAGCTTTCCAGTCCTGTCGTCGGGTGTTCTTGAACAGGCAAAGGATGATACCCTGTTGGCATTTGCTGATGAGGGGATTTTGAGTCACTGGATGCCATGTAACCCCCGACTTGAGGCTATGTCGGGTATTGGGGTTCGCTTCTTTCGTGGCATGTTCATACGAATGACATGAAGAGTTTGTCGTTTGGGACGTGAACTAAACCTGATATACCTTGCAAGATGATGATCCAGGCAAATGGATGTTGAAGAGAAGAACAATAATTCACGCAAGAATTGCGTGCTCTACGAAGCCTCCCTTCCACGCAGAGCAAGTCAGATGTGGCTGGATGCTTCAAGCCTCCAACAGTTTGGGACTTTGGACCCCAATATTCCAATCGCGGAGTGCTTCCTGGGACATGGATTGAGAACACTGGTAGAAAAACATGGGAAGGGCTCCAATGAGAAGGTGTACCGACTCCAAGTTGCCCGCAGTAATAAAGCCAATCTTGCAAATTGGAGGATCAACTTGCTCCCCCCCATCACCCCAAAGTTCCTCATGAGGTGGTGTGGGGAGAGAGCCGCGAGTAACACCACTGCCAAGCTCTGCCTCTGTCAGACTATCATCCCTGACGCTGAATGGAGAAGCCAGGATTAGCTGGCCATTAGATCAGCTCCTCTTTGTTGAATGTGCCTTGTCTCGATTGATGCCTCATCCTTGGCGATCATTGGACCACCTGCGCTGTTCTTTGTACCGGTTGCTGATCCTTCGCGATGCGTTGACCCGACCCGAGGCCATGGTTGAGTGTTTCCAAGCTTTTTGACCGCGCGAGACGCACAATAGTCGCGTCCTTTGCCTCATATCTCGATGCCGCTGAAAAGGGGAATTGTGCCGACATGCACGCAAACGTGGCGCGTCACCACTTATTCTGCAAGTCAAGACTTGGGTAGAGAAATAAATAGATGCAAACGATTGTTACCACTGTCATACGTGTAATCAACCATCCGCCATATCAGACCTCATCTCATCTTTCTAGCTCCCTCGCTTCGCCAAATCCAACATGCCTGTGCTCGCTCCCCGGCAGGAGAGACTCCTCGATCTCTTCAACCTCAAGGGAAAAGTCGTCGTTGTCACCGGGGCATCAGGTCCATTAGGAATCGGTCTCGAGGCGGCTCGGGGATGCGCTGAGATGGGCGCCGACATTGCCATCACGTACCATTCTCGATCTGCCGGGGCGGTGCAAAATGCCGAGCGACTCTCGAAAGAATACGGAGTCACGGCAAAAGTATACGAGTGCGATATTAGTAGCTGGGCATCTGTGGAAAAAGCCGTCGCGAGCATCATATCGGACTTTGGGAAGATTGATGTCTTCATCGCCAACGCGGGACGCACGACGGATAGCGGCGTGCTGGAGGGCAGCCTCCAAGGATGGACCGACGTGATCCAGGCCGACCTCAATGGGACGTTTCACTGTGCCAAAGCTATTGGCCCCCATTTCAAGGAGAGAGGCACAGGGTCGTTCATCATCACGTCGTCCATCGCCGGTCATGTCGCATTAATACCTCAACACCAAACATCCTACGACGTGGCGAAGGCCGGATGTATTCAGCTGGCGAAAAACCTGGCGAATGAATGGCGAGACTTTGCACGGGTGAATTCGGTGAGCCCAGGGTATATCGAGACGGGACTATCGAATTACATCCCCGACGAGACAAAGAGAGCATGGGAAGCACGGATCCCGATGGGGAGAAGGGGAGAGCCGAAGGAGTGCAAGGCGATTTACGTGTATTTGGCGAGCGATGCAAGTTCCTACACGACTGGTGCTGATTTCCTAGTTGACGGAGGCTATTGTGCAATTTAGTGGGATAAGGCATTCATTTCGGATCATCCATGAGTGAATTAAAGGCGATGCTCATCTCACAGTCGAGTCTTCGCTTGGCACCTACTTTATACAACATCGACCGTCTTTCCAATCGAGTCTCATATTGATGAATTGCGGGCAGAACCAGAGATTCCATGTCTCTCCTACGGCCCCTACCTAATATTACAGTACCCCAGGCGGACGGAGGCTCTTCGATTACCCGGCGCGGGGGTTGACAACGGCCTGTGGTCAAAGAACGCAGCGCCTTCACCCGAGCGAATCGCTGTCAGTTACAATTCGGAATCGTTGTGCAGGATCCGTTATGAGAGCGAATCAGTTTTCCAGCTGAAAAATGCATCATTCGATTCCTTCGAACGACGAGAACAACACCATGTTGCAGCCTCAGGCCAACACCTCCACTGCTATCGCCATCCCCCGCAAACATGGCGACCTCAGATCATCCACCTCCACCCTCGTTATCCATTTCCTCGCACTGTTTACGAGCTGACCCCAAAATGGCGTCCGCTACTATAGCCCGCTTCACCCTCATCTTCTACGCCCCCCCGTCCGCCGTCCTCGCCTGCAAAAACGCCATCTTCAAGGCCGGCGCTGGCCGCTACCCCGGCCCGGGCAACTACACCGAGTGCTGCTGGTCCACCACGGGAACGGGCCAGTTCCGCCCCGGAGACGCTGCGAACCCCAACATTGGAAAGGTCGGTGAACTGGAGACGATTGACGAGGTTCGTGTGGAGGCCCTTTGCGTGGGCGAGGATGTTGCCAGGAACGCTGTTGCTGCATTAAAGAGGTATGTTGATGCGATGCCAGTCGTTTCAGTCATCTTGTCTAATACGTTCGCAGCGCCCATCCCTTTGAGGAGCCTGCCTACCATGTGATTAAGCTAGAGGACTTTTGAGAATCGAGAGACCAATAGATCAGCATCATATTAGCCGCTGCTCTAGACGTGCGAATCGAGTATTAGTGATGCTGTGCCAATTCAACCTGACCGTCTCCATACCCAGACAGCAATTCTGGCCGGAGATCCTTCGGCATTTGTTCTTCCCCTCGTCCAGCCCTACGACATAAACAGTGGGTTTGCTCCTCCGAGGGCATCGTCTCATTCTCACCACTCTGGAATAGCCAGACGCAGTTCAGCCTCAATAACAGGCGCGCCAATCAAGGAAACCGAACATCAAGGCGTGGTCCCTGAGCCTGTTCGAACCTATGACAGATTCAATTCCTGTTGCCTAGAAATCATCATGGTTCAAGAAGCATTGACACCGGACAGCAATAGCAGTGTGGGAGCTTGGCTTGCATGATACATCAAGACCCATGCCCGCAAATTAGCCTAAATGAGCAAACGGACTACACATGACCTTGGGAGGCCCAGGAGACTGAAAGGAGGCACTCAAACTCGCTCACCGTCGCTTCTCTCTCTCATCATAGTACAGCTACTTTCGGGCCCAAGCAGTCAACGCTGCGATCAATGTCATTACCCCAATCCCAACTCCAGCAACTGCGCAGCCAGTCTCGACATCCGTCCGAACAAGCCCGACGACAAACGCCACTAACAACCAGATCAGAACGCTGATGGCAAAAGCAACTGCGATCGAGATATTGCTCGTTCGCTGGTTCAGCAGGATCGCCTTCTTGCTACGTGAACCAACCACGACGTCTGGGGCGAATTGGACAAACGGGGTCAAATCTCGCATGAGGGCCGGGCGGCGGAACACAGATGTCAACTCTTCCGAGAGTATATGATTTGTCACGATGACTTCGGTCGCATTGGCGTTGGCTTCGATATCGGACAGTGACGAGGGCAGCTGTTGCGTGCTGATTAGTGACGGAAAACCAGAGGTAGGTTCTGGTGTGTACATACCCTTGAAAGATCCGCCATGTGGATTGCCTCCTCCACAAAGAGGCGGAAGATAAGCCCTCGAGACCTTGCAGGACCTTTGCGGTACTCGGTAGAGTCGAGAAATTCGAGGATCCGCATCATAACATGCTCACCAGTTTCCGTTGCTGAGCCGGGGATGAAAAACAACCAGAAAGTATTGGCGGGACCAGGAACGACCAAACGGATTCGAACACTGGAAGCTTGTTGTTGAAGTAGTTGTTGGTGAGAACGTGGTACCAGTTGTAGACTGGGCTCTGTTTGGCTCATGGTGGGAGCTGGCATGAAAGACTGGGGGGCCGGGTACGTGCAAAAAAGGCAAGAAAAGGCAACCGGAGATTCAGATGCACGGGGTGGTGGGAATGCTGGGGAGTAGTGGTAGTTCGTAAACTGCTTCGCCCCCTGGGCCTCATCACACTTGCGACAACGTTTGGCTGGCACCGCCGTCATTGCTCGTCGCAACCGCGATCAACAGGGACTCACACGCGCCGCCGACGATCTTCAGCAATGATCATGCACGGTGGGAGTGAGATGTGATCTCGTGATGTGCGATAAGATGCTAAATATTATCACTTTACCCTCATCCAAGCCAAGGTACGGAAAGTTGGTGATAGAGCTGAATCTTGGGTATGTTGCTTTTCCCTATATACCTACCTAGGTACGTCTTCTTCAGATTCTTCGGTTTGAGGGGGGTACGAGGGCTATAGGACGCGAGCACCTCTTAACCTGGGGTCTCGACTTGCCCAAGGTCATTGTTTGAATTGCGCTGTCGTTGGGTTCGCTGCATCTTCAAATTAGTGGATCTTACCTACGCGCTCGGAAGTGATTGGTCCCGTCGGCTTTCGACGTCGACGCTGTTGCGATGATGTCCCATTCAAGGTCAGCGCAGATGCGCCCAAGTACGTATCTTATATATACAACCGCAGTCAGCATGATCGGCCCTGTTCAAATTTCCTCCTACACAATCATCAAGCCATCCAGCTATGAACTCGCCATATGTCCAATAGTCGTTTGTTTGTTCTCCAACCTGGTAATGACCGCGACCGGGTATCTTCTCCATTCCCATTTCACCTGCATCCGACGATATGCTAATCATGTTCGGGGATATAGAGCACTCTCAGAGTCGTCCGACGATACAGGCTTGTCCTCTCAGCCTTCTCTTGCATCCGACACTGTCTGCAATAGACGCCCAATGCTGGCGAGTTATCTCGAGGAGCAACAACTCTACGATCGTCTGATCTCAGCTGGCTCACCGATGAGAAGCAACTCATCCAACCATATAAATCATATTGCGACCACTTTGAGGTATTGGGGGAAAGTTTGGGGCGAGATATCTGGTTGAGGGTTTGGCTGTTCTGGGAAGAGGTCAAGTCTGGCAATGCACAATGTTGAAACGTCAACGACAACCCAATGACCGGGGGAATGGAGAGGAAGAGCAGTCCTGGGATGGAGAGGATCTAACCGAAAGTCCTACGCCGGAGCTGGACCCCCTCTTCACGCTATTTCAGCTGGAACGCGGGTATCCAAAGGAGAAGCTAGACCATTTGGCGTGCCCGGTCTACAAGTTACACTCAGAAAAGTACATTTGCAAGGTGGCACCCTGCCAAGGTTTTGGATTCAAGAACTTCAAGGAACTCAAGTAAGTCTGCATTCTCCACTTGCCGTAATTGGACTGAGGAAGTACTGACGCAACCAACCCTCCGTCCAGTGAGCATATCGAGCGCACACATAAGCCGAGGGGCACAGGGAAGATCGAAGTGCCCAGGATAGAGAGCTCCGAGGCTTATGACGATTGGGATAAAGTATTTCGGAGAAAGAGCAGGACCGGGAGAAAAATGTCTGCCGACGAAGTTCGCCAAAAGTGGTGGGATATGGCGCAGGCATTGGAATTGGTCCGCATGATTCCAAGTCCACTCCCCCAAGATAGTAAGGCTTGTCTTTTTCCTACCTACCGAGATTCTCTAATTTTTCGTTACTCTTTTTTAGAACATCTTGTTTTCCCCGGGCCAGATCTGGATCAGCTACATCTATTCAGTAAGTGGCTCGAGAAGTGTGGCATGAGGCTCACCATCACTTCGACATTTGCAAGCGGCCTTCCTATTATGATGCCAAACATGCCTGAACCCCAGGGTATGGATAGCGGCGTCACGCCAACGGGAAGAATGACGGTCGCGGAGAGACTGGACACCCGGCCAAAGCCCGACGTCGACTATATTCCCAACGACTCGGCATATGGGTCACTAGAGACAAACAAAGACCGAGCGGACGAAGAAGTAGTAAACGATGGCGAATCTCATTTCGAGGGTCCACAAGAGGCTCTGTTGGGAATGAATGTCGCAACTGGGTCACAGTTTGGAGTCAGCCCGCTCCTTGGCACATTTTGGGGACCATTGAACATTCCATAGACAAAGAAGAACAGATATTTGTATCATGGCAGTTTCAAGAAATAGTACCCTCTGCTAAACGCTTTTATTACATTCACGGTCCACACAGATATCTTCAAACTGCCTAAGGTGTTTCTGTGAGCAGAACAGTGAAAGTCTACCATATGTCATGTTCAGACATGGTATGTGACACCCACTCTGTGTCACTATTGGCTATCGAATTGGCCATATCAATTATTTGGGCAGTAGTCAGCCAGATGTCCGTATAATCATCCATACCAGGAACAAGCGTTGTCAACGTCTCATCCTGACTGACCGCCTCACCGATAGGTGGCAAATCGGTGCTTCCTGGCGCTGCTTCAGCCATGGAACTGTCCACGAGCTCCGGGTCAATGTTACTCGCTGGGACCTGTCGAGTATCGAGTGGTAGGCGTCGGGTCATGTCATCTAGTTGTTGTAGTTCGGCAAGGCGGAACTCGGCGACGAGATTTCCGCTGGCCACCATCTCGTTGAAGATGAGATATGATGTTTGGCGCCACGGACATTCGCTGTCCAAGAATCTCGGGTCAAGAACTGGCCCGACGAGGAGATTTAGACTGGAGATGAAGAGAGGCTCGAGATCGAAAGGCAAAAACTTTTCTAAAAAGATGTTAGCCGTTTGAAAGTGATGGTCACATCGAAGCAGCTTACCCAAGAGGCCTTGGCCTTGCAGTGAGCCAAGGATGTTGATCATTTGCAACGAGGAATCGATGCACATTTTGATCAAGTTCCAGACGGTTTGAGACGAATTCAGTACATCGACAAATGTCCCTGGTGATTCAAATCGGATTTTAAAGAAGCAAAATAGCAATGGCCGCGTTGCAAGAACAATACACTAGCATGTCGCGGTTAGTAATGATGTCATACTCGAAGAGCCCTTGTTAACCAACCTGGTGATAGAGAAGATGTAAGTAGCCTGATGTCCTTGAGATACCGTTGATGGCCTTGTCTGTTTGCATGGGGAATGTTGAGTGAAGCTCATCAGCCAAGCCCGCCACGCTTGCCAGAACCTCTTTAGTACTGAGCAGAAATCGTTTATTCAGTCGACCGTCGGCTCCGTAAACACCTATAAATGTTAATCAACGTTGGCTGGGGCTCGCTTGAATATTCAGTACCTCTGTTAATCGCTGCTATCGTACGGGCGAACCGGATCTGCATGTTGAGAGCGGCGACGCGATGAGCAGACCCGGAAAAGTGTGGAAGTTGTGGGTGCACATCATCATCGTGGAGTGACTGTGGCAGGCCCATGAGAGATGTCATTTCTCGGTCAAGAACGTAAGCTGTCCACCACGCCTTTCGACTTCGTTCGACAAGTTGTTCTCCGAGGTCGTGTTGCGGCATGTCGGTGTGCATGCCTTGGCCGAGAGCCATGCCGATGGCTTGACCAATCTTCACCCGATATTAGCCAAGTCACGGGAAAGTGATGATGGACTTACAAAATTGTGAGCAGAGTGTCGGAAGTCCAGGCATTGAAAGTATAAGGCTATGCAGCAGAGGACTTCTGTTGCAAGAATTGGCGTACCGAAGAGGACGTGTATGCTGGGAAGAAGCTGAAGGGCTTTGACAAAGTATTCCGCCCCAGGAGGTCTTTTCCCTTGGTAGTTGTTACCCACCAAGGCTTTGCCAAAGGCGAGAATGACTAAGAGATGGATGTACTGGAGGCTGCCCGTGGTCATCTGCGTCGAAGGATCCGAGTAGAAGTCGTACATGTACTTGGTAAAGGATTCTTCGTCGAAAAGATGAAAGACTTGACTGCAATGGAACTTGACAGTATTGATCAGGTAAATGGCATGGTCCAAGCTGGGAAGAGGAGGGGCTTCAGGCCCAGGCATGGTCCTAGAGCCATCCCACCCCAGGTCATAGGCCGACCCATCAAAGAGGAAGTTCGTGGTGGATACAGGACTGTTGTAGACGTGCTCATGGGCAAGACTGAGAACACGCCGACTGAAGGACCAGTTTGAGGAGGTGCCGAGATAGTCTATGCGTGTTGAGGTTAGACTTGATATTTGGTCATGTCGATGTGGGGGGTGACTTACAGGATCTTCCCTCAGCAGACGTTATGAACTTGGAAGGGCCTGATGATAACGGATTCGTGAGAGCGGATGCAACTGGATCCAGCTTTGCCCGGCTCACAACGATCTGATCCTCGGGTTCAGGGTTATCATTGTTGGAAGATAAAGGAATGGACCGAACGGTTTCCTCATCAACAAAGGACGAAGTATCAGCCTCGGCTGCGAGAAGTGAGTCGACGAGTACGATGCTGGTTGAATCCCTCCACTACTCACCCTCGGCTCTGAGAGCATCATGGCTGGTATCGAGGGAGCCAGGCGTGACATAGTCGGCGCCCTCACGTCGTCTCAGACTAGCAAGCTGTTCCTGAAGATCGAGGATATACCTGAGCTCCACTATTAGTTGGGTTCCCGGAAGAAAAAGAGTTTTTCCAGACTTCGATGACCACATACCCGCGCGTTACTAGAATTTTCTGGTCTCGCTCATCAAACTCGCAAGACAGCTTTCGCTTTTTGCACGCCTCACAGGGCTGAGAGCCAGAGCACTTGATCTTTTGCTTGCGACATCTTGTGCATCTGCACGCCTTGAAAGTCAGTGACGATACTATGATAAAGGTTAAAACACCGTCGAGGGGTCACGTACGCGTTGCCGGATCGCTTTGATACCCGGCCTCCTCGCCCCTTTGCCGAGTCTGTGGCCGCAGACATCCTCCGGGGGCGCGACGACTCGGACGACATGTCGCAGGCCTTGGATACGCCGAGACGTGTGGTTTTCGGGGCGATTGCTGCAGCAGAGAACAGCAGGTGCGCAACGGGCGGATTTGATGATGATGCTGCGTGTCAGGGGAGGTCAGGACATGCCACGTCCGGAGGAGCCCATTATCTCACGCGAGTGGCATTTGGCACCAATGGGCACTAGCGAGATGCGGGGTAACAAGGGCTTCAGTAGGTTCTGTTCTCTATCGGACTCGGGGGCAACTAATGATTCCTCTGCTATGCCGCATGGAGGTCATCGGAGGGAGTTCGGTGTGGTTCTTATCGGCCATGCCTAGCCTCGTGGATGTGACTGGATACCATCCATCGTGACGTCTGCACGATGCATATGCACAGTCTGTCCAAGAGTTCCCTGATGAAGCAGTCTTGGGGGCTGAGGCCTGAACGGCGGCCCACTGCCACTGAACACGGCCGGCAATTGCATCTTCACTCTTTGCATGCGAGTTTCGGCTGAAACGACCGAATGCCGAAGCAAAGTGAGGTTTCTTTTGTTTATTCTGATGCCAGAGACACGTTGTTGGCGGCTATTTTGTCCGAAACAAGCCACCTTCTCTCTCTTTAATTAGAATAGTTACATCGCCATCAACCGGCTTAATGCAGGTTCTGTGACGTCTTGGCCGCCTGCTCCATTTGCTTCCAGATCTTCTTCTTCACGGCCTCGTCGACCGGCTCGTACGGATGTCGAGGCGCCAGCTTCTGCTCTGCCTTGTCGATCCCCGCCGCCTTGGCTGCGTAACAAGCAACGGCGTATTTGGTCGCAGCAATGCCGCTCTTGCAAGGGCTTTCGGCTAGAGCCGCTATCTTCTGCAGCTTCGTCGCTTCTTCAATCCACCCTTCTTTGTAGAGCTTGTACATCTTTGCCGTCAACGACGGGAATACATTTGCTAGGGAAGCAATCGCGCCGGAGCTGCCAGCAGCCAAGCCGGCGAGGAGGAAATCGCTTTGGCCGCCAAATATTGACAATTGCTCACGCCCAAACGTGGCTGACAGCCGAGTCATCTTCCCGACAGAGTCGCAAGCGAGGTATACTCCCACAATATTGCATCTGCCGCTGGGATGCGACACTGCGCTCTCCCGGACTATTTCTGTAATTGTTTCTGAATCCATGTCAACGCCGTTGCACACCCCGGGACAATTGTATATCACCACGGGGAGAGGTGATTTTGCACCAACTTCGATATAGAAGCGCTTCACAACATTCATGTTCGTGGCTTTGCCAAAATACGCCGGCGGCAGAACCAGCACGTAGTCGGCACCAGCCTTGGCTGCGTCTTCAGCAAGCTGGATCGTCTGCTTGGTCGAATGGCACCCGACTCCCGCCATGACGGGGAACGAGGAGCCAACGGCCTTGCGGGCGGTGGCGATGATAACGAAGCGTTCTTCTCTCGTGAGAAGAAACGCCTCCGAGTCAGTCCCCAAGGCCACGATCCCTGTCAGTCCGGACCCCGCGAGATAGGCAAAGTACTTGGCCTGCGACGAGAGGTCCAATTGGTCGTTTCCATGGTTGAAGAAGGTGACGACGGGACACCACACCCCGGGAGATGGAATGTGTGGCTGTTTTGATGAGTAAGGAAGGCTTGAACTCATTGGATGATTCGGTGAGTATTCTAATAGCGTCGATTGGGGTCGTGAAGCCAAAAGGGAGCACCAAATTCACCGAGGTGAAGCATTCGATGGGACTCATCTCAACCACCACCTTCTTATCAACGCAGAGTCTGTCGATTCAGTGAAGCCAATATTCAACATTGTATCACCATTTGCCTCCCCTTCAGACCATAATCAGCTGTGGAATGCCCGGGGTTGGACCGCCAGTGTGAATATCGGGAGGCCTTCCGATGCTTCGACTCCACACAGGTGGACATGCCCTGGAGCTTTCCAATGGCATCGCCTCTGACCTCGGAGGCCCTCCCGATGCACTACCCATGACAATTTGGCATGATTCAGGTCTTTGAGATACCGAGGGTTAGTGGCTGATAGCTGCTATCGAAGATGATGGTCTTATCAGAAGGAACGCTTTGCCTGCTACATATGACTCGTTCCATATGTGTATCGTGGTGCGATTGTTGTGTAGCATGGATCCGGCACTTCAAGGGATTCCACTCCGCTACACGGGCAGTGAGTGATGCACCATCAGCCCCAAGGCCCAGAGGTGTAAGTCACCTCGCGTTGAGAACAAGATCTGGCACCGTCATTCAAGCATGGACCAATGAGTAGTTCGTGAGGAATAATCATATTGTTTTGTATTATAGTCTTCTTCTAATTAAAGCAAAAAAACACTATCTATAGCTTTGAATCCCGTGTAGGCTTAATGTCAGCAAGCTCAAGCGAAGCACCCAGGCGCCAGCTCACTCCTGCGCCCCAATTCCCTTCATCAGCCTTAGCTGGGGTCTTCCATCGCCATCTAGCAACTGGCTGCTTTCCATCCGTCGCCGTGAGAAGGTTCTTGACCCAATCACCGACGATGGGGAACATCTTGAAGCCATGGCCAGAGTCTCCAGACAGCATCACCACCGACGAGTCAGTGCCGGGGACGTAGTCGACGATGAAGTCTGAGTCCTTGGTGTCGGCAAACCAGCAGAGCGACTTCTTCACCAGAGGTCGATCTGCAAGATGCGGCAGGGTCTGAGAGAGCAGTTTTCGAAGTTGAGCTTCGTCAGCTTTGGGCAAGAAAGCACTCTCCTCAATAGTCCCAGGAGCGTGCGAGACGCCAGTCTTGGGATCGGTGTTGATGTAGCCACCGCCCATGGGGCACAGCTTCAGAAGGTTGGTCTTCGGGTCGGGCTCGAAGAAGAAACCGAGATCGCGAGCATAGGTGACGGGGATGCCGCGCAGAGCAGACGTCTCATCGTCGGTGAGATGGACGTGGGCGACAGACCACGACTTGGCTACAAGCTGACTGCCAATTTCGGGAATCAGCCTGCTTGCGGCCGCGCCAGCAGCGACAATAATCAGGCCAGCGGGCAAGAAGTGACCTGAGGCTGTCTTGACGCCCTTGGTCTTTTTCCCCTGTGCCGTCTTCTCATAGACAATCTCAGCAACTGCACCGTCTTTGCCAAGAATGAACTTGACACCCCTCTTCCTCACGACGTCGTAAAGGCCTTTGACGGCGTTGCCCGAGTGTGCGTAGCCATCCAGGGTGTTGAGGTATCCGTGCCATCCTGACAACGAAGACTCTTGGTACTGCCACACAAGGTCCCGAATGGTGTCGGCTCCGTCAAGGGGGACGACCTTCTTCTTAATCTTGGGGTGGCGCTCAGCTGAAGCTCGAAACCGGTTCAGGGTATCGAGGGCCTCTACGGGGGCCTTGCCTGAGACGCAATGCAGGAACCCGACCTGGTGGAAATGGGGCGCAAACAGAGGAGTCTTCCAGGCCTCAATCGCTTTCTAAATCAGATGTCAGTCATGCTCTTTTAGCGTGATTATCAGCTGTTCACATACCAGTGTCAGGTCCGTGTAGAATGGATCCTCATATTCAGCCCGGACAATCTTGTTAAGATCATTGGCCGCCGAGAAGCGAGACGGAATCTCCTCGTCCTTGTCGAGGACTGTGATGTCCGAGTAACCGGCATTCAAGAGGTGGAAGACGGTGGAAATGCCAAAGGCACCCCCGCCAATGACCAGGATTGGATCAGTCGTGGGAACAGCCATCTTGAAGAGTGAGTTTGTTCTCTATGCCGTTGTTGGATACTTTGATGGGGCTCGAGATCAAGCATATATGTCTTGTTTGTGATGTCTTCAATGCCAGAACAGTGTCGCTGCTCGCCGAAGTTCGGATACCACCACCGATGGTATGCGACGAGTCAATAGCCGAAGTGATGCCCACGATACGTACTTCCAGCCACAGCGGTTCGCATTTAGAGGAGGTTTGACTCGGGCTAGCCCTCGCGCAGTGATCCAGACGTTCGTGAGCCGGTTCCGGGGCGACTCCCGGGTCCATAGAAGCACCGGCAGGGGTCCCGAGATAACCACTGCATAAGCTGGGGTTGTCATGTGGCGAACTAACACAGTCATGCGCTTCAGAAACTTGGTTAGCTTAGGCGACGTGCACGGATACGGCCCGAGAACGAGATCTTGGTGGCGGTTACGCATCGAACGGGGCGGAGGTCCCCAGACTGGGGAGGATCCAACTTGGGGGTGGAGGTTGTGCAGTTAGCCTACCCGCCCAAGAATGGATATCGCAGTGACAGGGTTGGAGATGACATATTATTCTGATACGAACTATCTCCTCTCAGCATTCAGCTTTTGCTATCCATCCTATCGGTCTAGGGTAGTGAATATTGGACAACATCTGGTAGCGAGTCACGCCATTGAGATATGGTACGATTGATATCGGACAAGAGAAGATATGGCACGAGATTTGAGAGTTCCAGATTGTATTACGTACTATAGCAAAGGAAATAGATGGTCTCTACGACATAGATATCATTGGTATGTTGAGACAGTAACCACTCTAGCTACTCCGCACCATCAACGACAAAGTTGTTTCAAGAGCAAAGGTTATGAGGCAGTAAACAAGTGTATGGAGGGAAACATCAATGTTTGAAGCCGGGACATCCGGCGGGAGGGTTTTGTGGAATTCCATTCCATGTTCAAACAAGCCATCTTGTAGCTTACCGGTAGCACCAAGCAGCTTTTCGATGCCTAGCTTCTCACTGAAGTCCAACTTTGCAGCATCTTGGATTTCCGAGGCAATATTTTTGATATGGGTTTTAGAAATAGAAACGACCGAAGCTAGATCATAAGCAAGACCTAATGAAGAGACAATGCGTGAACGTTATACAGAAGACTTGAGGTTGGACATAAAAATCAGTCGCTCAGTGAACACAGGTATTGGGTAAATTGACTCAACAATACCGAGTATATAGAGAGCCTATATAATGTAATTTCTAGACACAATCTGAAGCATTCCAGTACAGATATGGTTTACTGATAACGAAAAATAGAGAGCGTTTAATTTAACCAATTGAGGAGAATCAATTTTTTCGACTACATAATGCCATTAAATCTTTACATATCCCATTTCCTTTCTATTTGTTGCTAGGGTACAAGAACTCCTTCTGAGGGAAGAACTCCTCCTTGATCAACCTGGGGCTGGTGAAGCGGCGCAAGAAATCCGAGCTGCCAGCTCGGTCGTTGGTGCCCGAGGAACGGGCTCCGCCGAATGACTGCTGTCCGATGAGGGCAGCGGTGGTCTTGCAGTCTGAGGTGGATGAGTTAGCATAGGAACGAAAAGCTCATTGCTTGGATGGCACTTACTAAGGTAGAAGTTACCGGCAGAGTAACGGAGAGTGTCCTCGGCGTGTCGGAGAGCAGCGCGGTTCTTGGCGAAGACGGCACCAGTCAAGGCGAGGCCACCACCAGCTCCGTCGACCTTCTTCAGGATTGAATCCCATTCAGCATCGGGGTAGACGTGGATGGTAAGGACAGGTCCGAAGATTTCCTCGTTGAACAACTTATGATCGGGCGACTCGGCCTGGTAAACAGTAGGGCTGACGTAGAATCCGACAGACTCGTCGTACTTGCCACCAGCAAGGAGCGTTAGAGAGGGATCCTTGTTGGCCTCATCAATAATGGACTTGATCTTGTCGAATGAACGACGATGGATGACGGGGCCCATGAAGGCCTCAAAGTCCTTGTCGGGGCTTCCAATGGTGATCTGATCAACACCAGCCTTCAGGCCAGTAATGAACTCAGCGGCCAAAGACTCGGGGACGTAAGCTCGGGAGGTAGCCGAGCACTTCTGTCCTTGGTACTCGAAGCTGCCACGGATGGTGTGGTTGATGGCGCTCTCGACATCAGCAGAGGGGTGGAGGAGGTGGAAGTTCTTGCCGCTGGTCTCACCAACCACACGGGGGAACTCTCGGTATCTCTTGCTGGCAATGCCCTCGCCGACCTTGCCGTAGAGAGAGCGGAAGACGTCAGAAGAACCGATGAAGTTCAGGCCAGCAAACTCTCGGTGGGCCATGACGGCATCAGTAACCTCGACAGCGTCACCAGGGACAAACTGGATGACATCCGGGGGAAGGCCAGCCTCCAACAGGATGTTGTAAATAATGGTGCTAGCGTAGATGTTGTACTGAGAAGGCTTCCAGAGAACAACGTTGCCCATCAAGGCGGGACCGGAGATCAAGCTGCCTCCAAGGGCGGTGAAGTTGAAGGGAGACACGGCGTAGACGAAGCCCTCAACAGGACGGTAGTCAACTCGACTGCATTCATTTGTCAGTATTCTAGTTCTCGATCAGTTTAATGCACAAGCGTCTTACCTCCACATGCCGTCACTGCCACGCTCAGGCTGCTTCTCAAGGATCTCAGCGGCATAGTTGCAGTTGAGGCGGAAGAAGTCGGCAAGCTCAGCAGCGGCATCAATCTCGCCCTGCCAAGCGTTCTTGCCCTGACCCAGCATAGTCGCAGCGATCAGCTCGTATCGGTACTTGCCAGTGACAAGCTCGGCAGCCTTTTGGAAAATAGCGGCTCGGTCCACAAAGGGAGTCTCCTCCCAACCCTTCTTGGCCTTCAAGGCCGACTCAATGGCAGTGTTGATCTGCTCCTTGGTGGCAAGGGGGTAGTTGGTAAAGGTGGTGGCATGCTCTGAAGGCATGACCTGGTCCTCAGACTTGAATGTCTTCTGGACCTTGCCATTGTAGAAGATCTCACTCCTCACAGGAAGCTGGGATCGGAGCTTGGTTAGTGCCTCCTCGAGCTTTGCACGCTCCTCGGACCCCTTCGTGTAGAGAGGCTATGACAAAGACGTCAGCTATGACCGCCATGGTCCATCTGCCGCAGGGATATACTCACGTTGGGCTCATTTCTGGGGTCAGGCAGTCTGAAAGGAGCGGTAGCCTTGGTTCGTCGCTGAAGAGCAAATGCCGAAGATGTGGGCCGCAGACCGCGGGCGAGAGTCTGTCTCGGCCGAGCCAAGTTCAACGCCATAACTCGAGATGCCATTTTCCCTGTAATGCAAAGATATGCCCTGTAATCTAAACCAACGATGTAGAACAACAAAGAATCACGTGTCTGGAGATTGCACCTCTCTTCCAGTTACGGAGAGGCTTTCTTATGCTCCTCGATCTTCCAGCGATTCAGGAACCCTCGTGATGCCGGGCGAGGTACCGAAGCCGCCTCCGGGAGCGGACCCGGTGAGATAGTTGATCTCCGTGCCACGGCCGAAGGTATCCGTGACTCCACGTCGACTCCACGGCCAGTGAACGCCATCGGCAGCCGGCCCGCAGCGGATAGTAGCCGACGTGTGGAAGTGCGACTTCGCTCTCGTGATGCTGGGTTGGATTGGAGGTGAGGAATCGAGTGGAAGGAGTCCAAGGGGGAAGAGGCAATGGGCCTCGAGGTCCTTGCTCCCAATTCTAGGAACCATCGTTGATTCATCATACCAAAACATATTCACATCTCACAAACGCAGAGAGCCTCTCTGAGCCCAGACTTTGTGATGGAACAACACGACGAACCCGCTCAAAATACGCAAGCTCGTGTATGGTCAAGCCTCAGCCCCCGTTGGGGCCTGTTGGCCGGCGATGTCGCTGCCGCCGCCCTTTCTGCCACTCTGGTGGCACCAGCAGTGACAGTCATCGATAGGTAAGACATGGTCGAAAATGTCTAAAAAAAAAATAGAAAAGAAAAGAAGAAAAGAAAATCGACACGAAAGCTGATGGTGTTCAGAGCATTGACAGAAAAGGTGTCTATGAACCGTCCCATCATCTCTGGATTGCGGTCTCACAGCACTTCAGCCCTGCTGCACCCAAAGATGCTGCTTGCAGGCAAACCTTTCCGTCTCATCTGGACTTTGTATGCCGCGACGTATGCTGTCGCAAACGGATCAGAGACGCTGGCGAATGAGTTTCACAAGACGGCTGTAGGCACAATCACATTTGTATCAACCATGATTGTCAATGTGCCGCTGGGTGTTTGGAAAGACCTCAGATTTGCCCAAATATTCGGAGCAAGTGTCGCACAGCCTGGAACCAAGGTCTCTAATCTACAACCAAAGGTCCCGAAAGCAGCTACTGTTACGTTCCTGCTCCGAGATGCCATCACAATCTTCGGGTCCTTCACGATGGCACCGTATCTTTCCTCTGCGATCCCCGATAGCCTTTCAACAAACCCGCACATGAAGGGAATCATCACTCAGTTGACAGTGCCAATATTCTCTCAATTTGGCGCGACGCCGATGCATCTCCTGGGGCTGGATATGTTCAATCGGCAAGGGAGACTACCAGTGTCGGACAGAATGGCCCAAGTAAGGAGAGATCTTCCATCGGCGACGCTGGTGAGATGTATACGAATTATTCCAGCGTTTGGGTTTGGATGCATTGCAAATATGGAGACGAGATCATTTTTTCATAGACTTTTTAGGTGCGAATAGGCCTTCATTTTTACGTCAATACTTCCATCTCATTCATACCGATGAATACGTCGAGCGACTGCACGTTCCGTGCAGTAGATGGTGGCTCCTAACGAGCACCCCCTGACACCGAATTCTATGGTGGCTACAAAATGTATATCACAACTATCTCATATCGTTCTTCTCGTAGAAAATCATTGTTCAGATAATGGATCTTTTTTTCATGGCCATGCCCAATTTTCATCAACATCTTTTATATGTCATTTATTTGATGTCTGACCATGATCTTTGAGCGTACTATGAATGGTCCATCACCCAAGCCCTCTTCTAAGCCTTTCTTGTATCATTGATATGCTCGACGGTTCCCATCAGACGAGCAGCTGTGACAGCCTCTCGAAGCGCCCGTCCAACATGGCCTCGAACAGCGCCCTCCTCCAAAACCATGACACCTGCGATGGTGCATCCTTCGGGTGAAGTTCCCTGGTCTCTCAGAATTCCAGGATGAATGCCGCTCTGAAGAAGACTTGCCGTGCCTTGCATGGATTGATAGATCATGGTTTGGGCCATGTCCCTCGGAACGCCAACGGCGACGGCGGCATCAATCATCGCGTCGACAATGATGGCGAAGAAAGCCGGCGTAGATCCTCCGACAGCCGTGGTTGCGTTCATCAGTCTGGGCGGGACGTGAACAGCTCGACCGACCTTTGAGAAGATCGACGTCGTCAACTGCACGTACTCGTCGGGTACGGGAGGACCCGTGGGATCAATCTCAATGGCAGTGAGGCTCTGCGATACAGTCGCAGCAATATTTGGCAGAGTGCGGACAACCCATCCTCGGCCAGACTGGTTCTCCTTGGTAGTCTCGCTTCCAAAGATGGTCGCCTCGATCTTCTCGCGTGTCCAACCAGCCACGACACTGATGATGAGCTTGTCTGACAATGCCTCTCGGAGGCCGTCTTCTCTCAGAACAGTGTCAATATCGGCTGGGTCAGCACCGAGAATGACCACGTGGGACTGCTGAGCTGCCTTTACATTTTCCCCGCGATAGACTGCCAACTTGTGCTGATGGGGCTCGAATTCGTTGCTCAGCGCTTGCTGGGACCTTTCGGATCGCACACATGCAACAAACTTTGCAAAGGGCAATTCCCCATTGTTGCCGTCGCTCTCTACCAGACTCCGTAGAATAGCTTTACCTAGGTTTCCTATTCATTCCACACCCCCGCATTAGATATGACGATGTAGGAGCGAGAGGATCAGATCCATTGACATACCACAACCCAGGATGCAAAGAGTCGCGTTAGTGAGGCTGGACATATTGAGTGGCTGGGAAAATCGACTGAATTGGCCTTCCAAGGTTGTGACGGTTCAATTGTGCGTTACAAGCTCTTCGTTTGATGATACATGAATGCCCATGTTCAAGGGACGGTTTCTTGATCCCGGGACAAGATCCGAGCTCAGAATGGATCTACTACATACGTCAACGCGGCAACTACCGAGTGATTTATATCTCGGAGGCTCTCCCGTGGTGGGTCATATAAGACTCCATCCACAGCGCCACTAGATTCCAGCGACGTCTCTCGAAGATCTCAGATCAAGCAAATCTCATCGATATCAGAAGGTGTTGCGTTATCGGAGATGGTCTCTTTCTTCCTCAAACTCCTCTTGTTATCATAGTGTGTGGAACGAAAATAGTCACAAGATATCGCCACAAGATATCACCAATGTGGTCCACCAGTCATTGTTGATCATTTCATTCATCTGATACAGCCAACTACCGACTAACTAAAATGGCAGATAAGATCGTAGCCTCCGCCTCGCCTCCGACTTGAGCGCCGTGTACTCGTCCAACGTTCTAGACGCAGCATCCCTGTTCTCCATCGCTCTGCGCGTAAGATAGGCCATGCATTCTCCCAGGGTACCCCACGTCGAACACTTGTAAACCTCTGGGGCTGCCATGCCGTCTCCCTTGAGCTGCAGCAGCCCGAAGCTAACCTCGTCACTCATGCCGTGGAGCTGCGCGAACTTGACCGAGACTGTGGGGAGCTTGGCCCGCAGCCGTTCCTGGTGCAGCTGATGTGCAGCCACGACACTCTCCTTGTTGTGACTGGCGAGGAGAAGATCCACCGAAGGAAAGCGACGTCCGTTTGCGGCCCCGAACTCTCCGATTTCTCTCCGCAGGGCTCCCTGTGCAATGTTGTTGTAATTGTCGTCGGTGTTTTGCTTGGTGTCGTGGATGAGAGATCGCTGGTCAGACGCTAGGTAAGCGCCTCGGACAAGTTTGAGGCCCAAGGTGAAGCCCTCATCTAAAGCTGCCTGGAGGTGCTTAGCAAGCGTGCTCGCGGTGCTTTTGAGATACGCTTGGTACGTGTTGTAGATGAGAGCGTATCCATCCGTGTTGTACCTTCTCATCAGGTCGATTGTGACGCGCATGATTCCCCATTGGAAATGTTGAGATTCGGCATCGATCAGGATGAATGCCTTTCGCTCCTTGCACTTAGTGCAAATCTCATCCAAGGCGTCGATCATCTGTTGGGGTGGTAGCTCTCCATTGCAGAATGCATCCGTAACTAGAGTGCCAGCTCCCGTCAATCTAGCTTCTCGTTAGTGATGCGTTATGGGTGGAAATCATGCAATGGGTAACACATACTTGACAGCCAACTGGTCACCCTCGCCCAAGAGCTCAACTGTTTCGACAGTGCCCTTCCTCCACGCCTCAATGTTCTCGCAGAACTTGGCATCGCCAGTCTTGGAATCACTGACGCCAAGTCCGTGCTGTGTGTTTGTGGCATGGTCAAATACGGTTTCTTTGGCATATGTAAGAATTGTGCCTCGGAAGCCCATCTTCTTCATGCTCTTCATGGTCGCTTGCGTCTCAGCCCCATTCTCGCCCGCGCAAAACTGCTTGTAGAATGTTCGCTTGAGGAGGGAGCGCAAGAGAACATTTCGGTCGACGCTGAAAAGGAGATTCTGGTCGGGCTTGGAGATTTGGGAAAGAAACCAAAGAGAGGGTCTGAGAAGGAGGGGTCTTGAGGATATCGAATTGATGAAGATGGATCTAAGTAGGACCCCAGCAGGCATGGCCGACAAAGGCGCATCTGATTCAAGCACTGCTAGTCCCGTTGGCAGATTTCTAGCAGCGGACGTAGAGCATAGTCTAAGCTGAGTGCTGGCCTTTCTCCTTATCGCGGGCGCCATGACAGTCATGGTCTGGGTGGTGGTTCGCGATAAGGAAGAAGAAGGCATCTTTCGCGGGGCAGAAGTCAACATTGTGTAAAGAAGAGTCTGATGATGCTTGAAGCGACTATTTTGGACTACAAGTTGAATACAGAGGTAGAGGTAGACGACATATTTTGAACTTACACCATATCATCCAGACCGCGATCGATCCCACAGCTTCACAGCTGTCGATGTCCATCGGTTGCGATACCGACCTCGCACACGTGTAATAGAGATAGCGGGAGCGGGGTAAAGGCGTCACATGGACTCTGGGGATGCCAGGTTTGCACAATCTTGTCGAGAATTGGAATAGTCTGTGTGGGTAAATCAGCCTCCCGATACGATTCATGGGGAATCGGAGGTGGTACCGGCCCTATTGGTTGCGGCGAGACTGCAACACCAACACAACAAGCCCTACGATATCCGTCCAACCTTCGGCTCGACGCGGTGATTGATGGAATCGGAAGAATGTCCGTCGATCGCTTCTAGATGCTCGCTTGTTGACAGTCTTGTACGGGAGATGATTCTATGATGGGACTAGCCGTCTATCATTCCCCTCCCGAGACCGTGGAGGTTGTAGTTCAGCCTCATTTTCGCCTCCGAGGGCCGGCTAGCGAACCTTCTTGAATCATCAAACTTTGAGAGAGTTCACAGAATACATATATCATGACTTTTTGTCATAAACCAGTTGCCTTTATTTGACCTGCCTCGCTACCTTACAGCCTCACAACTACATCTCGCTCGTTTGAACCCCCTGACTCCAGATGCGCGATGAAGCATCGAACACAGAGCATGGGGTTTATCCATTCATTCAGTTTACATGATCTTCCAACCTTCACTTCCTGCAACTTCTTGTCTAAATGGAGTTGATGCACCGTCGTTCAAGTTGTGAAGGGGCTAATATTGGGCTGGGAATGACGAGAGAAGACACTATATCTATATCATCCGCCTTCTTGGTTTTGGAAGAAACCCGGGCCTAGTATTCGATACTCCCGTATCTGAGCTTGAGAATCCATTCCTCATACACACAGAGCAGTATCCAAGTTGAAGTCATCGATGAGACCGGACTTAAGCGTTATGGCCGAAATGACGCAGCGTCGTAAGCTGACAGACTGACGTTGTCCACTTTCCATCACAATTTGACGCGGCAGTCTTCAAGACAGATCATTCAGGTGAGGCATCGCCGAGCCATTGCACAAGATGGCTCCGCAAACGATCAATCTGGACCGCACCTTTATCAATGTGTACGATGACCCGGCTGAAGGCCGAGATGCTCGTCGCACCCGTGTTCGCTCAGCCGTCATGTCGGATTATCACAAGCGGCGGAAAAGATCGAGGAGAGGTCATCAAGTCTGTCACGACCAATCATCGACCCAAGTTCCAAATTTACCAGAGTCAGAGCAAGGTGGACAGGAGCCGCTTGCACCGACCATACCTAATGAGTTATGCAATCGCTTGCATGACCCAAGTCCCTCCCCTCTCTTAACTCAGCTAGAGCCACGTTCGGTTGCTCTATTTCAGCAAAAGACCTGGGGCAGCTGCGAGAATGCTCGAACTAGCACTTTTCTCATAAGATTTCTCTGTGGTCAGACTAGGAAGGCAACGCAGGACATGTCATGTGTGTCCTTCATTCACCGGCAGCTGAAAAATGCAGACACACAAGTCGAGCAAAGGCCCAACTCGCTGAAGATTTGTGAAGAAAATCTACGGAACTTCGAAAACAGGGCGATGTCTGCGGTTACATTCTGGGAAAGGGTACATAAGGAACAGCATAGGATCTATGCCGAGGTAAGGATCTTCTTGCTCGATCTGTTCTTGCGCAATTAAAACAGATACAACTGACATGAGACGCAAACGAAAGCACCAAGAGTTCAGCAAATGGGAGCTCTTGTCTGCATCACAGGCAGTAATGCTCTATATCCTTCAATGGTTAAGAAATGGGCCTATGCTTACAAAGTTCTCTTGCGGGAATATCGCACTACTTTTTACGTTAGGAGTACGTATCTGAGGTTTCTCGACTCTTGTACCCTACCGCTCTCATTCAAAGCTTGTGGGAATATTGTCTAATCTTCTATATCTTCTATAGAAAGTCTTTCTTACCCTAAGACAACGACACTTGCACTTTGATCCAAGTGACTCAACAGAGCGACCGACGGACGACTGGCAAAACTGGGTCTATCAAGAGTCAAGCCTTCGAACAGCCAATATGTATTTTATTCTCACCATTGTTCTGACAATGAACTTTGGCCTCTCGTGCGATTGGCAAGTGCAAGACATGCCGCTCCCAGCGTCAAAGGTGTTATGGGAGGCTAGGGATGATCTGAGCTGGGAAAGGAGTCTGAGCTCAACTTGCGATCGTGCTCGGGGCCCATCATTCGGGGATCTCTTGGGTGCCCGGAATTCCAATGGCATCTTGGATAAAGTTAGTCATTGGGAAGAAGGCGTCGACGAGATGGGCTTGATCTGCGCAATGGCTGGTCGCCTACTGCTAGAATGATGAAGGACAATGAGACAAAGGAATGATTGAGTATCGTGTGTGTCGTACGACATCTCTCACATGCAGGTGTCTGTCATCTACGATTACACAGAATCCACATCATCGTGCGGCAGCAAGTACGAAAAGAAGTCACTTGAGGATGGAGTGCTATTAGTTAAAGAATATTATTTCAGAGAGTCCTAACTTGTTATGGTCCCGAACACTCGGCAATCTTAAGGCTTGGAGTATCCCTTGTAGGTGTAGACCAAGGGAGTGTGCCAGGGATTGAGACTGCTTGCCTTCGCCATCAACCACGCCTTATCCAGCGCTTGCACGACGTCCTCAGGCAATGGACCTTTTCGCAAGTCGGCAACATTCTGCTCAATCTGCTCAACCTTGCTGACTCCAATGAGGACTCCGTCGCTTCCTCCTTGGTTCGAAGTCTTGAGCGCCGAATGGTGGACGCACCATCGGAGCGCGACCTCGATCAGGGATAAGTCGTGCTTCGAGGCCGCTTCTTGGATAACCTCCAGCGCCTCAAAGCTCGCTTTATTGAAGTACAGAGAGCGATAGATTGGGCCCAGAAACGTCTTGGCGTCATATCGGCCCTCTGCGACGTCGGCACCCTGGGCTGAAGCCTTGAACTTGCCGCTTAAAAGGCCGCCAGCGAGAGGATTATAGATGACTACACCCAGCCCAAACCGATGGCACGCCGGGATCACCTCTGTTTCGAGGTTGCGTGCTGGAGAGAGGGTGTAAGATGAGCAATTCGGAGCCAAAAGATTTTTGACGCACTCACCAATGACATTGTAGACGCCTTGATAAATTGTCGGCTTGATCCATCCTCGAGCGTCACACAACATGACGATCTCAGCGACTTCGTAGGCTGAATAGTTGCTCAGGCCCAGTCGCTTAAACTTCCCCTCCAGAAACATGGCGTTTGCCGCCCCCAGCGTCTCGGTGAAGGGGACGGAGCGATCAGCGGCATGAAGGTAGAAAATGTCCACCTGCTCTGTGTCGAGACCAGACAGGGATGCCTCGAGGTCCTTTCGAAGGTTCGTTGCTGTGTGAGCCAAGGGGGCAAGGGGGTAAGACTTGGTAGCGACCTGAAGGCCCTTCTCCTTCCACCCGGCTTGAGCCGTGAACTTCTCCTGCTCTCCATTAATGTAAATGCGAGCAGTGTCGATCTCAGAGTAACCAAGTTGCCGGAAGGTGTCCAGGTGCTTCTGCAACTCTTCGACGCTCGTGACACGAGCATCGGGAAAGGACCCAGGGCCATAGGTCATGAGTCCCAGAATGACTCGAGGAGATGCTGAAGTAGACATTTTCTTGCAGAGAGTATGACAAATTGGGGAAAGCGGGATTTGGATGCTCAGGCTTGAGTGTGATGTGACTGCCATGGTAGTGGGTGGGCAAAGGCAAGATATTTATGCTCTACGACTGAGCTTGAAGCATGGAACGTCTACGTAGCTTCCGCAAACCCTTCGAATCTGCAAAACCCATGTAATACCCTTTTAGGTCACAATAGAAGCATCTCGTTAAATTGCTTCAAGTCGATCTCTCGATGCCATCAAGTCTTTGGCCAATCAACGCACGCGGGATCTTGAAGTGGATGAGCTTCCCAATGAGGCAATACACGAATTAGGCATGACAGATGTCAGCTCCACAAGATGATGGCGCCATCCATGTCTTAACTCCGATGGCTTCCTCATGTACCTGGGCATAGCACTTGCAAGGGCATGTTACCTGGCTAAGGCAATTCCCCGTGAGGGTTAGCACGGCAGAGTGGCGGTGACAGATTTGGGTCGGCCCTCAGCTTACACTTGGCGTGGACTGCTTACCAAGGTGAATTGTTGTCGTGCGATATCAGAGCTTGTTGCACGGGCAATACCGATATTCACATCCTCGGGTCGACTGAAACGTCTGCTTTGATCAGAAAATATGAAGAACAGCCTATTTATAAATTGCTATGCTTTGAGGATGCCCTAAATATCAGGACATGTCTATATAATGGTAAGAAAGTGAGTGAGCGCGCTCAAACACCATTAGAATGCTTATTCCGCTTGATGCCCATCATCCCAAGAACCTCGTACCAGAAGCCAACATCAGGCTCGTCATAGGCCGCCTCATAAGCATCAATGGCCGGCTTCTCCCAGACCAGATCCGCCTCGTGCGCCTTAATAAGGCGAGTACCCTTGAGAAACTTCCATCCAAGATACAAAATCGGAGCAATCAAAAGCATGGTGTAGTAGGTGAAGAAGGTACCAACGTCCCAGTTTCCGGGGAGGAAGACGGAATATCCGTAAGTGCAGACGACAGCGGTCAGGAAGATACCACTGATCCACGCGCTATAAGGCTGGAAGTAGCCAAAGTACGGGAGAGATCGACGGTCGAGGCCTTGAGCCTTGCAGGCCTTGTAGAAAAACAGGTAGGTGATGCAAATGACAATATAGTCGATAATTTGGGCAGCCGTAATGAGGTTAGTGAGCCAGGTAAGAACCGTGGCACTGCTGCTGGAGACGTTGAGGAAAGCCAAGCAAGGAAACAGCATGATGACGATCAGGCAGTAGATGGGGACGCCGGACTTGGTGCACTTTCGGAGGAACTTGGGAGCTTGGCCTTCGATGGCAAGGCCGTAAAGAGATCGAGTTCCGCAGTACGTGTAGGCGTTTCCGGCCGAGAAGATGCTAGTCACTAGCAGGGCGTTGGTAAGGTGAGGCAAAACACCAACTCCCAGGTTGTTCATGGCAATTACATAAGGAGAAGCAGCAGCAGTGCCTGCACCACCCGATTCACCACCAAGAATAGAGACCAGAGTCGCGTCGTTGTAGGGAATGGCAACTCCAACTGTAAGGGCGCCTCCGATGAAGAAGAAGGCGAATCGCATGTATGTCGTCTTGAAGGCATTCTTGAGATACTTTCGAGGCAACTTCGTTTCTCCAGACACCATGGAGACGTATTCGGGACCGACAATGGTAAACGCGGCGCTCCACAACGCTCCGAGAAAGCCTTCGAATCGTCCGAGGTCGCCGGTCGTGATGTATTCGGCAAAGGCGCCTGGGTTCTTCCAGTGTCGGAAACCGTACGCGTCGTGTTGGGGATTTCCGCCCACCATGGTGATGAAGGTGAAGGAAAAGACGATGAAGAAGAGGAGGACTTTTCCGGATGCGAGCCAAAACTCAGCTTCTCCATACCACTTGACGGTAAAGGCGTTGAGGACACTGGTGAGTCTGGTGTTAGTGTCTTTGAAAGTCAGCTTCAGGGGAGGATACGAACAAGTAAAGAACGACACAAGCAGCTACAACGGCCGCCACAGGAATGTCGTCTCTCCAGTATGTCAAAACCAGGTTGAGAGCCGAAATCTCAAAGGGGATCAAGACAGCCTCGTAGATGAAGAAATTCCAGCCAGCCATGAATCCAAAAGCCTCATCAACCCAGTGGCCTGCCATTCGGATAAAGGCACCAGTAACAGGCATGAAGACGGACATCTCAGCCATACAGTTGTTGACCAAGCCGAGCATGCACGAGTAGAGGGTATAGGCGATGAGAAGACTTCCAGGACCGCCCTTGTAAAGACCCGTGCCGATACTGACGAAACTGGCCGTTCCAATGGAACCACCAATGGCGATCAGTTGGATCTGACGGTTGCCCAATCGGCGTTGAAGATTATCTTGGCTGGCACTGACGGTACCAAGGTCGATGCTGCCCCTGTTTGTGAGGGTAGGCTCGACCTTGTCGTTGACCTCTTCCTTGTCAGACGCCATGTTGGACATGTTTCTCTTTGGTATGAAGGTGAAGTTGAGTAGGAACGTGGATGTGACTTTCACGACTCGAACAGGACGGCCCTGGGCATTTATGGAGAATGACGTTGATTGATCCATGCGTATCATACATGAACATATCAGCACTACATTGTATCGCCCTGCAACATGGCCGAAGCCAGACCCGTTCTCCACCCCCGCAAAATGGTGTTAGTTCCTTGTCAAGGGGGCGAGCCTGACCGTCGGTGAGGGTCTACCCCAGCGTCCCCAGGTATTTGGCAGGGATCGGACGAGAACCCGATGGATGTTATCCTCAGCTGCCTTAGTCATGAACACAATGTGGCGTTATCCGGCGACCCCTGAAGGTTGTGGATTGCCTCGGTCGAACGCTTGTCATCCTGGTCTTGATTCGACTGGACTTGATGAACTTAAATTGCGTGCCTGCTAGTAGGAATCTTGGAATCTTCATGGTAAACGTTAAACAGAAAAGCCGAAGTCACACTGCGTAGGCCTCTTTCGGCATCAATACCCTCAAAGAAGATGAGTCTATTGGCTGACAACTATATCCTTACTTCTACCCGTGCTTGCCTCTTGATTCAATGGCTCCTCCTGCTGTTGGTTCGCCTCACGTCTCCATGATACGAGGGATCGAGGATATCATGGAGGTAGCTTCCTAATCCAGAGGTCTAGGCCTTGCCGACTTGAAGCTCGGACAAACCCTTGATCAATGATGGACTGATACCAGAAGATACGGCATGCCCTGGGTCTAACTAGATCCTGCAACCGCAGGGGCAAATGGATAATGGTGTCGTGGCAAGCAGCACCCAAGGACACCTCCGGGATCGATCCCGAGATGGCAGAGGCAACGATAACGGGAGAGCTCCCGCAAGTTATCCGACCCCTGTCGAGGTAATCAGTCTCCATACGGCCAAGATAACCGTAGATAGATGAAGATTAGAGCCAACCATCGCACGAAGCTGAAGCTATCTGAGCACGGTGCTCCGCGCAACTCGCGTAGTTTGCTGCTGATTATTAGGTCCAACTCGGTAGAAGGCCAGCTTGATAGACGCAGGGAATTTCAAGCGCCGCGATAACAGGGAAAGAGAATAGGACGACAAGGGTAGTGGTTGATCTGCAGTTCTATTGTTCTGGTTCGCTTCTATTGTGTTCCTGGATTAAGTCTATTCGTGCTGTACAATTCCCCTTTGCCTGTGGTTTACTGTGGCATCCAAGGTTGCAGGATAGTTGCAACATGTCGCAACGATGTGCCAGAATGTCGCCAGTGTCGCTTCCCCGCGATCCATTTCCCCAGGTCATCCCCAGATTCCAATAGATAGAGAGTGGCCATTGCTCCGGGTAATGTTGGAGCTGAGATCTGTGGAGTTATGAGGTAAATGATGAAGCATTTACGTAAAAATATGGAGATCCTCCCATTAGAGTAGACCTATGCCGACCTAGTCCCAAGGATGATGATTATTAGGAGTTTACTCACATCTATAGGACCATTTTCTACATGTAAACACTCAACACATTGAGGCGTGCTGCGCGTTAGGGTTACTAGCGAGCATATCGGGTGGAGTTGGACAGGGCCGAGAAGGCTGTCGAAGTTGTATGAGTGGGAGGAGGGGTTGGGTTTGGTGAGCTGGTTGTGTGCAGAGTGTTTATTGTAGTCATAGATTCCTAGAGTGTTCAATGAAGCAAAGACAAATGGTGTAACGGTTGAGGGGGTGTCAGTCAGAGTACCTAGACGGGGCGCTTCTGGCTCAGGGCACTCGATAGATGTCGCCCATTGCTCGTTACGTCTTTGGAACCAGGACTGCTCTGCGAGGTCTTTGTCAATTTTGACGTCGGCATGATCGCGGGCGCATCAGCACCACCACAGGACAAGCAGGCCCGATCGCAACAGGTGCTGTCAGGACACGAAGACAGACGTCCACCTAGGTCTTCAATACCTGGTAGCAGCGTGATTGACTCTCATTAAAGCCGCATGGCGCACAGTCTGGCTACTTCTGACAGAGCAAGACACATTTCTCGGTGAAATGTTGACTGATGGCTCCAGCATTGTCGCTGGTCGAGTCGCGGATCTCGTTGTTCCTAGACAATTTTCAAGGGTGTTCTCTGGTGTCAACCACTCGTCCCACAAAGTGTGTTACGTTGAATCGTGAGGTCAGAGGATGTTGGTGTCTTCTGCAGGGTACCTAGGCGCACCTTACTCAACGTCGCACATAGGTCGGAAAAGGCTATAGTATCATCTAGCAAAGTCCAAGACTCATGGAAAACGCGTGCAGCTCCCCCGCCATCTGGCCTGTGAGCGAGAGAGCTCAGAGGTGAGGGACGAAAGCGGTCCTGGAGCAAAGGAAGTTGGAACAAGAAAGAAGGATAGGGAGACTGACAGAGAAGGAATTAAAAATCTTTTTGTCCAAGAAATGATGGATTAACGCCCGAACTGGCTCAGTATTTGCTCAACTAAGTACCTGCCCGGGTGTTTCATTTCTACTGTGATTCACCGCGATCTGGCTGCCAGTTGCCAACCGCCAGCTGCCGCACAACACAATTAATAGCACGTGAACAAACAACATAAAACAACAAAAAACGGGTTAGGTTCTGCATCATCCTGTGCTTGCCTTTACATCTACCCTCAGATCAAATTCGCAACACCAAAGGCAACCAACTGCCTGTCAACCACAGCCCACCATGGCGGACAACGAAGGTCTATCGCCAGACCTTGCTGCTGTTCTTCTGGACTTGCTTCAGACTGGAAAAAACACGGATTTCGCCCTTCTGTCGCACGGAAAGAAGATTCATCTCCACAAACTCATTGTTTGTGCCCAGTCTCCGGTCATTGACGCTGCACTCAACGGGAGCTTCAAGGTTCGTCTTGTTACCATCTCAGTGCAGTGGAAACTAACTGAATATTCGAAGGAGTCCAAGACGGCAGTCCTCCGAGTGGATGATTCGTTTAGCTTCGAGACAGTTCAGTACATGACGAAGTTTCTCTACACTGGAAAGTACGAGATCGAGACTAAGGCCCCTGGCAAGACGACAAAACGCAAGCGCCCTCAGGTGGGACCCATTAGCACTGGTATGTTTGATACTCTCACTTTTTTGATACGCTGCATTCTCTGAAGCAAGTCTAATCTCGTTGACCTCCAGCTTCCTCATCGTCCCTCGCCGATTCTACCAATATCTCATCCTCAGGTCCCACAGAGAGACAGCTCCTTTTTCAACACTACCACGTATGTCTGATCGCAGATTACTACGATATTCCCAATTTGAAGTCTCTCGCTATAAAGGTTTTCTCATCAACTCTTGGCCTGAAGTGGACGCCATCGAACTTGATCGAAGCCACATGCGAAATTCTGGAAGCAACCAGCGATGAGGCGCTGACAGACTCCCTTGCTGTCTCTATTGCATCGCGCCTCAAATCGTTCACGGAGTGTACTGGCTTCGAAAAACTGGAAGACAACGCGGTGTTTCTTGCAATGGTACTAAAGAAGTCCGCTATGGTAATCCAGGACAAGAACCTTCAGCTTGAAAACGCCATTCTAAGTTTGGAGAACGCCGAAAATTGGCAAAACTGTTTGAACCGAGGAGACGCGATATGTTGCAAATGTCTATACAACGAGGGGTCCAGAATTGTAAAAGAGGAAGTAGATGGCTCCAGTTCACTCCCATTTGAATATTCTCTCCTCTGCACTGGGTGCTATAAGGGAAGTGACGAGAGTTTTTGAAGTTGCCTCTCATACGCCCAAGAATAAGGCCGTAACTTTCCATGGAGGGTGCCAACTTGTTCAGAACTTGAGATGAATTTTCGGGCCATGGGGCCGATGCTAGAGGGTTAAGAGATTACGGCAATTGCAGGTAGCTTCCCGTCAGGGCATAGAAATGACTTTATTTCACATAAGCTGACTGGAATTCACTGTATGTGCAACACAAGAGATACTGGCATTGTTAGATTCACAGCGTCCATCCACTGTCGACCTTTTGAGACTTGGGGTCTTTCACATCTCTCAAGTTCCGCATTCTTACGCTCCCAGAATTCTCCATGGACAACGAATGACTGCTCTAATGTTTGAGCCAAGATTTATAACACAGAGTAGAGGCCAAAAGCAATTTGATTGAGACTGAGATAAACTCGCATGAGCTACCTGCCTAACGAATTAAGAGGATACGCTCGTAAGGGGTCTTTGGGTCCAAGATGATCAAGTCTATACTGGCAGCGACCGAAAGCTGGCAGCACCCGAAACGGCATTTGCCACATTGAGCAAAGTATTCAAATGTATTCAGGGCATTGTTAATTTTAATAATTTTGCATCCGAACTTCGCTAAGCAATTGCGGCAATTGCCCAGCCTTCAGCTTCTCAAAACAATCGTTCATGTTGTTCATGGTCAGCTCATTCTCGGCTATGGTCGACTTTTGCTGGCTCAGCCCCAACTCCAATGCAGCGTTCTTGGTCATCAGATCGACGTAAGACTGGAAGCTCTGCTTGCTGAGCGCAGCATAGAACTCAGTCGAATTTTCCAAGTTGAAAAACTCTGGGATCCCATCCAACTCCACCAAGTGCTCAATAGCGAAATTGGAGAGATCTTTCCGAAGTTCCACGTCTTCTGTAGTGTTTAGAGCTTCTTGAACCACCACCGGGAAAGTCTCGGGGCACCAATTGTCCACAAGAATGGGTCGAATGTACTCGTTGGACCGCTTCTAAAGACCTAGGATATTGGAGTAGTCGGCGATGGCATTCACCTGGACGTGACGGAGTAGTTGCTCATCTGCCGGAATTTCCAGGGTACATTCTTCCTCCTCCATATCTGAGTGCTCTGATCCAGGCGGTTCTGAATCGTTTGCCTCGTTGATGGCACCGGTGAAAAGTGTGTAGTCGACCGTGTACATAAATTCGATCATGGCCTCAACAGCCGGAATATTGAAGTTCTTGATCTCGTACGCATTCGTTGTCGATTCCCAAAAGCTGGACTGTTAGCTCCATTGGGGGGCACCCTGAAACGCGACTTCTGTGCCGTGAATTCTCCTTTGAACGCAGCCGCAAAAACCGTCGAGTGAGCACACACGATTGCCTTGTGAAGAGAAAACTTCTTCTCCTCGCATTTCAGTTTCATGTCGCTGAAGCCGACAGAACGGAGGAGGGCGACAAGCGGAGACGACTTGGGATGGCCGTCGGCGGTGTAATGATACCGGGAGAAGGGAACGCTGAAACTAGTCGGCTGCTGGAAGGCGTGTCTACCTTGCGGAGAGAGTGCGAGAGATGAACCAAAAACAAAAACAACGGCAGCCGAAGAGGGCGTTTGCAGTTTGTTTGGATGTCAAAACTTTTTCGCGTTGGCAGGCTGCCTGCCATTCGTCGGCTCATCTCATCGGATGAGGCGAGTGGGTAAATCACGTATGCCAAAGAGCATCAGGTTGTTAGCTCTGGAGAAACAATGCAACCCAACACAATACTCAACTACCCGCCCTGGATATGCACCAGTGGATTGGCCATCGATGGGCTGATGAGGTAGGCCAAGGTGAGCGTAAGCAACCAAGCCGTCTCGGCTCCGGACCTTGCAGGCAATTTTGCGGGACTGGCCTCCAGGTCTCCAACGGTTTGACGACGGCTCAACCCAAAACATCAAATCCAATAGACCGGACTTTTGCTATCTCCGAGCCATGAGCCACCATCAACGGCGTCCGGTCAACACCTGATCTTCCATTGCTCCCGTCCATAGCAAGATGCCTCGACGCAGCCGCGGGTGTGCCGAGTGCAGGCAACGGCGCATAGGCTGCGATGGCGGTGCACCATGCTGCCGCCAATGCCAGGTGACAAATCGACAATGCTCGGGTCCGTTGCAGGGCGCCGTCATTATCAACCAGACGAAGCGCATCGTGTCTAGACACCAGCGACCAAGGCCAGACGTCGCTGTGAGACGAGAGTGCCTCCTCACGCCCCAGCCTTCGCACCAATCCATCTTTGCGCATGCCTTCATTGCCGAGTTCGTCTCCTTCATCACCGCCAGGAACGAGCAAGCGCGTCGCCAATCGTGGCTCACCGAGATACAGCGCGGCTCAATCGTGGACGAAGGATTAGCCATCGACCTGTCCATGCAGGCGACAGCGCTGGCTTACTGCGGTGCTGCGTCGAACAACCCAGCGGCAGTGAGGGAGGCCTGTCGCATCTATGGCACGGCCCTGTCAAAACACTCGAGATCCATCGCGCACGATTCGACTTCGCTGCGGGCAGCCTCTCTGTACACGTGTGTGATGCTATCGCTATTCGAGGCCATTTGTTCGACCTCGTCTGTGGCTTACGGCACCCATCTCCGGGCGGCGCAGAAAATGCTCGCGCTGGTGCCGCGTGAGGACGGCCCCGGGCTGCATGCGCAAGTCATCTCCCAGCTTGGCCAACATGTCCAATGCCAGACTGTTCGCACCCAATCCATTTTCTCCCATCAGTTCAGACATCACTGACAAACTGGGCAGCTATTCACCATGCTTGCGACACCGCAAGAATACATCCGACAGGCACCAGTTCCCGCGTCTTGGGCCAAAGCTCCCGGCCCCAGAGACGCTTTTGATCGTTTAATACATTGCCTCTACTATCTAACAGACACCCTCGTCCGACGGCATCATGAACCGGACCTCGAGTTGTTTGTGGATGCCAATGTCAGTCTCGAGATTGAGGAACTGTGGGATGGCTTTCAGGAGCAGGCTGTACACTCTGGTGAGCGCATCCAGTGGCCGATGGAGCCTGGAAGTCAGTACCAAGATCCATTCACCGCAATGGCCCTCGCATACTTTGCCGCCTCTCGGGTACTGCTGAGCATCCTCGGAATCGAATCCCCAAGGTCTGGTCCCCAGGTCTCGACCTTTCAGAACGCATGCGATTGCATTATTGAGTGTTGCCGTTTCTTCGAAGGGAAGGAGATTGGCTGTGCACATTTGCGCATGTTCTTTCCCTTGATGCTTGTAGCGATGCACGGCGGTAGCGAGCAACAGGACGTGGCGCGCCGGGTTTTGGGGCAGAGGCTGGGGAGCACGGCGTTTAAAGGCCTGGGTTTCGTGGCAGTAAGACGGGTTCAACAAACCGACTTCGTCTGCGCTGCGGCACCGATGGTCAGAGGGATAAAGGCGATTTGAGACTGAATGGGACATGTCGCTGGTCAGCTTCGTGGGTCGGTCAGATCCGTCACAGTGAACTGAGCAACCCCGTCGATCTTCAGCCCTGTGCTCCTTGACTTTATGAGCACAACGGGGCTTTTCATCCACATCGTCCCCATGATCGCTCGGAATACGGCATCTAAGGTCATTTGCCCTCGCTGAGGATTCTACAGATTAGTTAGAGTCCAATTGTCTCCCGACGGAGTTCAGGTACGCTATGCCCTCCAAGATGACGATCCCGGTCCTGATCTAATCCCGATTCGGTAGGTTTCGCTAGTGCGGTTTGAAGCTATCCACACATGGAAGCAACTGGCGATATAATCTGACAATCGCCTCAATGCGAGTGCGAGAAACAATGAGCATCCTTCCTTGGCGCAAACAATGGATTAACGATCAATCGGATCTATTCAACATGGGCACAGGTATGCCCGTTAAGTCCGAAGGAGAGATGTTCCATAAAGGCTATAAGTACCCAGGGTTTCCGTCACTTGGGTATTCTCGAGCAACCGCATCAGCACCACCGCATCCCCTTTGCAGTCAAAATACAAGCACAACTTCCAAAGAGTCTGTTTTTGTATCCTTTGTACCCTAATAAAACCGAAGATGCGATTCTCCCCAGTCATTCTACTACTTGTTGGAGGAGTTCTGGCTCAGACTCCTCCAGGCTTTTCACCTTCCACCAATGCCACCCTGGGTGTCAAGTACGGCACCGTCAGCGCTTCAAAGGGCAGCCTGGTAGCCATTGATGGTAATGAAGCTCCTATTGCTGGTTACAGTTGAGCAGTTTCACTGACATCTCCACGTAGACGCGGCCATGTCTCCTTCCCTCTCCTTCGCGTCCACCGCCAGCCCATCCCACGGCTCCCACGTCGTCGTCATGGTCGATCTCGATGCGCCAAATGGCACCCACGACCATCCTTACGCGGCCTTCTTGCACTGGCTGGCATTCCTACCCTCTGGGGTGGAAAGCCTTCCCGGAAATGCTTCCAACGCGTCCGACTTTGCACCCTACTTTGGTCCGGCCCCCCCTCCAGGCACTGGGCCCCATCGCTATACCGTGCTGCTCTTCAAAAGCGAGAACATCACGCTCCAAGTCCCGCCCAGCTTTAAGTCCTTGAGCCCCGCGACTAATATCTCTGACCGCATCACCTTTGACATTGACAAGTTTGCGGACGAGGGAGGACTGGAGCTGGCTGCTGCGAATTGGTTTACCAGCGAGAATGAGACAGGCACGAGCGAGAATAAAACGACTACTGTCACCAACGGTGCTCCGCATAACGGAAGTGCTGGAGTTGTGGCTGCGGCTGTCCTGGGTCTTCTGAGCTGCCTTTTTCTCGCCATCTAAGCGGTTACTAAATCCCACAACGGGGTCTTGAATGTACGGTGGCGGGATTGATAAGTGTTCTCATAGCTACATGTTTAAAAATTGAATCCAGATCTGTTCCTAATCCGCAAAATGTGCAAGAAGTCTCTCGCAGCTGAAGTGTGCTCAGGAACCACTAATAACACTGAGCTGTGTGGCCCATTAAATAAATTTAACAGCTCGAGAAATAAGAGAACTATCTCGTATAAGTTTGAATTGCTGGTCACAATATGCGACCGATATTTGCCCAGTCCGGGGCCGAGACAAGTCAGACAATAACCATATCTGACAGTCGAGATTCGTCCACAGTCGGTAAACCATCTCCGCCAAACATGACCCCTAAGGCATCATACTTATCGCCCTCCACCACATGGGGATTGAACGGTTCACTTTGAAAGACATGAGCGAAGCCAATCCTTCGGTACGTCGTGGCCGGGAAAGCACAAAGAACAGGCTCCAGGACAAAACAGCCCAAGTACGGACCCGTTCTGAGCTCCGACTGGAACGCCAAGAGCGTTATGCGTTTGCCTTTTCTGAATTCAATACCCAAGTGGTCTCTTAGAACAATGAGGTTGAGAACTTTACCACCTTCTAAGATAATGTCGGACTTCCTCGGTGGTGTTGGGTGGGAATACGTGGCTCGGGTTAAAGAGCCTCGAAGCCGTAACTGACCGAGTTTCACGCCCCCCTCCTCCAGCTTGACGTGCGTGAAGGGCAGTTCGCCAACTCGGGGCGACATAATAGGGCCATCAAGGGACGCCCAGGACCATGACGGCGCTCGATACTGGAGACTTTGTTTCGCGGCTGGCTCCTCCACAACATAGCCCAGCTGATCAATGAGGCGAGACTCCCACATCCCATAAATGTAGTTAGCCCGAAGCAAAAGCTGAAAGTAACTCGCAATGCCCGCAAATGCAGAGAGCTTATCGCTTGGTCGCGTCAACTGGCATTCCGAGTAACGCTGGACGAGAAGATTCCACTGTCTGAAAACAGCACACGAATCACATTCGAGTTGCCTCCCGACAGCGCCCTTGATTACCACCTGCGGCAGTTGATCCATTGATGTGCCCGCGAACGGGATGCCAGCGGGGAATGCCTCGCATTTATGTTCAACACAACATTCCCAAAAGACTTGCTCTTCCGCGAAATAAATGACCCTCGCCGCAAGCATTCGTTCTTGGAAGACCCATCCCCGCCTAAACAGAGGAGCACAGCGCAATTGTCGCTGAGAGTAAAGAGAATCGATAATGTGGTAAGTCTGCGCACGAGTTTCTGGCAAAGGAGCTGCCCGAACACACCCGAGACGTAAGTTGTCGCCATCTCTTCGACGGAACAGTCCCCCATCGGGTCCGTCGGATGCTGACGCGGCAATGTTGCACAATGCATTGGCATAGACGGAGCCCATCGCAGCAGACTCGCATTCCCAGTCATTTTGCGAGTCTTGAATAATGCACAGCGCGTCGATCCAGAGATACCTTACACCAAGCATGCGTGCGACTACGATGGCGTCGCGAAAGGTTTTCGGTAATTTTTCTATCAACGAGCCTTCAAAGAAGGCGTTGATGTTTGAAGTCAGGAGTCGCGGCTGGTTCTCTGGGCCCCATCTGTAGCTTAGAGTGATATAAGCGTGGCTTTCATCTGTTTTCCGAGATTTCGACACAAGTCTGAACGTCTTGTCATTGAGTCGTCCTATGTCCAACAGTCGTGTAGGCTGCCAGGGCGCCACGCCTTTTCTCCATTGACATGGCTCATGGGACCTCTGACACATCCGTATCCAATTTGAAATCAAGCTGAGCGTAGATGGAGATGAAGTATGTGTCTGCAATGGTGCCCGCAGGGCGTATCTCACCCAACAGTTATCTGCGAACGAAGGTTATCCCGCTGTCAGAGCAAGTTGCTCGCTGATTGTGAAGGTGCCACTAACCGTTTCGCGGCATGAGATAGAAAGATATCCAGTAAGACTTCACCTTGGACTTGCTACAGGCGAATAGAAGCAGGATGGCGGACGTATCTTCGTCTTGTTGAGCCATCAAGCTCATGTTGTCCCAGCCTGCCTCTGAGCCCTCAATCCAAGAGGGGAGCTGGTTGTCACGATTGAGAACATGACCTGACAAGATCATTTTCCAAATCTTCCAGCAAATAAAGCATTTCTGCGATACCGCTCGTAGGAATGATGCTGAAGATGCGTGGTGCTGCCGAAAAGGCGATTGCGGGCTATCGCGCTTTTCCTTCTCCCAGTCTGGTTGAAGGGCCCGTTCGCAAGTTGAGCAGAGCTTGCTGTACTTCATGCTATTGTAGATGAGTTTGAATGGATGTATGAGGTTAACGACGGCCAGCAAATTGGAAGCTGTGGTAGGGTGGCAGCTGTATCCCTTTATCAGGGTCGCTCGCTCGACAGTCGTTAAAGCTATCGGATGTCTGCCACACCTCCTTCCAAGCCACGAATGAAATATTAAAGCGTGCACGGGTTACAGCCCAATTAGCTGTATCTGCCTCGCTAGACGCCTTCTAGAAGCCTATTGTTTCAATGAGGCGGACTCTTCCCGGCCCTGCAGGGAAATGGGCTGATCAGGCTGCGCGGAGAAGGCATTAGATACATGTAGTTCAGTGAAGACGCGCATCGCTCTGAAGACTGGAAACATGGCGGCATCAATCCATACAGTTTTCAGCACTACAACCGCGAACGTAAAGTAAATGGATGTTTTCCTTCGACCTAGGTAGGTACTACTCATGTCCATTGCATAATCCTACATCGGATTTCACTCCGGCCCTCTCGCATAGCAAGTATCCATCCCATGCCAACGCATTTTTGCATGCATTAGGACTGGCTGGGAGCTGTTTTCAATTGGGCCGGACACTTTGTTCCACTCTGAGCACTATTATTACATGTACATACGCCACTAGGCGCTCAAGGTGATTATTCTTCTGCCAGTCCAAATGCAAGATAACTATCTCAATCATAGCCAATGGTTACTATCAAGTATTTCCATCATAGGGGGGGGAAAGCCCAGTAGTTTTCCTTAACACGGATGGCGCACACTGAAGCACTTATCAGCATGCCCTGCGCTCAATTGGTTTAGTGGTAGGCATAGCGGCACAGCCCAGGCACAGCCCAGGCACATTCTAGCCGAACAACAGAGCCTAACTTAGGTAGGTAATCATGACTATGCTTGAAATGCCTTGCCTCCGATGTGACGTTTCGAGTACCATGGGCGTGGCCTTGACGTTCTAGTTCCCAAGTCGAGGTCTTCCTTAAGCAGAGACCATGTGCGTTTCGCATGTGATGCGTACGCCTCTAAACCCGTGAAAGGCTCTGGGAGATGGTGTAGTAACTAGACTACCAAAAGAAGAGGGAAACAATCCTTAGGCTCTCTTCGTTCATCGTGGTGTCACATCATTTTGAGACTTAACTGCAATCAACTATAGTGTTTCAATCGACCACTCACAACATCGGTGATCTGGGGAGATCTCTGCAAAGCTCATCATTATACCAGACCTCACAATCCTGAAACCATTTCAGCAAGGTTCGGATCTTATCATCGACGCTGACGGCGATAGGAAATCATGGACAATTTGCGTGAGTACCTAGGTACATGTGACCCCTAAGCAGCGTCTGAGCATGCTAGGCCTCGCTCACAACATAACTACCCAGCCTACATGTACATTTCTTTCCTGGCTAGTATTGGTCCTGCCTGACGTGCTTATTACGACTGGTCCCCTACGGAGTCTGCCAATGCTTTATCGGAACGAGTCAAGAGCTTGACAATGGAAGTAAGGCGCTTGCCTTGTGAAAGTGTTAAGTGTTGTGCGGTAACTTGTTCAGTGGCCCGTTCTATTGGAGTGAAACCAAGACTAAATAGCAAGAACCGCTAAGTTAGGAACTGGGAGGCCTTCCGCAAGACAGGCCCCCAAAAAGACACACACCTTTGTGTTCGGCGATGGACTCTTAGGTAGGTATTGCGCAATGAAGTTAAGGCTACAGGCAGTTGTAGGTGGCCTTCCAGCTGTCTGGCGGGAAAGGAGGAAATAAGACTGTGTGTGGGCAAGGGAACGGCCGTCTATAGATACATACCTGGGGTGGCAAGGATTAACATTATTGACAGGTATCTAGGTACTTGGAATGAATGGACTTGACTTAGTATTTATGGATTATCATTCACATTCCTACAAAGGATTTCTCAGTCATATCGAAACATGACACCCTGATTTCAACAACCATACATCAAGTGCTATGGACTGTCGTATTAAACCATGGAAACCTTCCTCGCAAAGCTTAGGTCGTAATTATTCGTATTGAACGGAATAATCCTGTGCGGCACACGACTGGTGGATTTCAATCCTGTGGGATGGACCTATTGGTGGGTTCTAGAGTTCCAGTTTCAGGCTCTCAAAAGTCCGTTACATTTATATTGAATCCGCTCCATCGCCGTGGATGCCTCTGGGATCAGGTTGAATGTCACCAGTTTTTAGCATTGTTTGAGACAGCTCTTTCACCTTTGACTAATTGAAACTGGAGGTTGTGTTAGGAGGGCGCTTGATTCCCATTATCTGAATGGTATATTATGTGAAGATTACCTAGGTAGGTGCCTTTTATTATTGCATCTCGCATGGTCTAACTCTCAACGGATTCCCAACCTCAAACCAGCAACTACATAAATATGAGGAACCTTGCAGCGATTGGCGTCCTTTCGACGCTTGTTCATCAAGCAGTGGCCAATCTCGATGTCGTCACTCTGTATGCAAAGTCTACTGCGTACATTCAGGAATCTTCGGCAACACTTGTTCTCGGAGATGTCCCCAACCCTATCACAGGCGATGTTGCTCTGTGGAGCGCCATTATGATGCAAAACCAGGCCTCCTTCCTTCAAGGAGTTACTGAGAATGCCCCTGAAGGGTAGCCGCATAATTCTCAAGTACACCAGTCCCCAAGAAGGTGTAACTGACGTCTCGCAGGCTCGGATACTGCACCAACCTTGGAAAGAATTGGTGCAACTTTGCATATGCGCTCATCAACCAAAGTATGCAGTTTTCTGATCTTCCCCAAACGCTTATAACAGATGCTAACTTGTCGATGCAAGGCACCGAGGCCAAGAATGGCACACCAGTCAAGGCCGCTCCCGGGTCTCGCATCAAGACGCACTGTACGTGACACCTGGCCTCGAACTCCGCTTGGCATTTCAATTGATTCGATTTCTAGACAAACTGAACTCTACAACGCAAATGTGGGACCAGAATCTTTACGTCAATGGCGAGCTGGTTTCTAGTATCTCGACGAGTGAGTCTTTGGGGTTGGCGTAAGCCATTTACGGTTGCAGTAATTACTAACATCGTCTACACAGGCAAGGGCCAGCACGGCGAAATCTTCTACATCTCGATCGAGTGTGCAGCCGGCACTTGTGCCACTGCTCCAGCTCACAGTACGTCTTCAAGTTTTCGTTAAAGACCTCCAGGCAACCGGTTACTGACCAAACCTGCAGGCTGGGAGGATGTTTCCATCACGCTCAGCAAAGCGGACCCAAGCTTTGGCCATACGGGAGGTTGGGAACAGGGAGCGACGGGCGGAGAAATGTCCACCTCAGACGGTGGCAAGACGTGGCAGTTTTCCACGCTCAATGTCCCGGCCACCGACGTGCAGTAAAGGCGTGCTGGATCGGTTGGAAGAGATGAGCAGGCGCGTCGGCCAGAAGAATGAACGGCTTCGTAGCGGAATGCGAGAGGGATGAAGAATCGGGGTAAGCTAGGATTGACGTATTGACTTCTTCTTTCACAACGTACCAACGATACATGCCGCACACTCCTCACGATCCCCTGGTTTTAGTGTCATATTCAGCTAAGTGGAAAGGTAAGCAGTGTCGTTTATATCGTTCGTGCCGTCCACGCCGTTCATGTCGTTCACGCCGTTCATGCGAGGCACTGCGGTTGACCGGGCTGACAGTTGGCGGTCGTATGGAACGCTCCAGGCGAGATGCTTGACGGGGAACTAAAATGAGCCAGCAACACGTGGACTGTGAGTGCTTGTGATGCCGGGTTGATATTATTTCCGTTTGCCCATCCAACCTGGGGGTCATGGGTAGTTAATAGAGGGCGTGAAATTCGTGACGCTGATTGTAGCCAATCAAAATAATTTCTCTTACAGGGATCACGGAAACATGGTTCTCTCATTCGGCGATTGGTATTTAATTTGCCCGATTTGCAAAATTGGAGTTATCACTAACTCCGAAACCTTGTATTCATATGCCTCCATGGATCCTTGACCGATACCTGAGCGGGTCGAGGCACAAACTGTAGAATAGACAATCTATATCGCTATAGCAACTGTCCTGTTATGCTTGTCAATTTCAGGTTCCACTCAGAGTGTAAAATACGTAGTTGTATATAGTTACTTAACAATTTAGTATTCAAACAGCTAACAACAGACCGGACAATTTCTCTTTTCCACGCCTTGCCTATACAGATTGCAAGTTGGACCGCACTTTCGTAAGGTCCGTCACCTAGGATCAACAAGCCAGCAAAGTCAACGTCGTCAAGCCTAGCATTATAAGTACAGAAAAAACCATCTCCGCAATATATAGATTGGAGTCGGGTTTGTCGAGCGGTATAGGATACCCCCTAGACGCCAAACTTTAGACCCTACCTTACCTTACCTATTCGCCCGCACCATGGTTCTCTCTATCACAGACGCGCCGTAGCGCAGTAAGAAAACAGTGGCGACGTACGGGCATGACACCGGGTGGCGTCGCGTCATTCACAGTTTCACACCCGCGTTGGTCCTCGTCTCGCCCTCATTGGCATCAAAGTTAGGCTAATAGCTTTTTATAGGTGGTTCTCTGTGAGCATGGGAACAGGAATCACTTCGATCCTCCTCTTTAGTCTCCCTTACAACAGTCGGCGGCTGTATTTATCTCCATAGTCATTTTCTCCCTGAACGTCCTCTACTTTGTCACCTTCTTGTCGATAGGCACTTTGCAATATCTCCTATGCCCTGCAAGCTTCAGTGTCATGATTCGAGATCCGACGCAGTCGCTCTTTCTTGGTACCTTTCCAATTGCTCTAGCGACAATCGTCGACATGATCTGCCTCGTGTGCGTGCCATCTTGGGGCCACGGTGCAGCCTATCTCGCATTGGGGTTGTGGATGCTCGACGCAGCCCTGTCGGTTCTGATAACCATAACAGTTCCCATGATTGTGTGAGTTTGCGCGCTCCATGTAGGACGAACAAAGACTCAAGCTGGCGAATAGGATCACGCGAGAGAAAGAACCGTCTCTGAACGCCATAACGGGGGCTTGGATTCTTCCCGTCGTCTCGCCCGTCATTCTAGCCGCTACGGGCGGTCTTGTTGCCGAAATACTGCCAAATTCTCAGCACGCGCTGTGGACGCTCATCGTCAGCTACATTCTCTGGGAATCTGGCTTCCTCTGCCCATGATGGCCGTGACGATATATCTTCAGCGTTTACTCCTCCACAAGCTGCCGCCTAAGGCCGCTATTACTAGTGTATGCATCCCTCTCGGGCCGCTGGGCCAAGGCGGTCACGGGTATGTTAACAACCTCCTAATTATCCCCTGTTTACCTACATAGACCTCGCTGACATACAGGCTGAGCAGGATCCAAAAGCCCGGAGAGGTATCGAGGGCCGCCTTCACTGAGACACATGCCTTGAGTGATTTGGCTGGAGAGGTTTTCTATGCAGCCGGCTTCCTCGCTGCTCCCCTTATGTGGGGTTTGGGCTTGGTTTGGCTCGTCTTGGCTGTAGGCTCCCTTTACAGCTTGTTGCGATTTCCATTCAATATGGGCTGGTGGGGGGACTCACCTTCCACTCGGTGTTTATGCTGCCTGTACGGTTCAGTTGGGTCGTGAACTTCCATCAACGGTGTTTAACATCTTGGGGACGGTATGCGTCTATTCTCCTTCGAGACTGTTTTTTCACCGGTACTGACACGGACAAGGTATTCTCTCTTTGCGTATTGATCATCTTTATAATAGTGAGCTTTTTGACATGGAAAGGAGTGTTTACTGGCTCAGTCTTTGTCACTCCCGGCTTGAAAGAGGTGTCGCCTAAGGAGTCATCGGATTGAGCATGGGCAGATAAACTTGGCCAACTAAGAAGACGCTAGAGAGCGAGCTCTATGGTATGGGTGATATACCATAAGACTTGAGCGGCGCCAATACGATGAGACGATATCTACCATGGCTAGCTTCACTGAAGAGAACGCGAGGCTGAATCCAGGCAAACGCGACTCGTTTGACATTTCCGAGCATAGCTTCAACTAAGGCTTCTCTGTAATCACGGAATCCTTCAGGAACAGTTCCAAGGAAGGCTTGTCGAGACAAAATGGCTGTGTAGCAAGACTCTCTCTACTCGCTGGGAAGCAACGCTGAGATTACTTGCGCCGTATGCTGCCTTCCTATCCCCGTTTTTAGCCTCCTCTAGGGTTCTAACTGCTATAATTATCCGTGTAAGCATTAACTCTGCCAAGAATGTTTCTGGAGGATCGGGATGACGGGGGCGGAGCGATCAAATAGGGTTTTCGCCTCCCAATGCCCGCTTTGTAAGACCATGGTTGCCGCGAGGGCCTTGGCCCGATGAGTATTACTCATCCTCCGGAGACGGGGACAACACCGAGAGCTATTTTAATTGGACAGGGTTCCATCCAAGATTGCTGGTCTCATGGCGGATTTGGAAGGAAATTTGCGTGATGGGAAGAGGTATGCCCAATCGTCCAGCGAGGAGCATCACTGACACACTGAAGTATTCTCTTCTCTTTCTGGATCAGGACTCTCGGTCTATTATCAGTTCACCTCTGACGCAAAGGGGTTCTTCATCAAAGAATCGATGGTGATCAGATCCTCTCCCAGCGCCAGCATAATATGGATAGATTTATAATAGACAGTCGATATCCCATCCTCCTCATAAGCAGAGGGGTAGGTGCATGTGGGTTACTGCATTATTGATGTGATATGTCTGTCTTTTCATGTATTTGGCTGACTCTTGCAAAGCTCAATCTCACAGCGGCAAATCATGTCTACATCATCGAGCCGCAATGGAGCCCAAGCGTTGAAAGTCAAGCCATTGGAAGCGTCTCTCGACTTGGCCAAAGGCAGTAACAGTGACTCGCTACGTCGTACGAGGAGCTGTTGAAGTGGCACGTTGCGGCATCTGAGAATAACAAGGCCTCTTCCTCTGGCGTTCAATTTTAGAAAATGCACTCTCGACAGATCCAAAAAGTCGACCTTGCAAACCTGAGATTCCCAAAACGGTAAGGTATGGATTGGCGGGATTGTCGTCGATGGTAAAACGAGATCAGTGCTCAACCAGTACATCTATCCGTACGGCGGGTGATGCGTTTAGCCGTGGGTAGTTAGATGCTCGCAACTTATTCAACCCCATTGTCATCATGAATGCGAGAAGGAATCCGCCAAGGATGATGCAAGTGGAGGATCCCGCGAGTCCTTCGTCATTGTCAGACTGAGAGCCTATTTCCATCACACGCCTCGTGTTGTCGGTAATCCGTATAGGCCCCTCTATTTCGCTGTCCTTGGTCGTGTCACCTTCGTAAACAAAGTACGAAATAGTAATTGCACTTTTCGCAACCCAAGTGCATATTATTGCCCCTTCGTGTCGTCTTCACATTGGCTAGACCTCCAAACAAGAGCGTCACATGGTGTTGACTTCATATTTGGCTCGATCGTCGTACAGCTCTGCGCAAGTTTTTCAACTTCAAATCAAGATATCCCGCAATACTGCGTAATTCTTGCGCAAGATGAGCTCTTTACATAATTCGATCCGACTTACACTGAAATAAACGAATAGATTGGGATTTCTCGTCCAATTTCTCACGCACCATCTGGAACCTTGGCATGTGCAGGATGCCTATACGAGAAAAATCCATCGTCAACTATTTCCGTCTGCAAATATGCCGCTAGATTCGGCGCAGCTGAATAATCCTTTGCACTTTCTGGCATTCTGCTCAAGTATGCTGCGGGAAGCCTCATGACTTCCGGACCGAAGGTGGTTGCAAAGATGCAGTGTGGCCGCGAGGGTGGCACAGCTGACCTCCAAGTCCAAGTCTAATCCATCTCGGCCCTCGGGGCCGTCGAGTTGCATTCCATTTAGAATTCTGTGGGAGAGAGACTATCGATTGACGCCATAATCGCCGAAGACAGTGAACGCACCTCCGCTGATGCCAAATTGCTCAGCCCCGTTTGGCGAGTCCGTAGCCCGTCTGTCACGTCAGGCCTAGCGCTGATCTCTCAGCACCAAACACTTAATGTTAAGTGAAGGTAACTTAGCTCCGTCGGTTTTTCGGGTTCAGGCGCAGCCTGCCAAGTCGCCGGTGGGTGAGATGACCGATTTGGTGGAGGCTCAGCACGCCTGGAAATAGCAACACGGCCAACACCAGCTGCACTCTAGTCACACCTGCATCTCCAGAATACCTTCGTAAAGCTTATGCCCGACCGCTTACTATCCGAAATCAGCCCTGTAAAGATGCTAACTCTGGGTGTCAGATGCATCTTGAGGCAATGCCACTGACTTGCGCAGGCTGCGCCGATTGTCATCACGCCTTCAATTGAGGTTTACACGAACTTAGCAGAGATGGCTTCTCCCCAAGGTCAACAGAATCAATTATTTAAGACACCACCAAGTTCCATAATCCGGTCCATTCTCATCTCATCATCACCATCCTCATCTCATCATCACCATCCTCATCTCATCATCACCATCCTCATCTCATCATCACCATCCTCATCTCATCATCACCATCCTCATCTCATCATCACCATCCTCATCTCATCATCACCATCCTCATCTCATCATCACCATCCTCATCTCATCATCACCATCCTCATCTCATCATCACCATCCTCATCTCATCTCATCCACCTCACCACCAAAGCAAACAACACCATCCAACACCAGCATTCAACCATCCAAATCACACTGCAACTCACAACTCACTGAATAATTCAACAAATCTCTTAACTTTCCCTATTCTTCCTTTCTTGTCTATCTACACATCCATCCACTTCTTCACCATGCGCTACTCTTACACTCTCCTCGCCTTCGCTGTCACAGCTCTGGCACTTCCCACTGCCAAGCCCGCCGACGACGGCTCATGGGCTCCGGGCAAGTACGAGGGCCCCGGCACCAAGTACGACGATGGCAAGTGGTCTCCCGACAAGTACGACAAGAAGGACAAGGTGAAGCGTGAGGACGACGGCAAGTGGGCACCGGGCAAGTACGAGGGTCCCGGCACCGACTACGACGATGGCAAGTGGTACCCCGGAAAGTACCCCGGTGACAAGACCAAGCGCGAGGATGACGGCAAATGGCACCCCAACAAGTACGAGGGTCCTGGTACCAAGTACGATGATGGAAAGTGGTACCCCGGAAAGTACCCTGGCGGCAAGAGCAAGCGCGAAGACGACGGCAGCTGGAAGCCGGGCAAGTACGAGGGCGAAGGAACCGACTTTGACGATGGCAAGTGGTATCCTGGAAAGTACCCTGGCGACAAGACCAAGAGGGAGGATGATGGAAAGTGGCACCCCAACAAGTATGAGGGCCCCGGCACCAAGTATGACGACGGCAAGTGGTACCCTGGAAAGTACCCCGGCGGCAAGTCTAAGAGGGAGGACGATGGTAGCTGGAAGCCTGGCAAGTACGAGGGTGAGGGCACCGACTTTGATGATGGCAAGTGGACTCCTGAGAAGTACGACAAGAAGGAGAAGACCAAGATGGCCGACGATGGCAGCTGGAAGCCCGGCAAGTACGAGGGTGAGGGCACCGATTTCGACGACGGCAAGTGGACTCCCGAGAAGTACGACAAGAAGTCAGAGAACTCGGAGTCTAAGCGGGAGGATGACGGCAGCTGGAAGCCCGGCAAGTACGAGGGTGAGGGCACCGACTTTGACGACGGCAAGTGGACTCCTGAGAAGTACGATAAGAAGTCCGAGACCAAGCGCGAGGATGATGGCAGCTGGAAGCCCGGCAAGTACGAGGGCGAGGGTACTGATTTTGACGATGGAAAATGGACCCCTGAGAAGTACGACAAGAAAGAGTAAGCAACTGACTTGCTCTTGGGACTGATAGCATTGGTCGGAGTTTCACCGATAGATTGTCTTTTCTTGCGGCTGCCTAGCCAGCTTCAGCGTCTTCTTAGCTGGCTGGACTAATTTCCCATTCCTTGTATCTAGTATTCTAGTCATTTAGATTCGCTCCTTCTTCTAGCCTTTGTTTCATAGACTTTTCACACTTCTGACCTTGATATGACCCCAAACTGTTTCCTGTGCAGGTACGAATAGCAAGAAGATCAATTTTATTGATTAAATACTACTTCTGTTCTGAATTGGCATTGGCGCCTTGGCTTTACATTCCGGCAGGCGATCCTCATCTTCCAAAACTGTACAGAACTTCCATTGAGAACGAAAAGCAGAACTTTTCTGGGGTTTCGAAATGGCTACTAAACGACGTGGTGCTCTTCAAAGAACATTCTAACCTCTGTAACTGTCACTCCGAAGGCGTCACGAAGACTCGAGACACTTCCTGTAACAAGTAGGAAGTCTTGTACATAGCAAGTATAGATTGGAGGTAAAGCTATGAGATAGTTAGTACCCATAATTTCTTCTTATCAATGAATACCTACACTCGTCTGTATTTACCCAGTGAGGAAGAAGCTCCATAGTTGATGGATGAATGGACCACTACTACGTCTGAGGACTTTATCACGATATTCTGGAGGATGGATAATAAACTCACAACAGCAGACTCAACGTCCTCGACGATATTAATGGCCCTTGTAAAGGAATTGTCAACATTGAACTGCGGAGTAGCGCCAGGGGCAGCTATCAACAGTCAGCAAGATTCCCAAGTCTCAGTTCACAAGTAGATACGTACTCTTATCCGAAGCTCCAAGAACCGCATAACTACAGAGTCAGCCACTTTCCCTCCCCTTTCCCCGAACCTCGGGCATTACTTACTTGTAGGAATTTCCAAGATTACTATCCGTACTCGAGAATCCATTGATCAGCGCTAAAGCTAGCAAATCCGCGTATTTAGCAGAGTTGTCACTCGTGACATCTGCCTGTAAAGAGGAGGCTCCCGAGCGGTACGAGGCTTTTACGTGCAGGGCGGCAGTGATGTCCGCGATGATGCCGCGCTCGCCATAGAGGTTGAAGTCGTTTCCCATATAGCCTAGTTGGTTGCCATTTGTGTCTTCGATGCGGATGACGGTAACTGTCGGCAAGGGCGTTGATGAAGACGTCTCAATAACGCCAGTCGCACTCGTACTCGAAGTCGCACCGCAATTCTTGTCATAAAACGTCGTGTGCGAATCCTCGTTCTCTTCGAAATTCCCCTCCACCCTCGCGGCATACAGTGCACACCCAAGGCTGCTCACCGCATAGCTCTTGCACTCTGGCTTGCTGTCACACAAATCCGCACAATCGCCTACCACACATCTGAAAGACTTTGTCAGAAACGAGTCTGGATTGTGCAAATCATGCCCGACAAGGCCGCAGAGAGGCTCCTCGACGAAAACACGTGTCTGGAGAGAAGAAAGGGGAGGGTTAAGCTGAAGCGACCCAGTCGAAGAGGTGGAAGAATCGGCAGGAAGGGAAGAAACGAGCGGCAACGCCACTGCAAGAGCTGTTAAGAAATGCATCTTGAAGTGAGTTGAAGGGGAAGACTAATTCTCAACGGTCCGGCTTGGGGCGTCCCTAAGTAAGCCCAGATTCCCATTCAAGCCGATTCGCTGACCTCTTTCGAGCCGAATAGACTACACCAGTTAGCCAACGGGTAATGAAGCCCGACAGCAACAAGTTATTGTTTCGCTTCTGGACGCCTCAATCTCTAAAAGGAGTCAAGGGTGGCAAGACTTGGCTCAGCTCCGTCCGTAGGGTTCGGCCATCGCCCAGACCGCCAATGGTGGATTGCAGCCCAGGGGGTGTAGTCTATCTCCGCGGCAATTTCCACATTCAGGTTGCAATTTCAAACAAGAATCAGATTCGTCTGATTCGTAGCATTATCTCAACACTTCATCCCTTCATAACACCGAGCAGCGCGTTCGAATTGATATTTGCACTATTGGCTTTCCCCATGCGATGGATGGAACATCGCACCATTTGCCGTGGACGCATTCACACAGTCGCGTAACACGCCTTATTGGTAATTTCTCAGGCATCCTGGGTCAGCCCTGCGTCTCCGGGGTAGCTGGCTCGTCTCTTCTATCTCAACCTCAAGGAGAAGTCGGCCAACTTGAAGTACCACAGCGTGCGACGACGAATCCAAAGCACACCTGATACACCAGTAAAACAGTTCACTTCTGGGGACACTGAGTTTAAGCTTATAGAAATAGGATATTGCCAAATAATAAAACACAAACGAAATTAACCGCAGAAGCCATCGAGCCCAAGTCAGTGTCCATCTCTCCTCTCGATAAAGCTTTCGTACATGGCCTTTGTCTTTCTCCTCGCTATCTTTCCCCAATACTGCATAGGAAAAGTCGTCATGAAAAATACAGAGGACAAGACTCCAATAGCCACAAATACCTGAGCCAGGGTCTGCGTATCCATCCAGATACCTGTGCAAAAAGTGAAAATGAGGGCGATGCTGTTGTTGATAACGGCTACACCAACCATGCCTTCAAGAATCATGTCGGGGTAGCAGTCGGCGAGATAACTCAAGGCTGGGATGGTTAACACCCATTGTCATTACAAGGTAAAAGGGGTGACTTACCGAGATCTCCCGCACATCCCCAACCAAAGCCAACAAACCCAAGACCAACATAGGCTCCCCAAAGTTCTGGAAACAGCCACCCCTTCCCAGACCCAATACCAAACAGCATCAACCCAGCAGGACTGATAATCGCAGCCGGATACATTAGCCACAGTCTGTCCTCAGCTTCACTTACACCACCACGGCGCTTCGCCATCCACTCGACAAACTTGTCGGCAAACCATCCTCCGTAGAAACATCCAATTACGGCACCGATGAGCGTCGGGATATTCATCAGCGCTACCGCCGTGTCGCCATAGTTCCAGGGGTCTTCGTAGTAGTTATCCTCTTCGACCGTGAGGTAAAAGGTCAACCACGCGTCTTGTGCGCCCCATTGGAGGCCGGCATAGAGGACTGCTGGGAAACTAAAGACGCGGAGAGTCTGGATAAGTATAGAAAAGTATTGCCTAAACCCAATACCTTTGAGTAAGGGAGATGGCGTGATGATGGCGATGCGCTGCCAATACGTCTTCGGTTTGTCAACGACTGGCGTAGCAGTTTCGGCAGCTTGTAGATCGTCACTGTTCCTGGAATCCCCTTCTGTCTTTTTTGTCTTCGTGGTCACCGTCGGAGCTGTAATCGGTCTCACACCATCCAGAATCGCTCTTCGATCAAACGCCGTCTCTTCAAACCCGAATAAAAAGACAATCAGCGTGGCACCAGTGATAATCACGGCAAACCAGCCAATCCACGTCCATCCAATCTTATCATTGTCGGCAATGAGACCAGCAAACAAAGGTCCTAAAAAGGTTCCCACGGAGGTGGCCAGAATGTATAGACCCATGACTGTACCGCGCTGATGGCTGTAAAACAGCTCTGAAAGCGATAGTTGAGCAGCCGCTTCGGCGCATGATTCGGACGCGCCGACAAAGAGCTGACTCCAGATGGCATCGGTGCTCTTCTGCGTCTTGGCGAACCAGATACTCCCGGCGATAGAGGACAGCAGACAAATGAGGTACGTGCTGCGTCGGCCGTACAGCGCAGGCAGAGGAGATAGAAGAAGTGTAGTGTACCCGATGCCTGCAAACAAGACTCCGGCGCCGATATTGTCAATGTTATAGCTAATGCCCTTGTCAAGCAACGCATCTGATGCGCTGCCGGCGTCGTTGCTCGTAGCCGCCGTTAACCCGACGACAAAGAGGACGAGAAATGCGTGCCAATACTTGCGCCATGGCGACCAATTAAGAGGATCGTTGGGAGAAGAGGTTGGGTGAGGAATGAGGGTGGCTTCGTGGCCTTCAGATTTGATAATGCGCTCTGTCCCAGCGAGATGTTCGTCTGGATCCATTACGATGAGTGTTCAGCCTAGGACTGGAGGGTCAAATCACTGTGTAAATAGTGAGAGCGTATGAATGAAAGGCAAGACGGAGCATGTTTTGGTCGCGTCTGATACAGTGATGGGTGCACAACAGCTTCGGGGTACAGAATAGTTGGGCATTGTGGCATTTTACTTGTCCATAATCCTATGACATCGTTATCTTTCGTTTACCGTTTCAACATCAACTAGTCGCATCCTTTGTTCTTGGGGTGTATTATCGAAGCTGGGCCATCTCCGATGTCGACTCCACGCCAAGAAAATGCCGCAATCTGACAAGATCTGACGGGGCAAATTGTGGTCTATTCCCCATTGGCTTGTATCCGGTGCTTCTTTAGTGATAGTCTCGGAGCCGACGGTGCGAATCTGAAGCGTCTCGTCCATCTTATCAAGCGCTCCCGGAAAGTCGGCATCGATACCCCAGATTACACTTTGGCTTCCTGATCTGTCTTGGCCTAATCAAGCTGTCAAGTCGCCATGGTGAAGCCTGTTACAATCAAAGCACCCGTGATCTTATCGCGGATTCTGTATCTTGCCCTGGTCACCCGTCACAAATAACCCCAGGCTTGGTGCACTTGCAAATGTACTGCCCAATGCGTACGCTGCCCCGGACCTTGTGACGAATCTGCAACCCACTCCGGATTAGTCCTATCACTGGACCGATGCGATCCTTTATCTCGGAACCCTGAGCGGCCAGGTGACGTGGCTGTACGGGAGGACCCATCATCAGTCATCAGGCCTCGTCTGCCCAGTCATTGATGCGGGAGGGGAAGTATAACTAACGCCTTCACTGTCTATCACACAGTTTGCGCTTTGTTCCTTCAGCACACTACAGTCTACAGGCTACAGTCCGAGCATTATTGCTACCTACCACCACCACATTCACACATATACATGTCCACCTGCCAGAGAATGCTTTCTCAACAGTTCAACGTCACCGCCCGTATACCAGGCAGCCCTAAAAAGCCGAGTAATTGTTACTCCGGCCTGGAGAGGCGCCTCGACCTCGTCGCAGACGCTACCATGGGACTTCCTCCCGTTCAATCTCCTCCAGGACCGGAGCAACCGAAAAAGGTGATCGTCGTTGGTGCCGGCATTTCCGGCCTTCGAGCTGCCTCCGTTCTTCGCCGTCATGGCGTTGAGGTTGTGATTGTTGAGGCGCGCGATCGTATCGGAGGGAGGATTTGTGCGAGCAGCCAGCCGGGAAAGAGTCGCGATCTCGGTACGTACTCGTCTTGAAGTGACATCTGTGGTTGATACTGAATCACAGACCTTGCGTTTGGGCTGTGTCGCCGTCTATCGCATTGCATGTCTCGCTCTCTATGGGTATGTAGACATGCAGTGTAGGTATGTCCAACACATGCATTCCTTCCAGGGGTATATATTGTATCACTGTCGAAGGTTAACACTTCTCTCTCTACTCTTGCAAGGCGCTGCTTGGATGCACGAAACCTCTCAAAACAGACTCGTCAAACTCATTCCCAAACTTGGCGTCGAATACTACTACGACGACGGCGCCCCCCTGTACTACACCCCTCACGGAAAAGCCGGCGCTCAGTTCAAAGCCAAGAAGGTGGCTGACGAGTTTGCCGACTATTGTGAGTGGTACTATGATAACCACGCCGACGCCCCTGATAAGAGCGTGGATGAGTTTGTGAGGGAGTTTGTCAACAATCATGAGTTGATTACAGAGGATGAGCGGCTCTGGGCTCCGCAGGCTACTCGAGAGGTGTGTTCCTCAACAACACTCGTGTGAGATGTGTGCTGATGGTGGGTAGATTGAACTCTGGATCGGGACAAGCACGGCTCTCGCTTCCGCGAAGCATCTCAGCTATTTCGTCACGGAGCGGAACCTCTACGTCCTTCGCGGAGGGTACCAAAAAATCGTCGAGTGGACCGCCGAACCCGTTCTCGATGCTGTCCATCTGCAGCACCATGTCCAGGACGTCCAATGGAGCGAGGATGGCTCCATGCCCACCGTTGTCACTTGCAAGGATGCCCAGGGCGACATGCAGCACTTTACTGCTGATGCAGTCGTCGTCACGGCTCCTTTGGGCGTTCTTCGACACGGCTTGCTGCCTTTCTCGCCTGCTCTTCCCGAAGACGTGCGAGACGGAATTGACAACTTTAGCTACGCTGCTCTCGGGAAAGTCTTTTTCGAATTTTCGGAAGTCTTTTGGAGCAAGGACAATGACCAGTTCATGTACTATCCCGCCCCTCCTGAAGAAGCCCTCTCTTCCTCTCCCTCGTCAGTCAGCTCCGTCGGGGATAACATCTTGGCCCACCCCACCGTTACGGTGAATACTTGGCTCATGTCGGGCGCCAAAGAACTCTGCGTGCAAATCGCAGAGCCTTTGACTCAGCGAGTTGAAGCCATGGCCAAAGACGAGCTGTACGACTTCTTCAAGCCTCTGTTCAACCTCTTACGCACTGAGCCGTACAAGGCGCTCCCTCGCCTTGTGAGCATCGAGTGCACCCAGTGGACCCGCGATCCCCTGGCGGGTTTTGGAACGTACTCTGCTGATAAAGTTGGCGATGAGCCGAAATTGTTCATCGGTGCTTTGGACAAGCATAAACGCAGCCGACTGCAGTTTGCCGGCGAGCACTGCACCCTCGTCGCTAATGGATGCGTCCATGGCGCATTTGCGACGGGTGAGAAGGCGGCTACCAACTTGTTGGAGACGTTTGGTATCAAGTACGACGGCGGTGACTTGGTCAGTCTCCCCGGGCACAAGTAAGAGATTTCCTGTGTGACTCCGACCGGGTCTGGACTGTTCGCTGTCCCTGTAAAATGGGATGGTATTTTATGTTCATTGACCGGTTGGAGGAGTGTTTGTTGCTTTGCGTGATAGTGAGTGACTTGCATAGTCGAGAATAGGTTTTGAGCTAGGTAGGTAGTTAGCATACAGTCTTTACCAAATTTGATACTTCTGATCGCTCTTTATCTGGACTGTCACCTACCAGAGCCCGAGTAACTCACATCTAGACTGAAGAGGTGGAATCTCGGATATTCCCGCTGAGAGGAGGACTACGGCATTGTACAGATCAGGTAGTTATAGAAAGAGTCGTCTACGAGCTTGTAATTTCACACGAGATGCTTTAGAGAAGAGTTTGATTCTACTGAGGAAGAGCCATTGTTCTCCTTGACTCAGCCTGTGTTCAGTACTCATTACCCTATTTCACCGTCAGTCTCCGATGTGTCTTGATCTGACAAACTCTTGTCTCGCCGTCGTTCCCCAACCACCTGCAATAACTCGTCCAGCGCTCTCAAGTCCCCTTTTTCATTCCCCTTGGCCTTGTTGAGCCCGCACCTCTTACGGTACGAGTTCTCTCCTTTTTTTGGCTGCCATACAGTCGAATCATTATTCCCAAACTTCATCTCTCCGTCGTGCCCACTCGCCTCAATCCAGGGAGTTGGTAGCAGCCCTGTGTCAAGTGTAATGTATCGGCGGTTATGAAGGCCGATTAACGCTGGCGTGGAGCAAAACGACTCTGTGGAATAGGAGAAGCGGAAATCGGACAGGTTCGTGAGCCTGGACCGGATGTTGTCGAATATGGTCTCCCATGTGCCCGAGAAGGTGTATGTGCAGTCATCCTCCCAGTCGAATCCAAACGAGCCGGTGGGATGTTGCTTCCAATCGTGCGTTGGCGGCTTCCAAGTTTCCAGTTGTGATTCACAAAGCCGCAGGTGAGACGCGATATAGCATCTATCCAGTCCGAGGCTTGTGAGCGATTCCTGAGCCAAGATCCAATCAAAGTGGTCATGATGTGAAGCAACAAAGTTGCCCAAGTTCAGCGTCTTGAGTTGAGGAAAAATGAGCCCGGCACCGCTAAAGTATCCTGGCGCCGTACCCCAGCACTCGTTGAATGATAGAGAGAGTGAGGTGAGTTGGTGGGCGATAGGGGCCAGCCATTGTTGTTGGAGATACGGCTCAAATTGCACCCTCTCGATGCACTCAACATCTCGATCAGGCCCGTGTTCGTTGTACTCCTCGGCAACTTGAAGGTGTAAACCCCGAATATCCTTCATCACCGTCTTGAAAAGGTCGGATGATGTAAAATCCGGGATGGGCAAGTTCTGAATGTTCTCAATGGATAAAGAACGGATAGCGGTATAGTTTGGGTTCTCTTCAGCGCGGCTTCGGATGGCTTTGAAGACGGCATTCAAGGTGTTTAGCCGGGTTGAGATGATCTCAGCATCGTCGCCGCATTGATCGCCTTCTCTTCCCTGGCACTTATCGGAGAATTTCAGCTCCAATGCGGCAATGCTAGGTAGCTCCTTGATTCGGCTTATGGCGTTGGTGAATTCGGGATAATAGCCTCCCCGCCAGGAAGACCAAGTGTCGTAGTCACGGTCGTTGTACAAGTCATCTGGAGCGCTATGGATAGTCACGCTCTCAGCCGCGTGCTTCGCTGCCTCATTGCCGAGGGCTGTGTTCCAGGCGGAAAACTCGTGGTCGTGGGTGAGTGTCAGCGTGTGGAGAAGACGAGGCTGAGGGAGCATGTTCCAATTACGGCACGCAAGCCGAGGAATGGAGAGAAATCTCATGTTATTGAGGTGAGGTGTTGATGAACGATCATCGGGCTGGGCTGTTTTGGGGGCAAAGTGAGCCTTAACATGAATGGAGGCGCCTGAAATGAAGTTTTTGACCGGATAAATTAACGGCACGCTCTCCATACGTACATATAATTTGGCCGGACATGGGCCCGTTGCTGGGCACTTTTCCACTAAATATTTGTATGTTCCGCCAAGTTTGCGCCCATGTTCTGAATACGACCGATCATCTCATTAATCCAACTCGTTTCCCGAGTCCAATCCTTCGGCAAAGCAGACAAACAAGTCCTCACGACTATTAGAGGGGGCAAGATGCTGCCTGGTCCAATATTCTGGAACTTATTGCCAAGAAAGTATTCAACCGATTGGCAGACGTACCGAGCGGAAGTTTGAGGCCATTCCGCTTGATGGCCTGAGGGACCGGTGGCGGTGCCCAGCAAAACCCCTTCTGCAGTCTCAGCGGCACCTTGACTGCGTTTAAAAAGCTTGAAGCGTAGACCGCAAATCTGAGCATGTAAGAGAACTTGGACGGTCCAATACAAAACTATGCTTTCGGCTACTGCGTAGGATGGGAAATGGAATGATACAGGAAATGTCTTTCCCAGCTCGGGATGATCCGTTATGCTAGGTGTTGTTGACAACTCGGGCCAATATAGAGAGCCTGTTGCAGATTGGTATGCTAAAAACCAACTCTTGAGCTTCTCGTCAAGTGCTAGGCACGAGGTAAGAAGATCTGAGATACCAATAACAACATCTTGGTGGCGTGGAATGGAGAGCAAAGTGTCCATTCTGGCTAAAATGCTCGGTATTTGAAGGAATATATCCAGAAGAACGTCGTGAGAAGATTTGGGTTTGGAAGCATACGGCTCTTCCATCCACTCAGGCTGAACCAGTATCGTTGCTTGGCGTTGTCTGAGACCCTGATAAACCTATGATCAGTTAGTATTGTCATTTAGAAGAGCCCTGCAAAAGTTTTGAAACTCACAGTGTGCATCCTCAGCACTTGGAACATGTCATGGGCCAGTCCATTAACATGTTGTCCTGGGCCTCGTAACTGCAGGAGCGTCATGGCCCCTTGGTAATGTTTCATATACCCGCCGACAGTCCGGCCAGGGCACTCGGAGAATTCATACATCCCGAGCATTACACACGCGGTAATGGTTTGGCTGTCGCATCGCGATATTGGGTTGTTGATGGCGCGCTGAAGCTCACGCAGACCTCGTGTGTACAACGGCAAACTCTGACTGGCCAAAGCCTCGTACTGGCATTTTTGGCCAAATTTTGCAGTACTAACGGCCAGAATAGCATGCTCGAGCGCCGGGGACAATGATGAGATGCTGGCTAGGTGGAGGAGCCACTTCCGATGCTTGCTAAGGTGGGCTTGGCGGAGAGACGATGAGGGGCACTGGTCGTCAATGTAGAAGGCTAGGAACTGATCCCTCGATACGTTGCGAAGGGATATGGACGAAGGCATGTTTGAATGTGAAGGGCCTCGATGTTGGGAAAGCCGTGTCCCTGGTGTGTAAGGGGAACTGGACAATGGTCTTGCCGACTCATCTCTTCTCCAGCGTGATAACAACACAGGTGCGGCTCCAGACTCATAGGCAGATTGCAACTTGCCTTGGCCTGATTGAGTGATGGACGTATTTGTATATTGGGATATAATGAAGGCTTGCTTTCTCCGATATCCTGCACACAAGCGGCCTGACTTGACGCAGTTGGCGCAATCCGGTTTCTCACCACCACACTAGATACCAGGTTCGAATTAGATAAAATGCGGACTAGAATGCTGTGAAGCAACTGACCTTGATCTTTCTCTCTTTGCATGTATGACATGCCTTGGAACGCCCTGCAACGCCTACCATGGTAGCTATGGGGGGATTTGCGATTGGAGGCTTGGAGGCCTGCGCGAGCCCGATAGGCAATGACCAGGATAAGTCCGACTTTCAGTCACAGTTCCGCTTTAGCCTGCAAGTTGGGATTTGTTTGATGTAGGATGAGATTGACCTGAGCTCGTTACGGTGTAAACGAAGCTAGTTCTTGTTATTCATAAAGGTGCCACTTCGCAATGGGCCTTCTCGGCCGCGCTATGGGCCAATTATACGTCGTCTCGCAAGAGAAACCAAAGAACTAAGCCCACTCTGGCGTCAATCCGCGAGACGCTCCTCATTGTGTGGCTCAGTACCTGTGCCGGTATCCGGTCATGTGATTGAATCGGAATTGGTAGCAACAGCAAGGCATTCACACCACTCCTCTTTTGGTCTCAATCCGCGGACTTCATGGGCTGTGTAGATGGAGTCGTTAAGAGGAGTCGACGAGCCATGCCGTTGCTCTCCACGTCAAAACAGTATAAAACTCTTCCAATTCTCTCGTGATGCAAATCCATCTCTAGTACCATTGTGAATTTCAAACCGTCTCTCACTCATCCAAAAAAGATGCTAAACTCCCATGCCTGTGCTGGAATTGCGCAAGTCGTCTTTTACATCCCAATCCTCCCCATCGCAGCCTTCACCCTTGTCCGTGTCTGGAACCATGGACTTCGCCGGGCAATTTTCCCTCTTGTTACCTTCTCTCTCTGTAAGTGCTCCCTCAAATGTCTGTCCAACTCCTTCTAACGATGACTCATACAGTCCGACTTTCAGGCGGAATCTTGACTATCATTCTAGAGTCCGATCCTAGAAATATTGGCTTAATCATCGCGACCACCGTTCTCCTCAACATTGGTCTCGTCCCACTACTGCTATCTGCTGTTGGGTTTATTCGCCTCATGTGCGTTCTAAAATCGTCTGACAATTGTGGACTTGTAAACTGATATTCTAGCTTAAAATCGAGTATCGACGACAACAAGCGCGCCCATGTTCTTCTCAAAGTCATTCGTATCGCGTTTTTCGCCGCCATTACCCTTCTCATAATCAGCGGGGCCCTGAGTGGCTCCGAGAAAAACATGCAAGTGTCAAGATCTCTATCTAAAGCCGGCTATGTTTTGCTTGCTGCTGTAGTTGTCTTGATGGCCGCAGAGTTGGCTCATCTCTTTACCCAGAGGTATCGCATTGCTCCTGGAAGGTTCCTTGTAGGTACACACCTCCTGAACTAGAGGTGATTCATCTAACAATTATTCCAGTTCGTCAGACTCACTCTTGCGACTATTCCGGTACTGCTCCTGCGTACTGCCTACGGGCTACTTTGTGCATTCACAGTGGACAATCCTTCTACGATATGGAATCCCCTTTCTGGCTCAGCAGTAGCCTTCACTGTGATGTGTTTAATCTCAGAGTACATCACAGTCCTCGTTTTTATCTTTCTTGGAATTCGTTATTGGCAGCTCCTTCAACGAGAAGGTTCAAAGAGCCCCAGCATCGTACCTGGGGTCGTCTAAACGCTGGAGAACTGAGATATTAGGAGAAAATGGGTTGCTAGCTTATCCCGAGACAATCGATGGAAACTGGGCGATTGTCATGGGAAGGAAATCTGTCAACTCTTGGCCGAGTCGACGAGCGTATGTCCAGACTTAGGTATTTTCACCAACCTTTCTACTCTTCTCGGTATGTCGTGGGCGCTTGAGTCAGTCAGTTAGACATCGTTCAAATGTGGAAAGTACATTTTTTAAGATCATAGAATTGTAAGCGAGATCACAGAGAGTAGAAAGAATCACGGGTAGCCCATGGGAAGCTGTTGAGGTGCTGTGGAGTGTGGACTGTTTCAACGCGCCCTATCTTTCTGTGCGAGGGTTCTGTCTAAAGAAAAGAGATCCAGACTTTCCTGCCACGATAATAACTACAGCTTTGACTGCTCATACGCTGTCAATACTCGCAAAGGCGGCCCAGCGCGGCTCCCATCAACTACCATGTTGACCGTCTCCTCAGCCCCAGTCGATGGCTGAAGTTGCCATTTCTGCCGCAAGGCGAGCGGCGCTTTACTTTCGAAGCAGTCGGCGACATACTTTCCTAGAATAGGGAGGAATTTGAAGCCACTATCAACATATGGTCAGTTGCATTCTTCCAATTCAAGCACTTGTCTGAGATAATTAGTCAAACACTCACTGCCCTGAACCACCTGTAGCAATAAACAGTCCCTTGATTTGGGGATGGTGATCTACTATGAAATCGCCTTTGGGCGTGTCCATGTACCAGCAGAGTCGCTTGCTTGACCACGGACGGTCTGCAAAGGCGGGGAAAAACCGGCGTAGGCCTTCACGCAAGGCCTCGTCGGCATCTTGTGGCAGGAAGCCGGAGCTTGCGTTGTTCCCATCCCTGTTTGGAGAGGAGATGACGCGGTGCCGCCCATTCTCGTCGGCGGTCGTTTGGCAGCTAGTTGCATAGCCGTGGCCATTTCGAGCAATCTTCAGCAGGTGCGTCTCTGGAGTTGGCGGAAAGCCAAAAACGCCGGTCGACATGTTGATGAGGACTGGAGAAGGCTGCAGTGTAGCAGCCTCGGCTGCCGTCAACTGCACAAATCCGACTGGTTGACCAGAGGCGATTGTGGTATGGTCGACCCCTTCTACCAGCCCGTTGGTCCACGCACCTGTAGCCAGCACTACCTGTGCTGCGGGTAGCTCTTCTCCGGATGCTACACACACACCGCTCACTTGGGATCCATCTCGCTTCAGCCGCACCACCGTTCCTCGCCGCCCAGTAACGAAAGACACTCCAGCTATACCGCAGGACTGCGCCAGGGAGTGGACGGCTCCTGCAGCGTTCGCCCATCCTCCCACTCGATTGTGCATGGCGACAAGGCCTGCGAGCTTGGCTTGGACGCCCGGGTAGAGCTTCTTAACAGCGACATCAGCTTCGGCGGCGGTGAACTCTTGCACCGGCTCCCCTCTGCCTTCCCGCTTCCCCGCTTCCCGTTGATTCTTGCACCCGGCGAAATAGTGGTTGTCTTCGTCTTCAGCGAGCATGACGTAGCCTGATTCATAGTAGAAGGGGGAATACTTTGGCCCTCGCCACCCAAGAATGGCCTCCGCGGCCAGGGTGGCATACACTGGATCGGCATACTCGGTCCGGATGATACGCGAGACGTCGACGCTGCTGCCATCGACGACAGGTGGGAGGTGACGGTCCAGCACAGTGATGTTGGTATAACCGCGAACGGCTGCGAGCTCGTAGGCAAGGCCGAGGCCAAAGACGCCAGCACCAACGATTATAATCGGCTCATTCTTGCTGGGTAGATGGTATGTGGTCATGATAGTAAACAGATGATAGAATACTGAACTCAGTTTTATTTTTGTCGATTTCAAGAGACAAGCAGGATCTGGCCTCGATGGAAATCGAAAGTCGAAACTGATGTCAGCATTCTCCGCGCCCTTTTATCATGTGACGGCTACGAATCATTTCATTCAGTGTACACACCATGTCATACAGCCTATCGCAATGCTCGGGATAAGATGTGACGGTATTTCGGAAGAGGAAACGTATAACACATGCGAGTCTAGGCATCCCATGATGCCCACCACGCTGGCGTCCAAACATGACAGAGATAAGCAACCGTCGATAGTTCGGGATATACCTAAACACGCTAGGTTTCTATTATCTGTTGATTCGCGAACCCTCAGAGCGAAAGTCACGAGTTCAGCGCCAACTCCCTTCAGTTGCATAGATCGTGGCCGTCTATACCAGTACTGTCCTCCACGGCTACCCTCCAAAAATAAAAACAATACTCGGTGAGCCCCATTGGTGCACTATTCGAAGAACATATTCCATGTTCTCGTTCATCGCAACGGCCTGCCATCCCCTCTGGACAGCTAAGCACCTCTGAGTGGCTTCGGCGTAACGGGTGGGTGAGGAAGGCGGGAGACACTACGCAAAGAGTCCACAGCATCGTGTACACGTTGCATTATGCCGTGCGACACTACCGCATCAATGCTACGGAGGTGATTCGTCGGCGACGGGCAAAGGCTTGGAGTGGGTGTATCCGAATGGCGCAGCCAAGTAGCACAACGAGTATGGGGAGTATCCAGCTCAGCATAACGGCAGTCTTGTTGAAAAGATGGCCGTTATGTCGGTGCTACGGAATGACCCAGTGAGCAGGCCTGAAGGGCTATTGGTGCACATCTGGAGAGAGCTGTTGGCCAAGCCGCCAGGTGATGAGCCTGCCAACCTGGCACCCCAGACGAGTCAGATGCTACCACTGGATCTCTTATCCGGAAATGGGTCGCAGACTCGGCGTTCGGAAGTACACTTTAGTTATCTGCCCTGCTTGGGCGCCTCAAATTCGGCTCCCTCCAGTGGTTCTCGGACAGATACAACACTGACAGGAACTGGCCAGTGTTAAGGCCGCTATAAAACAGTCTGTAAAAGCAGCATAAACAGTTCAATTCCATGTGAACTTCTTCTTTGTCTTTCTCGCAACACGCTCCTCTTTGACACCTTGCTTCTGTCGCCAAGACAAAGCTACTTTTTATCTACCACAACAACAATATCTTCCCTTGCAAGCGCTAACGGTCTACCAGGAGGTTCTCCTTGCCATGGGACGATATTTCACTCTCAATGTCATCCAAGTTTCATACAACAGGATCATTGGCGAGCGCCTTGGTGCTCTGCTCAATTGTTCCACCGCTAGCAGCAATTCGTGCTCTTTCCTTCTCCAGGAATGCCTCTTGTTCCGGCGCACTCTTCTCGAGGTCCAGGAAGAACCAGATGAACGCGGCGCTCACTATGGTAAGCGCAAACAAGAAGTAGAACGGCGCACTGTCGTTGTTATGATTTGGGGAGGCGTCAATAATGGCGCTGCTGACCAGGGGTCCAATGAAGGATGACGTCTTGCCGATAATGCTGAAAAGCGAGAAGAAGAGAAATTCGTGCCCCCGGGGGGTGACTGAGGAGATCAGGATTTGTGAGTACGAGTACCAGGGGCAAACGAATAGCCCATAGAAGACCTGGTAGACCCAGACCTCCCAGACGTGATGGAAGCCGAAGTTGTTGGTCCAGTTCCCGATCATGCCCCAGCCTGAAAGTAGGACAATGCTGACCATGACAGCATTAAACATGGTCTTTGCGCCCAAGTGGAAGCGCTTCTGAATCAACCAGAAAGAGCCAATGCCAACCGCTTGGGCTGCAATACCGACAATGAGGAGGTAAGTCAGTGTCAAGGTGTCGTAGCTGACGATTGAGTTCTGGAGCGTCGCAATGACCGTCACTGTCGTGTTCAGCGCGTCGCCAAGGAGGAAGTATCCAACCAAATAGATGAGACTTTGCTTCAGGTGCCAGATCTGAGTCAAGGCCTGCCAGAGTTGCCACAAGCCGACAGTAACGATGTTCTTGCCGACTGGAATCTGTAGGCCGGGCCTCTTCTTTTCGAGGACGAACCATGGAATGGCCAAGACGATCCAACAAGAGGTCGCAAAGGCAATGAGCACGCTGAGGCCCCAATTGTTGCTTTCCGTGCTCTTCGTCACGTGGACCCGAAACATTATGCCGACAATGATGGCGAGGATGACAATCTCGCCAACTGACTGCATGTAGAATGCGACGTTGCTCAAACGACTCCGCTCTACCTCGTCCCTGCGGTTGAACTCGGTCTGCGAGATGTCTCCATCTGCGTATGCTTGTTCAGACTCCTTCAGGAATGGCGTGTTCCTCGCCAGAGAAGGGAAGGCAGCCGTCCAGTATGTTAGGGTGAGCTGGTATGCGATCAGGCCAGCCATGTAGAGACCAGCACCGACCTGCCATTTGCTGGGCTCGTGGACGGCAAGCCATCCAAAGCCGAGGCCGAATGCGACCAGCGACCAGAAGACCAGAACCCAGCGACGGCCAGTGCCAAAGTCGGCATATGCGCCAATGACGAGGAAGAGCACGGCCTGGATGGCGAAGGAGATGCCGTTCGCGAGCAGAACGATGCTGTTGACGTCCCGACGGCGGCCGACGAAATTGAGGAGGCCACTCTCAGGCGCGGCCTGCGACAGCAGATTCTGGAAGGCTGTGGGACCAAAATTGAAGAGCGATAGGCCGTTTGCGCCGATGTAATAGGCATACCACGCCCAGATCTCGTACCGAGACGTTGTCGGCACCTCGTTCGAGATCGTTGCTGGCAGAACGACGCCCCCGACGGACGACGCATCTCCTGCTGGCTTCTCGTCCTCATCGTGAGTCGATTTACGCAAATCCGCAAGAGGATGCGGCTCGGGAGACTGACGGGACATGGTCCAGACGTTTGGAAAATGAGGAGAATAATCTGGGGGATGGTTTCTTTTTCCGTCTCTCTGATTTATTAGAGAAAACTAGTGCAAGATTTCAAAGACGTCAATGGAATTGTCCGAATGGCGCAACACGAAACAGCGAGCTCTGTGTCCACAGCCCTATCAATCGATGATCCTTGTCCTCTCGTTCACTATCTCTCCTATCTTTTGGAGTCGTTCCTTGGGGTGTTTGGGGGTCTCAAATACATTGAAACTCATTGGCTACTTCTCGAATTGAATGGGCTTCCTCGGGGCTATCTCGGAATCACTATTTGATCAGGCCTGGCGAGTCCGACTCTCAGTCCCTGAACCTTGTCAGATGTTACCTCGATATGGAGAAGATACGCATTTAGAAAAAATTGGATATCTATGATCACAGAGACAGTTCTTCTGGAGCATGAACTTCCCTTGCGGGGTTAGCGCAGTGTAACGTCACTAACGGCGGTCTGGTTCATTCCTCAGTCGCTTCGTTCACCATGGAACGATTCCAATAATAATGGCCACGCCAGCTTGTTTTTATGTCTCTCATATACGGAAACGTAGGAGAGACAACTCATATTTGGTTTCACACCAGCAATTCAACAAGAAGAAGAGTGAAGAGGGGGTACGCAGAGCCTGCCCTCTCTCCTTGACTGAGTCGCTCTCCTCCAGCGCACTGGTGTGGGAAGATCAGCTGATCGAGACTTGGTGCGCGTGGACTGAGGTGACGTCGCGACAACTACTCCCCTCAGGCTTTTCAATCATCCTTTAGCCTAACTAATTTTCGAAGGAGGATTGAACGTCAGTTTTCTGGCCACTGTAATACCAGTGATCAAAGACGTGTCACAAGTGTGCCGTAGAACAGCGCTCGCCCACTATTGCATCGGCTTTGTAACGAGACCCAAATATCAGACGTCCATGATTACCTGCCTAGGGAGCCATTTCGAACTACTCAGCTCACGACGATCGAGACTAGGAGTTACAGGGCAACGTCCATCCAGGTTGTTTGAGTCGCCGAAGCTGAAACAGGCACCGACCAGAGCTTTGAGCTACGTAGAAAACCTGGCTTACTGAGCTTTAAGTAGAGTGTCCTTGAGCTTGGCCAGGCGGTACAGTATGCTCGCCTTGTGAACGATCATCGATGTCTTCAACAAACTGAATACGGAACTTAAGTAGTTAGCGTAGCTCTCGTGCCACCCGTGTCACTAGCCCAGTACCGCGTTATCAGACTTATATTCATTTCCAACCCTTTGAACTACCACTAATTAACTGGAGCAAGTTTCAAATACCTGTTGGGTGAATTCCCATACCCTCTTATTCACCCCTCGCCCCCTCAGGTCAGCCAGTAAGCCTTCATTATTCGTGCTCTCTCCAATTGGATCAACTAGAAATATGCCCCCTCCTGACTTCTCCGCAACTTGAAGTCCCTCTGGTACAGGTACAAGCCCACTCTGCACAGCATACCGATCACTGGTAGCCAGAAACACCGCGCGGGCACCCGCTTCCTCTTGGGACATGGGTCCGGGAATCGACATGCCAAACTTTTGTGCTCTGGCGAAACCCGGTGTAGCTACTGGCCCAGGAAACCAGTGCACAATGCTAAGGCCCGGGCTTTGTCGGGCGACCTGTTCGAGAGCCAGAGTGCCCATCGTGGCTGAATGAACCGAGGCGTTCCAGAATGACCAATTCTGTGGTTCACGCAGGTCCAGGTCGTTCTCGTTGAGAGAACCTTCAATCCCACCGGCAAGCACCGATACAACGCGGGGACTCGGCACAGAAGGGTTGTCGAGCAGAGGCAGCAAACGCTGTACGGCACGTAGTCGCGAGTAATATCGGGTTGACATAGATGGGTCTAGCCCTTCAGAGGTGTCTTTGCGACCCTCGAAGGCCATGAAGCCTGCAGACAAGAAGAGGATATCAACCTTTGTCTCATTCTGGATGATGGTATCGACGACTTTATCAACCTCGGAAACGACTGACACATCAGCTGGAATAAGACTGAAGGTTCCGCTCGGGTTTTCTTGCCGCAGAGAGGCCAGAAGCTCTTCGTGTGGCTTCATCGCATGGGGGCGTGCGACGGTGTAGATGCGAGGAGATGATGCATGACGAGAGAAATGCTGCAATGCGTGCTGGCCGATGCCGGATGTTGCGCCCATGAATATGGCGACAAGACCGGGCTCAAGCGTCCCGAGGAGAGCGTTGGATTGTTGGACAATGTGAAATGGAACCATCATGAGGAGTAATTTGCGTTAGGCATCGGTATTCGATAGCAAAGTTGAGGGGGTTGAGTTGTATTTATGAGCTTTGGTAAAATAACGATAGATCTCAAGGTAATGAATATGGATTACAATTGGCTTTGGCCGCTGTCCGTGAAAAACACCGGTCGTCCGTCACTCGTCCGTGAGACGCCCCAAAGTCTTGAATCGTCCGCGACATATCCGCGAAAGCCTTCAATTGTCCGATAGCCCAGCGATTAGGCCCGAATGCTGGACTAGGCAATGGGAGTTGTCAAACTTGGGAGGCTTTCGAATTGAGTAGGCAAGTCAAGTGAGTGTTTGAAGTGAGATGAGTTCGCATATAAGTGCAAAATGGGAATGAACCACCTCAACAGGATACCACCCACGTAAGCTATGCACTTGTTAGGACCAGAAACACTGCCAAGGCCAAACAGTGAATAAGAAATCTAGCAACCTTAATAAAATTGCAGATCTGGCAGAAAGCTTTATTTGACTGAATGCTTTGCCACCCGAGGGTTGATTAAATGCCTTGATACTACAGACAGCCTTGAGAGCTTGAGTGTTTAAGAGGCAAGGAAAGTGAGAAAAAAGTCGCGAAAGAAGGAACGACAGGGATATGGATGTTGATCTGTCTGCTATTATCTAGCCATTCTTAGGAATTGGCAACTGTCAAGGTCACAATATAGCCAAGGCCGCAGTACTGGCCGGCCTGTTACAATAGGCACCGAACGTTCGGGTCCAAGGAGAAGATTAGCTGAACTCCGCCGCCATGCTATAGGTAAGTTATATAAGGGCTTGACTTGCTCCGTGGCAACTACACTATTCACTAGGCAGAGTGCAGACGATCAATTCATTCCAGTCCATGGCTGCATTGCGGACTCGTGGGCTATGTCGGAACCCTTGCCCTTACAAATGATTGAGTTATAAATATTTCAACGAGAGAGAAAGCTTGCGCATTGTTGCAAGGGTTGTCGCATTCAGCCTCTTCTCCCCAACCCCGTCGGACTCGGCCATGGTTCTAAGCCCCGTCGATGTCCAGTTGTCAGCCTGTCAAGCCCCATCGCGTATGCGGCTCACATCAGCTTACTCGGGTGCCTCGGCTGCAATAGTCGTCATAGTGCAGGGCAACTGACAAGCAAGTATTAATAAACCCCTCATTCCGTCAATCTTCATTCTTGATGTATCTATTTCCTCCTCATCTTATCTCAAGGACACTAATTCGATAACGACATGTCTTTTCGTCATGTTTTGGCCCTTGTGAGCCTTTGGCTGGGTCTCTCGGCCGCTGCCGCCGTTCACACTCCTCACCTTCACAAACGCGCTGCATCCGATGGACCTTTGCCGCCGAGTGAGGATCCATGGTATACGGCGCCAGCTGGGTTCGAGAATGCCGACCCCGGAGCGGTGCTGCGTGTGCGTCTCGCCCCAGGAAACTTGACCAAGATTACGGCAAACAGCTCTGCGACGTACAACATCCTCTACCGCACGACTGATAGCCAGTACAGACCATCATGGGCCGTCACAACTCTCTTTGTCCCAGAACTTGGCCCTAACAGCACTGCGCAGTTGTTCTTCGACCAGTCGGCCTTGTTGTCTTACCAGGTGCCGTATGACTCCGCCGATGTTGATGCCAGCCCGAGCTACAGTCTCTACACCAGCCAGGCCTGGGCTCCGCTCGGCACGGCTTTGGGATTGGGATTGTTTGTTTCCGTGCCTGATTATGAAGGCCCCTTGGCTTCGTTCACTGCGGGCGTTATTTCTGGACATGCGACAATTGACTCGATTCGCGCTGTGCTTTCGCTCGGCCTGGGTCTGAACACCACTTCCCCGCGAGTTGCACTCTGGGGCTACTCTGGCGGTGCGCTGGCTTCTGAGTGGGCGACTGAGCTTCAGGTACAGTATGCACCGGAACTCTCAGAGACCATTGTTGGTGCCGCTATTGGAGGCACGACACCGAATGTCACCAGCGTCTTGGAGTCCGTCAACGACAGCGACGCGGCTGGCCTTGGACCGAGCTCTATCCTGGGCCTGAGCAGCCAGTACCCCGAGGTGCAAAAGTATTTGATCTCCCAGCTCAAGACGTCCGGTCCTTACAACAAGACTGGTTTCCTGGCTGCTCAAGACTTCACTGTCTCCGAGGCCGGTTTCACGTATGCGGGAGAGGACATTTCCGATTACTTCAAGAACGGCATGGACACTTTCCGTGAGCCCAAGGTTCTGAGAATTATCAACCGTGATGGCATCATGGGCTATCACGGCGTGCCGCAAGTGCCTATCTTCGTGTACAAGGCCATCCATGATGAGATCAGCAAGGTGGAAGATACGGATGCCCTCGTTGAGCGATACTGCCAAGTCGGCGCAAACATCCTGTACGAGAGGAACTCGGTTGGTACGCACTCAGAGGAGGCGTCCAACAGTGGAGCGGCGGCGGTGCAGTGGCTGGGAGCTGTGCTGACAGGATCCTACGCCAAGGTTTACAAGACCGAGGGATGCACTATTCGGAACGTCACGAGGAATGATACAAGTGCGGTGGTTTTGAAGAAGCGAGAGAACGTAAATGGTGTCTTTTCTTTGTGGTAAGGGGCCCCGGAGTAATAGTAATGATGGACTTGTACATGCTCTCTGCGATTAGTTAATGCTACATACAATTTACGCGCATTTTCATTCTCACGTCTGCTAAAGCCGACTCTTTAGGCTGTTTAGAACCTCACGGGTATCCGTATGCAACTGCTTGACCAGCACGCTCGCTGATTCAACTCCATGCACGAGGCCGATTGCAGCACCCGCATACGTAGCCAGCCTTCCCTCTGGTCCCCAGCCCTTGTCCCCAGCTTTTAAAGCCTGGTCGTGGCGCTGCTTGAGCTCGTCAAAAGGCACGCCTGCTTGTTCCTCGTTCCAACTCTTGTTGATGATCCCGCGAGGACTGTACTCCTCAGGCCAGCCCGTTGTGCCCCGGAGTTGGTTGTATAGCATCGTTCGGGTGGTGTTGTGCGCTCCATCGCTGGCTCGGACGACTTCGTCTTGGTACCCCTTGCTGATGCGAGCTTCTTTGGCAGCGAGAAAGCGCGTTCCCAGTGCGACGCCAGATGCTCCTAGGGCGAGCGCTGCTGCGACCCCTCTGCCGTCTGCGATGCCTCCCGCGGCAATCAGGGCAATTCCAGAGTTGCGGACTTTGTCTGCGATCTCTGGGAACAAAGCCATGATGCCTAAGCCGTCTTTGGCGCGGCCGTGGCCACCAGCTTCGGCGCCTTGAATGACCAGAACGTCCGGGGGATGCTCGCTCTTGGCCGCGTCGATGCTTTCTTGAAGCGTGCCGATCTGGACCCAAACCTGACTCTCGGGAGAGGCTTCGCGCAAACGAGCCGTCCACTCGTCCAGTTCTTGCTGTCCTCGCCGAGGGGCGAAGAGCCACACGGCACAGGGTCGGTGTTCCTTGACGGCGCGCGTTGCCGAGTTGATGTCGCCGTTCCAGAGCTGGAAGCCTACGCCAACCGGCAGACTCTTGCTCGGGGGAAACGACGCGGTCTCCTTGCTCAATAATTCTCTCACAGCTGCTAGGTCCCTTGCCGTATCCTCGGGTTTTGCACCAGGGCCAATGAAACCCAGACCTCCCGCTTTGGACACGGCCAAGGCAAGGTCAGGTCCCGACATGACGCGCATGGGCGCACCAACGATGAACGGCGTTTTCGCCCATGGAAACTTGTCGGCCCAACGCAGGGTTGTTTTGCTCAGAGCTGCTCGGATCGTGCTCATTTTCGGCCTTGAAATTATGAATGTATCATCGAAGAAGCTTCCTCAGTTGGCTTGTGACAGAGGCTTTATAAAGTTTCCCATTAGTAATGAGACCGGTTGACCCGAGGTAGTTTGAAGTGCGAGGTTCGGACTTCGTCCGTCATACTGCATCCGTGATAGCCGTTATACCCGCTCTGCTCGCACGCAGTACATATATTTGAGGGCCGGATTTCGAGTCGCTGTAGATATACGTAAAAGGTTAAAAATAGGTTCTCTTTCATCGGATTCCGGCTCCATGAAGGGGAAGAGCATTGATAAACAGTCTCTCCATCCCTCGAGTCTTGAGGCATGTCCATCTGATTGCCATAGACTTCCGCTGTCATTTGCATACTGACTGCTACGCCCTAAAAGGATTCAAAACATGATGGACTAGTAGAGAATAGCCTCTAGCTGCGATTTTCTCTTGCCCAATTCTCACAGACTTCCCGGTGCTAAAATCTTACTGTGATCCTACAGGATACACGAACGATGGATGATTACATACATGTATGCTGCTTATCACTCCGACGAGGCCGCTATAAGTTCTGGCTATTCGCTCGCCCTCCAGTTCTGTACTTCTCGGTTAGAACTTTCTTCATTCCTCTGAAATTCGCATCACCACACTCGCAATGCCACCTACGGCTCTCGTGCAAATTTCCGTCTCTCGGAGCGCAGAAGAGAAGCTCATTGTTCCGGCACATCGCAGCAGCCTCTCTCGACGCGCCAATGAACTCACAACGCTCCGCAAACAGCTAACCGTCGACTCAATGGGCGCTCAAATCGCCTTCGGTATGATGGACCGCCTGTCACCACATGCTATTGCAATATCAGACCCCATGCTCGCACGGCTCGAGCGACTCCATCTTCTGCTCGGCCGCGCATTGATCGACCTCGTGGATCGCTGGTTCTCCGATGAAACTGCGCGGCTACCACATCGCATGCCATTAGACCCCGAAGAGGAGGTGCTGCTGCAATGGGTTGCCGGCGCTGGATTTGTGCCAAGATTCGCTGAGCACGTTGGCTGCTGGCGCAGCGATGTCCTCTTTGGACGAAGCTCAGATGACTTGGATGACGAAGCACCGTATATCTGTGAAATCAACGGGAGACTGCCGCTCAATGGCATCTTAGTCACTGGCCTAAGTGCGAACGGCGTTTCTCAACTTGGTCTTGGTCAGCACGGAGTTGAGACGCTGAACAGTCTGGAGGTATCTACCGCAGCTACTTTCTAATCGAGGTGCACGGATTAACACATACGTAATGCTAGGATTCCTACCTTCGCCTCATAGATTTCTTTGATCCGAGCAAGCCCCTGTATTGCGTACGCGAAAAATGGCCTGGCGTCGACTCATCTGTCCTCTTACCTACTTATACCGCACGCACAAAGCAGCCAACGGGTGTTGTGCGCCCAGCGGACCTAGAACTACGCCCTGATGAGACCTCCCCCACAGGATACGCGCTCTGGGATCGTTCTACCTCGACACTGATGGAGCAATGGTTCGTGGAGATGTTGCAGGATGAGTGGGCTAGTTTGGATCCGGCTGTGGCACGTCAGCTGGCGCTCACGCCCCTTAACGACCTTCGCACAGTTCTATTAGTTCACGATAAGCGCCTGCTCGGCATCTTGGTCGAAGAGATCCCCGGAATGGTGTCGCGCGGTGTTCTGACGGCCGAGGAGGGTGATATTGTGGCTGCTGGCATTGCCGAGACGATTATTCCTGGCTCCGCGCCACTCCAGACACTGCTGCGTGAGTCAACTGCTGATCCAGCCGTCAAAGATAGCTACGTATACAAGCCTTGTCGCGATGGCTCTGGAAGAGGCGTAGAGCTCGGTCGCAATCTCTCACAGGCGGAATGGCTCGCCCGACTCAGCCGACTCGCGAGCGCGGACGTCCTACGGCCACACCAGCATCCAGCCGTGATCCAGCGGCTTGTTGATCACCATTGGTACGATGTCGTTCGCCATGAGGTCCCAGGTGTCACTGGACCAGAACCACAGAAGTTTCATCTCATCGGGTCCATGCATGTGTTTCAGTCACGCCGATTCAATTGCGGTCCCTGGCGCCTGGGTTTGGAGACACACCTTGGGATGGATTCTGAGAGCCCAGGACTCATGATGAGCTCTGTGCGTCTGCCAGAGTGGCTGATGTGTACCGAAAATGAGGACGAAGCACAGGTTGGAGGGTAAGAGGGAAATGTGATTCAGGCTTGTGTCAATGGGACAACCATCGATAATGATATCTTGGTTGGTGCAGCGTTCGTAACTCCTTGCGCGCCGATTCATGACCAAAAGGCGATGCTGTCATGTTGATTACAGATTGGGAATACACACATTTGAATAGACTTGATAGATAGAATAGTTAGGCATGTTAAAATCCGTCAACGTGAAAGATATATCTGGCTGAGTGAGTGACCAAACTGGAGCAATACAAACGAAGCTCAAATTGTTCTACCCTGTGTTTTAGCATCGAGGTTCAAATTCTCAGCATGTTTGAGATTAACAACCCTAGTAACTATTAGCTAACTTGTGCGGACCTTTGCTACCACTGCTGAAACTGGCCTGTTTCAATTGAATTGAAAACAACCATATTAAGGAGTCTTAACCCCTGCAATACGAGGCTGTCCGGCGTTCACTGCCGAGGGGCATTAAACACGATGCGACATGTTGTAACCGGGAAATAATGGGATGAACGACGTTCAATAAACCCACTAATGACATCTCCTTCCGGCATTCAGAGTTCAAAAGGTAACAGACCGCCCTTCACTCATCGTACGTCCCCTGGTCGTTCCAGCCCTGGCCTCATCGGCCAACTTCTAAGAGACATGCAATAAAACAGCTGCAACTCCCAATAACAAAATGTCAAGCCAAGATCACAACCGCCAAGAACATTTGTTTCTCTACATTCTCTTGCCCTAAGACTATTGATTAGAAAGGCACCAACGATGCGTTCCTCCACTGCCTCCATCCTCCTGCTCTCTGCAGCCGCGAGCGGTGCTCGGGCCAGTGACTGGGATGGCTCATATAAATTCGGAAACATGTTCTATAGCGGGCCGACAAAGAACGGTGTTACCATCACGAGGGCGACATACTCCCTGGTGCCCCCGGCAGTGCCATGTGGCTATGCGACCAGTGGCGGTAACGAGGAACTCGCCCTCTGGATTGGCATCCAAGACGACCCGACGGGCCAAGACGTTATGAACGAGGATTTCGTCCAACCGCTTCTCAACTGGGCTCCCAACCAGCAATTGACAGGCTGTGACACGGACAACACGAAGTGGTGCGTCGCCGCTAGCACTTATACACCCTCTGGCCAGATTGGACAGACGTACCAACCGATTACTGCGAACATGCAACTCGACTTTGAGCTCGTGGTTGGCTCCTCAGTCAAGCAGACCATTTCTTCTGGGGGCAAAGTCATCTCAACCCAGACCAACGCTGAAGGCATGAAGCCGGCGGTCTTTTACGGAGCAAACGAGTGCTACCTCCAGTCATGCGGAACCCTTGAGGGTTACACCTGGGAGAACATCACTGTCCATCTGTCGGCTGCGGATACGGCCTATGGCAGCACCCTGACGCTCACCGGCGCGACTAGCGATGGGTTCAAGACGACGGATGGCGGCAAGACGTGGACGAATTCTGCAATCACAATTAACAAGGACTATCTGTACACGGACAACAAGGAACACGAGTGCAGTAGCTAGGCGCCATGGGAATTTTGCCGGACTAGAAGGGGAGGGGCTCGAGTTCACCTGCATCGCTTTTCACTTTACTCTTCCACTACATATTATGAACGTAGATCGTTTCAACCAAAGTACATATATAAAATATTCTAAGAATCTAGCGCCTGTAACCACAAGTTACTTTATATTGTCTTCAGTAACTAACACTAAATGCTTCAAGCAACGCTACAGTTTGCCCTCTCGTCTACTTGTTTCAGTTCTTACCCAAACTGATTCGGACACGGCAGGTGGCCTGTTCATCATCCAACGAATGCCTTCTTGGAGGTCGTTGTCCCACGCCTCGCTACTAAGAGCATCTGGGAACCTGCGGAAATAATGTGCATACCATGGATAGGCGTGAAGTTTGGTTGGTACCCTTGAGGATGTCGAAGGTCAGCCAGCACTCTATCAGAGGATGCAGCCGCTATAGGGGATTACACTCATTCTTACACCAAACGCTTCAGCTTCTCATTGAACAACATGCCATGGTCTCGAAGCGGGTCATCGCCACAAACCATGATGTGCGTGGGAGGGAGCTGAGTGACAACTTCTTCATCGAATTGGAGTGGATTTATAAGAGGGCTATCGAGACACGATTCCGGGGTGTTCATCATGCGGGCGTATTGCAAGACCCAAGGGTATGAGAGAAGGGTCGAGTTGTGGCATTGTGCCGGAGAGTCCTTGTTATCGAGCATCTGTTCAAATGGGAACTTCTCTGGCAAGCAGAGCCAGGGAGCCGCAAGACATTGTCCTTTGATTGAAGGCTTACCCAGCTGAGTCAATATCGCTGCTGTCAGTGCATGGAGAAGCCGGTCTTTGATGGAAGACTGACCATTGTCTCTTGAAGAACAATGCTAGCGGCCAGACAAGCACCAGCGCTGATGCCCATCACGTAGAGATCAAACTCTGGCGGTATCCCAACGTCGACTGCGTTGCGTAATACCCAGCATCAAGCATCCCAGGCATCTCGAAATGATGCTGGAGCTGGCCATTCGGGGGTTAATCGATATCCCACACTCATCACAATAAGACCACACCTCATAGCCAACCTGATGCACGTCGCATCGTCCGTTGCCAACAGACCTGAAAAGAAACCACCGCCGTGGAAGAATAACAGAACAGAGGCCTTGGGTTTTTGGGTTCTAGGAAAGTATAGGCGGATAGGTATTTCCATGGCGTCCTCGCCGACGATCAAGAGGCTTTGACACTTGACGCCGTGGTCACCCAACGCCCGTAGTTCATCGCCATTCGCAAGGAGCCTCTGCGAGTTGATACGACGACGAATGTCTCGAATATCTGGAAGAGTGGTGAAATCAGGAATGGGAGGTAATGAGCTGTTGCACAAACGAAGTCCATTCAGCACAAGGACGGGCGAGATAGCTAAAATCCGCCATGATGAAGTAGGTATGGTATCCGATTCTTTGATTCGAGGTACAGCAGCACAACATTACTATTCCCCAGTACTCATGCAAGTTTTATAGTTTCAGCATCAAAACAACGCGGAACTCGCGGGCTTCGCCCATACTGTCGGGTGATCGAAATACTGCCAATGATGAAGATTTACCGGATATATCGGGGAACACAACGATTCGCATGGGAAGGAGGATGGCTCAAGGTATTGCAGATCAGCCTGTAGTAGATCTGTTGCCTTCGCAATTTCCGCGATGAATACTATCGGTGGAATTGTCTTCAGTCATGCCAGAATCAATCACGGCTGGAAGCATGCCGAAGTCTACAACCAAGGTGTGAGACAGGGAGAAATCCAAGGCGCCTGGCTGGGTAGCATGCATCCGGCTCGCGCCTCGCGCAAGAATCGACTCCGGGTCGGTGGGCGGTAGTTATACAATGCCGCTCGGCGCGGAACGTAGCTTAAATCCGCGACTGATTCCAGAAGAATAGTTACATTTCGATGGACGCGTTTCCCTGGTCATGACAAGCGCGCGGGTAAGCACTAATAAGAGTCTACCACGCAGTAAGTAGGTCGCGATTCAATAGGGCCCAAGGGAACAAGAGCAATAAAGCATGAATTAATAATAACGATCAACGATTAGAAATCAATTTTCACTGTGGCTGTGAAGTGAGATTGTAATTAGTCTGTTTAATCGTGCTAGTTCTGTCAAGTCGGGTACGATTTGTGGTTGTCTATATCTTCAGAGTGTGCCTCGATATTGATGCCTTCATCCAGAACTACAACCTCGCCGCTCCAAGTTTGTCTGGACTCGAGTTATGTTTTCCAAAACTGTGACTGCCGCTGCCGCGGTGGCGCTGTGTTCCTTCGACATTGTTCTGGCCTGTCCCTCTTGCTCGTCCTCCTCGGTCGACCCTCGTGGCGCTTATGGAGAAGCAAATGGTGCTAGAGCGCTTGTCAATGAAGCCATCGAATCACTCGGCGGCAGAAAGGCCCTGCAAAGTCTACATGGAATCACATATGAATCAGACGAGTGAGATACACTCCGACTCCATGTCATCGTCGAATCGAGCTGACCCAGAACACAGAATCTTCCGCATCAGTACTTTGATGCAAAACTACAATCTGTTTCACAACGACCGATACACCGTGTCCTCAGGTACTCAGAATATCTCCTATTCTTTCTCAGGAGAGATGAAACAAAGGATCGATCGCAACTCCCAACCCTCTGGTAAGACCTTGTACCACGATCCGGGCTTTCGGTCTCTAACATCACGCAAGACTATTTCACGTTTGGCACGCCGTCCGTTCCAGCTGTACACTTCTCCCTGGTTACGAAGAGTGGACATGATGGATATGCTTGCTACAAAGAAGGAAACGATTTCGTCTTCGTGCCTCCGGACACAACCACAGGCTATACCGATGGTGAGATGTCCTGAAGCCGTCTTTTGGCGCCCACTAACAAAGGCCAGCTGCACTCGCCGAGTACCTACTGTTCCAAGCCGGCAAGCAGTCGCCACGGTTACTGCTAGAGGTGAGTCACTTGGCCTACGGTTGTGAACGTCTTGCTCACTAAATCATAGATGGAGAAGCATCGGTTGACCAAGACGACAATCGCCGTCAACAATGTCCGACTCGCCGCTGGTATGTTTTGTTCAATTCGCATGTAACCCTTCATACTTAATATTTTCAGTGCACGACCACGACTTGGATATCATTGTCGCTTTCGATAAGGCCACAAAGTTTCCCTTCATTATCCGATCGTTTGAGAATCACGCTATCTTTGGTCGAACCGAGAATGACCTACGTCTTTTTAACTATACCGAAGTTAACGGGATGTATTTCCCAACCCAGCGACTCGTCATCTACAATGACACCTCTGTTCTCGAGCAGACTGCGTTCTCAAACATCATCACGAATCCAAGCTTCCCTCGCGGCTTCTTCGATGGACTGGAGGCGAGCAAGAGCCCCAGCCCCAAGGTCGCCCCAGCTAAAAGCTTGGAGTATTCACATGCAGAGATTGGAGAGTACTGGACCAATTTCCTTTGGGGCGGTCCGTATGCCGGAACATATGATAACATCACGACAGAGACCCTGGGGCCTGATCTTCCCAATGCCCATCGACTGCTGGTTGCAAACAACCCAATCGTCGAACACCTCATTCTGGACTTTGAGGACGGTGTCATCGTCTTCGAAGCGCCACCACACCAGACGGATCTTGTGATCCGATGGGTCAAGGAGAACCTCAAAAAGCCAATCACGCACATCTTCGTAAGTACTGCACCCAATTGTCATCAGAAGTTGCGTCGTATCTAATTATTCGGCTAAGCCCACACATCATCATCATGACCACAACTACGACATCCACAAGTACGTCGCTTTAGGCGCAAAGATCATCGCTCCTGAAGTTGGAGCTGCATACTGGAAACAGATCCCAGGAGCTGAAGTGCTGACTTTCACGTGAGTTCTCGCATGCTCGTTCGTCGCCTCAACAACTGTTCTCTAATCAATACTTAATAGTGAAAATGAACCCTACATTCACTCTGATAGCCAGATGCAGGCTCGTTTCATTTGGCATAAGGAAGCCCCTCATTCTGTGGATTGGTCGTACGCAATTGTCACCACTCGGTGCCCCACGGCCAATAGTACCATGCTGGCCTATGAAGCCGATGCCTTCTCTACTCTGACTCACTTCGCTACGCAACTTGCATATGGCTGGCTTGACCTCGCTGTGGCGGACGGTATGAGCTACAACACCACGTGAGTCGAATGTCTTCTAGTACCTCGCCAGGTTGACTTTACTGCCTACAGAAGCTAATATTACTCTTACACACAGAGTTGTGCCTACGCATGGGATGCCGGTCCCGTTGACATTCCTCCTCGACCAAATTGGTTACGTCTATCCGGCCTTTGACTCGACTGATTTACGCGCTGGGGGTGCCAGTTGTCTCGCCTAGTTAGTGCAAGCAACGGCAACTTGGCTCTAGTTATGGGAACCTGGGTAGTCGCAAACATGTCGTAGCTATTAAGGCCCCAAGCTTCAAGGCGAGGCCTATCCAGTGCACCATGTATAATACCGAGAATGAGACGTAATAGATAATGGGCTTGCAGTGTCAAATTGATTGATCGCGTGGCGACTCCATGGCTGCAATAACATTCCAATGCACAGTCTGCAATCTCCTTGACTCAGTAAGAGCTATCTAGATCAAGTCACAAGGTTACGGAAACGGTGTCACAGGCTATGAAAGCGCTACACAAGCGGCAAGGCAATTGATGAAGGACTCGTCGTGTGGCACCTCCTGCTACATGTCCTCACGTCGTCGTGAATTGAACCTATGAAAAAGCCATGGGGGTTCAGGCGTCTCTAATAATATACCTACAATTGGTCTAGATTCCATTAGCTTTGACGGTTTCTGATGTGAGGCCACGTCTCGACCTCATGTAAATGCGCACGTCTAATCCGCACACAGTCAGCTGTGTCATCGTGACGTAATTCCCATGCCCGCCACATTCCTTTCATCTCATTCCAGGAGAAGGATATCACACGAGGCAGTCTTACAAATGTTCGCTCCTTCGCTCCTTGATCACGACTTGGGTTAGGTCACTCGTCTATTACCTTGTTCTCCTGCCACGCATCTGCGGTACCTCATCGAAATGGGTAAGTCATTATGCCTTTTCAGACCTGGCCTTCCCGCTTGGTGATCCATTACTTACATCAAGCCAACAGCAGCTTCTCAAGGCTCGGGAAATCCCCTCAGCTATGATGCCGGGCAAATCCAGGCTGAAGGCGCATTCACGGCTGAAATTCACATTGCGGCGCGTGTTTCTCTGCAGGATATATGGAACAACCAGTATCAAGGAAGCCAAGTGATGGGCAAGCGGCCAGGGATGTATCTCAAATATCTTCCTTGTCTATTCCACGAAGTCAGTGGCGATGTTCTCACCGGCGGCTCATACCTGTTTCGCACGCTTGAGGAGGCAGAGGATTACGAAAATTGGACCTCGAACGAGTTCGAAGTGGGCGAACCAAAGACCACGTTTTGGAAGCAGCCCTTGTTTAAGTCAGTCAGCCATTGGGCCTGGAAGGTTATTGGTGCCCACAACTTTACGTCTGTCGATGGGCATGCTCTTGGTCGCTTCCAGCGCTGGACGTACGACAACGAAGATGCCGAGTCTCTATTGCGTCAACTTTATCCCGTCCTCAAAGACGCCGCTGAGAAACGTGGAGCAAAATCATTTTGGCTTCTTCATTGCCCGAAGGACAAGATGGTAGCTGTTCAGCTGTCCTTTGGCAGGGCAGAGGGGGACGACCCTGATTCTATTCGTGAAGCTCTGTCGGTTGTGGCTCAACAAGACTCAGTAGGGGTTATTTTCCCTGACGCCTTCAACGCTCGCGTCCTAGTAGACCGTACCAGCCCCTACTTGGCGCTTTGGTATCCATTGACCGAATCCAGCAAAGGAGTGCACGTGGAGTGCCCAACCTTCCCTGGCCTTTCGGCGGCCTCGGAGGATAAGTGAGGGCAGACCGGCGGAGGACTCTTCTTATCATTGAGATGGGCTCGGGAGGAAGGTTGGGGGGTCAATTAGTTTATAATTGACATCAATTACCGTCCAATTGCCATTCTCAACTTTTTGTTTGTCTCAATGAGGGCCCTTATAAGCATAAAGGGCCTCACAGCTAAGGGTTCGCTATGATAAACATTTACACATAAACGCCTTCAGATCGATCTGTTCGACACTACAGAGCGGTTTAATAAGAGCCTACTCCGACATGGAGGGAGTTGCTCTCCATGACTTTGCAGGCCTATTTGCAACCTATAGACGGTCTGTCCACAATCACTCAGATCAGTGTCTAATCTTGAGCAAAGGTCAATTATGGTTTCAGGCGAAAAGGCTTCCCTTTTCTACTTCCCTAAATGCCACACAACTCCGGTAGCATGACTCCGATCAAGATGAAAATTTCATTCTAATTCCAGGTACGACCGGAGACTCCAACAGGAAAACAGCCGATTCTAGGACTCATCATGTGTCACGGTTGTCGGCGGTTCGGCGCTCGGGGGCGGACAACCAATACAAATTGTTCCCGTTTATCAGCAACGAACTAAGAGTTGCGATATCGCAAGCTTTTCCGAAGATTATTTCAGCATTTCGACGGATATCGGGCGAACAAGTTACATCACAGCTGATAATTGATCAACGGTGGAGTCCATCCAAAGACCAGAAACGCTCCATAAACATAGTCGGACGCCCGTGACTCACTGCATGAGCTGTCCCAAGTTCTTTATTGTCCTGGTTCTCGCGGACCTGTTATACAATTGCTCGGTTTTTACGCCCATTCCCATTGTTTCATGTATTCACGAGCTGTCCGTTGATGAAAGCTCTTGGCCGCTTCCTTCCATTCACTGTCATTTACTCAAGTGCAAACTTCAGACATGATCGACCAACACCATTCCGGCTCCGAACCGGAGAACCGGCCGAGTCTTGCTGCAACTGCCGCCAAGACACCGACCGTCACTCAACCCAGCCCATCCCAGATCCTCTCCGGATCTGCAAACCCCTATCAAGAATCAGGCGACGAGATATATGACAAGTTGTCCCCCAAGCGCAAAGCCATCATTGTGGCTGTAATGTCGTTTTGCGCTTTCTTGTCACCCATCTCAAGCACCAGCATTCTCGCAGCCACGCCAGAAGTTGCGACTGAATTCAAAACGACAGGCTCAGTGATCAATGCTAGCAATGCAGGATACATGGCCTTCATGAGCCTTTCTCCGGTGCTTTGGGGGCCAATAAGCCAAGTCTTTGGGAGGCAGCCTGTCAGTCCAGTTGATGCAGAGCATTAAGACGAGCATATCGCCAATCCTGCCGCTAACCGTACCTAGGTATCTCTGGTCAACGCTGGTGTCTTCTTCCTATTGAGCCTTGCCACGGCCCTGGCACCAAATCTCGCAGCCTTCTTTGTCTTTCGCGCATTTTCAGCACTCAACGGGACTTCGTTCATTCTCCTCGGTGCAGCCTGCATTGGGTATGTTTCATCCACTAACAGAGATAAACTTCTGTTAACAAGACCAGGGACATCTATCATCCGACGGAGCGAGGCACGGCTATAGGCTGGTTCATGTCGGGAACACTGATCGGTCCTGCCTTTGGACCCTTTCTAGGAGGCATCATCGTGACTTATGCATCGTGGAGAACCATTTTCTGGTTGCAGACGGCTTTAGCTGGTGTTGGGGCACTGGCCGTCTTCTTCCTCGTCCCCGAGACGATTCACTACAAGAAGCTAGCCCACTTGGCAAGATACTCTAGCAAGGATAGAACCAAAGCGGTTCTAGCCATGATCAACCCCATTCGTGTTCTGTGGCTATTCAAACACGCAAACCTCTGTCTTGTGGCGTGTGCTAGTTCTGCTTTGGTATGGAACATGTACAGCCTTCTCACGCCGATTCGGTACGTCTTGAACCCCCGATTCAACCTAGAATCGCCGTTACTTTCGGGTCTCTTCTACTTGGCGCCGGGCATAGGCTACCTTCTAGGGACCTTTATGGGCGGCCGTTGGGCCGACTGGACTGTCAAGCGCTGGATCAGGAAGCGTGGTGTTCGAGTTCCGGAGGATCGCCTCAGGTCCGCCTTGCCGTTTGTAGGCGTGGTGATACCGGCATGTGTGCTTATCTATGGATGGTCTGTCGAAAAGGGAGTCGGGGGCATCCCGGTGCCAGTCATTGCTTTATTTGTCCAGGGTGTCGCTCAGCTTTTCTGTTTCCCATCCCTCAATACATATTGTCTGGACGTGATGCCCGGGCAGGGAGCTGAGGTTGCGGCTGCCAACTTCTTTGTCCGATATTTGGCTGGCTGTCTCGGAACTGCGGTGGTTCTACCAATTATTCAGGCAATCGGAGTCGGATGGTTCTCTACCATTTCCTCGGGCCTGCTTGGGATCTCAGCGCTTGGGATGATGTGGGCGATTCGCAGGGGGAATTCCTGGACGAAGGATGTTGATCAATCAAGCTCGTACTCAGAGCCGGATGATCCTGAGCCATCAGTCCCGGCAAGAACGAATGACGAGGCGATGGGAAAGGCATGAGAACGTGACTAGGTGGTATTTTGATGCATCAATAGGTCGTGATGAAACTTATCGAACAAGGTTGAGGAATGCTTAGAGAGCATTAAGGTCCGCGATTCAGACACTGGACCGACTACGCACAAAATGGATATGAACAGTTTTAGAAGATATGTTGGCAATCTCTAATTTACGAAAAAGGCTCGCGCAAGGTTCCGCCAGATCCAAGTAGCTCGAGCTGCGAAGAAGAAATGACCTCAACTCCCTTAGAATCTAGTATAGAAAATACGAGTTTCTAGTAGATTAAGAAGCAGGTACTTTTGTCGGCTCTTTCGTATTTGTCCCACAAACACTACGCGACTCTCACTCTTAGTGTCGCTCACAATTCTAGAACAGCCGTACCTACACAAGCTCAAGCGACCAAGGCCTTTAAGCCACTTTATCTTGGGGCGTCTCTGGCATGAAACCGGCCTTTTGCTTAGCTTCTCGCATGGGGGGGCGTAATTACAAATCGAGCTCGGTTATTGGACAGGGTGTATAAATAGTACGAGATCGCTTGGAATACGAGCCTTGCTCCGTGGTACCTGCGCAGCCGACGTTGCAATAATTTGAGTGAACAATAACTCAATAAGCTAGGTGCAAAGAGTCTCGAATGCAGGATGTTGGATTAAAGTCTTGAAGGCCATATGAATACCGGCGCACCAGTGGCCAATTCAAATCGCATTGCTGGCCACTATGAAGAATGCTATCTTGATCGCTCTTGCGGTCATTCCCTTTGTGAGTGCAGACTTGGTCTGGCCTTCAAAATGGGACGAGCTCGAAGACTTCTACTCCATGCTCAGCGGCTACAACAGAAGAGGATTTGCTGATGGTAATTTCGGAGCAACGCAGCATGTTACGGATCAAAGACTGACAAGCAGTGATAGCGGTTAATCCTTGCGACTTTGGCAGCAATGTCCCCGGCCGCCACAACGCAGCCCAATGGATTCGAACCGCATTCCACGACATGGCGACGCACGATGCCAAGGCGGGCACAGGTGGCATCGATGCCTCCATCTTCTGGGAACTCAACCGACCCGAGAACCCAGGCGACGCATTCGAAAACACCTTTGGCTTCTTCAGCGGCTTCCACTCCATACGTGCCTCGGCATCAGACCTCATTGCTCTGGGTGTCGTTACTGCGAACGGCGTCTGCAATGGACCCAAGATGGCCATGCGTGCCGGCCGTATCGATGCTAATAAAGCTGGTCCAACGGGCGTCCCTGAGCCCTCAACCGACCTGAAGACGACTCTGGGCACCTTCCAGAAAGCAGGCTTCACCAAACAAGACATGATCGCCATGGTTGCGTGTGGACATTCCCTCGGTGGCGTTCACAGTGTTGATTTTCCCGATGTCACAAGTATCAAGAAGGACCCCAACAACGACACATTGGTACCCTTTCAGAAAAATATTGGCTCGATCAATAATGGCGTTGTCACCGAGTTTCTTGATGGGACAACTAAAAATCCCCTTGTCGTTGCGCGCAACAAAACTCTCAACTCTGACAAGCGGATTTTTTCATCTGATCAAAAGTACATGTCTACATTGAAGGATCCAAAGACTTTCCAATCAGTGTGTGGTGACATCTTCACTCGCATGATTGAAACTGTCCCGAAAAACGTGAAGCTTACGGATGCCATCACACCATACGACGTCAAGCCTTATATCGACCATCTTTCCTTGAACGCGAAGGGCGATTTATCATTCCAGGGTACTGTTCGACTCAGAATCACCAAAGGATCTGGAAGGGACGTTGATAACCTCGCCGTCAAGTTGATCTATGCGGATCGAGACGGAAAGGGAAAGACAGCCATCACCGCCACACGTGCCAATTTTCAAAACGGCTTGACGTCTGGCTTGTACGGCGAAGTGTTCGTCAGCTTTGAATTTGATGCTACAATCAAAAGCAAGACTGGCATTAGCAAATTTTGGATCGAGGAAACGAACCCAAAGACAAAGAAAACCAAGACACATGACAACCAACGAACTGGAGGTTATCCCATAAACGACAATGTGTTGTATCAGATGTCTCAGTCCTGTCTTGATACGGACAAATTCGCAAATGGCAAGTTCCCAATCACAGTCACTGCCATGGTTCGGGAGCAAAGCGCCTCGAGTCCTCTGTCTTTGCGCGTCATCCAGAAAGTGCCGCGAAAGGGCATTTCAGTTCCCCGGCTGCAATCCGAGGTGACCAATTTCACGGCTACTGGCAAGAAACAGAGCGGATATGTTGCTTATCGCGCGTCGACACGCACGACGGACTCGACGACTTTTGACATCTTACTTGGAAGTAAAGTGGTAGTTGACTTCCAGCGTATGGGTGCGATGCCTTCTACTTGCCCAAAGTGAGGCATGCTGTTACGAGTATATAGCTCGATTGCTGGGAATTAGTTTGAGTGTGTGCTGTGCCCTCGTGGCGAAAGGGCGTAAGGGTTTCAAAGGACATATGAGGGAGGTTCTATGCCTCTAAGATGGCGTCCGGACTTATACCTGTTGCATTATCTAGAGTACATGCATAATAGATCCTTTTTGTTTTGGATGAATTTACCTGCTTCAGAGAGATGACGAAATCTGCTTCAGTGTCCCACGCCAAGAAGAGCCCAGAGCCAAGCATCCCCGCGATTATTGCAGTGGCTGCATATGCCTCACGTTTCCCCTTAAGAAGGAGAATTGGCTCTCTTCCGTCGACGATCGTATAACTGTTGAATATGAGTCCGCAACTTGAGACAGCGAAGGGAAGACAGCACAGATACCTACGCACTTGCGTGGCGTGAGTAGTCTAACCGGTTGTCTCTTGGGATATAAGGCGAAAGGTTTCGAGAGTTTGAGTCTCTCCGTGGAAGTGTTCAATACCATGTTTGTGAAAGAGCCGTTTATTCTCTACTCATAAGCTTCTGCTAGAAGAAAGGCTTACCAAACTACCTCCACTGCAATTATTCCAAGCCGAAAAGAATGAGGAGAAACGGACTGATGACAGCATGCTGCATGTTGCATAATTTAAAAGAACGAGGAGTTTCGGCGCCTTTCTCTCAATCACCTCCCTGCTAAGGGCGGGGTCTAATTTCGCAACAGAGCCCGAAGAAAGTTATGTGCCTTGTCCCTTCAAATGAAGTTCCATCACGGGCCTTAAGCCTGGCGCTTCTCGATGCCGCACTTGGCGAGGCAAGCATCGACCTTGGAGGCAACGCCCTCGGGCAAGGCATGCCGAACCTTCTCGATATCCTCACCCTTGATAACTTGTCCAAACATATTGGCGATAGTCTTATCGCTAAGCGCAAACGCATTGTTTGCAATCAAGGCAGCGCCCATATCCTCGGATGGAAAAGCCGTGACGACCTTCGCTGCCTCACAGTTCGAGTTCATCTGAGTGTGGAAAGACCCCTGGTAGAAGACGGTCATCTGGCCAGGACCAAGTTCAGTTCGAATAACTCGTTGGTTGCCTTCGCTATCAACAACGCCAGACTCAGGGACCATTTCGGTAGTCAGGTTACCAGAGATGACAGCAAAAAGCTCTGCGGCACGAGGATGCGAGTGGACAATCGCCATGGAGCAAGCTGTGATGAACAGTCAGTGTTGCCGCCAATGTCATTGTGAAATAGGATATCCATACGTCCGAACTCTCCTAAAAACAAGCTAGCACCGGTGCCTACAAGAGCAGGGAAACTTGTGCCACTCGCAGTCGCAATCGCTGCGTCTTTGCCGTCGAAATCGTAGACAAAGTCCTTGTCTTCGGGGAGGAGTTTGAAGCGATCGATGGCTCTAGGAAACAGGTCAGATTACTATGATCAAGGCAAACACGCTCATTGGATCCAAGCCAGCTCATAACTTACGTATCTGCCAGTCGCAGCTGAGCAGTCAAACTAAGCTCAGAAGCAGAGCGCGCTTCCACAATACGTGGAGCTGCCATAGCAAGAGGGGACCAGGCCATCATGGCGGTCGTAGCAGTGAGGACAACCTTAGGAAGCATGCTGAGGGTTGGAAACTTGGTATTGGCGGGGAAAGATATCAATGAGAGACGTTGAGATGGAATGAGTTGGTGCTATTCTGTGAAATGGGCATTCGACATCTTATATGATGCGAGGCTTCGACGATCATTTCGCAGAGTCCTTCATCGCGCCGTGTTGCCTGCCTGTCTATGATACGCTTGAAACCCCACAAAGGGCCGAGGATCCAGCCAACATCAAGAATAGACTGCTCAATAGGCTTACAACTCGGCATTCGGATCTCAAGACTGGGCCCAAAACGCGGTGTGGAGCGTGTTGGTTGTCAGAGAAGAGCGCCGAGCGTGTTCGATGAGGCGCTGGCGTACCTGGCGTATGGGCGTATTGGCGTATACAAGCCTCATTCTTGACGGTGCGAGGCGCAGTCCCGCCAAGTTACGCGGCTCTGACATTCCGACCATACTCTCTTGACGAGCTTTTGACCTTTCGTATAAGATGATTTCAGGTATTTCGAGGCTTTTCAACGGCTCTACTATTTCCCATTCGCCTGGGCAAATCACTGGAAACCCAACCCAACCCCCCCAATCTCTCGAACACAAATCCCAATCCCATCATCGTTTGTCCAGAATTGAACAATGATTTATTCCTCAATACTCAATTTCCTCCCTATATAATACGAAATAGGACTTTTCGGATGAATTTCTAACCAACGAGCAATAGAAATCGAACGGTGCATCATTGACTGTGCCACTCATCAATATCCTCATCACCACCACTCGGCGCTCATTCGAATGAGGTGATTCCGAGCATTCACCCGACCCCCGAAGCGTCAACGTACCGGCGTGAGTCACTCTGCACACATTTGTCAGCAATATGATTCTATTGGTAAACCTGCAGCTTGATTTAGGCTATTTTTCTGTGAGACGGCCAGCCAGACCTCGTTGACGACGTGGGGTAGGCACTTTATAAAACCAGCAAGCAGTTCACAACGTATTCGCTCCCGTAGCAGGACGCAAGCTTTTACGACGAAGAGACTCATATCCAATATAAACCGAAATTCTATCTGAATCGCCATGGAAGAAGCACAAGCCCCCGTTTCCGCGACCATCAAACTGCTCCTCCTCACCAAAAATCGAGGCTACCGCCATGAGTGCATTCCATCGTTCATTTCCACCTTCAAATCCCTGCCTTTCACAGTGCACGCAACAGAAGATTCAGAAGCTCTCTTGTCCCTTTCAGAGTATCATGTCGTTGCTCTCGGGCACAACACAGGACCGTACCTCACCAGTTCAGAGGTCGGTGCCCTGAGAGAATTTGTTGAGGCTGGCGGTGGTGTAGTGGGCGTTCACGCCGCGACGTCTGGAATGGCTGCAGATAGCCAGTATGGCGGAATACTTGGAGAGGTATTCGATGGGCACCCGGATCCGCAGTGGGGAGAGATTGTCATCGAGAACCCCAATCATTACATCAACGGGCACACAAATCTACCTGAACCAAGCTCAGCACCGGCTTCAGCACCCAAGTCCCCGTACGTAAGCAGCTCGGAACAAGGTCTTTGCTTTCCCTGGTTCGACGAGTATTATACTTTCAAGCACCACCCCCGTGAGAGCGATGGCCGTACGATACTCTTGTCAGCCAAGCATTCATCTTTCAAAGGCAAAGAATACATCGAATATCCACTGGCATGGTGTCACAATGTTGGCACGGGAAGGGTTTACTACACTGCTCTGGGTCATTTCGACGAAGCATACGAGGATCAGTGGTTCATGGAAGCCTTACACCGAGGTGTTTTATGGGTTTCAAAGCGGGATCAAGACCATTCATAATGCTGGACAATGGAGGGAGGGGGAAACCTATACTCAGGAATCATAGTACGAATAGGACCCTTTCCGCAAGTCGGGCCGCCTTGCCAGATGGGAGTACCTTCTCGGAGGATTAAGCAGTGGAGTACAGAATAGGTAGGTAGTTTGACCGACATCTTCCTAACTACACCTCCGAGTCCTCTGATATCTCCTGACCATTTCTCCCGGCTTATGATGTCAACTGGCATAAGCTTGACGCCCTGTTAAAACAGGTTTGACAATCCCCTTCTTCGCTAACTCGCCAACCAAGTTGAATAACACAAAGTCGCACCCTCTCCTGGCCACCAAGTTGACCGTGACAGGCATCAAAACTTCCTCGTAGGTGACGTTACTGAAGTAAGCGACTTGGTCAATGGGAATTGTTATGTCCACATCCCCAAAGTACGACGATATAATAGGAGCTGCGCCCGCGGTCCTGCATGCGGCAGGAAGCGCAGCCCCAGGTGATTGATTCAGTTCCTTTTCTCGAAAGGACGGTAGTCCCCCGGTGCCGATGTCATAAATAAAGATGGACTCTGAGCAAGATTCGTCGGTTTGATAGAGGACTTTCTCGTGCCAGAGTTCTGCATCTCGGCTTCTGTTCTGCAATGCCGCCTCATACTGGGCATCGTTGAAAGCGAACTTGCGGAACGAGTCTCGAAATGGCTTATCGAGTGGTGGGAAGCCAGGTTTATATTTCTCTAACAATGGCATGGCCACGTCCTTTCGTAGGTCGTGATACCACAACACATCCAAGTCTCGGAGAATGTCTGGTAGAGACCGTTCTGTAGCCTTCTCAACTGTCTCGGTGAGGTTAAAGTTTTCAACAGTTGCATCAAGCAAATTAGCTACATCCTTCAGAAACTGCTGTAGAATTTCTTCAGCGGCCCCATTTGGGAGAGGTAGGTGATCGACTGGGTACAGAATCCGCTTTGGAAATGTCCGCTCGTCTGGAACAGACAATTCGGGAAGCCTGTTTAGGGACTGGTCCTGATAAAAAGACGGATCGTACCAGGCCTTGGCGAAAGCTATCCATTCCTCTGGGTGGCGAGAGAAAAACCCGGCAGTGTCTGTTCCATAGGCAATTGGCATGACACAATCCAACGCCATCAATCCCTGAGATGGTCTGTTGTCGTAAGTCCCGGAGAAGGCGGCTGGTTGTCGAACAGACTGGCCGGTATCCGATCCAATAGCAACATCCAGCCAGTCGTAAGCGGCAATGGAGCAGCCGCCGCCCGAAGAAGAGGCTGAACAGCTTAGAAAACCATCCCCTCTTGGGTTTTGGGGATAATATGCGTCAGTCCACTCCCACGCATGCGCAGCAGACGCGAATTGAGCCGTCTTCTGCTTACCAACGACAGCTCCGCCGAGGTCAATGATCCGTCGAATCGACGATGCTGTGGCATTGGCGGGGCCGTAAACTTGGCTGTATGCTCGGCTGCCACGAGTAGTCTTGATTCCTTCAATGTCGTAGATGTCCTTGACACCAATGCGCTTCCCCGCGAGCGGTCGCTGATCGCCAATGCTATAAAGTCGCGACGGAACCGGAATCATAGGATAGCCCCAATGTGGTTCAAAGTAGTTGAGCGACTTCTGACGACCATTTGACTCGTAGACGCCACCTACAAATGTTCGATACGAGTCCTCGTACAGACGGTAGACTTTACTCAATTGCAGCGACGTTCCATTCGCAATCGCGTACAAAGGGCCGGGTGGAAGGGTCGAATCAGATGACGACGAGCTTCCTTGAGCATAGTACCCCTCTGTATTTAGGTGAATAATGTCAAGATCAGATTGCTGGAGATCGTCGATGCTTGCGATATCAATGAATCCTGGACTTTGACTGGTGACGATGACCTTGTTAAGGAATCCAGCGGCGAAGACATCATCCTCGGCCAAGTATCGCTCAACAATGTTCTCTAGCTTGTCTCTGGTGACGGCTTCGTATGGTGCAGAGATATGTGTCGCTAGTCCTTAGAATGGCTTTGAGTAGTATGGAAGCACCGCAATCGGATCGGACGTAACGGCAAGATAATGAACGTTTTCGAGTTGGAAGACTTGATCCTCCGAAGTGGCTTCCTGAAACTGGCCAAAGTCTACTGAGATGAGGGCCGACAATAAGCTTTTCAGCCTCATCGTGGCGAAGGCGGATGTGAACGTAGAATGCCAGCCAGAGTCATGGCGGAGAGAACAGAGACTCTGCCTTTGGACTTGTAGATAGCGGACAAGGCCCGCATTGAGATTGGGGTCCAAAGCGTCGTGGCCTAACTGTTCGGGATACGTGAACTAGAGTTAACGTCTGCTAGACAGTGCGATAACTATGATACTGCTAGTCTTATCAAGGAAACCATGTCGACGGCGGAGATACGCTAGAATTCCCTCCGGCTGTCAGAGACAAGGGCATGACTCGCATCAAGGCTAAGGAGCATAAGGTCCCAAATTTCACTCACCGCTCAGACACGCTTGGAGATTCTGCATGAAGTCCCGTTGACATATTCCTTCGAAGCCAAGACTGGAACAGCCTCTTGGTCTACAAGCAGAAGCCCGCGAGTAACACGGAACGCCATTGACAGGACAAAATTCGTAGTGGCATCATAAAATCACGGCCGGGACGACCTGGGAACCTGAGATGTTAAATAGATGTAGAAACAAGCCAGTCATGAAAGAGTCGTCGCCAGTTTGTAAAGTCCGCCGATATGCCGAAAAAAAATGCTTCAAGGGAGTGATATCAGCCGGAGGGTCACGGAACTGGAGTTGATTGACTGAGCAAATGCCTATTGAAGCGAAGGCTATGCGGAAACGATGACAAAGAAGAAGAAGAAAAGGTTGGCTGTGGGTAACAAGACCTCAAGGCTGCAGAAGGGAAACCCAAGACTTTGTATGCCCTTTCGTGGGTATGATGAAACATCTCACCCCTGTTGTATGGCCACATGCCAAGGTGGATTTCTCGAAATTAAAGATAAATGATGTAAATGTCTTGAGTGTGCCGGTATCTCCCAGCCGACATCTCCTACTCCCTCGTTGAGTAAAAGCGTTCATGCAACAAGATCGTGAGACGCTCTCCTAGAACTTTCGATCATCAAAAAGCTCGAACTTCTCGCTGATGATCTTCCTTGTGAGCTCCATCAACTGCTCTCCTAGCTCTTCGTTCTGGGACAGCTCGCTTCCCGTCTCTGCTGTTGCTGGAGGGCAAATGTATTCGCCTGAACGTTCAGTAAGCGTTGCGGCATAAACAGAGCTCAGTGCGCCATCGAACTGATCCTTCTTGAATGGTTCCACCACTTTGGACATCATGTATCCAGCGAGAGGATACCTGTAACCCGAGTTAGCAGCTGTGTGAATGCGTCGAGAATGGTGACAGCCACGCACGCCTCGTGGATGTGCTCAGTACTCTGTCTTGTGCTGACGAAACCAGGGTGTGAAGCGTTCATTAACACTTTAGCGAACCCCTGCGTGACGTGTCGAGCGAAATATCGAGTGTACAGAATGATAGCCAACTTGGACCGACCGTACTGAGCGTTTGGCCCGAGGTCCTGGTTCAGCTCCTCCAAGCTCTCAAATTTGGTATCACTCGGCGCGCCTTGATGCGCGTTGGAGGCCAAGTTCACAATTCGGACCGTACCATGTTCCTCCGACGTCTGCTTCAACAATGAGAGCAGGTGGGACGTGAGGAGGACATGGCCGAAGTGATTCAAGGCCATGTGTCGGTCGACACCGTACTCGGTCAGTTCGTAGTTCATAATTCCTCGACCGGCATTATTAACAAGAATATCCAAACGATCCGTAGAGTTATTGATTCGCTCAGCGGCCTTCTTTGTCTCAGTCCAGTCCGTCAAGTCGCATTTGATCCACTCGGCGCGGTCAGCCTTTTCCTGGCCAAGCTCCTGGGCGACCGACTTCTTGGCGCCCTTGACCACCTCTTCAGACACTGAAAGAATGAACAGTTTGCTAATATCGTGATTGAGAAATGTGTGTGTGATGCCGTAACCAATGCCCTCACTGCCACCTGTGACAACGGCAACCTTGCCTGCCAGGCTGGGAGTCTCGTTGAGTGAAAACTGGCGAGGGGCCAGTTTCTGAACTGGGCCACCGAAGTTTTCGGCAATTGTTTTCTACAACGGATATTAGTCAATTCATGGGGACAATATATTAAGCGTACACGTACCTTTGCACTGTCGATGAGAGACGCCATGGTCGTAAGAGGTTTGTTCACCTGGTAAAGAGTGTGGTTGTATCTACACAGAATACTGCTGCTCCGACTTGACAGTGTATGAGATGTACTCAGTTTGGAGCGGTGTTTGAATGCTCCTGAGCTCATACTCTTTTCGTAGTCAGTACTGTAGCATTCATTTGAAAAATATGAAAGAATTACGATATTTGGCCACGCACCAGCTCGTCTGCAGCTGGGTGTATATTCTATTGTCATAGGTGCATCTATCAATCATGAATCATGACAGTCAACGCCGTGAGACTTCGTCTTGGCATTGGGCATGAATCACCATTGTCCCCACGTAGTGTCTCACTTGCTACCTATCCATGATGCGTGGAATATTTCGTGGCTGACAGCCACATCGAAAGGCAGTCTACCGTTATGTCTTGGCTTATAAATGCGTCGTGGAACATGCGCTAGGCTCATAATGTCACTCTTGGATACACATGTCCTTTCCCAGGCTCCGCGGTCGTGTTTTGGTCTCTCACGCTGGTCTCGCCGTCTCCCGCTGGTCTCGCCTGTCTCCGGCTGAACCGTTTGGTTTGCTCTTTCCACTGCTTGAAAGAAAGGAAACACTTTAGCTTCCCAGTCTGTCTTTGACCATGGCGACTAAAAATGTAGACAGAAGCTCTCCGAGGCGGTTGGTAAGTCTTAAAACGAGAACCAGGACAGTCTTGATGGGATAAGACGTTTGTTTGGGAAGTCGCCTGAACTATCCTCCTTTTCGTGCCCAGGGATGTCATCCTCCTAGAGTCCGAGGAGAGAAATGCATGGACAAACAAGCTCAGGATTTGCAATCCCTCTCGTGCATGTGCAAAGACAGGAACCAAGATATGTCATTCCTAGCCTAATAAAACAGCGCGTGATTGTGGTCCAGGTGCGCACGACTTCAACAGCGCCGTGTCCAAAACCTGGCCGATACCCCGACGTTCTGAAATTCCATCGACGTCAATGATGTGCAGTATCCAAAACATATTCCAGCTGCTTCCCTCAGTATGATGCCTTTCTCGAATGGGCAGAGCCGAGTTGACCATTGGTTCGAAGCATCGAGACATGATCAAGCACTCAAGTTCGGAGCCTGAAGTAAGTGAATCTTCTGTGTCCAAATGAACAGAACCCACCAGTTCTCCGCTTGGCGAAAGGAGGGGGGAACCAGGAGTTCGTTGGAAGTGATGACTGGGGTTTCCTTTTCGTGACTCAAACTCACGAGCACTTAAAGGGCCAGGGGAACGAGTGCCCAGGATGAGCCGGATTGACAGCGTGTGGAAATAAATAAGGTGATATTGGGGTAAGTTCCTATTCGAAGTCAGTCTTGCGCTCTACCAGAGTCTCTGCAAGCGGCCTCTCACGGTATCTCCGGGAGGGGGCCCTCGTCTTTCCCTATCAGATATTCCCTTGCAAACTTGGAGACTTTCGCTCGACAATTGTCTTCGCTGGATTCATCATGACTTATACAAGCACCAGAGCGTCGAAACTGGACGTCAAAATCGTCTCGATCACGAGCACAAGATACTGGTCCCTGTCCATTGCTCTCGGAGCGGCGGTTTGCGTCTGGAAAAGTCAGATATGGGCGGTGCATGGAATTTTCTAAATGGCCACTTACTGCATTCCCGAGCAGCGAGCCAGTTATAGATTGTCAACCATTCTCCCGTATCTGTTATCTTAGAGACCAACTTATCAAACTCTGCTTGACTGTTGACAAGGTCAAGATCGTACAGATCCGCAACTGCCTTCGTCCTCTCACGTGGCTTCCTCGTAAAAGACGGTTGTGGAAACGCAGATGAGTGAGACGCGTATAAAGACAGGGGGAGGCATTTCGGCATATCCTTCGTTTTTAATTCCTCAACAATGCTATCCGGGAGCATGTGGGAATACTCATCAGCGAGTTTCTCTATCCGCCTTGTCATACCATATCTGTCCACACAGTCGACGTCTTCAATTGAACCACTTCGCCTCCAGACTTTCCATTGGATAAAGGTTTTCTCTTCCATCCAACGAAACAGGTTTCCTGGGCTTTGACCTGGCTGGTCGGGCCATCGATAAACCTCGCGAGGCCAAGCGATGGGGCCAGACCAGCCAGCCCAAGAGTAACTGGGGAACTCGGGTCGCCTGCGCAAGTGGCCATTGGCTGACATGAACAGTAGTGATATGTCCAAATAATAGACCGGGAGCCCTTCCGCCAACCATGACACTAAACCGGCGCTTAATGGGCGAAGGATGCCAGTGATGGCACGAATAGAGTCGCCATCAAACCGAAGATCCCTAATCGAGTAATCTTCACAAAGCTTCTGGTATGCCCACCAAGCGGCAAGGTTGTCGTCGATAGACTCTGGGACTCGACTGATGTTGCTATCATCGGGGTCTAGCCAATGCGTCAAGAGATCGGCAAAGGTTTCTTCGCACCAGTTTGCCTTCATGCAACGGAAATGGAGCTTGTTGTCGATAAAGATGATGGCCCGTGGAGGGAGGACAAGTTCTTGAAGAGTCCATCCCCTTTGGTTATAGACTGATCGGCGCAGGTGCCAGTCAATGCTATGCGTGATGGCCATCTTGAGTTTTGAGTTGAGTTGACCAAGACATTGGGAAATGTTTCGAGGCCCGCTGACTCCTGGCAAACCTGCATCCGCGTCCGCTCCCGACCCAGCGATGATGGCGAAGTAGGAGCCTTGGTAAATTGAATTCATTATCTCGGTTCCGGCATTGACGTCCCACGGGTCATCTTGGATGAGACATAGAGTATCGACCCAGAGGTATCTTTCTCCCACCGACCGTGTGAAACTGATTGCGTCCGTAATGGTCCGTGGCATGTCTGAAATCAGCTCATCTAGCGAACCTGGTTCGTGTAATTTCTCAAAGTTGCTTTTGAGAAGGCGGAAGGTGGACGTTTGTCCCCAAACGTAGCTCAAGGTGACATATCTCGTGTTCAGGGGCATTTTCCTCAGGCAGCCCTGTTCGAGATCTATCAGTCGAAAATTGGAGGTTCGATCCTCTGATATTTGAGCACTTCTAAGCTCTTTTTGACCCTATCAGGTTTATGTTAGGCTCTGGCAAGAGGGAAGGCGTTCATCGCACTCACAATGCCTCGAGGAAGATGAGAGCAACTGTCTCCATGGTGATCTTCGCACTGCCGCAACCAAGAGCGAACCAATGAAGGTGACACTTGCTGGTTGTGGATAATTCTCGCGACGCAAGGACCTTGGACTGGATTAATTACACTCCCTTCTTCTTGCACAAGCATCAGTCGAGTTCCCAACCGCGATGGGTATGAAAGTCGTATGCAGTGCTCCCCCGGGAAAGCAATAATTTGTATGGGTTCTGAGGTTTTTTCCACAGATCCTTCGGGTCCTTCTGGGCTTTCAAAGTCATTCTCCAAGCAGGCTTGCAAGACTAGCTGACAAAATGAACAGTCAGGTCTCAATCTCAACTCTTCGATTGTCCCGATGACGTAGCTCTCAGTCTCAAGATTGAGGACGCTGAGCAGGTCGTCAGCTGTAGGAAAGCGACTGTCTTCGCCTGCGACAGCGCATATTCTGCGACAAAAATCAGTACACATGTTTCTGCTTGAAAATGCTTGAGGAGTCTTGGAGAGCGACAGTCTTCAATGCTCAACCGGACATAATCAGGATTCAGGAGAGGCGCAGCACAGGCTGCCTCCGCGTGTTAATTATCACGTGCTATACCGGGCAACAAGTGTGTCTCTATAGGTTGGCTAAGGTAGGTACCTAGTGCTCACGCTAAATCCAGTCAGACAAAGAAAGGCATTGAAAGGTACAGATGCTCTAAAGAATTTAATTGTTCGTACCTGCTCGGGGCGGATAGATAAAGCACAGTTGTTGGTTGGGCCCGATCGTCGAAAGATCTCGGTTAAACTACGGGACTTTGCTCAGGTTCAATCTCCCCCTGACGAGCATCTGACACTCCATCCACTCATCGAAACTGCTCCAACAACGTGCCAGTCAGGAAATCCAGAAGCGCTTAGCGTTCTTGATGCAGTTGCTTGATGAAGGACGAATAGGTAAGTTTCCGTTCGGTCGGAAAGATCCATCTGCCGTTGCCAACCACGTGAAATTCAGCTTCGCAACAGCGTCACGGCTTACGGGAGAGAAAACACAATGCCCACGCTTTCTCTATCTACTCCGCGTAGCGGACAGATAGTTCTTGCGCTGATTCTTTCTGCCGCTCTATTTCTCGGCTTGCGGCAGTATCTCACAATCTCGCCTCCGTCGCCGAACTCAGTGCTCGGCCTGCTGGCTCCCACATCAACAGTGTCAGGCCAGAGTGTCGACCTGGACTGGTATCCTCCAAGTGATACGCAGATCAATAACCTTACTTCTGTGCTGAATGGTGAAGGAATCTACGAGTTTATCTTCAACACTTCGCAGACACCAGACAAGAAATACGGTACATACAACTGGTGTAACATGCCACACGCTCGGAAGAAAGAGTATGTCAAGCCTTCTGGGGAATACGATCTAAGATATGTTGAAGTGGTGAGTCAATGGCGGATTACCAAGCCCCAATCCTGAGCGAATACGAACTGACACCATCATTCAGATTCAACGACATCACAAGCGAACGCCTTATGCTGCCAATGCGTTCCCAGTCGAATCATACCAGTGGAACTGTGACAATCAAGGCCTGTACTACTTTGGCAAGCCATCCATCTATGGTACCAAGTCGCCCGCTGAGGGGTTCTGGCAAGGGTTCAAATCTGATATCAATCCATTCGTCCCTGTTGGTTGGGTCGGGACCTGTCAGTTCCCCCAAATTACTGCGGCTGGGCTTGATGATTCCTGGACTCATGGCAACGATTTATACGATGTCTACCACAACCTGTTGCATTTCCTGCCGAGTCGAAATGACGACTGGCGCAGTCAGGTCGTGTTTCGCGTCACCAACAACCAGATCACCAGCCAAGTTGCAGGCATGTTCATCAACGGCATGTGGGATACCACCGAATCTGTGCCGCTCATCATCCAGCAGGCAGGCGCCGATAGCCTCGAGCCTCAGTATAGCTGCAACGTTTCGAGTGCCTTGTTTGTTGATATCCAATCGGCTTCCAATGCGAACTGGCACCAACACTTGAACCAGAGCGAGGATCTCTTTGCGAAATTAGATGATATATCCGGCGTACCACCCAGCGACGACGGCTTTCACGTCAGCTTTGATCATTATTTTGATAACCTATCCGCGCGGCAGTGTCACGACAAGCCTCTGCCATGTAAGCTCGTCAACGGCAAAAACTCTACGACGTGTATTGACCAGGATCTGGCGAATGCCGTGTATCGAATGGGTCAGTGGGAGTATTCCCACATCTATCGTGACGCGGCCTCATCATTAGCCGCATCGTCTGCCTCTTACGGCGTGTGGATTGCGGAGCTAGCCAGCCATCTACGAGCTGTGGTTGAGGGCAGGGGAGATGCGCTTTACTTCCACAACTTTGCTCATGACGGCTCTATAAGCCGACTGCTCAGCATTCTGCAAATCGATGTCATGGTTTGGCCCGGAATGGGCAGCGAGGTTGTCTTTGAACTGTACAGCAAGGACGAGCGAAAGTCAAGTGACAATCCAGACGCTCCTTCAACTAACAATAGCACACTCACGGACAAGTTGAAGAGCCGAAGCGGATACTACGTGCGGGTTCTCTTTAGCGGAAAGACTTTACGGTCTTCCAACCCGAGTTTGGACCTGATGGAAATGATTCCCGTTGAGACTCTACTCGCGTACTTTGATGGTCTAGCTGGCGAAAATGCCAGCTTGGTCAAAGAGAAATGCACGGGTTCTGGCTCTTCCTCATAATGCTTGTGTGTTTGGTGTCAACGAGAGGCTCAGCTTCGGTCTGGATACATCATTTTCTTGATCTCTTTTTTGTAGAAGGACAAATGTCTCTTTTAAATCGTTATGCATTTCCATAGGAATTTTACTAATACAATCTAAGCAAACTTGCTACCCATTCCAGCCCGTTTCATTAGTTACGTTATCAATACGCCGAACTCAAAGGTCTCCTTTCGCTTTTAAGCGTCTGGGGTTGGGAGGGGGGTAGGAACAGCGTTGCTGACGTGTTGGTGGGCACGGTGAGGAGTAAACCCGTCAGGGGCAGAAGCGTGCGAGTGCTCAGGGCTGAACATGTTCAACAGCCAGAGAACTAAGAGAATGCAGGCAATGCGAGCCTTGGGGGCGGTAATGAAGTTGTTTGCGCCGGGGACGCGCTGCACAAGACTCGTGAATGCAGAGCCGCCAAACTTCTCTGACTCTGGCGAAGTCTTGAGAATGAACTTGACCAAGTGACCAGTTGCTGTAGCTGTAGCAGAGCTAATCCAGAGGAAGATGGGGACGATGATGATCAGACTCCTCCAACGGTCGTTGAGGGTGGCATCGCCGTAGAAACCATCGACAAGAAGAACTCCGGTGGTGTCGGCTGCAAGGAGGAGATGGAACTGGAGAGTGTAGGTTTCCAGTGAGCATCGGCCAAGCCAGGCCATGGCTTTTGAGTGATAGTTGCGGACAAAACCAGAGACGTTTCGGATGGCGATGAAGGCCAAGACGGGCACGAAAGACACGTAAGGATGCCAAAATTTGTACTCGGAAACACCCTGCGAGGCAGTGGCGTGGAAGTATCCATAGCAAGCCAAGAGGCCAGTGAAGGCCAGGGTCAGGCGAAGGCCAAGGTTGACGGTCCTCTGCAGTTCATGAGTGGCAACAGCGACAAGCATGCCGACGTAGACGATGAAAATATCCAGCGAGACTCGGTACTGCCACTCGTTGTAGCTCCACTGAATCTTGAAAAGCGAGTGAAGAAGCGTGAAAGTCCAGCGGGTGAGCGGGGTAGCGAAGATGATGAATGCGATGACAAGAGCCGAGATGAGAATCTTGGCCAACACAAACTGAACATCGCCGTTATACTCCTTGTGGCCGATCGCCATAGTAACATATACGACCAAGAACCAGAAGGTGACAAGGGGCGAGAAGTAGTAGAACATGTAGTCGGTGTTCATGAAGTAGGCCAACGAGACGCTCAGGAGGTTCAGGCGCAAGAGAACTGCGGCTGCGCGATTAAACGAGAAGTCCTTCTTGGTGAGGAAAAAGAGCGTGTGTCCGTATCCGGTTTGGAACAGATAGGAAGCGACGAGGAGTCGGACCAAGATGAAGATGGATGTCGATTGCGAGTTCACCCAGTGGTAGATGAGAATGATGAACTGCATCCAACCCTTCCACTCATCGGTCTGATCCCGAGAAAGGAAAGGCTGGGCTGGTTCGACAGCGAGGCTCAGCTCCTTGCTTTGGGGAGACTGAGACTTGCGGAGAGTGATGAGGCCGAGGATGACGCATGGAACACAGAGAATGTTGAAGCTCTCAAGTGACCACAGCTTTCCGCCCTTGGCCATCATCTGAGTTCGGTCGGCGAAATAGCACATGAGTAGAGCCAGCACGAAGGCGCCAACTTGCATGTTCAACAGGGCCCAGAGAGGCTTCTCTCGACGAGCACGCAGGTCCAGCAGTTCGCAGACGACGCAGGCGGTCAAATACACGAGGCCGAGAGCGACGAGACTGGTCTGGATCATGGGCTTCACACCATAATCCGTACAGCAAGTTCGTTCGTAGGGATAAGGCTTAATGCGGTCAAGCAGAGCATTGCATCGGAGGTTCAGCAAAATGTTGGCCCTGGTCTCTGCCACACTGTCGATGACGTGGAAACCGGTGATCAACGGGTCGACCCAGGTCTTGTTTTGTCCCTCGACGAGTCCAGGCATAGCCCAGACAAGAGGGAAGTTCCAGCTGCCGTCTGTCTCGCGGAGCCAAGCTTGCATCTCCCTGACTTCCACTCCTCGTCGATCCGTGTCCTTGATTCGCTCGGCCGATGTTCCCAGATAACCTGGTCCTCCGGGAGGCGCGTAAAAGAGCTGATTGCGGACACCCTCGACTGGATCCATGGGGCTGGTGAACATGTCGATTCCGTGGCTGCCGACGATTTCGGAAATGTTGCCAAAGGCTTGGTGGAACTTGTCCATTCGTCCATCGTGGTCCATGGCTGTGCTCGGGTTGGTGTACCAAACACCAGCAGCAAGATAGACGATGGCGGCGCCTTCTTCAATCTCGCGGGTCGGGAGGCTGTTCTTCTCATCGCTGTACGTCTGGAGTTCCTTGATAAACTGCTTTTGGTCGTCGTGGCCGAACGAGTGCATCCAAACGTTGGGATATCGGATGATGTTGACGCCGTGGTAGGTGAGGTTGAGGATTTTCGACGGGGATAGCCTGTCGCGGTCCCAATTGGACTCGTCTCTCTCCAACTAGAAGCCGTGTTAGTATCGGGTCTGTTCTATTGGCATAGAATCTCCAGAGGCATTGCAGTCCGGAGGAGGGATCGTGCGTACCAGTCGTCCTAGTGCGTAGGCCACTCCGCGAGATGTCGAGTCTCCGCCGAACACGACACGGCGCCCTCCCAAGCAGTGGCGGACATCGGCCGACGAGTAGTGGTGAAGTATGCATCCGTCTGGCTGCCAATTCTTGAAGGGAAACCGGCTCCCGTTCGCGTCCGGGCGGTCAATCCATTGGCCTGTGTTTTGCACGGCACGGCACCGATATGGATCATCGCCAGGGAATACTGTCTTGTAAGCGACGGCCAGTAGAAACACGACCGCCCAGAGGGTCGTCACGAGTTTGGACACTGGCAACGCCATTTGAGCTCTTCTTTGAGATTCCGCCGACGTTGGAATCCGGAGGGGAACAGTGGAATTGAAGGAAGGTTGGTGAAAGAGTGAAATGGAGGGTAAACCCTGCCGCAAGACAATGAAAGGAGCGTGTGGAAAGAGCGATCACAGCCCGACAATTGGAGCCAGAAACAACAGATAGTTAAAGGACAGGAATGCAAAGCAAAGAAAAACGTTGTGAACCCCTTTCCACAGAGCGATATGTTTTCGCCATCACGTATCCAGCTGGCTTCAAGTCGACCATTGGCATTGGGTGTTGGCTATTGGACATTAGCGCTAGATGGTCACTCTACTGCAAGCCACGGCTTGATCCCTCCCTTTCTCCGAGTAATCTGTACATACGAAGTAGTGAGATCTGCACTCCGAAGGAAGTACTTTGTAGACAGCCCCTGAAAGATCCAAAGGGGATGTGACAATCAATACGTTCAGCTGTCACCAACGGCCCACAAGGACTCGCTCGCCATCGGGGCGTTGATCCAGGCTTCAAGTATCCGAAATAGCTCGCAGGAATAACAAGGGGGAAGGGATTGACGGCCCCCTCGGTTAGTCGGTTGTTTCTGCTTGACTCGGATCCTTCGCAAGAATAGACTTTGGCGGATCGTCGGCCCAGACACCCACCCATCCAGGCACGTTTGAGAAGACAGGAGTGCAGTGTGTACATGCATAGAAAGACATCTGTTAGAAGACCATGTTACATCCTGTTGAGAGCGACACGCGACCCTTTCTGCCATTCTTGCCCTCATCCATGGTGCCGGTACCAAGTGTCACGAAGAAAAGGCCCAGTCATCTCACATTCCTCCCTTGTGGAGCGAGCAGTCAGTCTCGCAATCCTCAATCCCCATCCATCAAATCCCTGCGAAGGCCGAGTCTAAAGCGGTTTGGACGTAGCACTGCCTCGTTTTGGCTAGATTTGCGGATCACGCTGTGACAAATGTTGATACCTTGCGGAGCACGCTGCACCTGGTAGACAACGGTACCCGAGGGCATGATACCATTGGTCCAGCAGAGGGATTTTGACGCGAAACTGCATTCCAATCTGACCAAGACTGCGCCGCATGCAGGGAGAGAGAGATTGAGTGATTGTGAAGAAGTTTCTTGATACGCTTAATTTTGCATCCATTCCAACTCTCAAGCTGCCATAAGCAAGACCTTCCAGCACCATGTTCTCGTGGGTGTTTCATGCTTCGGGTTCTTTTAGTTCCTGTTGCAGCTACACGACCATGATCTTAGATTCACCACAATGAAGTCCTCGGCCCTCTCGGTAAGCTTAATCACCTCGGACTGCTTATCATGGGGGGGCCATGTTGGTGGCTTGCTTCCACCTTGTCTTCGGCCGATTTAGGGGGTGCAGGCCTTCAGCTCCGTCCAACCAACGAATCGGCTAACCACCAAGGCGTGAGATCCCCTGTCATTTCTTGTTGCGAAGTGTCATCAGCCCTAAGAAGCGCTGGCTTCCGAATTCCCCTGCAGGCGTGCGGGTATGTTGGTGGCGCTCTGAGAAGCCACGGAATCAAGCCGTGCTTCGTACTTTTCTCCATTCCAGAAACGCGTCGATGGTGTTTTTGTGCACTGGAAGACCAGACGCGCATCAAGCATCTACAAGAAACCTGGGCTGGACACCCCTTTATGGTCGATCCATCTCTCACTCTCTTTTTTTCCGTGTCTGAAGGCACACTTTTGGCTAGTCACATTCGGTCTAATGAAACGATAAAGGATTTTTTGCAAGGCCCCTTTTGGAGTAGTGCAGATGTACTTTTTTCGCATTGTCCACTGGAAATCCACCCTGACCTCGACCAAAGTACTTTTAGCCCATCTCAGCACAACCCCTTTTTCCTCCAGCCTCCAACACGAACGAAATTTTCAACGAGGAAATCCCACAAAGTAACAACAGTCCTGTGGTGAACTCCTGGAAACCCAACGCGTTATTTATTACTCCGTGAAACTGTTCTCTTTTGAAGACCAAATAGAGAATACGTAGTGCTTGATGTTTGTCACTCCGAAATCGGATGAGATTTGGGTGAGATTTCTGAGCATCTACTGAAACGAGAAAGCTTTCAAAGTCGAGAGACATGGACAGTTTATATCTACGATGCTAAAACTTAAGACCATTTGCTATCTTCTCCCTCAAAGACACAATGCATCAGTGTTCTTTCAAAGCAAATACTTGACTCTCTCTACTCTCCATCCCCATCTTCCAGATACCTACCCTAGAGATGTCTTGTAAGTCTAGAGGTCATTTCTCAAGAACGTATCATTCTGCTTCGATAATTTGCACACAATACTAAGAGTAATGAGTAATCGCTTCAGCTCGTTCATTGACTACCAATCTGAGAGCACATGGTCAATTACTTGCAACCTGGCAGATTCGAGGCCTTGGTTGAGGTCGCAATACCTTTGAGGGCCAAGACCTCAGATAACGCCAAGCTTCTGTCATGATCACTCCATGGAACAAGCAACATGCTAATCCATTACTTAGTACATACACCGATTTAGATTCTTGGCTGGCAAACACAACTGGGGTACGGATTAACGCAACGCCTGTGTTGCGTTTTCACCCCAAACAGGACCAAACATCCTCGGAAAGGAAGCAGGACTAAAATCTTAAAAGGTTGTGCGAAGCTTACTCGACGACCGGGAATTAAGTAGCCCAATCAGGACTCACTTGACTTATCACTAGTATTTATATTGCTGACAATCCCACTGCGGCCTTTTATGTTAAGACGTTCGCTAGCAAATTGATGGCAACGATCTGGCAATGAGTGATTATGGTAGGCATCATGGCGAGATGCAAAACCATAGTTACGTCAAACAAAGGTGGCTAAATCGACTCGCTTCGAGGTGAAGAATCATCGTCGGATGCGTCATTCTAAACTCTATAGGCTGATCAAATTCCCCTGATGAGGAGGATCGAATGCTGTTGGGCTTAGTGGGTGACGATGCACGCGTCGAAGACACAGATGAGTTGTCAGAATAACTTAGCCGTTGATATCATGTACTAGCGGCTTGATGAATCTGTCGTAGTGGCGCACATTTGCTTTGGTGGTCAATTAGTCTACTGTGGTGACGCCCTTCCCGGTTGGTAGAGCCGTTCGTCGCCCGCTTTTCCAACGCGTTAAAGCGAGTGTGAAGCTAGGTCGCAAGGCTGGGGCAACTGAAGAATAATAATTAAGTTTGTCTTAAGAGGTCCAAGAGAAGAAGGTCGGAAAGGACTACGTGTATTGCTTTCTGCGTGTTTCTGTGAGCTTATCTTAGCTAATAGCTACGGGAATGTCCATTATTTCTTTATGTGACTCCTGGGGCAGGTTACGGGAATAGCCATATAACCAGTCCGACCTCTTGAGGCTACTGGCCCCGACGAAATGTGCATACTACGTTCTTTTCAGTCCCATGGTGAAATGCATGACAAGAACAGACTACTAGTGGAGTGGCGTAAGGATGAGATTCCGAGAGCAGCATTGTGAAAGGCTCTGGGACTAAGCATGTTAATTAGAACACTGCGATATTAAGGGAAATCGACAAGACATGTATATCAGGATTTTATTACGTGGGTAGGCATGAACGGCAAAGACGTTGGAGACTGACAATATCGCTGCCCGTGATTTGAGCAAAGGCTAGAGACAGAGGACTGGGCCTGTTACCTCTTTGATCTCAATGGATATCATCTGAGTCTCTAAGCTCGGGCTGCTGCTCTCATTCCATATCATCTAGCCTGAAAAGGTTGTGACTCCCTACTATTATGCCAACCCTCTTCAGTGTTTGCGGCTTACATGGATTGTTACATAATGTACAATGGCTGCGTGATATGGAGTCTTCGTGAATGTGATTTAATTGGAAGGTTGTCTCGTGGACAACGTAAGAATAAAAGTACAGGTGCCTCTAGAAACAGCCCCTTGCCAAGAATGAGAATACAGTCAACAAAATACCATCCAACGCCCGCCATAACTCAATCTATGTCCATGCTTCCCTATCGAACAGTCCTCGAAATGCAAAAGTAAATTAGCCCATCAGCTCTTCCACAGAGCGCTTGGCGTTTCGGGTAAGTCCGCACTTGCTCAGGCAAGAATCAATTCCCAAGGCGATGTTCTTGGGAATCATGTGTCGGAAGCTCTCAATGTCTTGGCCGTTCAGGGTTTGGATGCCACCGAGAGTGGCCCCAACAACGTCCTGGCGAAGGCTGAAAAAGTTCTGAGCAATCTGCGAGACACCGGGGTCGGCATTGTCGAAGCCGGCGACAAAGACGGTATCCTCGCAGTCGGGGTTGAACTCTTGGTGGATGGCGCCCTTGGGGAAAACAGCCATTTGATACAGAGAGAGGGTGTTCTCAATGGGGCGGGCGCCGTTCTCAAGAACGAAGTTTGTGACAAGACGGCCCTTGACGACCACGTTGAGCTCAGTGGCTCGGTTGTGAACATGCGCCGTGTTCATACCGCAAGGTCCGAGGAAACCCAGAGTCATCGCAGCGCCATTGCCGATCAAAGCGGGCATCGTCTTGGTGTTGGCAGAAACAGAGAAGCCGCCGAGACCCTTTGCCTCAGATGCCGCGGGAGCACTGTCTCCGTTGAAGTCGAAGATATAGTCGCCGGGCAGGTTGAGCAGACCAACGCGATCCGCTTGGGTGGGTGCAGTAATGAGCTTAGCGATGAGATCCAGATCGCCGGACCTCGTGTTGATGTCGACAACTGGTGGAAGAGTCATTTCGGGACCAGCGCGGCGAGAATTGGCAGATGGCTTGACGCCCTGGGGAGCTGCCATGGCGAGTCCCGCAAGGGTAGAGGAGACGAAGAGTGTGGTGAAGTGCATCCTGAAGACGATGAGGATTATGAGGAGTGAAAGAGATGGAAGAAAGAGAGTTGAGAGAGAAGAAATGAAGATTGGTAGATCAGTGATGCTGTTTGCTTTCTTGGTGGTTGTGGTGGCTTGTTGGATGATGATGCTGAAAACCAACCATCGTGGAAATGCCAGTGTTACTTATATCGTCCGGATCTCGCTGATTCCACATCATGACTCCCCAGACCCAGCCTCGACGATTACAATAGCTCCAGCGTTCTAAGATTGCTGTTTACTGTTTCGACATAGCACCGACTTGCACATCAGCACCAAGTTGACTCAGCCATGCAGATTTCCAGATGGGATTTACACTGGTCAGCGCTAAAACATGTAAGGCTGGGCGCTATGTCCAAAGCATTGCCAAAGGCTGTGTTCTAAAAATGAGTTTAGCTGACACAGCTTCTGCCGGCAGTCTATTGTGCATGAAGGCTGAGCACTACCACATACTAGGATTAGCTACATCGGTAAGCATGATAGCTGAGGGACACTATTGGCTAGTTTCCGGTAATTGCATCAAATGACAGGCATGCTCCAGTTGTGCCATGCTTGTTTCTCCCATGCTCATCCTGCCAGCGAAGTGAAGCGGCACTCGTCGTTACCATATTTGTACACGGCTGTGCTCGATGAAGGATCTTCACTTTGGGACGGTACAGTATTAGCCGGTCTAAAATTATCACCATGTTCGCGCACGTCTTCCGCCTCAACAATGCTTGGGGATAGGTGGCAGCAATACGAATCCCTCTTCCAAGAACTAAGGTTATTTCTACGCGTAATGCCACAAGGCAATTGTTTCCTTGGGGCTTGTCCGTCCACGTGTGACGTGTATTCGCACACGTGGAAAGATTAGCGTTGGTGATAGCAAAAGGTGCCGGGAATAAAAACAGCCCCCAAACAACTGACAGAACCGTCAGCCAAAACAGTCTTGGTGGATGACAGGTGCTTGGCTCCATGATGTTGAAGTGGAGATGCAATTACACCGCCACTATTTCTGCGCACCAAGTCTGCAAGTCAACGGCGGCCGTTCCATGTCGGGCTGTGAATTCCATCGCAGTCTCTCAGCGGCCTCGCCGTCCTCGGGTGTCGGCACCCGTGCCACGACGTGCCCAAGCATTGCCAAGCTTGGGCTCGACCGACCAGCCTACCCAGTCGACCCTGACTTGAGAGAGAGAAACCAACATTCTCCCAGCCCCCGGACGCCCGAATTCCCGGAATCTTGCATATTAACTCCGGGGCGCTGGGAGAAATCCCTTGGAAACGGTTGGTGGAACTACGCGGCAATATGCTTGCTGAAGTCGGGTCGCTTCTACCCCACGAGTGCTTGAAAGAAACCTGCTCGGATGAATTGTGACGCAGTGAAGCAAAATGCCCCCGGACACCGACCCCAACGAGCAACGTCATCTTGAAGTCATATCTCTCAATCGAATATCTCAGGCATTGGATTGTGTTGAGACAAGTTCCAGCGTGGACAAGTAGAAACGCATCGCAATCACGTAAAAATACAACGCAAGTGCATGAGAATACGTATAACCACTGCTAGAGAATTGGAAAAGATCACCGAAACGTCTCTCAACTGTCCAGTCATAGTATCCTGCAGTGCTGAATGGTGAGCTCGCCCGGGCTGCCTTCCTTGTCTCCAAGTCCAACCGCTTATTAATTGAGATCCTAGCTCGGTTCTGTCTGGTCTATCGACACGGCCTGAACTAATGCCTTCTGACATACCTATTCGAGGTATTTCTGGATCTGATACCATTACCATGGTAGAGAGTTCGCCCCCGAAACTAGTCCTACCTTCGATGTTTGATATCACCACATTCAATTCTCCTTGAGTAGCTTGTGACCAAACTTTCAGGCGTCAAGTTTGGTTGTGTACCATCGGCACATCTTAGCGCAATAAAACGAGTGATCCCGCATCGGGGTCTGGGGTAGGAATTAGATAGCCTCAGCCTACCTAGACTCCATTGCAACTCTACCCATCAAAGGTCCTACGTAGTATCCCTATAGCTCGGTGTCTTAGTATCGTGGATCTGACTCAGCTGAGATGCATATGTAGTGCAAATGTCTAGTTTCTCTGAATTCAAGCTCACGATACCCTCTTGCCCCGTTTCTAGGCCAGAAGAAACGAGTTGGGCAACACTGTTAGCCGAGGCTTCCGCCCGTTAATGGCTCGTCGGCTGAGCCCCAAGCCTTCAAAACCAGCTCTATCTGGCACCCAATAATGGCCCCCGAGAAAGAGATAAAAAAGGCCATGAGTACTTGCCCACGAAAAACACCCCTGATGCTCTGTTGAAAGGGGATAGGACGAGAGGCGTCCCCACTTGAGCGGATAATCTGAGAAAGCACTCATAAAGACCCGGATTAACTATCCAGCGTATACAGTGTTTCAATATATTAGATCTAGAGAACCATGTTTTTGTGTCGCAAAGAGTTGTCGCCACTTTTGCAGTGAGATAGACGGAGCATCGCCCCCAAAATCAACGTCTGGTGAAGGTATAAATTTGACATGAGAATATGGATTTTCCAGGGAATAAGAGCCCACAAGAGCACGGTAGATAAACGTAATTATCTTCCATCCATCAAAAAATGCTGGAACAGTTTATCCCGCAACTGGCCGTGCTCTGAGGTTTGGGTCTATGTGGCGACACCCACCAGGCCCGTCAAAGTCTACCTTAGCGATACTCGCTAGATGCCTGGAATGAACAAGTAAGTGTGCGTAAAGCCCTGCGTGAAGTTCTTTGAGGCTAAGTTCTCGGTTTGGAGAGCGTCTAGGTGAGATGTCGGAGTTTTGGGCGGCCATTGTGCTTCTGGGGGTGACTCGAAAGGAAAACGTTGATAGCAAAGTCAGTTCTCCGTGTGATGACATCGATTCTGCAAAAATGGAAGACCCCTCCGTCATATTTTTCGCGAGCAGCATCGTTACTGATAAGAGAATCGGGGTATAGCTGCGTTTTGAACTTGACGGCCTCGAACGACTGCTGAACCGTTGGTTGGTTGTATTCACACCGCCAGTGTGAAATGACTTTCTATTAGAGCTCAGACTATCTACTCCGGCAAACCCGAGTTCGGGAACATGTTTGTTTGCGTAAAGCTTAAGTAATATCCATGATTAAGTAGCAAAGTAGCACGCCACGCCCTACGCCCTTGTGGATTCAAAAGGCAGGTCGTTTCGCCTCGTCACCAGGTTAACGGGTTCGCGTAACGTAACCCGTTCCATTTTATCTTCGTCTCGAATTTCCTTCCCAGGACTGGAGCCTTGCGGCACGACCTTCCTGCCCAGGCCACATTTTTGGGCCCAGATGAGACGGTTGACATCGGTTCAGCTCCACGATCAAGAGGGATGGGTCGGGTTTCTTGAGCGCGCCGCGCCTAGAAGTTCGAGTGACTATTAGTTTCATCACCATGTTACGTTGTTGAAGGTTCAAGAGTGCTTATCAGCGATGGGGGACATGTGTAGCTTTGGAGCTTAGACATTTGGACTTGGGGGAATCGGGTGGAGGAATTGCCTGGGAAGAGTTCTCCCAGTTGCAATGTTGTCCGCGTTTTTGCTTTCTAGGGCAGTTGAGCAAACGGGCTCGGTTTGCACTCAGTACTTGATGTGAGTTTGGAGTTACCACAGGTGAGCACGAACCTAGGGATACTAAGAAGATACATGTTAGTCAATGACTCGATGTACCCCAGATTCTAGAAGGATGGCCTCACTTCTTCCCCCGCGTCCGGGGTAGTGGCCTGGTTCAACTCGGAGTCTCCGCAGAGATAAGAGGCCACACCTTGTTCAAGAGAGCTGAACGACTCGTTGGGGCTTGACAGACCCGGCATGAGGATGTATAAGAAGCCGTCGGCACCATGTCATTCAAGTTCTCCTCTCTCACTTCCCATTCAAACGGTCTTTTTTCGACCTCATCATTCACACCCTAGACTTGTCTCTCAACTTTAACATGGATCACGAAATCAACGAGGCGCATCGCTACGGCGCAGCCGACAAAATGAAGAACAATGGCGACGAGATCACTCGCCAGATATCCAACGGCGTGATTGCCGGCGAAGTCATCGAGAATCACCAGGATGTTGAAAAACAAAAGACCATTCAAGGAAACGCGCACTTCCACCGACTTGGTTGGAAACGTCTGACCATTGTCTTGATCGTTGAAGCTATTGCCTTGGGTAGTCTCGGTCTTCCCGCTGCATTCGCATCTCTCGGCATGGTTGCGGGTGTCATTCTCACTATCGGCATTGGCTTAATCGCCATGTATGCCGCCTATATTATCGGCCAGGTCAAACTGAAGTACCCGCATGTTGCCCACTATGCTGATATCGGGAAACTGATGTTTGGGAGCTTTGGATCGAAGCTCTTCTCGACAATCTTTATTTCCCAGCTAATTCTCGTCACTGGATCTCATTGTCTTACCGGAACCATCGCCCTCACCAACATTACGCAAAGCAGTGTGTGTACTATTGTATTCGGCGTCATCTCCGCATTTATCCTCTTCTTGCTGGCTATCCCTCCATCATTTACTGAGATTGCCATCTTGGGTTACATCGATTTCGCCTCTATTATCTTGGCTATTGGCATTACAATGATTGCGACTGGAATCCAAAACACTCATGAGGCACCTTCCGAGCCCTGGTCAGCTTGGCCGGCCAAGGATTTGTCATTCTCAAAGGCCATTGTGGCTGTTAACAACATTGTATTTGCTTATGCATTTGCAAGCGCCCAGCCATCCTTTATGGAAGAAATGCACACACCAAGAGATTACATTAAGTCTGTCTGGGCTCTAGGAATTGCAGAAGTCTTTATCTACACGCTTACGGGAGCCATCATCTATGCGTTCGTCGGACAAGGCGTGCAGTCGCCAGCGTTGCTATCTGCTGGGCCGCTCCTTTCTCGCATCGTCTTTGGAATCGCGCTTCCTGTCATCTTTATTTCCGGATCGATCAATACCACCGTTGCTTGCCGATACTTCCATGGACGCATCTATCGAGACTCAGTCACCCGCTATGTCAACACTACTAAAGGCTGGGTCACATGGATCGGGCTCGTGGTTATTGTGACCTTGATCGCTTGGCTTATTGCTGAGGCGATTCCATTCTTTTCCGAACTGCTGTCCATTAGTTCCTCTTTGTTTGTATCCGGGCTTTCATTCTATATTCCACCCGTCATGTGGTTCATGCTTCTTAAGGATGGAACATGGCATAGCAAAAAGAACCTTCGAGCAGCATTTTACAATGCAGTTGTCTTCATTTTTGGGTTGGTCATCCTTGTATGCGGCACCTATGCATGCGTTGTGGAATTGGTAAGTTGGCCTTTTGCATCCGGCTGCGCTTCTCAATGTCTAACTATTTCGCAGATTGAGAAGTTCCAGAACAAGGCAGTCGGGAAGCCGTTCACATGTTCTCGGTCTTGATTGTTGGTTCCCTCTCAGATTCTGGGCCATGCAGATTTACCTTTCTCTAAGTAGTTCCCTTCATTACCTGCATTCTAGGTCTGCCTTCCCAAGCACACCTGTATAGCCTTGTGCGAAATTCACCTCTAGGACAAGTAAACAGCCTAAAAGATTCGTTACAGATGTTGAAAATATATGTTGAAACCGTCCTGAAGTCTTCTGTTGTTGCTGCCAGTCACAGTTGTTTGCCTAACGTCTCATCTTTCGTCTCAAACAAGGTCCTCCCAATGAAGCCTCTCTCTCTAAACAACTGCCAAAGATACCTTGCACCTTACAGTATCATTAGGCGAAAAATTAATAGGATAGGAAAGTTGAACCTTTGCTAACATACGCCTCAAAACGAGCCGATGTCATGAAGTTAAGAATTGACATCAGCGGGTAGTTGTGAAAGTAGCTTTGGAAAGTGACAGAGTCGAGCATTTTGCTCAATGTAGGCCCGGGGCGATTGACGAACCAGTGTCGCATCTGGATACCTTAGTAAAGAGCTGCACCCGCGTTCGCATGGGTTTGGCCGCATCGTATTCATCACTATGATTTGCATCTCAGGTTGCCGTTATATAGCAATGAGAGGTTCTCTTCTTGACAATGACGCGTTACGGTCTTCAAGGACACCGACATGACTCCAGTCAGGGGTTCAGTGGATCTCTTGACTAACCAAGAACCCCGTAGTGTCAATATTCGCTTCGACTTTCTTTGCCAGGGATTAATTCCGTCGTCACGAACTGCCTTCCCTGGAGAAACCACTCTTCGATCATGAATCCAGGAACTCCATTGCCAAACCAAAACCAAAGCGAGAGAAGCCTGAGATGAAGGACGCCTATTCTATACAAAGAGAGCACATATTCCCATAGATGCCATTGCATCTCGCCAGTTCCATGGAGTCCCTGGAAAGTCTTTGCGATGATGCCAACATTGCTTCATTATCCTCCAAACCGTGTTACAGTTAGTGAACCCAGCCCCGGAATTATTCAACACCATCTTCATCATTGTGTCAAAGAAGACCTGTTGATCCGGGTCTGCCATTGATCCTGCGATGCAGATAGGCCATGTAAGGCCGCGAAGCGACATCCGCTCTGGAATACGTCGAATCGCATCCATGACCCTTTCCACCGAGTCTCGAACCTCATTGCCGACTGGGCAAAGATCACTGCACACGGTATGTAGTTCGACCAAGGCTGCGGTTGCAAAAACCCTCGATACTGGCACTGCCACTGGCTCTGGGCTCTAATCGGTGTGAGCAAAAGAAGTCATCTGGTGGAAACGGCATACCTCTGTACACAAGTCGAGCTTTTTCAGCTCAACTTCGAGGCGCTCTTTGACGGATGGAGCTTGAAGGGAACGTTCTATGTCTGACGACTCCCGCGCACTAATGGTCGCTACCTCGCCGATGGCTATCATGACCCAATTGTAGCAGCCCATAAGATACGATAGGTCAATATCTCGATTGAGCCAGATGTCGAGATTGATCTTGGGGGGTGTGCTACTTGAGGTGCATGCTAAAACATCGTACCAGATCAAACAAGCAATCAAGAAATGCTGAGCGTTCTCCATTCCGCCTGGTTTCTGCACAGTTTCTCCTTCTGGGGTCCGAGTCGAGTACAGGCTCATGCTATTCACAACCCTCGTCAGGGCGTTTAGATGAGGTTGCCAGTTTCCTGTCCCTCCTCTAAAGATCTACAAGCTGTTAGCATTGAGATCTGCCTCCAGACTCGTTTCTCGTACCTCTAGACTTATTAGAGAGGACCCGCAGGCAAGGAATTCAAGAAGCTGTTCCTTATCTGCCGGATACCCGTCAGCCTCGTGTTGGCACAGAGCTTGCCGTAGGCCTTGCAGCGCCCGGGTGTGGTATTCTATCAGTTCTCGCTCTGTGCAGTCGGCTTGGAGTGCAAATGTGGTGTGGTGGTGCAGAGCTGAGAGGGTGAGTATGGCCTGATTAAGTGGCCCATTTCTCATCAAAAGCCAGAAGAGCCACCCTCGGCCGCCAAACTGAGGTTTGTCCACATAATAGGGAAACTGCAAGGGGAAAATGTAGTCCAAATAGTGAATGAGCAGGTGAGATTCTCGAAAAGACATGTTTGACTCCGGAATGCGCGATGTTTGTGGTGGTACTTCCTGGATTTCTCTTGCTTCCCTTGCTTCTCTCCCATCTCTCGCAGCATTGCTCTTGCGTTTGGAGATGACATGATGCTTCACCTTGACTTTGATTCTCGTTAATTCGGCCTTGAGCAACGACTCATCGCTCACCCAATCGGGTTTTGGTCCGTAACCGTGACACTTGATGGTTCTGTCGGTACATTCTTTGCACTGCGGCCTGAACTCGTCACATTTGCGATGACGAATCCTACACGTCCAACAGCCACTCGTACTTCGGTTCATCGAAACTGTCGCGAGTGGTTAGGTCTTGTTTGGTGGAAATGAAAAGGGCGGGGTTGGGTTAGAAACTTGGCGACTTGGACATGTCATTTATCGCTTAGGCCTTCCATCCTTGAGAGCACTTGATAGTCTGAGATGACTAAGCAAACTTACTTTCGACTTGTTGATTCGATGTCATGTCGTTTTTGTTTATTAGCAACGCCGAGTATTGGGATAATTCGAGAAATAGGATCTGATGAAAATCTAGACTGAAGGTATGCAAATAGTGTGTGGGAACAAAAGTACCTCTATACTAGCATTGATAGGTTCATCGGTTTGTTGTCCCATGTCTTTGTCAACTTCAATTCACGGAGCTGAGCCTGAAGATGGAACACGACTCATGCAACTGATCGACTTTAATCGTAAATACGGTAAATACCACTCGATTCCTGGGTTGGACTCCAAGCCCCAGTCTCGGGCTGATTCTATGACAGTAGACAAAGGTGAACTGAGTTATCAGCGGCATCTGATGTAACTTAGGATAGCATCACGAGGTTGACGAGCTTCCAAGGTCGCGATAGAAGGGAACTAGTAAGGGATATTAGCGTGATTTGATCAATAGAATTGAGACCTAATTCGTTGTCAGGCAACCAGTGATTGAGCCAGGGAACCTGTATCATAATGTACATAAGAATAAACCAATGCTGTCCTTTTTCCTTTTCCTGATTCCGCCAAAGTTCGTAAACATTGTGAAGCTATATTGCTCGCATTCCATGTTGGACCATTCATACTCCTATACATCGAGTCGCGAGGTCGTGATCTCGTACTCGGCAGTGACCGTGATGGACTTTCCTTGTGTTTCATGATCAGGTGTTCGCTGGCTTTGTCGGAAGTCAGGTCCGAGAATCGACTCGTCGCTCTGATCATCCCCACGTACTCGACCGCCTCCAATCGCGTATGACTTGGTGAAGGGGCCCGAGAGCCCTATCTTTCTGTCCTTATGCATGACCGAGTCGCCGCCAACCGAAGGGTCAGTGGAGTCGCCGCCGCGTCGCGGTCGCATGCTTCCTCCGTAGGTTTGAAGCGCGTATGATCCACCTTCACTTTGTTGCTGGTACTTGTTGCTGGCATCGCGAGATGTCCATTTATCGAGGTATCGCTTGTAGAGGGGTCGGCAAACGGGAATTCCGATACAGATCATGGTGACGGCGATTTCTGCAGAAGACCAGACGATGAGGCCAACGGTGTCCTCTGGAGGGAGAAGAGGTTAGCAACGATGGGAGCGACAGCAAAGAGAGATTGCTTACTCAGGTAGTTTTGACTTGAGAGCTCCGGCACTTCGATCGTTCGTTTAATTCCGCATGCTCCAGCTCTATGGATCTGGTCAGCCTAGCTGGTGGTGGAGGAGGGCACGCGACTTACATGACGCCGAGACTCAGACTCGCCAGAATGACAATCTTTTCTCGAGTATTCATTTGCAAGCCCCAAATAAATAGCCAAGGGAAAAAGGCAAAGAAGAAGTCTACAATTACGCAGAGAACTGTCAACTGTTAGCCGGCGAAGGTGATTAGTACGGAAAAGGGGCAGGGCATACCGCAGAGCAATATGGATACTGGAGTGGAATTGATGTGGCAGTATCCTCCTGGAATTCGGCGATCCCAGAGATACTTTGGTGGCGTACACTGTAGCCAGAAGACAAAGCACGTCGAGATAGACGCCCCCATCAGACATGCCATCGAGACCCAGATGACGATCTTGTGCCACCTCGCCTTTACCAGGCGTAGCAAGAAGAGACCAAGGGACCACTTGGCTACTGCCATGCCAATGACGGCAAAAGTTTGACCAATTGCCTCGTAAAGGACTGCATCGCTGAGGTCGTCTTGGTCTTTTATATCGAATACGTTTTGTCCGAAACCGTATGATGACGAGACGGTAATGAATATCGTGTAAAAGACGAGGAATCCCTAGAAAACCAAGGATATCAGCGAGTTAGTCATAACAGGAGCTCTCGAGGGCGACGAACAAATGCCAGGTTGTACACATGGTCGTCAATTCCGAACGAAGTGACCACAATTGCTCGCGTGTAGATTCGGAGTAGGACGAAGACGAAGACGACACCAGCCAACGACCACATGACCGCAACGGCCCATGGTCCATCCCCTCCCGATGGCATGCCGTCGTTTTTTTCGGGGATTTTGTCAAAAATTGGGAAAGGAAGGATTCAAAGAACCACTTGAGGAGAAGAGGCGCTTTTCAAGGACAATAAGAACATCGAGCAATGCAAGAGTCGACTGACAGCCGCACAAGTCTGCCCAAGATGCGTTTCTAGGCCACTCTATGTATTACAGGAAACTCCACAATAGAGTGCGTCGACCATTGCAGCGGCCAGGTAAAGATTTCCAGGAATCAGTCAATAATAGCTTTGCGAGGCCGAGCAACCAAACTAACGTCGACTTCTCTGTCTCAGAATCCAGCGATTGGCGTCTTCTCCACTGGCGCTGGCACCGTACCAAAGCTATGAATCCTTGCCGTGTCGTGCCCGAAGGTTTGCTTCTTCGTCTGAGGAGTTTTCATCCAGGGCTCTCCAAACCATCCGCTCGCCTCTGTCGGTGGCTGGCCCATTGACGGCGTCGGGAACCTCCCTCCCCGCCTCTGAAGAGAGGCGTCTGCAGTACCGGGTTACCATGTAGATGCTACATTAGTGCCGCGCGCTTCCCCAGTTGCAATGAGACTGCAACGCTGCGGCACTGGCCCGCGCTCCCGACCTCGCCTGTCCTAGAGATCGACGCCCTCCACACCACGTTTGGCGATGACTGGCGGCTTCGGCGACAGTCCGTTACTGCGTGCTGGGATGCACAAAGTGCGTAGACAAAGTCGTAGATAGCTAGCTGGTTGGTCGAAGGAACGTGTACCTGATCACTCTCATTTCAGACTCTCTTTCTGGATCATGCACTGGGGAGTCGCTTTCTGTCACGACAGCGGCCCCTAGCAAAACCCAGGGTCGAGCAATGTCGATCTCCCTCAACCCTAGCTGGAGTGTGACTGCCGAGCGCCTAGCCTTACGCCGCCTCAAGCTAACTAGTCGTTTGGGAAGTCAGGACCTTTGCAACGGCCACTAACAAAATTGGGTAGCTTGCTGCCCCTTTGCTAGACGGTTTATTTCTAATCCAGCACACCATGGACGCGAGGTTGATTGCGACTTTCTAGTCCTCAAGCAACCTGGGATACTCCTTGAGGCACTCTTAACGCATCCCGATTGAGGTTTTGCACACATGACCAGTTGTCCACGCTGCCACCTTGCCCTGAACCTATCACAGTCCCCTTGCGGAGCATTCATGCAGGGACCAGGATGACTTCATCTTTCCATCCTTTGAGTTGCAGTTTCAAATCCACATTAGAGCAGAACTCGGTGCCGAATTTGAACCCCCTGAGTCATGCATTAGCCAGTTGACGAGAACAAGGGCACATGATATTGCTCAGCTTAGCAGATGGGATTACTGTAGCAGCCACTGCCAAGTTTTGGTGCGGGGAGGGCATTTCAAGCTGCTTAGGTTGGAACTAAATGATGGACTAGCTGCTTCGTATGTTTCCCGAATTCAACACTGAGAAATCAACACTGATAAAACCAACACTGGACTCATTGGAGCACAATGGGCATTCAGCACCGTACCCATTATCGACGCCATGGATACCCCGTCCCGGAAAAGCACACCCCCTCATTATCTGGGGAGTTTGATCGAAGAACCACACATGCGAGAGATCGGCGTTTATTGACGCATATTGCGACATGGACAATGCAGATTCTTTTCATCGTCAAAGTCGTATGATATGGGGCTGTCCCAGAAGCAATTATTTTGCCTTGGGTTCGCCGCGTATCGGCCCCAGATCCAGGGGCCAGCAGGTCGGGATATCTATTTCCTCGTTTCGTGCCAACAACGTACGACTCTTGGGAACAAGCCCGGATGCGGCAAAACGGGACTCAGAGCCGACCGAGTTGGGAATATGTTTGCTTTTGTCAATACTACAAAGTCCAGCACAGGGGAGAGTGTGGTCCCCGTCCCGACCATGCCTCAGAATCTCATCTCACAATGCGAGATTGAGATTGCCGCAAACACAGCTCAGAAGAAGGAACGAGTGCATGAATTGACCACGTTGCAACGGGGTTCTATAATCAGGTATATCCCGCCATGTTGCTGCGGGCCATGCCAGATTGATGAGGCATCTAGATATGCACTCACTCTTGAGTCAATTAATCGTTTCTTCGTGATAAACATACATATGATTGAGGAGATGATCAGCGCGACTGACTCTTGCAAAAGCCATGAGCCGACTTTAACTTTGCTCCGTTACACCCCTGGTGACACTCGAGGATGGGCGACGCGTGGACCTGGAACCGGGCCTAGTTAGTTGTCCATTGCCGTTGGGCCCCGAACCCGGGCCGTCACGTAGTCTGCCTCACGACCAGGCTGGAGCTAACACAAATACTCGGAAACGGGGCTGTGGACATGGTTACGAAAAGAGAGACTGTGATAGGTGGCGACAACCCTGGCTTCCGAGGCGCCTGCTTATATCACCGGGATTAAGAGTAACTAGGTATGTACGCGAACTTTGGTTCCCAAGACGTTCAACATGGGGGGTCAACAGCAACTTCATTGAGCTAAGAGCGTAGTATCACCAACTGCGTTCCAACTCGTAAGTTTAGTTCGTCGGCCCTGAGGAACTGTCTCTTAGATCAACTACGTCTTAACTGATGGGGAAAGGTTTCATCTCGGGTCCTGCATCCCAGTTCGCACTACGACACTCGCGTGTGTGGGTGGTGGTGGTTGGCTGCGAGATGCTGGCTGTTGGCTGAGAACGCAGCCATGTTTGAAGGCGAGACTGCAGCATCCTTCCTGGGAATACGTACTACTGAGGTCGCAACGCTCCCCTTGTTTCTGTTCAGCTCTTTCCTTTCTAGAATCAAGGTTTCGCCGTTTAAATGGCTCGCTGTCTCCTCCACGAGGCAATTTCTCCCAGACACTTAGTGACCATCACCACTCAGCCTCCTCAGCACCTCGGTTCTGTGCGCTCGTTTCAATATGAGTTCCCGTGAGATTCAGATTAATGGACTTCTGAGGGGAGCTGACTGGAAGTCACTTGGAATCACACTTGCTCTTGTTCCCTTTCTCAGCATTGCCTCCTGGTGGATCATTGCTTACTTTTTTTCTCCATTGCGAAATTATCCTGGGCCAGGACTAGCTGGTAAGCTAAGAAGAATGATACCAACGATGACCAGAGTTTAAAACTAACGTCTTCATGGTGCACAGGCTGGACCAACCTATGGCGACTCTCTGTAGTGAGAGCTGGTGATTACCATCTCAAGATCAAAGAGCTTCATGAGAAACATGGACCCGTTGTCCGAATTGGCCCCAACACCTTGGATCTAGACTACCCTCAGCTCATCAAGACCATTTATGGAACTGATGGCAAGTGGCGTAAGGTAATGTTCAACTCGACACCCCTTCATCCTAGTCCACACAGGCTGACCTTACCTAACAGACAGAGTTTTATCATAACAACAGCGCTATCATCAATGGAAAGATCACGTATCATTTGTTCAGCACCACTGATCAGGTTGAGCATGCCCGGATGAAGAGACCCATTGTCAAGTACTACTCCCAAAGTAGCGTGCTGGGCCTTGAACCACTCTTTGATGATCTAATCCGCGATTTCTGTGGCCACCTTGAAAAACGTTTTATGGAAGAGACGAACAAACAGAAATGTGACCTTGGTTCTTGGATTGGATATTGTAAGCCGCCCTCGCATTCCCCTTTCCTATCTTGACTAACCCTTTAGACTCTTGGGACACCAACGGCGCTGCTTCCTTCAGTCAGCGATTTGGATACATGGACAAGGGATATGACTTTGATGGTACTATTGGAATTGCCGACAAAGCTCTTGACTAGTATGTTTGATTCCAGCATGGCCGGCGCATGACACTCACCCAGTCTCTAGTTTTGCCGCAGTTGGTCAGATGCCATTCTTGGACTTTCTCCTCGATAAGAACCCGGTTATGAGAATGGGGCCTCCCAACTTGGGCAATGTTACTCGGATCTCTCTCGAGCATCTTATTGCCCGGCTTCAGGGCAAGGATCCAAACTTTGACCCCAAGGTTCCCGACTTCCTTCAGCACTTCATTGAGTCGAAGGAAACCAACCCTGATCTTGTCAACGATGGCGTCATCATGGGATATCTGCTTGTTAACCTCTTGGCTGGAGCTGACACCACCGCTATTACTATCCGTGCCATCTTCTGGTATGCCCTGCATAACCCCGAGGCGTACAAGAAGCTGGAGACGGAAATCTTGGGTGCCGACTTGCCTGATGTTGTTTCCTACAGTGCCGCCAGAGCGCTCCCCTGTAAGTGATCCTAAATGAGTAGCTGAACATCCGGATTGAGTGCTGATTTCATCCACCTTCAGACCTAGAAGCCGTTGTTCGTGAAGCCATGCGCATGCACCCTGGTGTCTGTATGCTTCTCGAGCGTTACGTTCCCGAGGCTGGCCTGAAGCTGCCTGACGGTAGCCTTGTCCCTCTAGGTGTCGCCGTTGGACTCAACCCGTTCGTCATTGGTCGAAACAAGGGCATCTGGGGCCCCGATGCTGATGAATACCGACCAGAGCGTTGGTTGCAGGGCGAAGCTGAGACTGACGAAGCATACAAGGAGCGAATGCGTCTCTTCAACGCTAGCGACCTCACCTTTGGCGGCGGCTCTCGAATCTGCATCGGACGCAACCTTGCTCAAATGGAGGTTTATAAGATTGTTGCTACTTTGGTCAGCCGTTATGAAGTTTCCTTGGTGGACCCCAAGGCGGACTGGAAAGTTACTGGAAGCTGGTTCCCACGCCAGTCGGGACTGTTTTGCAACATGAAGAAGCGACAGTAATCACATTGTCACGCTTCTGTTATTTAGGGTCTGAATGTTAAATAAGGGCAACGGTACCAATACAAAGTTTCAACGAGCAGTCTATAGCTTATAAAAGGTCTTTGCCTTTCCATTCTTGTACGAATACACATCCCACAGCCGCTCGGGTTATTCACCAGTCTTCTAATCTTAGCGATAGCTGTTACACAAAACCTTTTTCACTCAGACTTGGTGATACTATGATATTTAAATCTCTTCCGATAGTTCATTTATGTTGACCTTACTAGATGATGGGTAATTACTCCGCAGAAGTTGCGATCTAATATCTCCCTGAGCACACTTGGATTGGCAAAACCACCTGGGTATGACATTATCCTGGATTGGGCGCATTGTTGAAGCAGTCTTGACCACGGGTGGAAGACGATCTAATAAGCCGTGATCTATTAAGTCAGGAAGACCGGCAACGGATTCTCACGCATTAATGAGATGTGTTCAATCTATTAGGACTTATACTTTTGTCATCTTCTGATCGTAAGTTTATGCCTTTGTCACTACAAACACGGGCGTCTGAGTCATGCCTGTCTCCGCGTAGTACTTCTCCCAGTGATCAACGAGACGCTTCACCACCTCGGTTTCTATTTCCGAGAGATCGTGTAGCTCCCAATCATCCTTTCCTCTCGGGTTTCCAATCCAGACTGCCTTGTACTTACCTTCGCGAATAGCTCTTTGCCCGAAAAGCTCCCAGCCATGCACATGAACGTCTTCGCCGTGCACAGTCGATGATGGCGCCGAGTAGTAGTCTGGTGATGACAAGTGCTGCACCCATGACTTACCACATGGCATCACGATGGTACGGCCACGGAACGAGGTTCCGGGATGATCGACTTGGGCAAGATCTAGGATAGTTGGTAGAATATCCATGACTGTGGTGAAACGGTGCGTAATAGCACTCTCTTGGGCCTGGAAAGTCGGATAACGGATTAGACATGGGCAGCGAATCCCGCCCTCTGTGACCCAGCATTTGAGTCCTCTTGAGGGTGAAGTTGCAGCGCAAGCCCAACGGGCACCTATTATTCTTGTAAGCAATATTTTCAGCCAGTATAGATGGATGCTAAACGTTATATCGTGTCAACTTACCATACCGGAAAAACGAGCTCTTTTCTCCGATATTTTCGTAGCTCTTATTATAATATTTCTCAATGATGCCGCCATGGTGGTTTCTCCGCCCATCATCTGACTTGGGTCAGCCATTTGAACAAAAATAAGAGAAGACGACTGATAGATATCACAGGAAGAGCTTCAAGAGCTGCGCCCTCAGCTCCATTGTCCGACATGAACAAGACAAAGGTGTTATCCAGCTCGCCAGTTGTCTTCAAGTGATTGATTACTCTGCCAATATTTTGGTCAATGAGCTCGACCATGGCCGCAAAGACGTCCATTTTCTTCGCAGAAATCTTTCGGTCTTCTTCCGTCATGTCTTTCCATTCTTTACCTAAGATCCACCCGGTGATGCAGGCTCAACTCCTTCCTTGACGAGGCCTAGCTGAATGAGACGCTCGAGGCGACGTCGCGTGAGATCATCGGGACTAGTATTATATCTTCTAGCTTTTTGAGGTTTGAGTTAGTAAAACCCACGAAGAGGACCATGAAACTTTGTACTGACCATACTTCTGGACAATTTCCCTCGGTGCTGGGAGAGGCCAATGCAGTGCAGTGAAAGGCAGATATGCAAAGAAGGGCTTCTCTCGTTCCGACTCGTTTGTTTCGTCCAAAAATTGCACCATTCGGTCCGTGAACGATGTTGTTGAGTAGAAGTCCTCCGAGAGGTCGGTGCGATGATTGACGAAATTCTTTCCTTCCATCCAATACCCGTCTGTGTTGAGGCAAGGAATTTTGAACTCTCCATCATCGAGCTGCGGCTCATAGGCGTAATGGTTTCCGGAGCCGGGTAGGAAGCTGAAGTTTTTATCAAATCCCCTGCTGCAAGGTGCCAGCTCTTTGGTGAGTCCGAGATGCCTGGACGAAATTTCCCGTTGTCAGTAATTCTAGTCTTTCACAGTTAACAGACTATGCCCTCAACTAACCATTTTCCTGAGATGATCGTGTGGTAACCATTGTCTTGCAAAATCTCAGAGAGAGCTGCTACGCGCCAATTCAAATAGCCCTCTAGCCAGGTTTTCCCTTGAAGTACTCGCCAATAGCACGCATATTCTCGGCCATTTGTCCTAAATAGCATTAACAGGTGATCTTCTATGAAGCCTGAATGTCATGATCATAGTTACCTAACCCCGCGATGTGGTTATCGGTGCCAAAGAAAAGCATGGATCTTGTTGGTGAGCATGCTGATGCGGTATGGAAGTTCGTCATTCGAATCCCCTCAGTTGCCATTCTCTCCAGCACCGGAGTGTTGATTTCGCCTCCATAAGGCGCGATATCACTGAAGCCTAGGTCATTAGCGACAATGATAAGAAAGTTAGGCCTCTTTGAGTTGGCCATACTGAAATATGTTTGCCCCTGTGGTATCTTAAAACTGGATGGAGACAGACTCTGGGTGCTGGTCAGCTACTTTTAGGACTACTCGTTCATAGTAGTACCTAAGCGTCTTTTATCTCACCCATTGATGCCAATTGTAGATGGACTTGCCGATTCAAGACTCTGTATGCCTGAACCCATGACCATTGTGCCCCGAGTTCCTCAATAAACCAGCGAGATCCGATGTAAATCCCGAGAGACTACGGAACGACTTCCGGATCCAAACCCATGAAGGCAGGCGATATCCGGCGTCCCATGATTCACAATAATGCTGTTTCCCATATTCTAGGACAAGGATTGATGACACTACTCAAGCCGAACTGAGGCCAGGAGGGTAGTATTCCATCTCAAGAACCAGGGTTAGTTACGAAACAGTGGACGAAAGGGATGTGATTTCACCAGTCACTGCTGCACCATCTGAATCTAAGCAGGTTGTATCGTTCCAGTTACAGTAGTGATGTAGTTGAAAAAATTGAAGCGACAATTCTGTGAAGACAGCAAACTTCATGAATGGAAAGGAACTCAGACATCTTCGGGAAGTCCAGTTAAGAGTTGAAGTGCGGATGATGCGTTACGAAATGAACAGTGATGAAATTCAGGGGTTGTTATTCCAATTCAAACATGAGGAAAGATGTTTCACAACGAGGAATAATCGCCACTGCCGTTATCCAGAAGATCAGCCCAGTCTTGATTCACATCAACCATCGACATGTCAAGCCAAGTCGACAAATCATCCATCGGGAAGTCTTCGAGGCCGTCAAACTGCCAATATGCGCTCGTTCCCATATATTCTGACATGCTATCGCTCCCGAGTTCGATACTTGGCGTGCCCATCGCATCATTCGGAATCTCGCAAGAAGAAGCAGAAGTCAATCCAATAGGCATCGATACTGGTATGCTTTGACCACTAGGAGGGGACTGAGCTTCAGGTTTCTGCGCTGAACTCCGACTGACGGATCCGAAATAAGGGATTACAATCTTTTGCTCCAATAGCCCTGTCGTTGACCGGTTGTCGTTGATGGGCTTCCCTAATAGCATATCAAGCGTTCTTCGGCACTGGGAGGCAATCCTGCATTCGTTCTCTTTTTCTTCTCTCTGGAAGATGCCCTTCACCAGAGTTATGAGTCTTTGGTCTTCGTCAAATGCCGTAAGAGTAACGGAAGAAGTATCCGAACGCAAATGCGATAGACCCAGAATAAGAGCAACCGCAGCCATGAAGCCGACAAAGTCGCTTGTTTTGCAGTCGAAGATACTTTCACCACGTATTCGTGTGCGAAGCAGGACAAATCGTCTTAGTAACTGTCGAGATGCCTCCATACCAGCTGGTCTGTGAGATGCCCGGGAGAAAGTAGTTGCAGAACGGGCGATGAATGGTAAATGAAGATTGAGCCTGACATGGAAGAAATAATACTGCTGCAGGAGACGATCTCTTAGCATATCGATCTCCGCGTCAGAGTTGCAAAGTTCATCCGGCAAGGCCCACCAGCATTCTGGCATGGACGAGGCAATCACATCCATTTGCTCGTCCAAGAGCATTGAGCTGGCTGATGATGGGTTTCCAGGCATCACATTCCGGTCGATAACTTTTCCCGCGATGAAAGCGCATCGAAGGATGAATCGCTGCTCAGCGACTACAGGGCCTTCATCAAACGATTCAATAGAAGGGCCGAAGTGGGCGTCGTTGAATCCATATGGCAAGCCGAGAAGGAGACTAGTAAAGCGATCACCGTGGTAGAACGCCCACCATATGCTTTTATGCCGAAGAGATTTCGTCTCCCTCCGATATAGACCCTTCAAGTGCACACTAGTTAGCGATATGGTTTGTCTTGTGCTTTTGTTAGGGAGAGCACTTACCATCATTTCTGCAATAGCAACACCTTTTCTATATATCAGCCAGGCCTGCCGAGGCTGTCCAATGTCACTGTAGGCTTTCGCCAGTAACAAGAGACAATCCATGCCATCGTCCGTCAAAGAAAGGGTAGAGTCCGAAGCGATGAGGTTCTCAACAAGGGGAAACAGGTGGTAGTTCTCGCTAGAGCTGCGAGCATACGCCGTAACAAGCATACCCAGCTCAGCAGGGGCCTCGCTTGTGTATGCGTGTGCCGCGAATGCAGCAAGGCCCTCCAACGGGCCTTGGCAGATGGCATGAGTTTTGTGCCGGAAGCTACTCCACCAACCTCCGTTCGTGGAAAGAGTAGACATTAAGACGCCATAATCTGGCAAGGCAGAGCGAAGAGTTGTGCATATTTGGCTAGACCTCTCCGCGTGAGGTGTCCGGTGTTGCCGAAAGGGCGAGCCCTGGGGTGGATGGGTGGCCGGCTCTTCATCTGCAGCACCTTGCAAATTTCCCTGTAACAAACGTAAACATCCTCGGAGTATGAGGGACCGTATCAAATTCGAGAAGACATACCTCAGCTTCATTCAGCATCGAAACGAAGGGTGCTCGCTTGTCTGCCTCTCGCGGTTCGTCGAGACCTCCTGTATGATCCTGCTGCGGAACGATTTTTAGATGCTGAAAATTGAAACCTGGCTCCTGGAGATCCAACTTTGGCTGATTCTGTAGGATTGATTCGATTCTAGAGACTCTTTCCCGCAAATTATCCTGGTTCTGGCGGTTCACCAGCACATCCCGCTGATCGACGCATGGAGACCCACGAGCTGTGCATGGAAGGCATTGTGACGTGTTTCCGGTCTGAAACTTGCACCTGATTTTTCTTCGGCGACCTAATTGCAGGTTAGAGCAGGAGTTCATAGGACGGCCCCAGGAAGATGATCTGTGAGTTAGCCATCACTTCACTTCAGCCATGGTAAGGGCCGACAATACCAGGCGCTCATTATAGCGACAACCGTGCTCACTGTCACATTCCTTTGATTCTTGTGACTAAAAAGAAACTTACACTCAATACAGCTATGTGTCCCCTTTCGCATCTTGCGACGAGATCCCGGAGTAGGCTGCGGCATTAGATCCGGTTGCCCATCCATGACGGACGGTTGATGACAGACCCTGCACCTAGGTAGCTATTGTGGCGCCTCAAACGAGACGTCTCGTTTCGGCCGAACTAGGTTTGCGTGGCAGGCACCGGAGTCGTTGAGGGTCAAGTCAACGCTGCCAATACTTTGCGGAATGCTGGTTGTCTGTCATCCGTGGCTTACTGAACGGACGAGTTCATCCGTGTTTTCGTCCGCATCACGTGGCTTCATCCATGTTGGTGCGTTAATCCGCCTTGGCATCTGCACCCATCATCCATGCTACACCCAAAGACGGCATATCTTGCACAATAGAAAGCCACACTCGCAAAGAGAGGATGACAGCGACGAGATATAAAATGATGGACAAAGTCCAGAATTTTCGAGGGGCATTCCTTTCATCATCTTACAATCCACTCTCACAATCTAGTCCCCTCGAGTTCTCTTGAATCTTGGCTCCTCAATCCTCACAATCGACCACACTCCAATCCACACCATCACTCTTCGCTGCTGGAATTCATTCGCATAGTCATTCATCGTAAGAAATGGCTCCTCTCGTTTGGTTGGTTACAGGCACTACCTCGGGCATCGGCGCCGCCCTCGTCCAACACATCGCTGCTCGAGGTGATAAGGTCATCGCCACTGGCCGGAAAGCCGAACAGCGACTTGGCCACCTCAAGTCCGATAGTGTAGCTATCCTTGACTTGGACATCTCCGCTGGATATTCACAAGTCGAAAGCCAAATACAAAAGGCTTGGGGAATATTCGGGAACATTGACGTGTTGATGAACAATGCTGGTGCCTCGGCGATGAAAAGCGCTGAAGAAGCAGAGTATGTCGCCATGTTGGTAACACCCTGTTTGTTGGCACTGATAGCTAATCCATATTTTAGCGAGGCATATGTCAACGACCTCTTCCAGGTTAATCTTTTCGGACACATGAACATCACCCGGGCCATTCTTCCACGCTTCCGCGCCCAAGGTCACGGCCGCATCGGCTTCACTTCTTCCAGCAGTGCGTGGGGCCCATTGCCTTACATGTCGCACTATGCCGCAGCCAAAGCTGCCCTGAGCGCGTATGTTGAGAGCCTTCACAAGGAAGTCAACCCCCTCGGCATCCAATGCGTTGATTTCATGTGCGGCGGCTTCGCCACAAACCTTGGTCAGCCACGGGAGACTGGTCAGGCAGCTTTTGGTGCCGAAGGAACGCAGATCGCAGCCTACTCGCCTCTTCTGGGAGATCTGGTGGGTATGTTTGCTCTGGACCCCATGTCTTTCATGCCGGGTGACTTGACCAAGGTGGCCACCGTCATGGTTGATATTATCAAGAGTGAGGGAATCGCGGCGGGAAGACCGTGGACGCTGAGCGTTGCGCTTGGGTCTGACTCGTTCGATTCTGGAAAGCAGAGGTCCCATGATCATTTGCAGCTCTTGAATGAGTGGAAGGACGTCAGCTATTCTACCGACCGGGACGATCACAGCCACGTTACGAGCAAAAAGTATCTAGGGTTTGCCTCCTCCATCTTGGAGCACCGCATGTGACGTGGTCGCTTGCAGACTATAATAATTACTGAACAATATCAAGAGAGAATGCAATTATTAGTATTATCTAGAGGTTATTATTTAAATATCGTATTAGACGTCTTTTATAAAATGATAATAACAACAGGAAAATATCTTTGAAAGATTGCATGAAACAACTTTGTTCTCCCGCCTCAGATTTCAGACTTGCTCGTACTATGACGGCACAGACTTGCATCGAAGTACATATTTTGAATAGTTATCCATTTTATATTTGCCTTTCTTACTTACTTTAGGTGAAATATGCAGCGATAATGCAGGCGAACGTATTGGGATTACATCCCATGCCAAACCCAGGAGCTGCAGCTAAGCAAGCTCATTTCGAGGAAACAGCAATGGCTTGGTCTCTTTTACTAGCCCCAACTCCAAGGTAAGGCAATGGACTGTCGATAGCGCTGTAAATTTCCTGATACGGCAAGCTGAATCATTGAATGATGTAAGGTGCCTGAGTGGAGGGAGTTTCTCCCTTATCCTGGTCGGCTTGGAACTTATTTGAGCGCCGGGAGCTGAGAAGTCAGAGGGATACGGGCAGCTGGAAAATAGCCAGAGGGGGGGACAAGCCAGTACTTCGTAAATTCAGTAGCCCCAACACCAGGCAGCCCACCTCGCGTTTCCGATTAATCACCTGCCTCCTTATTCGGGAGAGGTTACGGAGATATCTAACTCAACACAACAATGAGATGACATGATGATTAGTTCATCACGAAACTTAATGAAAGCGGCTCGCCTTACAATGGCTATAAATATAGCTACAACCTGTCGGTAGCAGTGCAAGGCCAAGTTTAATCCATCGACCCAAAACATCATCACCATGTCTCCTACCGCAGCCGCGAACACTGAGTCATCTTTCCCCGTAGCCGGTATTGCCCAAGACGGCTGGTCAACAGAGGATGAAGCAACGGCAACGTGCTATTGTGGCACCGTTCAGCTGGCTCTTGTAAGTTCTACGGCTGCTCCAAAGCGTACCTCTCTCATCTCCTCTGCAGCCAACTTCAAAGCCCGGCTTTGTCACTTCTGTCGTCTGCCACTGCAGCGACTGCCGCAAGATTACTGCGTCGATGTTTTCCTCTCTCATTGTCATCCTGGACACGCATTTAAGACACATCCGCGGTGAAGAAAATCTCAAGCAATACAGCCAATCGCAGACAATTGAGCGGAAGGGAAACGCCATGACAAACTTCTTCTGCAGTACATGCGGGTCACTGATGTACCGCAGGGCCGCAGGGTACCCAGGGGCAAGTCTTTTGAGGCTTGGCACCGTGGATGACTTTAAGCTTGCCGAGACCAAGTTGAGGCCAGAATGTGAGCAGTATTTGAAGTACCGAGTGGGTTGGCTACAGGATATCGAAAAGGTACACCATGTTGAGGGGCAGCTTTCGCTCTGATAGTTTAATTCACGACGCACGTGGAATGAAAGGGACTCTTACATGCGCCGAGTAACTCGGCCTCGATATCCTGCCTTATACAACCCAGTTTCGGGACCCCCCGAGTACGAACGGAGAAAACCTCATTCTCCTCCATTCTTCTGCCCAATCAGCCTATCCAACCCGTGATAATTGCCCCGGCGGGTTGGCCCATTTGGCAGGTGTGTCTAATTACGCAGACTGAAAGCCCTCAAACCTTAAATACGTTTCAACATCTAGTTATAGTGGGCTAGACGGAGCAATTAGTTAAGTAGTCCGGCCTAATGACTGCATATTAGCGCCGTGATCGGAAGTGATTCGAAATCAGACCGCCGAACCAGAGTGAGTGACGGAGCGATTATGCATTATACTCGGAATAACTCCTTGTGTGCTCTCCATCCTATCTGCTGCGCCTCTAGAAGGGCTTTGAGTACTTTAGCAGATGTTTGTTTTGGTGGTTAAGGTGATACACCCCTCCTGCCCACACTGTTTATAAGACATAACGAATAGCTAAGATAACAACACTCTTTTAAGTATTAAATTATCATAGCTATTCACTTCATTGACTTTGTATGAATGAGCTGTATGATGGAGTGCTGTCCGGTTGAGACTCAATGGGTTTCTATTTTATAGGCACAACCACACCGGCCCGGTGCCTATCCAACCTCGGATGTCTCGTCCTCTAGACTCAGCACCTACGTTGTTGTTGGCTTTGCAAAGGTGAGAGAAAGTTGGGAAATGGCAGTCTCGAAGATTTTGGGGCCAAGACGAAACCAAGTAAATTCAGGAGCCATTGACCTCTTTAATGATTTGTAATCTCTCCGAGTCTTGGACGCCTCCGGCGGAGCCATACGGGCACTGTTTACTAATCAAATCATTGCATCGCCACGGACCACAACCGTACGGCAATTACCGAGGATAGGGGAAGGTAAGGTGAGTAGGTACAGTTCTGCTCGAGTCATAGTTCGCGAAATGAGCCGTTCTTTTCGACGTCCTCTAACAAGGTTGCCCTAGGTTTATTACATAAAACACATGTACCAGCCAGCCAGCGTAGATCTATGGTCTATAGACTTTTGGAGAGTTGTCTGAAGATGGAAGCGACTGTCCCAAGCAGTCGCTTTATATGAGCTGGCTTCATTATGGCATGGCCAGGGATGAGACTGTCTCTTCCGTCTAACTCACCCCAGAGCACCTCGACTTGCCTCTTTGACAGCAAACCCGCCTCAACAACATTTACACCTGAGTTAATGCCTAGAGCCTGCTCCATACTTTCCACTAGATATGCTACAACTTCGGCAAAGAGAATCCCCTGTTCGCACGGTTCTGTTAAATCCAACCCCCCGAAAGTCAGGCCTGGAATGAGAGGAATTGGGTCGATGGCAATTCGTTCGATGCGGGTGGTCAAGAGCTCGAGCATCATCTCGTAGAGAGCAGTTAGCTGGGTAAAGATGCTAGTGATAGCAAGCGCGAGGGGTGCTAATAATGGTTGCTGTGTAGTGGCGGTGCGTGAAGTCGCACAGGCGGGAGCCGAAATCTGAGGCAGGTCTTTCTGGGAGCTGGGCGGCAGTGGCAACGACGGAAGAAGACGGTGAGAATGCTGGTTTTCAAGGAGGCGGGTTAGAATCAGCAAGAAATCTTGCGACGTGTTGATCATGAACTCGGTCAACGTAAAGCCGTCGATGTGTAGAGGGCTGTCCTTCAAGATGACGCTGTTAAAGTCCAGTATCACTTTGTTCTTCTCGACACACGCCACACGGATGTGTAGGTCAAGATTGATTTTGGAGAGCTTCGCTACGGCATCTGTCGTGTCAATGCCGTATTCTGGTTGTGACGCTGCTGGGATCTGGACCGTGAATGAGTTGATGGGCGCGTGGAGAGAGTCGGCAGTTGGGAGTATGGCGTCAGAAAAGTGGAAAGGCTGGTCGAGGTATGACGCCGTGTCACTGGCAAGGGAGGTTTGATCAAGAAAGTCCATTCCAATGGATGACCAGTTCGGGGCTGTGAGGCATGCATCAAGGAGAGGCGCTTGCGTGGTTGCTGTAGAGTTGATGCTCGCCCAGTCCAGCTGACTTTGGCCTTGCTTGAGCGAACCTGAACTGTTTGAGTCGTTGTTGCTAGAAGCTGGTTGGACATCACGAGCAGCCGGTCGACGAGGCCTTCCGACTCTCTTCTGTTGCCCATCGGTGCATTCCGCGCCAAGCAGCATGCAGCGGGCACATTTGGCGTCATTTGGGTGCAAGCGCCGGCATCTCGACTTGTGTCTCCTGCAAGCCTCGCAAGAAAAGCGTCTCTGTGATGGGTGAATAGGTGTGGTGCCCATATCGATGATGCGTGGTATTTGCAGGAGGTTTTTGGCCTGGGATAACGCGAAAGGTCTTCTCTAAGCTAAGATCCGTTGTCGAAGTGACGGGTCAAGGTGCTCGGCAATGCCCCTTAAATAAAGCTTCCGAGGAGGGTTTTCACAACTTGCAGCAAACCGTACTCCATGTCACTAATACCAAAGAAGCTAAGTTCCCATCGCTATCTCGGGCATTTGAATCGGGATTAGATATCATAAAATGCGAAGAGTATCCACAGATAGCATTCAACACTCTGCCACGAGAACAAGCCTCCGTAATTCCGGTACATGAGGTGTCCGACGGCAGCGTTAACCTGACAAATCTTGCCGAGTCCTAGGTTTCAGCTGCGGAAGGTTTTCGATGGCTGTCGTCAATATTGGGAGAAAGGCCAGGCACGTCATTTTTGACACAGTACACTGAGCCAAGAACGAGCGAACTTGTACGATTTGGCTCTTGGGGGTTTTGAATATAAGGGCACACATCTGCTGGAGCTTCAGCCTGGCCAAAACACACTCTCTCTTGTGCTCTCTTTTCTACCCCCAAGTATTTGCCGACAATAGCTCCCGGCTTCCGAGATGAGCATCAGCTCAGCAACCATTGACAATGACTCCATCGCCCAGGACGGAACACTGCACACCGCAGAGTTCAATGGCGATGCCGTCAAACGAGGAGCTTCCGGGGTTAAGGGGGGTTGGCGGATGGCCCAGGAACTGCAGTCGATCAAGGACCGAGATGAGCAGGGCGGAGAAAAACCAAGGAAGCTCGGCGTGACATGGCAAAACCTCACCATCACCGGCATTGGCAGCGACGCCTCATTCAACGAAAATGTGCTCTCACAGTTTTATCCCTTCCACAAGAACGGCACAAATAGTCCCAAGAGGACCATCATCAGCGATTCTCACGGCTGCGTTAAACCGGGCGAAATGCTATTGGTTTTAGGTCGACCAGGGTCAGGTTGTACATCGCTTCTTAACGTGCTGTCCAACAACCGGCGCGGCTATGACGAGGTCACCGGAGACGTCAGGTTCGGAACCATGTCCGCCGACGACGCCAAACAGTATCGTGGTCAGATCATTATGAACACCGAGGAAGAAATCTTCTTCCCGACCTTGAGCGTCCAAGACACTGTCGACTTTGCTTCCCGCATGAAGGTCCCCTACCACCTGCCCCCCGGCATCACGACGCCCGAGGAATATGCCCAGTTTAGTAAGGATTTCCTACTGCGGTCTGTTGGAATCGCCCACACGGCCGATACGAAGGTGGGAGACGCTTTTATCAGGGGTGTCTCTGGAGGAGAGAGAAAGCGTGTCTCTATTGTGGAATGCCTGACCACTCGCGCGAGCATCTTCTGCTGGGATAACTCAACCAGAGGCCTCGATGCCAGCACAGCCCTCGAGTGGACCAAGGCCATCCGAGCCATGACGGATATCTTCGGGCTCACCACCATCGTCACGCTCTACCAGGCAGGCAACGGCATCTTTGAGCACTTCGACAAGGTCCTTGTTCTCGACGAGGGGAAGCAGATATACTACGGACCGCAGGCAGAGGCAGTGCCTTTCATGGAAGAACTGGGTTTTATGCGGGACGCTGGGTCCAACCGAGCGGATTTCCTGACTGGTGTGACGGTCCCTCACGAGCGAATCATTGCCCCCGGATATGAGGCCAAGTTCCCACGCACCGCCGATGAAGTTCTCGCTGCCTACAATCAGTCGACCATCAAGTCGACGATGCTAGAAGAGTGTCAAAGCTACCCGTCAAGCGAGGAAGCCGTGCAGAACACAGCCGTCTTCAAGGAAATGGTCGCCCGTGAAAAGCACAAGGGCGTGTCCGACAGCTCGCCCGTCACCACCGACTTCGTCACACAAGTCAGGGCGGCTACAACCAGGCAGTACCAGATCATGTGGGGTGACAAGGCGACACTCTTGATGAAGCAAGGTGCCACAGTCATCCAATCTCTCCTCGGTGGCTCCCTGTTCTATGCTGCCCCTAACAACTCTGCTGGCCTCTTTCTCAAGGGAGGCGCCCTGTTCTTCTCGATCCTGTACAACGCCCTCATCGCTCTCTCCGAAGTCACTGACTCGTTCACCGGGAGACCTATCCTCGCCAAGCATCGTGACTTTGCTCTATACCACCCCGCGGCCATCTGCATTGCCCAAGTCGTGGCAGACTTTCCGATCTTGCTGTTCCAGGTAACACACTTTGGCCTAGTTTTATACTTCATGGTAGGACTCAAGACGACTGCCACGGCTTTCTTTACGTACTGGATCACCAACTTCATGACGGCCATGTCCATGACGGCCTTTTTCCGCCTCATCGGCGCGGCGTTCCCTACCTTTGACGCCGCAACCAAGGTCTCGGGTCTGTCTATCGTTGCCATGTTCGTCTACATGGGTTACATGATCATCAAACCTGAAATGCACCCGTGGCTTGTCTGGATCTTCTGGATCAACCCGATGGCATATGGCTTTGAAGCACTCCTCGGCAATGAGTTTCATGATTTGGAAGTCGACTGCGTTGGCCCTTACCTTATTCCAAATGGTCCTGGCTATGCCGATGGCAACGGCGGACAAGCGTGTGCCGGGGTTGGCGGCGCAGCACCCGGCGCCACGAGCCTCACGGGCGACGACTATCTTGCCTCCATGTCGTTCAGCCACGACCACATCTGGCGCAATTTCGGTATCATCTGCGCGTGGTGGGTGCTTTTCGTCACTTTGACTATTTTCTTCACCTCCAGGTGGAAACTCTTGGGAGAGGGTGGCCGAAGTCTCCTAATCCCTCGCGAGCAACAGCACAAGTCGAAACACATCCTGCACTCCGGGGACGAGGAGGCGCATATCAACGAGAAGCGCCCAGCCGAGGCTAAATCGGAGTCATCAAGCGGGGTTCTCAGCAACAATCTTCTCCGCAATAAGAGCATCTTCACTTGGAAGAACTTGACGTATACTGTCAGAACCCCTCACGGCGACCGCGTTCTTCTTGATAACGTCCAAGGCTATGTGAAGCCTGGCATGCTCGGTGCTTTAATGGGATCCTCGGGGGCTGGCAAAACGACACTCCTTGACGTCCTTGCTCAACGGAAAACTGAGGGAACTATCCATGGCTCCGTCCTAGTCGATGGGCGCCCGATTCCCATCTCCTTCCAGCGCTCAGCCGGCTATGTCGAACAACTGGACGTTCATGAGCCTTTGGCAACTGTTCGCGAGGCTCTTGAGTTCTCTGCCCTGTTGCGGCAGTCTCGTGATATACCTGATGATGAAAAGCTTCGTTATGTGGACACTATTGTTGACCTCCTAGAGCTCAACGATCTTGAACATACGCTTGTTGGTCGTCCAGGTACTGGCCTCTCAGTTGAACAGCGTAAGCGTCTTACTATTGCAGTCGAATTGGTTGCTAAGCCAAGTATCCTCATCTTTCTTGACGAGCCAACTTCTGGCCTTGACGGCCAGGCAGCCTATAATACTGTCCGTTTTCTTCGCAAGCTTTCTGAGGCCGGACAAGCCGTCTTGGTGACTATACATCAGCCATCGGCACAGCTATTTGCGCAGTTTGACACGCTCCTATTGCTAGCAAAAGGCGGAAAGACTGTGTATTTTGGCGACATTGGCGATAATGCAAGCACTATCAAGGAGTATTTTGGTCGTAATGGAGCACCTTGTCCTCCAGAGGTCAACCCCGCCGAGCACATGATTGATGTTGTGTCGGGGGCTGACGGTTCAAGCAATTGGAATGAGACCTGGCTGCAATCGCCAGAACACGAAATATTAACCCGAGAATTGGATACTCTGATCATGGAGGCTGCGAGTCGACCTCCAGAGGTCAACAGCGACGGGGAAGAGTTTGCGGCTTCCATGTGGACGCAAGTCAAGCTGGTCACCCACCGTATGAACGTCTCACTCTTCCGGAACACCGAATACGTCGACAACAAATTCGCCATGCACATCAGCTTAGCCCTCCTGAACGGCTTCTCCTTTTGGATGATTGGCGATAATCTGACAGATCTACAGCAGCATCTCTTTACTGTCTTCAACTTTATCTTTATTGCGCCAGGAGTCATCTCGCAGCTCCAGCCTCTCTTCCTCGACCGTCGCGACATCTACGAGGCTCGTGAGAAGAAAAGCAAGATGTACCATTGGGCCCCCTTTGTGACGGGTTTAATCGTTTCCGAGTTTCCTTATTTACTCGCCTGCGCGCTGCTATATTATGTTTGCTGGTACTTCACCTGCGGTCTTTCTGCTGCCCCAGAGCACGCAGGCAGCGTTTTCTTTGTCGTTGTGAGTCGTTACCCATCTCTGGATGCCTTTAATCCAGTACTGCAAAGGCTAATCGCCATCTAGGTCATCTACGAGTGTCTGTATACCGGAATAGGGCAGATGATCGCTGCTTACACGCCTAATGCCGTCTTTGCATCACTTGTCAACCCCCTGGCCATCACCACTCTGGTCTCGTTTTGCGGTGTTATGATCCCATACAGCCAAATCGAGCCCTTCTGGAGATATTGGTGAGTTGGTTGCGCCATGCTCAATTGGGAGCCTTGCTGCGCGGTCTCTAACAGCTTTCTCAGGATTTACTACCTCGATCCTTTCAATTATCTCATGAGCTCCCTACTCGTCTTCACCACATGGGACAGCCCTGTCCACTGCACTATGGAAGAATCAGCTGTATTTGATCCTCCAGCCAATCAAACTTGCGGTGACTACCTCGCCAATTACTTGGAAGGCATGGGAGTCGGGGCCAACCTCCTCAACCCAGAAGCTAACGTTGACTGCCGCGTGTGCAAATACACCGAAGGTGGGGACTACCTCCGGACGCTCAACATTAAGGAAGAGGGTTACGGATGGAGGAATGCAGGGATTGTTGTTGTATTTGTTGTTGGTATTTATGGACTGGTATATCTGATGATGAAGCTTCGGACAAAAGCTACGAAGAAGGCTGAAGACTGAAACCGCCGAGAGGGTTGACGTTGAGATGAATGGTCTTACAACCCCTGGGCTGTCGTATTTCCATTCACTAGACTTTTATATTTCTTTGCCCTAGATTTATTTATAGACTTTAGTTGTAATAAGATCCTAAAACTTTTCCATCATGGTCGTACGGGGACAAAGGAAACCCTGATGTGCTATAAGAATACAACTTCTGCTGCACTCATTTGCCTTGTTGAGTTTCCATCGCAGATACCCATCTCACTACCTTGGTATGCAAGTGATTAACCTCAAACATTATAGTAGCAGACGAGCCTGAACCTGACTCCTACAAATTGCTAGTTAGAAGATCTTGGTAAGTCATGCTATTATTTATTATTACATACATTTAGGATGGAATTGACCAACATTGTCACAGGGGTGCGAATTTTGCCCAAGAAGCTCAGTAATAAGGTTGTCGAAGGCAGTTACAATCCAGTCATTCATATCCAAATCAAGCAATAAGTCTTTTTATCCATACAAAGCGAGCATAAATTCGTACATAAGTTCATCGGGTATTTGGCTAAGCGACGTGAGTCGTGGCAATCATTCTAGGTATCTCAACGCGGGTTCTTGTCGACAACTCTTTACTCCTTCCTCAGTATCAAGTCCACCGCCTCTCGTAGCTGAAACGGAGAAGGCAGTGCGCGGTGACCACCCTTGGTCCATTGGAGCTCGACTTTGCATCCCGCTTTTTCGAGCCTGCATCGAAGGTCTTCTACGTTTCCTTTGGGAATAAGCTCGTCATCTTGGCTTGGGAAAAGCACAACTTGTTTCCCCTGCACGCCCGGATCGATCCCCTCAATTTCGAAGCCTTTGGTTGCGAACCCCGGCAATTTCGGTGAAGTATAGTTGCTAGGGAAAGTCGCAGCCGCCACTGCGTGAGCAAAGCCAGAGAAATCCGTCATCCTTAGGATTGAGTGGCGAAGAAGGGCGGGGGTGCTCGTCTCCAGCATGTTCTGAATGACCGCGACGGGGCTGGTGAGCGGCACAATGCCAATTGCTCCAATGACTTTCGGATGCTGCAGCTGTCCGGCCCAGAAGAATGTGCCAACAGATCGGCCGCAAAGAATGAACTGGCAGTCGGGATACTTGTCCGTCATCTTATCGAGAATCGCGGTGTCGTTTGCGTGCGCCGCAATCTCAAGAGCCCCGTTGTGGAACGGGACTTGAGAGCTTGTATCGTATCCAACAAAGTCTCGGCCGACCACGGCTTTGATGTTGCAATCGAGTAAGCTGCTGAGGAGGTCTTTCATGAATCGAGTGGGCCGCGTGTTTCCGTGAGCAAGAATGACGATGACGTTGCTCTGGGAATTCTCGTTGGTGTATTCGTGGAATCCAACGACAGTGCCAATTTGAGTTGTAATTTTGTCGGTCTTGGGCGGGAGCTCATCTCTTCCCCTGCATAACCGATCATAGTTGATGTGGCCAGCATTCCCGGGGAAGAAAGACCGATGGGACAAGTGTGTAAGTGGGAGGAGAAGCCGGTGCAGGGCATGTGCCGAGGATGACGTGTGTGAATTGTCGCAGGTTTCGACCTCTGTGACTTGGGTTGTTTGCGGCAGCTCCATCGTGCAGACGACTTCGCTGGCGCGAGAATACGAGAGAGTGCTTGGTGGACAAAGACACGGATCAAGGCGTCAAGCAATCTTCGTTCCCTACTCGGCAGTTATAACTTGTTATGTCGCTCAATTTCACTTCTGATTCTGCCTGAGAGGGGCCAAGTGGCTGTGCAGGGCAGGGAGATGACCTGGTGGTGGTGCGCAGTCGAATGCCAGAGCGAGCCCGACGATTCGCCTCGCTATCCGGCTGTGCTGTGTGGTGGTCTCAATGCGGCCCGGTGTGAGTCTCTCGGGCGGCTGTACTGCTTTGGAAGGCGGATGTCTCGATGCTTTGTACATTTCCTGAAGTGCAAAGTGATTGTTCGCGGGCCATGGAATGGACCTTTGTTCTGCTGAGCTGAGCTGGCGACCCCGCTTATCGACTCGCAGCTTATCACAGGCAGCTGCTTATTTTGGTTGCTTGTTGAGCTGTTCACCATGTGATGACCGATGAGCTGTCCAAATGAAGAGAAAAGGGACTTTGGTGAACAGCCAAGCAAGAGCATGAGGCCAACTGTAATGAGGGCCATCACCTCTCGCATTCATCATGTCTCTATCTATCGCAAGGTACAGTAGGTAAATGTCTACAAAATCGACTTGACTTCTCCATGCAAGTTTTCCCATAATCTAATCGATTCAAACACAACCGCATCCTCGTTTTCCGTCTCAGCAAACCAGCTGATTCCAGAACATGACTGGAGGTCGGAATGCACACCCGTCGACAAAGCGAAGCGGTCGTTGGCAAACACCTCAATTACCGACCCATCGCAAAATATCCTCAAGTGCAGCTTTTCCACCGCGTCAGCGCCGTCTTCGTCAACGACGAAGAGCGTAAAGGGCCCAGACACTTTGTCCTTGTTGATGTCCGCCTCGGTATTGGATTGGCTCCTGTCAACCGCAATTTCGCCCTTTGCCGGGGAGAAAACAACGGCTGTTTTCTGCGACATGTCTGCGCTGTGCCGGATGAAGAAGCCGACTGGCCCGTCGTTGCGATTGACGTTAATGGTGGCCTCCAACTCCCAGTTTGTGTGTTGCGTCTCTGCCAGACTCCCCAGCCTCTGCATTCCTTTGACGCCATACCAGGTGCGAGCTTTTGTTTGTCGTAATGACCGCAGACAGTCCAAAGGTCTTATTCCAAGTGTTTGGACCGTCTTCCTTCGCTTTCCGGTCGGCTCTTCGTGAACCACTTTCACTGAACCAATATCTTCCACTCGCTCATTCAGCGCTCCGACGACGTTGTCGATGGACACCAAGAATAGCTCTCGCGGAAGTGATAAATGTCCGGTCCAGCCCTTGGCCTCACGTCGGTCTAGGGTCAGCTCATCTTCTTTGAGCCATCCCCAAACGATGCGTTCCTTCGTGATAGGGTGTTCATAAGAATTTGGAGCATAGTAGTTGCCATGGTCCAGGATGCCGCCATAGTCGTATACCATTTTCGGGCCGCTTCTCGTCTCTTTCAGCGTTCCGGCCATCCACACACATTGAGCTGTCGATTCTTGTGGTACCGTCGGGCGGTCTTGAAGAAATCCACCCTCCGACCCAAACGTCAAGAAATGGCTCTCATGAGGTCCATTGCGAAGGCTCATAAAGTTGACGCATTCCCAATTGATGCCAAAATCCGGAACCCATCGCTGAGAAGGGCAGAAATGCGCCGGGACATCCACGAGCTCTCCCAAGTAGTTCCACTTGCCGAGATCTTTTGGATCGACGGCGTAGAAGAAAACTGTCGGGCCTCGGTCAAGCACTCCCCCAGAGATGGCGCCGTATAAACTCTTTTCGCCTCGAACCGCATCCAGCGCAGGCCATGTCGCTAAGAAGGGGTCTCGAAATCCCGTGACAGTCAATTCTTCAGGTTCGCCACGGAGGATTGGGTTGAGATCATGTTTGGCCCAGGTTTGACCACCATCTGCAGATGTAGCTACGGCGAGTCCAGCACAGTCGCGGGAATACGGCAGTGTCCAGTGAATGGGGAGCTTTGTAATCGACGAGTAAAAAATACTGAGTTGGCCCTTTTCTCCCTTGAGTCCGGTGGGATAGAGGCAGCCTGTAAATATTCCTTGGTTGTCGTAGGGCCGATCGGGCTTGAGCACTGGTTCGCTACCGTTGTGTTCCCATGTGAGGGCATCACGACTTGTAAACTGACCCCAAGCGATGCTACCCCAATCGCACGACTTTGGGTTCCCTAGTCACTGTTAGAATGGGTAAAATGGAGGCAAGAGAGGATGGCTTCATCTCACATTGATAAAATAAATGGTAGGTGCCTGTAGAGCTGTCGTATCCGGGTGCACACGGGTCGTTTAGCCATCCAAATGGAGCCTTCAGGTGATAGGCAGGCGGGCAATGCAAGACTGCTCCCTGCTTGATATGTGTGGAAGTTGACATATTTGCCAAACGCCGGTCTCAGCGTCGCTTTTTGGGAAAAGGAAAAGAATAAGACAGCAATACTAAAGGAAAGAGAGGGAAACCGAATCCAAACTGACCGCTACTCACCTCTTCCAACATTTGAGAAGAGCCCGCTCCCCTTTTAACCCCAGGAACGAGGGCATGATAACCCACGGGGAACAAAACGTAGCTTTCTTCTAAACTTGTTCGAGACCTTGGTCCCTGTTATTCTCAACTGTTAGCCAACCTGGTATTCGACACTTGTCGGGCCGAGACGTCTTTGCGGGGGCGGGGATCGCTTTCTTATTTGTGTCGGACCGACATGACGGACATTATCGCGGGGTTCAAGTACCCTTCATGGGTGGCTAAACTGTAATTAAGCGGGTAGATGTGATGTTTATCGACCTATTGAACTAGTGGCGGTGTATCCGAGGCACTCTTGTCTATGGGGAGGCGAAATTCGCCGGGTGCAGACCTCGGGAAGTAAGAAGTAGTGTTGTTGCCATTTCTGAGAAGAAGGGATACGGCTCTTGGTGGTTTGACAGCTATGGAAGAACTCTTCTGGGTGTGTGTCGGCCTTTCACGTGAGGGCAGCGATGGCCAGATCTTGACCAGAAATGAGGATGCCTCGTCTTCTCAAAGGCTTCACTTTGTGCTTTTTATCCCGAATTACTCATCAAACTCTCCTTTCTTGTTTAAGCGAATAAAGTCACGGGTGTTTCTTTTCTCAGCTTCCACTCCTCGAGCCTTCATTCCCGTCTCCTCCCTACCAATACTCGCCTCACTGAGCTGTGTAACCACCATCAACTGGGAGAGAAACACCAGTGATCCATCGGGCCTCTTGACTGGCGAGGAAAATGGCCGCCCCGACGATATCTTCTGGGACACCAATTCCGTGAAGAGGATGTCGTTCCTGGATACCTTCAAAATTGTCCAAATTCGCTATCGTATCCTTGAAGATCGCAGTCCGCGTGTCTCGAACCACGCGTTAGCAGATGGCCCTAACGGTTTGGCAACAAGCGTCACTTACATCCAGGACAGATTGCATTGCAATGGATGCCATCTTGAGCATAGTCCAGCGCGACCTGTCGAGTCAAGTTGGACACGGCAGCTTTTGAAGCAGCGTATGAACCTTTACGATTTAGAGCCCGAACATTCTCCCGAACATTACCCCGAACATTCTTCCGACAGATGATTTGACTTACTATTGTACCGACCAGCAACTAGTCCAAAAATTGACGAGAGGTTGATAATCCAGCCACGGTCCCCAGACTCTTGCACATCTTGAGTCAACATCTGACGAATTGTGTGTTTGCACGCCAAAAAGACGGACTTGGCATTGACAGCCATGGTCACATCCCAGGTCTCATCCGGAGTCTCGTGGATTCTGTATGGTGGGTTTTTGGCTTCAATCGATATCCCTGCATTGTTCACGAGGCTTGGGTAATGTTAATAGTGGCAAGGGAGTGTTTTCTTCATCTGTCGGGGGCACATACACATCAATACGGCCGTACTCGGCAACTGCTTTTTGCAACATGACTTGAACATCATCGGCCTTGCTCATGTCGGCCTTGATGAATATCGCCCGTCCCTTATTCTGCCTGATGAGCTCATCGGTGTTGACCTCTTGCTCGGTTCCGACTGCCAGTCGAGCCTTTGGCTGAAGATCAACGCAGACAAGGATCGCTCCTTCGCGAGCATATCCCAACGAGATTGCTCTCCCAAGCCCTGACGATGAGCCAGTTACAATGCAGACTTTGCCTTGAAGGCGTTGAGGGGCGGTAATGCTGCTCATTGTTGCTATTTTAAGATTGTTGTAGTCGGGATTGCGAGAGCGTGCGACCTGGATTCGGGGTGCAGAGAACGCCCTGCTTTAAGCTTCAGTCATGGACCAAGCTGTTTTCAACTGTTGCCTAAATCATCAATTACTGTATGGACACGTGCTTCGGCAGAATTTCCCTTTGTCGTCGCGAGTTTGAGAGCGTAGCACTGGATGAGAGGCTGTCTCGTGCAGCCGCATGCAGCAGTCCGTATGTAGCAAGCGTGTAGCATCTTCCATCTCTGCAATCGGTAGATTTAACCGACATCTTCTCTAGCTTATTCCGGACCGAGTGGGCTCAAACCGCTCACAGGAACGAGGCGTGCGGACACTTTGCATGAACATGGAGAGCTGTCCCCGACTCCCCGCGTGGTTCGCCCGCTCCAGAACAAGGGCGACTTGATCAGCAACAAGACCATTCCGGAAATCTTTCCGACGGCTGACCGTTTTGTCACTATACAAAATCACTTTTAGCAAGAGATGTGAAACTTGTCACCTGTTATTTTGCGCGGCTATTGTAAATGAGAAGGCGACTCGGAAATTGTCTGCCGACGGTCAACCAATGGTCAATTATTACTACGATTTAATGACCCAACTCGCAAGAAGCGGTTCGAGACTTTGCAGTGACTTCGCCAATCCGTGCCATGATCAGTCGCAACTAGTACGAACAGGCTCAATCTGATTCCATAATCTCAATTGAGTCAATAGTCGATGCCATTCTACCTTAGTTCCTTCTTAACAAATCCATCTACCCGTCTATTTGCAATTCCTTGAAGTCAAGTCTTGAGGTGCTCGGAAGGAGTCGCATAAGGCTCCAGCTGCTTAAGGTAAAACTGTCGCAGCACCTCCTGGTCCTTCTCGGTAGGGCGCGGTTTGTCGCCGTGGCGCCGTTTCCAGCTCTCCGGTGTCTCGATAAGTTTCGCTCCTGCGCCGGGATCGTCTGAGTCTGAAAAGTGGTATGATCGGTATTCGGTATTCTTCCACCCAGTTGCTATAGCGAGATCAATATCCGCTTATTGTTGAGAGCTGCAAACCCAGATGTCACTCACCTTTCTCTGGCTCTACTCCATAAAAGTCGTTGGTGAGGAAATGCACAAAAGCACCGTGAGTGACAATAGCGACGTGCTCATCCTCTCCCGTAAATTGAAGCATTTCTCTGAGCATCATTCTGGCCTTGTTCGCTCGAATGTCTGTAGCAGCCAATTTTGTATCCCAGCTCGTCCACTCGGGGGCCAGATTCCAATCGTCATATACTCGAGACAAGTCGACCAGTCCCTTGAATTCTCCCTTCAAGGTGTCCGCATTGCTTCCAGTGTCGCATGGTGCGTCTGAGACTTCTTGAAGCTCTGGGATCGCGACAACCTGGAGGCAATTGGAACCATCTCCTTCGGTCTCGGAAACAAAGGAAAGCAGACAGGTGGACAGTGTTCGTCGTAGAGGAGATGCGAAAAGCCGAGTCAGCTTATCGTGGTGAGGGAACGTGGCTTTGAGCTCGGCGCATTGCTGTTTCCCGAGATCTGTCAACTGCGGATCGCGAAGCGCCTCATACTCCCTCGACAGGTTGTGGAAGCCTTGTGCGTGGCGGACGAGATGGATTGTGACAGGCATCGTCGATTGCGTCAGGTGAGAGTGATGGAGTCAAGTTGTCAAGACGAAGATGAGTTCAAAACCCTCTCTCCATCTTATCGACATCGGCTGTAACCGACCCATCGGCTTAGGTAGTGCTTGCTGTGGCCCCATGAGTCATAAGGACTGTGAAGCATTTTCTCCAGCTCCAAGTTCGGCACATATCGGCCACGGGCGAGTGATTGTACCAGATCTTTCGTTTAGCAACACCGAAAAAAAGGTATCGTGCAATTTTATTATTAGAGCGTTGTTTCTTCCTATCATGATAAGTTACACTTCAAATAGCCTCGCCTCACTTGCCGTTCGTGTTCGCTGCCTCTCAAGAGGTACGCCGCAACCCCACCGCAACTACAAGACTAATCGACCACATGACCATAGAAGATTAGTCCCTCCAGGTGGCGTTCTTTGAACCGTTAACTTACCTTGTAGAGAAATTATTGGAGTAAAGATGCCGAGAAACATACATTGCTCGGCTCCCTTTCCTATCACGATCAATGACTGATCGACTCAACCACATGGGAATCATCGCGACCCATCACGCACGTCCTTGCCTCGCTTCGACAGCCATCACCTTCATGGCTGACAATTACGCCTCCAGATAGCAACATGATTTATAGACGTCTTATCATCCCAAGTTCCCTTTTGAAAATGAACAAGCAGAAACACCTACCGCCTAGAACCAACGTTCCCTTCATCCTCTCAGACTGTGTATCGACCACCCTCCTCCATCATGGACCACGATGTTGATGTTCTCATTATCGGCGCTGGAATGTCCGGCCTCAATCTGGCCGTTCAATTGATCCGCCAACATGGCACCAGAAACTTCGAAATGATTGAGAAATCAGACCAAATTGGCGGAACATGGTGGGTGAACTCGTACCCTGGGTGCGGTTGCGATGTAAGTCAGTCTGTCATTTAATCATTCTCCATTGCTCATTGATGCGCGCTCTAGGTGCCATCCCATTTCTTCTCGTACTCGTTCGAATTGAAGCCAGATTGGACTCAGAAGTTTGCCATGCAGCCTGAGATTCACGAATACTTCGACAACGTGGCCAAGAAGTACAACGTCCACAAACATGTGCGTTTTCAGAGCCAGGTGGAATCAGCCACATGGGAAGATGCTTCCGGCACTTGGCTTGTCACAATCAGAGATTTTCAATCGAGTCAGCTCATCCATCGCCGTTGCAAGATTCTAGTCTCTGCCGTGGGCGCACTGTCCGTCCCCAAAAAGTGCGAACTTCCCGGTGCCGCATCGTTCCGGGGACTAATGTTCCACACGGCAGAATGGGATCACAGCTTCGACTGGAAGGACAAGGAGGTGGTGATTATCGGTGTGTCGATTTATATCCAAACTCATGAAAATAGAACTAAAACTAACGAAATATCCAGGAAACGGGTGCAGCGCGACACAAATCGTTCCCGTCATCAGCGCGGGTGTAGGGGCTGTCAAAAACGTCACCCAATTCAGTCGACAAGCACACTGGCTGTCTGAGCGTCCCAACCCCACGTATTCTTCTCTCTTCAAATGGACCATGAGATGGGTTCCTTTGGCCATGCGACTGTATCGCGCGAACCTGTACTGGGAAAAGGAGAGTGAGTTCAGCGGGTTCGACACTGACACGGGCGCTGGCATTCGGAAGGGTTGGTCTGATGTCGCCGCCGACTACATCCGCAAGAACTCGCCGGAAAAATATCGAGATTTCCTAGTTCCAAAGACTGAGGTCGGTTGCAAACGACGTGTCAATGATACGGACTATCTTCTCAGCCTTCATCGAGACAATGTCGAATTAATCTACAATGATCCTGTCAAGGAGGTTCTGGAGGATGGAGTCCGAACCCAATCCGGGCGCGAGGTTGCAGCAGACGCCATTGTTCTGGCCAATGGCTTCGAGACGCAAAAATTCTTGTTTCCAATGGAAATTCGCGGCCAAAATGGCCAAAGTCTCACCGATCATGTATGCAATCTTAATGTGCGTGGAAGAAATTGTGCTAACAAAGTTCTAGTGGGATCAGGTCAGTGAGGGAGTGCCATCGGCGTATTTTGGGACTTGTGTTTCTGGCTTCCCCAATCTCTTCATCATGATGGGGCCCAACACCTGCAGCGGCCATCTCTCCGTCATTTACACGACTGAGTGCCAGGTCAACTACACGATGCGTGTTATCACGCCGCTCATGAAGGCTCTTCGGAACAAACGATCCGTATTGCCAAGCATACGAAGTGCTCCAGACGTTGTCGATGTTAAGCCCGAAGCGGAGAAACGAGACATTGACGTTGTTCAACAAAAGGCCAAGAAATTAGTCTGGGCATCCGGATGCACTTCCTGGGCGGTGGAGTCTAAGACTGGGAGGAACAGTATGATGTTTCCGGACTGGCAGGCCAAGTTCTGGCTGAGGAGCGTTTTCGTTGCATGGTCCGACCTGACGTATAGAACGTCAAAGGACGCTGCGACAGTTCAACAGCAAAAGAAACCGGGAGCTGGCGCTTTCATGGTGGCCGCAGTGAGTGCCACGATTGGGGCCGGGGTGTTGTTTTATGGACGATCATCCTGCCTTCACTACTGGGTAGAGAAGGCCTCTTAGAATATATATCTAGAACATGGAAATGACAACAGAACGGTTGCAAACTCGGTTGATAGGGAAGATGATGTACTTTAGGGGAGACGACAGTGACTAACTCATTGTCCAGCTCTTTCCAATTGTGATGGATTGTAAGCGAGTCAACATAAATCGCGACATCATTATCTCGAAGATCCGAAAATTCTCCAGTCAAGAGTCTCAACAATTTGAAACATCTAAAATCAGCACATATGGATCTCGAAGATGGGATTATTAATTGATGAAATGACTAACGCGGGTGACCTGTATGTAAATGTGCCTAGGGTAGGTAGGCAGACAGGGCTGTCGTCAATTCGTGCTGAGAGAATCTGGCACACTCCATTGCATCTAATTCATTCTGCTTGGCAATTCAACAAAGTAGAATATTGATATCTATATATGAAGCTGCGATGTAAAGTTTGAACGCTCCAAAATCGGTCACTGAAAGTGATTGGTATCTGAATGATATACCTCATGGTGCCCTCACCATTGGTTCGCTCTTGTGCGTGTCAGAGCCGCCGTTGTAGCACATACGACCATAGCTCTTAGACAGCACTGGGTCCCGTCTGCTCCCCGCACGTTAAGCTGAGAAGCGGCAGATTAGTAGTTGGGTCGGTGACGACCAGCGAATCCCTGCTGTTGTATGTTTTTTTCTTCATGTTGTCGATGTTTCTTTTTGGTGTTGTTGTGTTGATTAAAGCTTTGTGTTGGCTGCGGCCTGTCGTCGACGCAAACGATAGCGCTTCGCACCTTATTCGGATGTTGAGCCTAGCTCGGTAGGCACCTTTACTTGTGCTCCTAAAATGGTCAGTGATGACCTAAGGTACCCAGGTGTGGTCCTCCGGCTCGAGTCTCGGCCAGATAGAACACGGCGACGTATGCGGTCGTTAATCCTCGAGGTCAAGCATGTGATATAGGTCTTGGGGCCTGTGACTTTGAGGCTACGGATCCGCGGACTGCGATCTTAGGTGCGATCTTAGTGAGGCGCACTTGGCATTGGCTGCTGCACGTAATGCATGCAACTGGGCACGTCCAGCACGAAGTACGTGTAACAGCGTAATACGAACTAAGGTTCTGCACGACTACTTCGTCGAACGCATTGCAAACATGTGTCCTCTTCGCTTGTGAGGGGAAATTAGTGTCAGCATGTGTCAGCGAGTGGCCCTTGATGATTGTGTCTTGAGCGATCCGACCAGAGACACGCCTGAAATACGAGCAAAAGACCTCCTTTTTGCTGCACCGCATCGCACTCATGATGGCAAGGATACAGTGGATCATATATGGCCACCGTAATATGAGATGAACGTCGTTGACAAGCGGGGTAGAAGGCCTGTCTCAAGAGTTCCGACCATCCGGATTCGAGTTGAGTGATGAATCAGTTAGCTGATGAATTGGCATCGTCGTGAGGATTCGTACCAAGTTGAGACGCTCGAGGCATGCCCGTCCCCGCTGATTGCGCGGTCCGGTCGGTATGAACTGAGTCGTGCATTTGGCCTCTGCACACGCACACCAACCAAGACAACTCCCTCTCCATCATTCATCATGACAGGGATCGTGCTTCATCCTTCCCACTCCTCACGCCTCTCGTCTCAAAGTCTCCACAGCCGTCCAAGGACCGAGAAGGATCGTCCAAGAAAAGTGGAATAATTTCCTTTGTGATCCTCAGCCACCGGCGGATGAGGCGTATCGCCAACAATCTCGTTGGCCACTGTTTTCAGCACGCACCGTGACTTTCGGCGCCAGAAGCAGGGATTCTCTCTTATGTTGCCAGAGCCAACGAAACCGTAACGAAGAAACTGGGGAATGTTCAAGTTCGTCACCGTCGTCTTTTCGGGCGCTTAATTTCGCGCTCCGGTGGCCTGCTGTCCATGTCTCAACTCCCGATCTTTGCTTCATCCCCAGTGCTTCGTCCCTCCTCAGTCCCGACGCTGGTGTCCATGTGCCCCCGATGCTTCCGACGCTGAGATTGAACCGGCGGAGTTTCCTCCGGCTGGGAGGGAGTCTTTTTCTCTTCATCTGTTTCTTACGCTTTTTATGGCCTTCATCGACATCCGAGTCGATCCGTCTTGAACGGCACATGAACAAAAATGTTCCCAATGCCGCCCCCCTTGTGAAGAGCAGCTTCGACTGGAGCAAGGTCAAGTTTGCGCACCCGGGGCCGCCAGCATCGACGCCGCTCCCTAGCGCCCGTTTGGAGGTGTTCCCGCGCATTCAGCACGAGTTTGAACCAGAAACCAAAGATGCGGCTGCTGCGCGTGAAGCTCGCAGACAAGCCGTGCTCGGGGTTTTTCAGGGGATTGGGCCAACTATCGCAAATTCGCCTGGAACAAGGATGCGCTCAATCCCGTTTCCGGCACATGGAGGGATCAATTTTGCGGCTGGGCCGCCACTTTGGTTGACTCTCTCGACACGCTTTGGATCATGGGAATGAGGGAGGAGTTTGATGAAGCCGTCGCCACAGTCGCAGCCATCGACTTTGGCCAGTCCACAACGGCCAGGGTGAACATTTTTGAGACGAATATTCGATATCTCGGCGGCCTACTGTCAGCGTATGATCTGAGCAAGCGCGAGGTTCTTCTGGCGAAAGCGATTGAGCTCGGCGACATGCTTTACGCAGGGTTCAACACTGAAAACCGGATGCCCGTCGACTTTATCGAATTTGAACAGGCAAAGACGGGCCAGGGCTTGAAGGTCGAGGACTGGGTCGTGCTGGCCGCCCCAGGGTCTCTGTCATTGGAAATGACGCGCCTCTCTCAAGTCACGGGTGACATGAAGTACCACGATGCCATCACCTCCGTTATGGAGGTGTTTCACCAGCAGCAAAATCACACGAGAATACCAGGCCTATGGCCGATGTGGATCTCGATGAAGACTATGGATGTCAGTGCAAGGGACGAATTTACCATCGCGGGCAGCGCAGACTCAACCTATGAGTATCTACCCAAGATGTACGCCTTGCTCGGCGGCCGGGATGACATGTACAAGAACATGAGCACGGCCTTTATGGATGCAGCTGGCGAGTACCTGTTTTTTCGACCAATGCTACCCGACGAGAAGGATATTTTGTTTCCTGGAAATGTTGTGGTGAACGACAAGAACGTCGCGACCTTCGACGCGGAGAGCGAGCATTTGGGATGCTTCATCGGCGGAACCATTGCTCTTGGAGGCCAGCTTTTCGGATCAGCCGACGATATCGAAACAGGCGTCAAGTTGGCCAAAGGTTGCGCGTATGCGTATGCCGCGTTTCCCACCGGAATGATGCCCGAGAGGTTCAATTCCGTACCTTGCAACCCCCCGAGAGCGACTGTGTGCCGGTGGAACGTGGAAAAGTACATCCTAGACAGCCACAAGAGGAAGGAATACGAACAAAATTTGCCAAAGGGCTTCACGACAGCAAAGGATGCACGCTATATCCTGCGACCTGAGGCAATTGAGAGCTTGTTTGTGACCTATCGCATCACGGGTGAAAAAGAGCTTCAGGATATGGCCTGGGATATGTTCTCTGCGATCGCCAAGGGCACAGCAGCTGAACACGGTCATGCGTCCGTAGTCGACGTTACGTCAAAAGACAAAGTGCTCGCCAAGGAGGATTACATGGAGGTAAGCCAGCCTGACTCTGATTGAATGATCAATGCTAACCTGCCGCAGAGTTTTTGGCTTGCCGAAACGCTCAAATACTTTTACTTGATCTTCTCGCCACCAGATTTGATCAGTTTGGATGATTATGTCCTAAATACAGAAGCGCATCCTTTCCGACTGCCTCAGCATAGCACGACGCATAAGAAGACGTACGTTTAGGCAACGGAGTTTTTATCATGTTCCATAGACTGGTTTTTAATAGGGACTTTTTAATAGAATTGAACGACGATACTCCTAGATTAAGCATCGCAGCTTGGCAAACCGGCGGATAAGTCCTCAGCCGTTTCATTTGGCGCCAAACATTTTGTTTTCTTGATCATTGAATGACGGAAAAGCAATATTACCTGGCTCGGCTGTGGTATAGATCTGGGCCATTCCGCAATCCGCTACAAGGGATGACAGCTCCTTTGCGTCTCTCGATAGTCCCATTCACACCACTGCTCTATAGTCCCGTCACCATGGCAGAAAACAATCTTGAGCGGCCTTGTCGCACATATCTTTTCGGGCACCCATTACATCAGTCACTCGCGCCACTCTTGCATTCCACCATCTTCAACTCACTCGGAGTTCCTTGGACCTATGAGCCTGTCGACTCGATAGACAAGGACGGCTTCTTGCCGAAACTTAGAGCGGACGACTTCGTCGGGACCGCAGTCACTATGCCGCACAAAATCACATGGATGGAGGAGTGCGACGAAATTACCGAAGAAGGCCGAGCGGTTGGCGCCATCAATACTGTCTTCATCAGAAAGGACCCAGACACTGGGGAGAGAAAGTACATCGGCACCAACACCGACTGTGTTGGCGTCCGTGAAGCGTTTCTAAACAACTACCCGGACATCTTGTCGCATACCAGAGGCAAACCAGGCCTCGTAATTGGAGGCGGAGGTGCAGCTCGCAGTGCGATCTACGCCCTTTATAAATGGCTTGGGACTTCGGAGGTGTACCTCGTGAATCGCATCGAGGAAGAAGTCAAGGACATCATTTCCTCGTTCGCACAAGCGGAAGGGAAGCCGAAGCTGGTCCACGTTGCAACTGTAGAGCAAGCTCAACAGCTTGAGGCTCGGACAGTCATCGTGGGGACTGTACCCAACTTTCCCCCATCAACAGAAGAGGAGGTGCTGGCGAGGAACATTTCGCTAGAGTTTCTAAAGAAGGACAAGAAAGGGTACGTGCTAGAAATGTGCTATCATCCCAAGATAGTGACCGAGTTTTACACACTCGCCGAGCAAGCAAACTGGAATGTTCTGCCAGGTACCGAGGCGATGATATACCAGGGCATCGCGCAGGAAGTGCTTTGGATGGAGAAGCCACTTGCTGAGATGCCATTCAAAGCTGCTAGGCGTGCCATTACAGACGCATTGTCTAAGCGGCACGGAGCTGAGATAAATAGAAAATAAAGTATTGTGAATGGACTTGATGGATAAACAGGAACAAAGAAGGCATAAATAAATGCAAAGTAACTACGAGAAACAAATTACGATCTATTGCAAGTAATTGGAGTAATAAAAGACGTTAATTGCAAGATCTGGTCGAGTTTATTCGTAACAGCCGGGGTGTTTCTAGGATGGTGTTAGTGGTTTGACATTGAGTAGGGGCATGAAAGAATAGTGCCCATGGTTCTCAATTATCTTCATGTTCTGTCACCTACCTATGTACGCTACAGGAAGCATGCTCAGCGCCCACCAACCGCGAAGTTGGCCGATATAGCATGACGACAGAATGGTTGATGGAAGCTGCCGATGTTAATGCCTCCAAGTCGGGGATACTTCTGTTGCCCTGACTCGACCAGTGCCAGCGGAACCAATCAATGAGAAGCGGCAAAGCTCTTTGCCGCCTCGCTTCCGCTTGTTTGCGGGGTTTGCAGTGCACTAATCAAGTTCCATCACTTGCGCCTGGTGTTAGCCTATGATGAATGCTGGAGAATGGGTTGACAAAATATCTGGGATACTACTGATATGCGTCGCTTCTTTGAGAACGCTCAGCACGAGGTCAAACATCGCAATCAATTTACTGCTAGAAATATTGACATCAATTAAGAAGCTATCTGTAATACTTTGAGGGTCATGTAGACTACTTTGGAGATGCTGTACTTCGTACTCGAGCAAACGCAGCTTTGAGCCAGTCGAACGCAATATCAATGGACAAATCGCGCCGTTATTGAGCCTGGCTAGCACAAGTGCCTTCTATTTCTGTCTACTGCGCCCTCAACCGAATCCTCGCCCCCTTGGTGCCATTCTCTGCGCATATGTTCCTTTGAGGTTCAACATCCAGATGCGCTTCAACTACATGCACCTTTACAACCAAATTGTCAAGATTTCATAGTCTACCCCATGTGTCAGCATGAAGAATGGGGAGCGGAAGCACCCCAGGAGGCAGCCACGCCAAAACACAGCATCACTCAGATGATCTGGGATCCCCCTACACTAAACGCCCTCGAAGGGAGACGGATGAACCAGGAGACGCCCCAAGCAATAAGACGCGGGTTCGTGTTACGCGCGCATGTGATGAGTGTCGAAGACGCAAAGATCGATGTGATGGGCAGCGTCCGTCCTGTCAACCATGTCTGGCAGCCAAGCGAGCGTGCACCTACAATCCATCCAAGAAAAGGGGTCTTCGGACGGGCTACGTGAGATCCCTGGAGATTCTTCTCGGCTTCTTACTAGGAAGCATTGATGGATTGAGTCCATGGATATCCGCACTGCTCGAAGGCGAAGTCACGGCCCCACGGCTTCAATTAAAGGCACCGTCGGATAACATGGAGGACGTTTCTGAGTTTTCGATGAACGCTTGGAGAAAGAGCGAAGTTCTCAAGAAACTCGAGAGTGTGCTTTCTGTCACGGAATGTCACGACGACGACGACGAGCCCACTGATAGCTTCGAGGGCAGGTTGACGCATGCTTTCGCTGGGATGGCCAATCTCCACAACAACGACCAAGTTCAGGACACAAACGCTCTGCCTCATCTCCTAATCAGTCCTTTGGACGCAGATGGGACTTTGTCAGGGTTCAGTCAAACTCCTGCTCCAACTTCCACTGCAATTTCGCATCAGGTCATCCCCCAGACAAGCCTGCCATCTTCAACAGCCTTCATTGATGATTTGGACGTCACCTCACAGGCGGTAACAAAAGATCTGCCAGACGTAGACCATCTAGCAGTGCCGCCAGATTGGTCATATTTGTTAGATCTTCATTTCGCCAAAACTCATTCCTGGTTCCCCATTTGTCACAAACATGACTTACTGCGGTCAGCATATACTCTGGCTAATGGTGGCCAAAAGATGAAGATCACGACGCTCTCGCAGAGAGGAGACGCGGCATTTCTCTGGGCCACCCTAGCATACTCATCGCAGCACAACGATACTATCGATGCTGGTCGTGGTCGAGACTCCGAGAACCGAATTGGGACCCAAGAACTCCACGAGACCGCGAAACGTCTGGTCATTCTCGAATCCGGAGAGTATGAAATAGGCCACATCCGAGCCTTGCTGATACTGGCGCTTTTTGAAGTTGCCAGAGGCTCTTGGAGTGTTGCCTGGGTCACGATCGGTCAGTCAGTATACATAGCGAGCTCACTCAAACTTCTGGACAATGCTGGACAAGCGCAACGTACACTCGACGAAGGAGTCAAGAGAACTTTGCTAGGATGCATCGCCCTGGAGACACTTCTCGCATCCCGCCTCAACTGTCGGCCGCATTTTCGGCAAGACGATATCCAAAAAGTCGGCCCCGTTCAAACGGAAGGCATTGAGGAGTGGGAACCCTGGCAATACCGATTGGACGGTGGTCATCAGACGGTGAGCCAAGGAGCACAATATCGCCAGGCTCCCGGCCGTGTCTTGAGTTTATTTTCGACGTTCATTGACATCGTCGGCCTTCTGAACGGCTTCTTAGTAGAGGCGTCGTCAGGGATGCGCCAGCCATCGCTTCAGAATATTGATCAACAGTTGGATAAGTGGATTCGGACGATGCCTCAAACCGCCGGCGATCTCTCCGAAGGGGAGCTCTCACCCCAACTTCTAAACCTTCAGCTGGCCATATATTGCGTCGATTCCGTCTTAAACTCGAGGCAAACCTCAGCCATCGACTTCCAACAGGGTCACTGTGCGATCGAGAGGTGCCAACGCATACGCCAATTAGGCGGTGGTTTGAAACAACGGATTCAAGGATCCCAGGCCATTTGGATGCCGCCAGCGACTCCCATATACTTGCTTTTGTCCCGAGAATCATTGGGGTCCCAGAAAAACCCACCAAAAGCCTCAAATACTGATAATGAATGGAGACTGTGTCAAGATTCCCTCTCAGATGCTGAACGTGCGTGGCGGGATTATCAGGACTCAACTACAAACCGCTCTATCCCACAGGAAAAGACCACACCAACCAATGCTGATCGGCAAATAGTCATCCCGCAAAGTTTGCTCGCAAGCATGAGAATGCCAATGACATCGCACGCTCCTGTGAGTTCGGAACGCCAATCCTTCAGGCAAAGCTCGTTTGCTCAGCCCCCTGCCTTGTCCACGGTCAGCGACGTAGGCATGGAAGGTCGTGAGAACGGCAGCCTTCCTCTTGTTGATGAACAATACATCGATAATGAAGCAGTGGATGCGCCAACAGCATTCTCGTCAGCTCCAAAGCCAAACCAGGGACATGCGATGGAACTGGGTTCGTTCCCAGACGCTTTGATGGGGAGGATGGAGGAAACAGAACTCTTTGACAGCCTCGCAACATTGGACCCGACCGACTGGTAAGTTTCAATTCCTGGCGAATGATAATCGCGGCAAGATATCATTAACACGCCGATCTTTAGGGTCGCAAATCCTCCCGCCTTTATGAGACATCTGGGAGACCTCCGAGATGTGCCCACGGATATTCACTCCTTCTTTGATCCAGATCCTACATGATTCAACCCTTTTTAATATGAATGTCCTAGCATATAGCTCATGGAGGGCGATGTGCATCGCTCCAGTCATCCCGGCGCGTGCCATGGGAGGCAGGTTGCTTCAATTACTGGCCCAGAGAGCCCATACTACAGCGACGGAAATATATGACAATCGAAAAGCTTGTATGCAGATTTGAGACCTAACTAATGAGATAAGGATTGTCAATACTTGTGTTGAAGTGATGTACAGATCATCTATCTTCAATGTCTGAATCGCAAGGAACCCATATAAGCGCAGCAAGTGTAGAGCTTTCTCTCCGTTGTCTATCTGTCCACAGTAAATCTGTTGTAAGCTTCTTTATGCAGTCCACCATTGCAATTCCGCTCTCTCACCAACGGGGAAACCAGGCGGATGTGTGTTTTGCCGCAAGTCCTTGCTGCAATTAAACACACATGAAGCCCCTAGATAAAATAGCGACCTGGAGGCGATGACCGCGCGCACTCGCACATTATCCGAGTCTTACCAGAGCGAAATCCCGCATCATTCCCTCACTTTGCGCCATGTTATTCCACCCAGCAATTCTTTCCGCGTCTCTCGGCCGTGCCTGGCTCCATGATTTTGATGAAAAAGCGCTACAAGCTGCCAAGCACGGATTCGAAGGAATTGAGATCTTTTACGAGGACCTCGAATACCTAGCCAAGAGGCCTCACACAACTGAAGAGCCCAACACAGAACAGCTTTTGGTAGCCGCAGCTCACATGCGACAGCTGCTTGACGAGCTCAAGTTGACAGTCATTGGCCTTCAGCCATTTCTGTTCTATGAAGGGCTCCTCGACCGAGAACAACATGCTCGCTTAATCGAGAAGATCAAGGTCTGGTTCAGAATAGCGAAAGCACTTGGGACCAATACGATCCAGATTCCCGCCAATTTCCTCCCCGCTGAGCAGCTCACTGGCGATATGGGCGTCATCGTCCAGGACATGATTGAGCTTGCAGACCTGGGCCTGCAGCAAGACCCTCCCGTCCGATTCGCCTATGAGAGCCTTTGTTGGAGCACTCACATTGACACCTGGGAGAAGTCTTGGGACGTGGTTCAGAGAGTGAACCGATCAAACTTTGGACTGTGTCTGGACACATTCAATATTGCTGGTCGCGTTTGGGCAGATCCCGCTTCTCCAACTGCCAAAACTCCGAATGCAGACAAGGATCTCAAGGAATCAATTGACCGATTAGTCCGCCAAGTCGATCTGAGCAAGGTTTTCTACATTCAGGTCGTCGACGCAGAGCGCATGGAGTCGCCACTCGTCAAGGGCCATCCCTTCCACAATGACGGTTGCCCGCCGAGGATGAACTGGTCACGAAACGCAAGAGCATTCATCTACGAGGAAGATAGAGGGGCATACCTTCCGGTAGAAGGCATTGCGAGGGCATTGATTGAGGATATGGGCTACAAAGGGTTTGTCTCAATGGAACTGTTCTCTAGGACTATGAGTGAGAAGGGCAAGGGCCTTCCTCGAGAGCACGCGCGGAGAGGGATTACGGCGTGGAAGACGTTTGTGGAAAGATTGGATCTCGAAAACAAGTAGCCTCGAATTGAATATGCCGCCCTGATAATTGAATTGGCTCTCATATTTCCTGTCTTGCATCGTGTCAGACGGGCAAGCTATTAGAGTGCTTGCAGTACGTTGTGAAGTGCAACACTCACTCCGTGCGCTGACGCTGAGAATTAAGTGTTGGGCTTTACCTGGGAAGTTTCTATCAATTAACAAAATAATATCTATCGGATTTTATTTTGTCACCAACAGCGCCCCTCAAAAGTTAATCCCAGGGCTGTTCTCAGCCATCTCTAGCAACAGCTTCCAAGCACCATCTCTGTCCATCTGTTTGGACTTCTCTTCTCCTGCCCATAATCGGTATTGCGCCTCAATCTGGTGGCCAATAACATGCGTGCCTTCGACCGTTGGCCAGTCGAGCTTCTCCGCAAGCTTGATCATTCTTGTTCGACGGGGCTTGAAGCACATATCCAACAAGACGCCCTTTTCGGGACGACCGAGGAACTCTTCCAGCGTCGCGTGCACGGCCAACTCTTCTAGAGTCTTGGGCTCTAGGTCTGGAACCGTTCCGACAACGTAGTAGGGAGTCTCAAGATCAGCAGCCTGTCCTGCCTTGACGTGGATGATCTTAGGGACAGGAGACAGTTGCTGTGAGTCGCGAATGAGGTCGGACACCTCACCATCCTCTCGATTCAAGACGTAAATGACAGAAGATTTGAAGTAAGTGTGTAGTGCATACACAGCAGCGCGACTAGCACCGCCGGCACCGACAATAAGTGCTGGTTTGTACAATGCAGGCTCGGACTTCCCCTCGATCTCGAGTAGACACCCTTGAATACCCAACCAGTCGGTATTGGTTCCTCGAAGTCGACTGGGATCTTTCGGGTCGCGGTATATATTGTTGCAGGCGCCAATGGCCTCGGAAAGGCCGTCAAGCGCATCAAGTCGCTTCATGATGGCGTTCTTATATGGCATAGTGATTACCATGCCAATGGTCGAGTCTTTTCGGGCCAGAGACACTAACTCCTCTATCGTGGCGCATTCGGCGGCATAGAAAGTCCATGGCAAGCCGAGAGACTTTGCAATAAAGTTGTGCATAGGCGGTGCGATAGAATGGCCGACACCGACGCCAGCCAGGTGGAGGGTCTTGATTTCCGACATCGTTTCGTTGTTTGAGGTGCTTTTCCACGATTTCACCTTTCCATTCGATTTAGAATGGGAAGACATTTATGGGGTTCATTGCTGTGCGTGGATGACTGTAAAGGCCGTGAAATGATGGACGTCTCCCACGGGGTTTCTCTTTGCCGCCCGTCTCTCACCCCCGAAACGGGGCCTCCTCATGGTTGAGATCTTGTCTTCTTCCCGTATTCTAATCATGAACAGTGAACTAAATATTATTGGTTTTACACTTTGAGATTGAATGCGACAGTGTCATCCTTCACACGGTTGGGGAGTCATCAAAGGCTGTCGAGAATCAGTACCTAGGCCCGCGTCATCAACTTCATTTAAGTAATGGCAGAGCAGCTGTTAAGATGTTTTGTGGCAAGATAATCCTTCACTTTGTCATTATCTAGAGATCGGGTCTGGCTTCCTCTCCTGCCCACGCTCGTCTAATTACTTCTCGAATTGCATCGCGCTCAACGTCGCGCGGGTTCCAGTACGGCTGAGAGACAGCAATGTCAGCCGCTTTGTCAATGTCGCTTTCTTTGAATCCAAACTTCTGCAAGCTCCTCTCGACATTGAGAGTGCGCAGTAATACATTCAGCCCCTCGACAGCGTCGCCATTACTCCCTGGCAAAGCGTCCGCGACCATCTTCATGGCCTTGGGTACTCTTGGAGCATTATAGGCCAAAGCATGAGGGAGAATGATGGTATGCGTCTCGGCATGAGGCAGGTTGAAACTGCCCCCAAGAGTGTGACAAAGCTTGTGATGCAACGACATTCCGACATTGCCTAGGCAAGTTCCACAAAGCCACGCACCGTACAGCGCGGCGGATCGTGCAGGCTCGGAGCTCGCATCTTCAACGATCTGTGGAAGGGCGGATGCGAGAGACTTGATACCCTCTTTGGCGAGTATGTCAATAATGGGGTTGCCGTTTTGCGCATACAGAGCCTCCACCGCGTGTGCGATGGCGTTGACGCCACTCGTTGAGCTCATTCCAACGGGAAGAGTTAATGTGAGGTTGACATCGTAGATGACGACCCCAGGCAGAATCATTGGATCCGATCGTGTTTTCTTAAGACCTTCCGCCGTTTCTCCGAGAATTGGCGTAACCTCACTGCCGGCGTATGTTGTCGGAATGGCGACATGGTGCAGCCCTGTACGGACGGATATAGCCTTGCCGAGTCCGATGGTGCTGCCACCGCCGATGGACACAACGGAGTCTGCATTAGATGATTTGGCAGCCCGAACTGCACGCTCGGTGACATCTACAGGAGTATGCATGGTGGCTTCACTGAAAAGGCCAGCGATTTTGCCTTGTAGAAGCTCCTCGACATGTTTAGCTTGCTTGGTTTGTCGAGGGGTGGAGAGGAGGAGAGGTCGATGTGAGCTGAGGTTTTCGAGGACAGCGGGAAGTTTGGCAATAGTTCCACTTCCAAAAATGACCTTTGAGGGGTTCGCGCTGTATTCAAACGAGTCCATGTTAAGTGAAGGGCAAACGTGAAGGCCTTGGAACTAGAGGCTAGGTGATGGTGAATGCCGCCCATCTAAGTACTTAATTCGAACAGATCAACGGGTATAAAACCCCCATCTACCGCTCCAACGCAAATACAATTGCCGATTACAAACCCGCCACGTACCATTAGCTACCATGCTGCCATGGCCTGCATGGCAAAGAGAATGGTTCCGAGTTCCGCTGCGTCATCGCGAATTAGAACAACTATTGTTCTAGCCTCTCACCAAATCACCACACTTACCACACCCCGCGTCATGGCATGTACCAAAAGTGCGGGGTTCGATGCGGAAGCCGTCGACGGCAGTGGGCTTATCCGCCATTTCCCTATTTCCCTCGGCTGGATCGTCTTTTGTGTGCATCCGGAGACGCTGAGCGTGACATGACTAAGAATTGTCTGGGGATTATGAAGCACAGATTGACGCTTATGAGGCTCATCAAGAAGATACATCAATTGCTTTAAATTGAAACAAGGTCTTGGTCAATTCTACCATCAATACGGATTTATCTCTCCCAAAAAGACCACCCCTCTCAGACACCCAAAATGAACAACTCACAACCCCTCAAAGACCTCACCATCGACAACATCACAGAAAATGTCCACGCAATCAACAGCAATTGCAAGGATCCGCGCCTGCGCTTTCTGCTCGAGAAACTTGTGACCCATGTCCATGACTTTGCCCGTGAGACTCGTCTGACCACGTCAGAATGGGAGCAGACGATCGGGTTCCTCACTGAAGTTGGCCAAATGTGCACCGATGTACGTCAAGAGTTCATTCTCTTGTCTGATGTCCTTGGCCTCTCACTTCTTGTGGATTCCATCGACCACCCTAAGCCAGAGGCTTCAACCGAGGGAACCGTCCTTGGACCATTCCACACCCATGAAGCTGAGCATGCGCCCAATGGATCACTCATATCCCACGACCCTGATGGAGAACCCATGCTGGTGGTCTGCTCCGTCAAGGATACGCATGGGAAGCCGGTTCCTGGCGTCAAAATCGACGTGTGGGAGACTGATTCGAAAGGCTTCTATGATGTGCAGCATGCGGACAGAGAAGGTCCCGACGGACGGGCCGTTGTGAAAAGCGACGATGAAGGAAATTTCTTCTTTAAGGCGATTGTTCCAGTTCCATACCCCATTCCTAGCGATGGGCCGGTCGGACGGCTATTGGAAGTATTAGATCGACACCCCTACCGCCCAAGTCACTTCCATTTCATGTTTGACAAACCAGGATACGACAAGCTCATTACGTAAGTTCGTCTTTATGAAATCTTCGTCGACCCTCACTCATAATGGAAACAGAGCACTTTACCTCCGAGGCGACCCGTATGAGAGATCAGATGCAGTATTTGGTGTGAAGGAGTCTCTAGTTGTCGACTTGGGGAACGTATCCGACGTTGAAGGTTTGGCGGAAAAGCATGGTGTGGCGCCTTCTTCCAAGTTGATGCAGTATGAATTCGTGCTGGTGGGTGAAGATGAAGTGAGAGAACTTCGCAATGAGAAGGCGAGGGAGGCGATTGAGAAGCAGGGGGCGAAGGGCATGCGTGTAGTGAATGGGACTCTTGTTCCCAAGGCGTATTCTAGTTAGGAAGTTATGACTTCGGCACTTACAAGTGAAATCGCTTGCGCTCATGCGTGTGGAGGACGCATTAATATCATAAGGTACGAAGCCATACGTTTGGTTGTTCACTTTCTCCATCATCCACTCACTAACCTCGTAATATGACCACCTCCAACATTAGCACGAGTATCTCACCAATAGCGAATAGGTGTGATGAGACGTGCACCCAATAACTATTTCTTGAAATGACTCGATTCGTCTGTTCAACGCGTGGTAAGGCTTGAAGTGGCTTTATAATTCCGTAACTCCGGGAACTGGCGCTACCCTACACTGCCGAGCAATGCGGGGCAAATTTGGGTGGAAAGCGTCCAGTCTCAGAGCCGAGGAGGACGGGGTGAACGGCTAAACAAAACGCCCGGGAGATGTCTACTCCGCAACGTTATGCGATTGCTTCGCCCTTGACCTACTCGGTACATGGAACACGCTGTCATGGCACGAATCGTATGATGGACTCCGGTGGTCTTCGTCCCGTTGACTTTGTCTTGAACGGGCCAATTGGTCACTACCTATCTGATTGAGAAATCTCCATCCCCACGCAGGCCTTACCCATCTTGCCAATGACAGCCTTGAGCCTCAGTAAATGGAAGAGGGACACTGCGAAAACACCCCGAAGGCGTCCGGCAACTCTGGAGACCAGTCAGAGCAGGATGGACGACTGAGAACCCTGAGTGCAGTGCCGAGAGATGGCACAAACACGCACCCCATTCGTACGAGTCGCTTACAATCGCCAACTTCTCAAGAATACCAGCCGAATGGCAGCCATGGGACAAGAAGATTCGATGCCGATGCTTCAATCGTGCTCATCGGCATCCGAGGAACTGGCATGTCCACCCTGGCCGTCATGGCATCAGGCGCCCTCGGTTTCAAGCTGGTGGATGCCGATCACCACTTCTACCAGGCTACTAGTCTCTCACGAGCAGCCTACAAATCGACACATGGAGCTGCGCAGTATCGCCAAGAAGAACTGAGGCTCATGCGATGCATGCTCGATGACAACCAGAGCCGATCCGTTATTGCTTGTGGGCCAGGAGTTGTTGAGGAGACGGGTCAAGCATGGCTGACCGAGTACGCTCAGAGCCATGCCGTGATCTACATCATGAGAGATGCAGAGGAGATTGGGAGGCACCTGCGCGTGTGGGACACGGAAACCATTTCTCGACTTGCTCGTCTGAGCGGACCGACTCACCGGACGCTGTCGAGCTTCGAGTTCTACAATCTTTCAGACCCGCCTTCACCTGCTGCTGAACATAATCATCCACCAGGCCAGCAATCGCCGAGATCACTCGCCCTGAAGCGACTTGAAGCCGACTTCTTGCACTTGATTTGGGCTGTTACTCAACGGGCCGAACCCCACGAAGCCCAGCACCACCTGTCATTGCTATCGCCCGAATCCAAAGCCTTTACTTATGCGCTGTCTGTGCCCATTTCACTTCCAGCGAGCTTGTTCTACCAGCTAAGTCGGCAAGACATCGTGGATGACGCGTCACAGCTGCTCGTTGATCTGCGGGAAGTGATGCAGAATAACGACTCATTTGATCATTCTGTCGCGGATCGCATCGCACGCCAGTTTTACTTGGCGAGGAGGACGCTTCGAGTTCCAATAATCTTCCACATACAGACGACCGGGATTGAAGCCCAGACCCAAAGTTCCGCAGGTCTTGAACGGGTTTATTTCGCGATGCTCCATCACGGTCTTCGACTTGCACCCGAGTACATCACGGTCGACCTTCGATGCGATGACGAGAGCATTCGAAACCTCATTGCAATGAAGGGTCCGACCAAAGTGATTGGACATTTCTTCGATCCAGACCCTGGGTTGAACGGCTGGGATCGCCCGAGGCGTAAGGACATGGTTCGAAGGGCTCAAGAACTTGGATGCGACCTTGTCAGGTTATGCCAAGAAGCGGCTTCGGTAGAAGACAACTTCTTGGCGCAAAAGTTCATCCAGGATATCAAAACCTCAAAAGAATACCACATTCCAGTGACTGCCTACAACGAAGGCTGCCTTGGAAGGACGTCGCTGTTTTTGAACGGGGTGTTGAGCCCAGTCACTCACCCACTTCTTCGTTCCCTTGCGCCCGAATGCGCATCAACCTCGCACATTACCATCCACGAAGCTCAGAATGCTCTATACTCGTGCTTCATTCTGGACCCAGTGTACTTTGGGATCTACGGAAGTAATGTTGCCCAGAGCTTGTCGCCCGCCATGCACAACGCCGCGTTCAGGTTTTATGGAATGCCACATCACTACCAAATTTTCCAGCATGAAACCCTGGACCATATCCACCGACTCATCGACGACCCAAAATTCAACGGCGCGAGTATCACTGCTCCTTTTAAGCGTGATATTATCCCGCTCGTGGACCATATCAGCCCCGAAGCCGAGGCCATTGGAGCCATCAATACATTGCTTCCACTTCAATCGGAGCACACCGACTCTTTGCTGATTTGCAACCGTGCCGGTCCCGCTGCTGCTCTCTATGGCGAGAACACGGATTGGATAGGAATCCATGTTTGTATCCGTCGCAATCTGTCGCCCATCAATGCCGTCAGACGACGAACTAGCGCGCTTATCCTGGGTGCGGGAGGTATGGCACGCGCAGCTGTCTATGCCCTCATTCGCCTTGGCGTTCGCACTATTTTCTTGCAGAACCGTACCGTCCAGAATGCAGAGGAGCTTGCGAATCAATTCCTGAGTTGGTTTTCTCAAGACGAGGCGAGAGCATTAGACTCCATTGGTTCTGGAGAAGCACGAAATATAACATCGCCGGCCCCGATAGATGCTCTCACAATCCGGGTGATTCCATCTAAAACTAATCCTTGGCCGGCAGAGGCCGCTCATCCCACCATCATCGTCTCTTGCATACCTACTCGAGACATTGATGGGGAATCTTCTGTAGATACAAGTGTACCTGACTCCTGGCTTGCGAGTCCTACCGGGGGAGTAGCTGTTGAGGTACGTCTCAACGATCTCTCAACACCAACAGCGCTGACAAAGATCACAGTTAAGCTACACCCCATTGCAGACACCACTGATCAAGCAAATACAAGAGAAGAGCGATAATGGTTGGATTTCGGTTGATGGCCTTCAAGTACTCCCAGAGCAGGGGATCGTGCAGTTCGAGCTGTTTACGGGGAGGAAGCCACCACGTGAACTGATGAGGAGGGAGGTCTTGCGTGCCTACAAAGAACGTCTTGACAGTAGATTTTCATCTCCCAGCGACTAGAATCCGATGAAATAGCGTTTCCCTTGATGAATATCTTATTTTAACTGTTTTGCGATTACTCTGTAGCTCTCGGAACCCTTAATAAGTAACTAGGTGGTGATATTGATCTTTGATCATGACGGATTTTGCACGCCCATCATCACTTAAAGAGAAACGTGCACTGCACAGGGATAAATAAAGACTCAGGGTCTGCGGCACAGCAAAGGCTGTCTTGAGGACTCGACTGCTGTGCTTGCTATGGACTCATTCAAGCGGTCATTGCGCGGTAAAGCTCTTTTCCATCGCATCGCAACGCCCCACGCTCTCAGCCCATTGTGAGATATCCTCTCATGATTTCTGAGACTTTCAGGTTTTCGTCTGATATGCTAAATCTCTATATAGTTATGTAAATAACATTGCTCTTTCTCTGTCAAGTACGCATTCGAAATGGGTTCTGTTGACACCGGTCTCGTCGCCACTCCGCAGGGGGATGTGCTCTCTCACCGCTATGGGAGTAATAAGCAGACATTCATTCTCACTCTAACCTTTCCCGACCTTTCTAAGGCAGGTAATCTTCTCCAAAAGATAAAATCTGGCATTCATTGCTGGGAACTACGCTGTGATCTGCTGAGCCCGACTGGTGAGCCCCAAGAGTCAAGTGTCCCACCAGCAGACTACGTGGAGAAGCAGGTCCGATACCTGAGATCACACTCCAGCCTTCCAATCCTCTTCTCTCTGCGAAAAAAATCTCACGGAGGGAAATTTCCGGACAATGAGCAGCAAGCCGCTCTCGAACTGCTCTCGCTTGCTATCGACCTTCAGTGCGATTATGTGGAATGCGACAACGATTTCCCGCTGGAGACGATCAACGAGCTCGTGAGCAGAGCATCGGAAACAAAAATCGTGGGAGCGCAATATATATCGTCGCGTGATACAGAATGGACGAGTCCTGCGGTTGAAGATATCTACAGGCGCATCGACCAGTATGCAGGTGAGTGTCAGTTGGGTTTGGTTCAACTTCGCACAAGCTAAGCTTAACCTTGTAGACATCATCACCTTGAGCATACCCAGCAAGGAAATGGAGGATTGTTATGATCTAGCTCGATTCGTTCGAGATCATCAACAACGAAGCCAGAAACCCATCATTGCAGTCTCCGCTGGCTCGAATGGCCGACTCTCTCGCTTCACGGCACCCATTACTCGTGTCACGCATCCCAGCCTACCTTTCGCTGCCTCGTCAGACCTGCCAACAGTTATTGAACTGAATCAAGCAAGGCATCTACTTGGGCAGTTGCCAAAGAAGAAATTCCACATCTTCGGGCACAATATCTCTCATTCTCTCTCTCCCACTCTCCACAATGCAGGCTTCAAGGAGCTTGGTCTTCCACATCATTACAGTATGCACCAAACCGAAAGCGTGGATGCGACTGTGGCAGCACTCATCAATTGCGAGGACTTTGGTGGTGCATCGGTTACTTTCCCACACAAACTTCAGGTGGGGAAGCTCCTGGGTTCTCTTTCTCCGGTCGCAAGCAAAGTTGGAGCTGTTAATACGGTGGTCGTGAGAACCCTTGAGAACGGAGAACGGACGCTGCTTGGAGACAATACCGACTGGCTGGGTATTCAACGATTGATCAACTCGACACCTCTCCGCGATCTTCAATCATCCGCGGCACTCGTCCTGGGCGCTGGCGGCGCTGCACGCGCAGCCTGCTATGCTATTGAAGACTTGGGTATCAAAGATCTTATCATCGTCAACAGGACTCGTTCAAAGGGGGAGGATATGGCATCCGCGTTCCCAAATTGCAACACACATGTCTTTGACACTCTTGAAGCTGCGTCTTTGAACAGCCCGTCAAGCATTCGGGTCATCGTCGCCTGTGTTCCTGCCGATGATCTGCTCGAGGACAAGATCCCCGCAGCACTCTTCGGTGCCGACACGGGGGTCTTGGTAGAAATGGCATACCGGCCGCAAGTTACGGGTATGATGAAGGTGGCTGGTCTTAAATCTGGTTGGAACATCTTTCGGGGAATCGATGTGTTGGAGGAGCAGGCATTTGCGCAATTCGAGCTATGGACGGAGATGCCGGCGCCGACTTTAGCGATGGGCGCTGCGATGAGGGCGAAGGCGAGCGGGAAGCTGTAGTTTGAAAGGCACTTCGCTATCACACATGTCCTTTTGCTAGGATGAATCTTTGAAGGGCGCGAGCCATATGTTAGAGGACAACTGCACTTTCGGACCTTGTTTTTGAGTCAAGACCGTAGCCACCCTGTGGCAACACATCGCAGTGAACCGGAAAGCATACAGAGGTATTACCAAAAAGATCGTCACAAATAAGTGATGGCATTATTACTGATGGCTAGGTAGAATCTAAATGTCAATTCCTTCCCCTTCCAGCCAACTCTTGGCCTGCCAATACAACAGATCGTGTTTCTCTAGATTCACCGTCCCAACATGGCGTCGATGCCCTGGCAAATCAGGCACTACAGAAACGCCCATGGTAGCTTCTTGGAAGTACGCGAGGTACTTGTAGCCCGGCGGATATGCCTTGAGCTTTTCCTCGTCGATTTCGGGAAACTTGGCCGGGTTTGTCGGAATCACCTTGTCCTTTTCATAAAAATGACGGACCAGTCGCGCCCCCCAGCGACCGTCAAGCTTCTCAAAAAAGAAAACGAATCGGCAATCTGCCTCGACGTCGAATTCCACTTGGTCAATCTCGAAGCGCTGGGTGATAGTGGCCTTGAGCTTGGTCACTGCGAGAGTGCTCTCGGTGTTGATGTCAGTTGTTGACCCGTGGCAGCGATGCATGATGAAGGCGCCCTTATCCATGCCCGCCTTCGAGGCAGCGATGAAATCAGAAAAAAGAACGCGGCCTGACCATGTTGTGTACACGTGTGCTCCAGGGTGGAAGATCGACTCAAAGTTTCCCCATTCGCACGCATCGCTAGAGTAGCAATGTTAGTGCTCTTGTGGGCTCTCTGGGGGGAATTTGACATACCGATAACAAGGCCATCCTTCGGCCATTTCTCTGAGCTTGAGTCTCTCCAAAAGGAGATGATCGGGCCCGTTGTTTCGGATGGTCTTGGAAGGCCTTGAGCCATCTGGAAGCTTGTGGAGGTTGACCATTTTGTGTTGATGTTATTTCTTCTGCGGAGACTACCTACCCGTCGCTTACTGGTCACCACGTAACCAAAAATGGCGAGAGGTATACTTGCAATTCCATGGGGGAAGGAATCTTGTTTGTACCAACTCATTCATGTCCCGGTAGCGGCTTTTGGATTCAGCATGACCCAATGTGCCGCTGAAGAATTCTGCCGCAAAGCAAATTCCTGACATTACAGTACAGCGCTCTAACAAAATCTCTGTAACGGGAGCCGCTCACTAACAATCTAGCGGAGGAATTCATAGCCGTCATCGGCCAACTAGCGTAGCCACTCCCTGATGGAGCAGACGCGGGCAACGAACTACTACTTGGCCGACTGCGAACACAATTCAGTCATCATCACGTCAATCCAAGGAGCTTCAAAAGTGAGATAGATATCCATCTCAAAAGTGAATACAGCCCAGATATTGCAAGTCAATAGCCCCCAGGCTTTCCCCCTAAAGCTCTCAAGTTCTATCACCAACCACTGTCAAAATGGGCAAGTCAATCCTCCTCATCAACGGTCCAAACCTCAACCTCCTGGGCACTCGAGAGCCTCACATCTACGGCCATACTACCCTAAAAGCACTCGAGGCCAATTCGACAGAGCATGCGAGATCGCTCGGGGCAGACCTTCACGTTTTCCAGTCGAATCATGAAGGCGCCATTATTGATCGTCTTCACAAAGCGCGGGGAAACATTGATGTCATCATTATCAACCCAGCTGGATTCACGCACACTAGCGTTGCTATCCGCGATGCACTCATCGCCGTCGACGTTCCCTTCATTGAGCTTCACATCAGCAATACACACGCACGAGAGACCTTCAGGCACCACAGCTACTTGAGCGACAAGGCAGCCGCCGTCATCATGGGCTTTGGCGTACATGGGTACGGCTATGCAATCGACCACGCAGTCAAGAATATTGGGGTCAAGGATATTGCGGGCAAGGGAAGCGAAGAGTGAGGGCATGAGACAAGGAACGTTGAGAAAGTTGGGGGCGAAACGGTCCTATGACCACAACAAGCCGAATGGACAAGAATAGGTCAATAAATGAGACGGGACAGGGCGGGGGTTGACATTTGACCCTTTGTACTTTCATACTACATGCTACTAGTGATGAGTGACATTACTGGAAAATTCAGCTTCCTGACTGTCTACACTGTCTACAGGGAGAACGGAGTCACGGTTGCGAAGTGAGGGCGGCAGTTGGCGGACTATGCTAGTCTAACTCCGCAATTCCCGTGGTTTTGGACAAGCAATCCTTGGGAAAATAAAGAGGTGACATAAGCCTCTCGTTCCCGAGCCAATAACGGTCTGTGGGAATGAACACTACCGCAGGGCTGGCAAGTTTCTCACGAACGAACGAATTGCCTCAGCCCCAGGAGCTTACGGATTTACTGGGCCGCACGCGGGCATGATCCTGAATCGAGTTCAGGCGTCCACAATGTAACGCTCCCCAGCCTCCGAGCCTTATCGCGGGAATTGCCGCTGGGCTGCCAGACGCGGAGGACGGCGAGATATGTCGGCAGGTGGAGGAACAGTTCGAGCCAACCAACCATATTTCCCAAGAGCAACTTCCGAGCTCCTTCAATCCTCGCGCGAGGAACGATGTAAATGATCGGCTTGGATGAGTAACAGGCCTGGTTCCAGGACCATGAGGTCTTCAACCGTGTCACCACTTGACATCCATCTGGTCATCCTTGCTCACAACCCTAAACTGGTCCCCTGTCGCGATCCTCTTTAAGTGGGCGCTGACTGGGGGAAGAACTCGATTGCTGACAGTCAGAGCCCACACGAACAAGCTGATGGATGTAACAATGTTTAACAGGGTAATGTTCCCGGCCGCCTCTGATCTGATTAATAGGAATTTTTTTCTCCTTTGGCTTCCTGGATTCTCTCCGAACTGCCTGTCTGATTGACTCTGTATCGGCCTCTTCGAATATGGCAGAACTCAGCCAAAGATCCGTCGACCCTCGCTATGAACTCGTCCACACGGACGAATCCACCCTTCACGATCCGTTGAACAAGCACGCAGCCACTCACAACATAACCCCCGGGTTCGAGTCAGATAGCTCCGGCCGAAGAAGAGGAACTCTGTCGCTGTTCAGATGGCGAATAGCTGCGTTGCTGAGGAAAGCCCGCCTGCAAGGCGTCTTAATTGCCTTCCAGTCCACTCGCGAATGGGTGCACCGCGTGCAAGAGACGCCAATTGTCAAGGACAGATTGGCAGCGACTCTGACTGCCATGATTCATCTCCCCGCCGTCGCTGGAGTCATTACGCTGAGCTTTTACATCTGGAAGAACTACTACATCGGTAAAGAGCTTCAGGGTGCGCCCAACCATGATATTGAGAAGAAGCTCGGTATCCAATTCGCGGCAAAGCTGATGGAGTTGTTCATTACTCTGTCGCTCAGCTCCATTCTGTTTGCCATGGTTCGTCATGAGTTTACCATTGGTGAAGGTGTTCCGTACGGTGCCCTCGTCGCTGGACAGCAAATTACGGAAATCAGCTTTCTCTGGTCCACCGAGTTCTTCACCATTGTCACTGGAAAGTTCTCTCGCATCTGGAAGAAGCTTGCATTCATCACCGTGGCCTTCTTGTTTACGATTCTTGCCTTTGGTGCGTCTTCGCTCAGTGCGACCGTCATGATGCCTCAAGAAGGTGACTGGGCGGCTGGCGGGAGCTTGATCTGGGCCAATGCGACACCAGCAGAAATCTTTCCGGGCATCCTCACAGAGAACAACACGGTCGGTTCAGTCTGCAACACCACAGGCGACAATCGATGCCCGTCTTGGGAATGGGAAGTGTTGAACCAGCAACTAATCTCCAAGCTTTCGACATCATCTCAAGTTGTTGATGGTCTGCTTGGTCCGCGGCCGCCTCGAAATATCGTCTTGTCGGGACTCAAAACGCTTGTCAAAATGACGGTCGATGTTAGAGAGACTTGGCGCAATAACAACAGCCCCAACCACACAGTTGCGTCGATGCCGCACTTCGTCCCGTCAGATGCATGCGTCTTGAGCTCGTTACATTGGGAGGAAGCGTCAGTTTTGGCCTCGGAGACAGGCAAGCATCGCTACAGTTACTACACCAAGATCGAGCATCAGCTGAATGCGCCCATGCCGATTACCTTTACGAAATGTCAACGCTCTTCTATGGATTCCGACGATATCCAAGCGCCGTCGTTTCCCGATTTTCGATCATTCGACTATCCGGCTGTCAGCGTCACCAACGATGACATTGCGAGCTGGATGAACGAGACCCTGCCAGACTTGGAGAGCCCGGAAGTCATGTGGTTCAACCTTGACTCCGCCTGGTCGGGGAACGCATCCGTTGGTGTCGTCGTGGCCGTCCCGACAAACAGCTCCAGCAAGTCGGTCGATGTTTACGGCTGCATGATCGATGCTAGATTCGTCGGCGCGACAATTACTGGAGATGCAGTTGCTCTGATGAGCCAGGGAGTACCAGCATTCTCGGACGCCCTGGCAACTTCTCTGGCCGGGTCTTGGATTCGCAGCCCTACTTATGGCTCGCGTGTCTATCTCCAACCAAGCTTCGCACAATACTTGAACCCATTAGACTCAAAGGCTAACCGCACGATTGTGCACGAGATGATTCTCACGAGTGGTGTGTGGACTTCGGACGGCAAAGGAAGCAGGTCCGCACGGCATGTCGAGGCAATTCTTGCTGTCCTGGCCACGAATGGTCTTGGACGATCAGCGCCAAATGTGTCCGCAATTACCAAATTATCCGACCCCCAAGCGAAAGACTGGTGGAAGAAGTTTATGCCACAAAACGGCAAAGTATTTGGTCCAGGCGGGAGCCCTTACGCTGTGTCGAGCGAAGATAAGGCCAGATTGTACGGAATGGAAATGCAGACTTGGATTACTGGATATGCCTTTGCCGATAATAGCCTCACGATGCGCGCAGCCATGGCTGTCTTCTACGTCTACGTATTAGTCGTCGTGGTATTTTCTATCTGGTCAATATGGTCTGGCATTACGTCGTCTTCTTGGGAGTCAGTCCCAGAGCTTCTCTCACTCTCACTGGCGGACCAGGCTTCGGCTGAGAAGTCAGGCATGCGAGATCCGGAGGAGTCCGCACCGATGGACTTTATGAAGGAAAATTACTGCATCGCTGCTGAGGGCAGCAAGTTGCGGCTTCGGACCACGCATGGGACGGTGCCGTTTGAGAATCGGATCAAGCCGAACAAGTCTTACGATTAATCTGGATGCCGAGAACTGCTTGGTCGATTTGCGATGGCCGAAAGTCAAGCATTTCGTTGTTAATATACCATTGTCTCTTCTTTGTCTACCTTATCAACTTGTCCAGCTTTCATTGCCTCAGAGTGACATACTATCGCGAGTATCTCACACGCTTCTCAGCCGTCCACTCTCACACAGCCTTTACGAATGTACGTGTATTCCTCACTACTTCTTATTCGGGTTGTTTCTCATCGCCTTTGAGACGCAATCTCTCCAAGCAATTTATTCTGTCATATGCTTCTGTCGACCTTTTATTGCCCTCTTTTTGTACCTCCGTATCGTCCTGCCGTCGTTCCGCAGCTCGGCATTGAGCGGGGCATTTCCGAGTTGGCCGCGGCATTCCAAGCTGACATTCTCCTCTTGCATCATCATCGCGGTTCCCTTAAGTAGACACTTGGTGCACTCCTTTGATCACTTTTATTCCATCAATATCAGGCGTCTTTATAGATACTCATCATGATGCGAGTTGTACGACCACTAAATGTGAGGCTGTCGCAAAGACAGCTCACTGTGTCGCTAAACTCCAGAGCGCCTTCAATCCGCTCCTACAGTATCGCATCAAGTACCCAGCACGAGGCACCCAACAACAACAAAAGCTCCATCGGACTAGGTACAATTGGGGCTGTAGCATGTGTGACCTTTATCGCAGGCATTTTCCTCGGCCGCGTGCGACAAGACGAGACCAAAGTCTTGCCCAAGGTGAAGTACGCTGGCCGGGATATGATGCTCACAGTGAGTCCTCGACCACAGGCAATAAGACGCCACTGACAGTTCCCAGGCCGCCAAAGAAATCGAAGCCATCCTTGGCGAGGACGCCATTAGCTTTGATGAGGAAGACATTGAGACTCATGGGTTCTCCGATTGGTCCAGTTGTAATTCATCGGGCCGCGCCGTCGCAATCGTCTATCCCAAGAGCACCGATGATGTGTCCAAAGCTGCAGCCATTTGCAACAAGCATAGTGTGCCCATGGGTATGTCAACTGCCCTTTGTTATCGTCCAATTTCTAATGGCCTCAGTTCCATTTGGTGCCGGTTCTTCCGTTGAAGGCAATTTTGCATCCCCATACGGCGGGATCGTCATTGATCTCACCTTCATGAACAAGATTGTGGCCTTTCACCCCGATGACATGGATGTCGTAGTACAGCCTGGAGTGAATTGGATGGATCTCAACGCAAAGATCCAGCATGAGGAACTATTCCTGCCTCTAGATCCCTCTCCCACAGCAACAGTTGGTGGCATGGTGTCGACGAACTGTAGCGGGACGAATGCGTTCCGATACGGCACCATGAAGGACTGGGTCATCAACTTGACAGTTGTTCTCGCAAACGGCGAAGTCATCAAGACGCGAAGACGACCTCGGAAGACTTCCGCTGGTTACAATCTGACTTCCTTATTTGTCGGCGCCGAGGGCACACTTGGCATCGTGACCGAAATCACGCTGAAGCTTGCTGTCGTGCCCAAGGAAACTGGAGTTGCTGTCGTCTCCTTCGCCAGTATCGCAGACGCTGCTGCTGCCGCCTCGAAACTTATTCGGTCTGGGATTTCTCTCGCAGCTATTGAGCTTATGGATGATGTTCAGATGCGCGTCATCAACCGGCACGGTAGTGCAGATGTCCGAAAGACCAAATGGGACGAGAGTCCGTCGCTCTTCCTCAAGTTTTCTGGCCCTACTAAAGAGGGAGTGCAGGGGGACATATCTCGGATGAAAGACATTATTCATTCTGCGAATCCCAGGAAGTTCTTCTTCGCAAAGACCAAGCATGAAGAGATTAGTCTCTGGGGAGCTCGGAAGGAAGCTTTATGGACCATGACTTCCATCAAGCCAGAGGGACATGCAATTTGGTCGACTGATGTGGCTGTCCCGATCTCCAGGCTGGCAGAAATAGTCGAAATCTCTAAGAAAGAAGGCGAGGAACTAGGAATCTTTGCCAGCATCATTGGGCACGTAGGCGACGGCAACTTTCACGAGGCCTTAATGTACGATGCCAATGATCCGGCGCTTCACGCAGCTGTTGGAAAGGTCATTCACAAAATGATGGATCGCGCTCTTGAAATGGAGGGGACTGTATCAGGCGAACATGCAATCGGCATGGGCAAGATGGTAAGTACTCTGGGCTTGCTCTAATGTGTCTTTGGACAATGTGACTGAATGGCATTAGGATTGTCTTGTGAACGAGCTGGGACCTGGCACGATACATGTCATGAAGCTACTCAAGCAAGCTTTGGATCCCAAGTGAGTCGCCAGGAGAGAGGAGACGATGATTATCGCTGACAGTCGCAGTTGGGTCATGAATCCTGGGAAGGTGTTTGAAGTCCCAGAAAACTCAAGTGTGAGCCCGGCGCCAAAGAAAACTGGCCCATGATTCGGCATTGTACTTATGGTGAAGCGGAGGAGATATTATACAAATGAAGCATTCAACTAGCCAATTCAGGCTTCTTCCCAGCGGAATTCTCGCTTTGGTCGCACCCACCGGTCTTCCTCCTTGTCATCCTCTGAATAAATCGACCCCAGATCCAAGACAACTTTGTCTATACCATCAATTTCTCTCAACCGTGGTAGTCGCTCGTTCTTCTTCTTTAGAAGCTCTTCCACATGATCGTCAAGATCTTTGTTTGACCCCTTTTCGTATCCATACAGACACAAGTATTCGAGATTCGGAGGGAGAGCGTCAATCAATCGGAAAGGAGGCTGCTCCACTAGATGGAATGGAGGTCTCAAGTCCGACTCACGAGGCCCCATCAATGCCTTCATGCCGATACTCAGATGGGTCAATGCTGTGAAGTCGTGAAGCGATCCGATCGTAAGCCCGTATTTTCGAGCATCTGGTGTTTCTCGATATTGAATTGTGTCCCGGCTCGATTCCCTGTCTAGGCGGAGATACTCGAGTCCATAATCCTCATCTTCACGGTCCATCAAGCCGTCCATAATCGTTGACTCGTCATCATCCTTACCCTCCTCCATCCATGAGACGCGACCGTTGTGGAGAGCGTAGTCGATATCCAAGTCCAGGACTCTCAACGTCTTCCTATGCTCAAGAAGTGCCTTGCCCAAATCTCTCAGTATCATCATAGGAACTCCACCGTCCGGATTCCAGAGCCCACCCAGCGACAGCCGAAGCTCTTCGAGAGCCTTTGGAATCAAGATTATGATGCAGAGCATGCCACTCGACACATCCGCGTGTTCAATTTGAATCTTCCTCATGTTACCCGTTCTCGGAACAAACGTCTCACGCGCGGCCTGGTACTCCATCACTCCATCAATTGTGATGCTGTGGATGGCAGGTAGTCGATGGAAATATTGAAAGTACTCCAAAAATTCCACCGTTCCGTAGACTCCCTCGTAATCCGAGACCCTATGGCCTGCAAGCACTTCGACAGTTTCTAGCTTTTGCAATGCAGGCTTGGGGAGCAGGTTGTAGTTCGTTTTAAGCAGGAAATCTTGCAAAAGTCCAAGTCCAAGACTCCCTAGGCGGAGTGTAGTGATGTTCTTGCAGAGCGAAAGAAGCAGGGTAAGTGCGGTGAGTGCATAATTGCGATGGCTCGTGAGATACCTTTCATTACCATCGTCGTCGTAGTCCTCTTCAAACCCCTCGTCAAGCACTTGAGGCTGATGCTTCCAATCCAGCGACCCCAGCATAGTCGCTGTTGCTCCTTCTCCCAAACCCAGCTCTTGCACGTAGGTCCTCAAGACGGCCTGAGTTTCGTAACTGAGGAGGGACGCCTTATTGGCAGCTTTTTTCTCCTCCTTGTCAGCATGAAGCTTTTGCAGAAAGTTTTGTTTTGACTCCTCGTCATCCATCGCACGTAGCCAAGCAAAGTCGCACGGACTTGGCGGATAGGGAGACAAATGTTCGTTGTCTAGAATGACCTCTGACACCGACTCAGCCAAAGATGGTTGCTCGACATATGCAGCGATAAGATGGTAGAGGCGTTCAGCATCGTCTTCTCCTGTGATGCGAATAGTCTTGTATGATACGGGTGGTCTCGAAGTCGACATGAACTGCTGTTGCAAGTGCTGCTGCGGGATGAGGCCCCCGGGTCCTTGAATCGGTAGCGACTGGGTCAGGCATCGGCGTACCAAGAAGTGGGAGAAGGGAATAACTGAGGCGAAGCGGCGCATTTTCACGATGAGATTTCTATGGCGACTGGCCGCAATGTTAGGTCTTGGTCTCTTCAAGGGTTGAAGCAAATTTCTAAAGTCCAATTAATTGCCGAGCATTCTCCGAAATGACGGACGATCCCTGCGGTGCGGCAACAGGGCCGCAGGTGGTCAACATACCATACCAACATACTTCATCGTTAGGCCAGCTGCCATTGTTATTGGGAAGACTGAGATGAGTCCCAATCGCCGTGCATTGCCCAAATTTTTGCGCTTTCCCTAGAGCTAGACCATTAATGGTCACTGTTGGCCTGGTATTGTCACTATCATATCTCGGCCTATGTGGCTTTGTGTGCCTTAGTGTGAAGGTGCATGATGCGTCTGGTCTGAGCCTGCGTACAACACGAATGCATTATTATGTGTCTCAAGAGGGTGTACCGACGACATGATGTCATGGAGCATATCCCCTTCATTGAAACCGAGTGGGAGACCTAAACTAGCGAAGTTCAGTGCCGCTTCTCCTTCGTAGCCCAGTAGCCAGCACCTTGCCGCACAGCTCTCGTTTCAGCCCTGCATGGCTTTGACACCTTCTAAAGCCCCATCAATGACTGCGGAGATCTATGCTTGATAGCCCCAGGCGGGCCGATATTGAGCGGCAGTGCTGTCGGTTTCGCGTTGGGGGAGCATTTTTGCGGACCAGCAGTTCGTCTGTCGAGCAAAAATAGCCCACGATACCGAAACCGAGACCGAAAAGCGTCAAAGCAGTATCAACACAAGCACTAGATCGAGAGCATACTTTAAGCTTAAGCAATTCATCAAATTTCTTTCCATACTCGAGGTTAATAAATACTCAGCTTCTGTGCCATGGACATCTAGATTTTATTTCTCCTCCACTCATCAGTGACAGTTTCTCTTCTGCTCCCAAGCCTTCTCTTATCTTTAGCTTCTATTTCCAGCCTTCGACGAGTCAGACGCAAAAATGGCCAATCTTTTCGATCCTCGAGTCAAACTCCCCATCCACCTCCTTCAGCTCTTTCTGGTGTTTGTGGTCTTGATCCTCTCCGTCGTACGAATGTTCAATCGGCCAGCCGGCGCCCCGAGAAGCCGAGCTGGAACGATGTCTTTGGGAATGGTACGCTGCCCCTCCCCGGCTTACACAGGGTTCGCGAACAGTGTCTAACGAGAGAGCAGAGTGCCAAGTCTCTCATCATCTTGCTTTATGAGATTCTGTCCTCTCATGTACGCGCATTTAAGAAGTGGTCGAGCTTGAAGGCATATGTCATTCTCAATGGATTGGAGATTGTCTTTTGGGGCGCCGTGGTATTTTTGATGATCCAAGCCAACATCAAGTTTTGCGCCGGTCTCAGCTGCACACTCAGCTGGGTCATCGTTCCTCTCGGGATTGTGATGAAGTAGGAGTCGATTCCTATCATTGATCAAAAGCGCCATAGCTAACACAATGACTGTAGCATCCTTGCCTCCTACATGACCATTGTCACTTGGATGGACTTCCGGTACTTTAAGGAGACTGGTGTCCAACGTGGATCCAAGTACTCCGCGAGCGACGCCGTCGAAGTCGAATCGGTCGATAGCGATGCATCTGGTGGACGATCCAAGCCTCGGCGAAAGAGCACCCGAGGCGAGGAGGTTCTCATGACTCGACAACCTGCTCCGAGACACAACAGCCACCACCAGACAAGGCCCCAGAGGGCCGCCATGAGCCCGCAAAGATATGAGAACTACAGGCCTCATCATAGTGACGACCGACGTCATCATACCAGACGGCACAGCCATGGAGCTCAGCGCTCTTACGAAACATATCACAATGGTTTTGGGGATGTTCGAAGCGAAGACTATTACCACGGACAGCAGGGCCATAGACAACAGGGCCATGGACAACAGGGCCATGGAAGGCAACCAGGATATTGAAGAGGCAATTTTATGAAGGCTCACTTCTTATGGGGCGCTTTGTTTGGAGAGAGTGTGCGACAATAGTCTCCTTCATTTTGACACAATTGGGCTTTTCTTTTGTATGGGACTTGGGAATATCAGATACGGAACTGCAATCTGGCGAAGCGATGCGATATACTAGACAAATTGGGGAACCGGCAGCAATAGACCTCGAAAGACTAAAATTCTTGAATTCTTACTACCAGACACTATTTCATCGTCATATCGTTGCGAGTGGCTTCATAAGCAAAGTTCGCATTGTTTAATCTCTTCAACTATCATTTTCAGCCAACCTCCTTTCATTTCAGAGTCCCGGGAACTCATGTCAATGCTTTCAAGTCTGGACAGCAACTCTGCCTGTAATTAGCTAGTGTTCCGACTCACTTGAACGTCCAAGATAACTTAGTTAGCAAAAGCCGCCTGACGATTTATCATAATAGATCGAGACCCAAACGTAAGTTTCTAAACCTTTTAAGACGCCTCCAAAATGCTATGAAACAACTAATATGTTTTAGCTAATCCTGGGGCTGGATAATTCTTCGCTACATGTAAGAGCAAGGAAATGCTAATACACGTAAGTAATATCTTCAAGCTGCACTCTACTGAAAACGATGCTCTGTTCTTTGCGGGAGTCTGTCATATCGCAAGAGTTGGATATTTGGTTCAAGAACTGAGAAGTTTTAGTCGAGCTCGTTGAGTACCAAAATCTCGTCTACTATGTCAAACGCAAACGCTAGTTGGCTTTTTGAACCTCGAATATATAAACACCAACTTAACCCATTGCTTCATGTCCAATTGAGCAACTGTGGGCTCATTAAAATGAGCAGTATTAAATCTAGCCTCAGTTGAATCAATGAGCGAGCTCTACTTGAGTGAACCAAGTCAATAATCCAACATAGCAAACCAGATAATAACACATTGACTTCACCAACCGTCATTATTAACCTAGATGGAGAGTTGGATTCCAGCCGAAGAACAAGTGCTGTCACAGCATGAGGTTGTACTTTATAATGATTAACAATACTCAAATGCTGTCGGCAATAAGTCTCCCCAGACTCTATTACCTCTTCGGCATCAACCAAGCCAAAAAGTACCTGGACGAGCCAATGTTAACGCAACGTATTACGTGTTCCGGTTTGCTTTGTCCTAGACTTCCTCGGTCCTCAGATAGAACCTGAAGATTATTGCTAACATCGCTAATAAGGTTGGTTTGCAGGTAATGATCGAAATGCGCGGCCATTCAGATACAGAGTTGATTGCAGGGTATAGGTTGACAATATTTCGTTCTGGTCATCAGATTACTTCTGAGAAGCACATCTAGCTACATTGTTCTTGCGATGTGAGCAAGGTGACTTCTAGGCAGCGGTAGCAGCTTGCCCTTAATCTTTCACAACATCTTCAAAATCTGCACCTCTGTGATGGGCGTGGTCCTCTCTTTTCTAGCTTTCTTTGCCATCTTAGCAACGATTCACGGCAAAGCCCACGAGGCACAGTCCATATCGCTTAATCTAGAGCAGATACCAAACAGCACACGACACAGTTAAGGATACTTTCATGAGTTAGACATGGAAGGCGACGCACCTGTATGACCTACGGGAGTATTGATCCTAGAAACGCGAGAGACCCTTTAAGAATCTTAAGAGAACCTAGTCAGTATTCTCGATAAGGTGAAAAGCACCGTTCCATCAGTCTGGACCCGCGTTCGTTAGTAACACATGCAGAAGGAAGTAATTAATAGAAGGATCAGCATGGCTGAATAGCTTGAAATTAGACTTCAATGCTCTCCAGTCGATATTCCTGATACTGCCAGTAACCATTACTAGTGGCCCATGGCCACTATCAGAACTGGAGATACTCTCGATGAGAAACTGTGTTTGATAATCGATAGATTTACCAAGAGTTTGCAGAAAAGCTTTGCCGCAGGGAGGTTCAACTGCATAAATGGAGATTGCCAAGGTTCAAGGTGTTTCCCAGTGAGTTGCCCAATATGAGCAATTCATTCTACATCACAAGTAAAAAGAAATTCAAGCTATGTTATCGTCAGGGTCTACATGTTTGGACTTATGAATAACATCGACATGGTCTACTCCCAGGTTTCTCTCGTCAGAGCGCGCCACAGAACATCCAAACCGAGACCGAAAGCGAGAATGCATAAAAGCTGTTCGTGGATACCCAACATGTTGAGTCTGCATAAAACGCGCACAAATTCAACATGCACGCGTTTCAATCTCCCCGACGAAATCTTCGTACATTTGCCTCATCGACCAAGACCAAACTTGATGCTATAATGATGAGACGGCTCTGAAGGCTCAAAATTAAGAGCATTGCTATTGCCATAACCTCAAGTGAACACCTTTGCCAACTACATAGTATATGCAACGACTTTAGCACTCGAAGAAAGGGCGTTTGCGTACCAGTAGTTTATTTACGATTATGCGTGGTCGGATGAGATTGACAAGACCGATAAAGTGTATAATCAGGAGGCAGAGAGCTGGCAGCGCGCCAAACCTGTCTGCCATGCGACTATCTTCTGTGAACTTTTGGACCATTTGACTGTGGCTATGTTTGAGAAGCTTCAGCTTACCGTATTAGGAAATATTGAAGAGGCTACTGGATTTTCATCTGGCATGTTAATGTTTTTGTGGGCGGCAAGGGCGAAATCGATTCATAGGTAGGGAGGGACATGATGAAGCCCCAAGGTGGTGTGACTCAAACGAGAGAGGGTTATTGCAGCAGCAAGACTTCAAATTCATCGGCCAGGCGAGAATTCGTGCCCTTCTTTCAATATCAGGTCCCGCCCTGTGAAGCTGAGACCGTAATCAGCCGGTGGAATTTGGCGGGCGTGTCAAACATGGTTATCGGAATCCAGCGGTTACCGGATCCGTACTGAGGACGCAGTAGTTTCAACGCTACACTGGGCTGTCACGTAACTTCGTAATTACTGTCTTGCTCAGCTACGCCACGCCGCCGGCTAGTTAAGGGGTTCGGCCCCGAGCTAGCAGAGACAGACGAATGGTAAAAGCCCCAGGAAAGATCCAAACAATTGTTCTCATTGCAACCTCGTTCCTCTCTGTGCGGATCTTTCTTGACGATTACACCAAGCATACTGCACACAGGAACAAGTCATGTCGTCGAGCGGCCAAATCCTCGTCACCGGCGGTGCCGGGTTTATCGGATCCCACCTTGTCGACAGGCTCCTTGCCGAGGGTCGGCGGGTCGTCGTCGTCGACAATTTCGACAGCTTTTATTCCCCCGAGATCAAACGTGCCAACATCGCTGCTCATCTCACCGACCCAAACTACAAACTATATGAGGTCGACATCCGGAACCGCGGCGCCTTGCGCAAAGTCTTTGCGAGGAACTCCATCACCGCCATCGTGAATCTGGCGGCCAAGGCGGGCGTGCGGCCCTCATTACGGGACCCAGCCGGTTATTTCGAGACCAACGTGACGGGCGTCTTGAACCTGCTCGAGTACGCAAGGGAATTCGGCGTGAAGCAGTTTGTCTTCGGCTCCTCGTCGAGCATCTACGGCAACAACACCAAAGTCCCATTTTCCGAGAGCGATGATGCCACCCAGCCCATCTCGCCGTATGCCGCGAGCAAGGGCTCCGGTGAGCTGCTGTGCCACACCTATTCTCACCTCTACGGAATCCGCTGCGTGTGCCTTCGCTTCTTCACCGTCTACGGCGCACGACAGCGCCCTGATTTGGCGATTCACAAGTTTGCCAAGCTGATTCACAACGAAAAGCCCATTCCCGTCTTCGGCGACGGCACAACGCGTCGCGATTACACCTTCGTGGACGACATCGTCCAGGGCGTCGTCGCCGCCATTGAGTTCAAGGGATCACAGTACGAAATCATCAACCTCGGCGAGTCGCAAACGATTGAGCTCCGCGAATTGATCGGGCTGCTTGAGAAAAGCCTCGGCAAGAAGGCAATCATCGATCGCCACGGTGCACAGCCAGGTGACGTGCCAAATACCTTTGCCGATGTCGCAAAGGCGCGAGAATTACTCAATTACCGCCCAACCACCAAGATTCACGACGGAATTCCGAAATTCATCGAATGGTTCCTCGATAGCCAACAGAAATAGACATGAAGATGCAAAGTGTAAGATTGTAAGTCTTGCCAGTGGTTCTCTACAACATTTGTTCGCTGACTGAATGGATTCAGACGGGTCACGCCTCACAAGATGAAGGGATAACTACTGGATGGTCACGAATGGATATGGCTAGGAACGCGATTAGCCTGCATACTGGATTAATATTTTATATTTTGAGCTTCATGGGATACATCAGAGGAATACGAATAGAACGTCTTTTAGCGGTATGGGCACCTCTCAACTGAACTGATCTCATCCCGTCGTGCAAACCTCCCAGTCATCCCCTTCATCCGTAAGCAGGGGTGATTATCAGCTGAAGGTTCTGGGAATTGCCCAGAGATGACGCCAAGACGCTCAGCAATTAGTTATGCCCTCGCTGCTTAAAGAGTGATAGTCCAACATGTTTATCGCGGCACCACACTCCAAGGGTCAATGTCGTCATGGCGCCCGTCTCATGCGAAGGTGAGAGAACTGCCTTGAGGCGAACGGATGTCACACCCACACGATTGGGCGACGGGAGTGATTGGGTTAGTTCAGGGGTTGCGATAGCGGCGATACGAAGCTGGCGGATCATCGTTAATTGGATCCAAAGTACTTCGTACTCCGTCGGGCAAGCGAACCTTGCTCATCTGAGACTAGTAACAACTTCCTAGCTCGGAATTTATCGGTTGGGCGCTCCGTTAGGCGCATTGCTGGTCGAAAATCCAGACTCAGCCATGAACACATCAGGGAGATTGAAATACTCCGGAACTCGGCTTCCTCTGAGCATAGCTCCGCCTCTGGATCTTGGCAAATTTCGAGACCTTCCACCAACAACCAGCATACCCGGTAATATGGCTGGCTGCACCGAGAACCTCTACGCTATGAAGGCAATCAAAGAAAATCTCCCATTTATTCAAGCCTCTGTAAATGACAATGGACAAGCTTCGCAATGATTGATGATGATTATTCAGACTCTGTTTTGAGACTGTACTGAAGCAACAGGAAGCACCAGAGTGTAGTTAACCACTGCCTTGTCACAAATCGGAAAGGTTGTCATTCGAATCTTAAAGATCCAAGATTAATGAAAAGAGTATTGACCAACGATCCACGGCAGAATTTATGAATACACCTCTATTGCATAATCTCTGGGTGAAGTTGTGCTATTGCTGCCACACTGCGTTGAGCTCTGTCTTCGCCCGCGACAGAGGTTGGCCTAAAGCCCTGGGTAATGTCATCGAACCTGGGCATAAGAATCCATGTTCACATCCTCCACCCGCTGAAACTCTGACATCTTTTTGATGGCATTCTCACACCATTCAATCACTTCTCTGCGCTGAGGATTCAGGGAGTGGGCAGCGTCTTGAATGATGCTACTGCCCCAGCCACTTAGATACCAATAATTCTCTCCGCAGAACTGCAATACAACGCCATAGTAAGCAAGAAGTGTCATGGCAGTCTCATGCCGTTTACGCATGAGCCCAATGAAGTCTTCCGTGAGACAAATTGGCCAACTCATACACAGTCTCAACTCCGGTTCTTGGGCTTTCAATAATGCCTGGTTTATCCAGATGGCGGTAGCTGAAATCGCCTGACTGCAAATGTCGGCATTTTCCTGGCTGACATCTTCAGATATCGTGATGTAATGAAGCTGGTCGAGTATGGCATTCAGCAAAGGTGACGGCGCATCGTTGCTCATCCGGAAGAGTGGACTGAGTGAACCCGACTTCAAGGTGTCCTCGTAAGAATCCAGAATGCTGCTCATACCCCGGATGAGAATTAGGACATCATGAAAGTTGTCAATGATTCGGTGGCCACTGGATCTCTTTGGGTCAGAGAATGTGGCGAATGCACATAGTGAGAGCAATGAGGAGGTAGCAAAGAGAGCGTGACAGCTCTCGTCGGAAATTTCGGATAAAGCTGTGCGTAATCCGATGATGGCTTCATTTTGATGCTGAGATGCATGCATGAAGTATAATCGACTCTGATTGGGGTGAAGGAAGGCCAAGTGATATGCCGATGTAGCAAGGACTTGGTGAAGGAGGAAAGGATATTCGAGAGCCAACTTGGGAACTTGCACCTGCCACACATTTTGCAGCTCCCTCCCTCTTGGCAAGGTCAGGTAAGTCGAAGAGGTGTATTGGTGCATCAGTTCGAGATCTGTAACCCAAGAGTCGTCGGCCTCGGGATGTGGTGATTCTGCCGTTGTGAACTCGTAAAGATATGGAAACGGGTCGGGCGTCGAGACCAAAGACGCTTCGCTTCTTGTAGGGCCGGAAAGATCCTCGACAGAAGGGGAGGCTGCAGATCGAAAAGAGGAAACTCGACTGCGCGGTCGAATTTCAAGACTATTTGTCCGGTTCAATGGTGAGTGGGCCTGTCGTCCATCCATGTTAGCAAAGGTGCGACCAGTCCTCGATGTCGACGCCAAGGGAATGAACTCACGTCTCCATCAGCCATCTCCGGCACGTTACCTCCGCTACTGGAGGATTCTGGTCCTGCCGAAACAAGGCTGCATTCTATGCCATGTCGAACACACGCTGAACATGGCTTTTTCTCATCACACTGCAACAACGAATGAGAAATTCGAACAGTTCATATCTGCGAGGCGGAAGAGTTATATACCTTGACCCGGCGTTGTTTGCACCGGAGACAACCTGCCCGAGACTTTTTGTAGCCAAGTCTAGGAGGCATGATGAAGTACAAAGAGAGTGATGGACGCCAAGTAAGGCTTATCGAAGATGATCTCCGTCAAAGCTGACCGTGTACGTTTTAAGGGCTTGGATGACCCGCGAGACAGTGGAGAAGCTCGTACAAGGTGACTCCTAGACTACCAGGGTTGGTGGAAAGAAACAGTTGAAGCGTTGAAACTCACTTACTTCAAGTTATATCGAATCGATACCAAAGAATGATTCTCTCTTGTATGCAATAAATTTCGTATTCTCGTAGAAATACCGGGACGAAGTGTACTTCTAATCATCGAGTGCCGGACCCTTGCACTTGCGCTCGAACATGGCACGGCTGCTTCGGAGATGCTAGGGCTGAGCCACAAAGCTACGTATTCGTCAAATCGTCTCCCCGTGTGGCGCAGCCGCCTCGACTGTTCTGATGCAAGAAATAGAAGTCAACCCCTGCCTTGGCCTTTCCAATGTCACCCGTCTCCAGGAATCGAGCTCAAGGGGCGAGTCGGGCAGTGGGTGGTGGGTGGTGGGCAAGGGCAATATTGTGGGCTTCGGAAGGCCGGATAGCTCAGCCACCCTATAATTTCATTCACCGCCCGAGCTCGAAGTCCTGATTGGCTACGGCAGAAATTTGGCATTCAAGTCTCGAGAAACATGGGCTTGAACGGGACTGATACGGTTGCGTTCTCACGGCAAAACAAGGAATAAACGCGTACAGTTTCAAGGGGTGCAAGGGCGATGCTGCTCCAAATGACGCTTGGGAGAGAAAGCTTAAGCTTGCCATCTAATTATAACTCTATCTTGCCTTGTTTCTTGATGCTAGGATTCGTACATTAAGTCCGTTATCCCCCTCCTGGTCAAGTCAAGCATGGTCCCAGCTCTTGTCTCTAGGGTAAGTGCCTAGAGCATGGCTAAATAATGATTTCACTCGAAAAGGGTAGGATTGGACGAGTTATCTGCTCATTGTAAGTAGGGGAGATTTTGCCTCAACAGCGACATCTTTAAATTATCACGAAATAGGTAATTGCTTATTTTACTTGTACTGCAATAATGTTTGCCGCGTAGAGACGGGAGTGATTAGACTCTACGTACCAGCTGGGACTAAGAACTATGGTAGACTTCGAGTGTGAGACGATCAATCACTCCATGCTCCTCCATATCTCGTCCGGGTAGCTGGCAGCTCACTTCAATAGCACTCTCTAGCAATAGTTCAACCTGAATGGTGCCACTGCCGTTGCGCTTCCAAGTCACCGTCGCGAGATTGCCCTTCCCCAGCGCCACTTTTGCTAGCAGAGACTCGCTTAGGCCAAGGCGAGGTTTGAACAAAATCTTCTTACACCCCGGGGCGATGGGCCGGATGCCAGCTAGCTCGGTGCAGTACTCATAGAGTGGGACACTTCCCCACGCGTGGCAGTCTGATCGCTGCCGAACATTGTCTTCTTCCCACGTGGAGAGATTGTTAGCGAGCATCTGTCGCCATGGGTCCCATGCATGTTTCCAGTACGACTCGTAGGGTTGATCGCCGGCGAGAGAGAATGCCCGAAGCACGTAGAATTGCATCATGTACGAGCACTTTGAGAAGTCTGGTTCCGCAAACGATTCCTCTAGGAGGCGGGCTCTGTCGTCGGACCTTGCAACGCCCGACAGGACAGCCCAAATCTGGCAATGATGGGAATACGCCGACTCGTCAGCGACGTCGGCAGTCGAGTCCGTAAAGAACCTCCCGTCGAAGCAATAAGATCGGATTGCCTCCTGAAGCGAAGCAGCTCGCGACTCATACTCGCCGGCGTGACCAGGGCGACCAACATCGCGTGAGAGTCTGGCAGCTTGTTGGAGGACATAGGTGTACAGCATGCTAAAGTACGTGTGTAGGTTCGTTTTCCGACCAGAAGTAGGAACTCCCTTGTCTGGATGCTCCTCTGTTGCTCCCCAAGTCGTCACCCAGTCCACATACTGCCACACGTCCTCGGGAAGCCCACTCACAAGTCCAAGCTCATCAATGTGAGAGTCGAAGAACTCCAACACACCGTCAATTCGCGGCAAAAAAGCTCGGGAGTATTTCGTGTCGCCAAAAAAGAGGTGGTGGTCACAGACTTGAAGCACCCAGTAGAGCGAAAAGCCGGCAATGATCTGGGGAACGTGAGATGGGAAGCGGGAATGGGTCAGGCCCTCGGAACCGATGGAGGCGGCAAAGTTGGTGATGGCCTGTCGCATCAATCGATCGTCGCCCGAAAGGAGATAGTGGAACAAGCCCACAGAGCGAGAATCGCCCGAATATCTACTATTGTTAGCGGAAAAGAACTTGCGTGTCATTTGTGACCCTGGAAGTGAACCTACTGGAGCTGCTCGTAGAAAGGACAGTCGGCGTACCCATCGAACATGCAATTCCTCATTGTTCTGATGGACACGTCCCAGATTTGCTCGCTGTGTGCATCGCCGGGTTCTTTCCAACTTGCCTTGACTGCGAGCGGGTAGTTCACCTGGGTGGCCTTAAAAGAGACCAATTCGACGGGTGCAGTCCCGACAGTGATCTCGACTCGCATGACGCGAAAGGTCCGGAACCAAAAGGGCTCGTACGTGACTGCCTGCGATCCGGGAATATCCAGAGTCACCTCGTCATGCGGACCAAGAATCTGCCCTTTGTCGGCATCCAAGCGATCCGCCTTGGTGCGGAAGAAGGGATACGCGCGTGGTTCTAGCTCATATCCTTCAGAATAGGTGATCTTGACTTTGATTTGAGAGCTTTTTGTCGCTTTGAAGGTCCATTTCAAGAAGGACGTGGAGTGAACGTCTGCCTGCAGGTCAAGGCAATGTGAGGAACCTCCCAAGAGAGGTAATGTCATTGATCCCGAGAGGAATGCAGTCCATTGATCAACCTCGATATCGCTATTGCAATTGCGGATCGTATTGACACTGACGTTGTTTTCTTCGGGCATTGGAATGAGACGAGGTCGTAGACGCCAGGGAGCGAGCTCGCCGTTGAGCGTCTTGATGCCGTAGACCATAGGTGTGACAGATGGCTTCGCGGGTGTAGGCGTGATGCGCTCATTAATCTGTGGCATATTCAACATGATTCCGATTCATGAGATAAGTTTATATGTCTTACGTGTAAGAATACGTCGTCAGGCAGCCCCGAAGGAAACATAATACTTTCGTCGACCTGCGCTCGCCATCCCTCACTGGAGCTGACGTCAACTGTTTCCGAATCCGTCTCTACGCCGCCAATAACTGTCAATCCTGGGGTTGTCGTTCGCTCAAAGGGCATTGCCGTTCGGGAGGAGGCAAAGTAGCGGATAACTAGAAATTTGATGTCATTGTGTCCTTCCCTGAGATGTGATGCTATGTCGAGTGTATCGTAGTACCAGATCAAAGGACTGCTTCTCGTCGGCCCGACGGCAACGCGCTTCCCATTCACATAGAGCTTATACCGGGTGTCCGCTGAGAAGTTTAGTACAGCCTGAACTGGGCGAGAGGAGAGGTGCACTTTGCGGGTGAAGGCGACTACTCGTCCCGTGGTATTGTCGGGCGACGAATCGATCCAGCCAGGGACCCAGATCCAATTGGCTTGGAGATTGTTAATAGTCTAGAAATCAGTTAGGACGAGGCATTAATACGAGTAACGTTCGGTGAATGTACAAGTTGCTCCTTGGTCGACACCATCTTGGCCGGATTCCGTGAGACGTCGCACTGCTGCCTCGGGTTTATGGAGAATGGTGGAAGAACTGCGCCGCGAGACTTGGTGCAAGACACTCTCTAGTTAGAGATCGTTGCATGTGTCGGAGCTTTCACGGGGATGCTTGACCAGCAGTCACCCCTCGGTTATAGAGCTTAAGCTAGAATTGGGAGAGCTCGGTCACCTCTCCTACCCATGGCCGAATGGCCAAACCTTGTCGCTGGATATTGGTGCCGTGATACCGAAATTCGGTATAAATGAAGCCGATGACTCAACCAACTGCTCGCTTTAATGTTGAACGACGTGACTGTCAGCTGAGTTAACCTGCTTTCACTTTTCGCTCGGGCTTGTCGGAGCCGAGAAAGCACTCATCACCTCATGTTATTATCCCCACGTCACGAGGCCCGGTCGATCCCCCGTACACCGTTTCCCCGCCTCCAGATATTCCGCCCATCACGGGTCGGTTCCGTAGACCATTTACGGCTTGCCTGGTTTGGAATCAGCAAGCACCCAGTTGGGACGGATTAAGATGTCTTATCCGTAGAGGATAAAAGATTTCCGGCCTTAAGGTCCGGATTTCTATGTGTTACGACCTTATGTTGGAATACAGTCACAACGATGAGTATCTGTTTGACTGTTAATTCACTTTAATACGCGGATCCAAGCAACATGCTCCTAGCATCATGTATCAATTTATTTCTTCACTCATTCATTCCCTCGCTCATAGATTTATGACGAAAAGCGACAAGTGTGACTGGGTATCTATTTCTTTGCTTTAATTGTTTGCGATCGGGGTCGACAAGACGCTTGCTCGGTGACCCAAGCTTGCACAAATAACTCGTTTGCAATTAGTTAATCACAACTTGCAATGCATTACGCGGTTCACTAGAGTTCGATAAGGTGAGGTTAAATATAAGTCACACTAAGGGCTCTGGTGGAATTGTTTATCAGGGAGCCATCTAAGCATGATTGCCCTCGCCAAGTTACAAGTAGATTAACAAAGCCTCTGATGCACCAACAGTAAAGGTGGCCTTTCCAGACGAGACCGTATTGGTTTCCGTAACCGCAGTTCCCTGGATAGTGCAAGTTCCATTGGCAAAAGTCTGTCCCCCAACGGTTGGGTTTTGCCCCCGATCTTGCCGAGAGGTTGAATACGATGCCGTCAAACGCTTCGCGGTGACACTGGAAGATGACAATCCGCCCACCGTAAACGTCTGCGAAGGACGCGTGCCACTGGTGTAGTAGTCCGAGTTATACAAAAGAACCTTAGTCGGAGATCCATTCTTGTAGATGGCATAGGCAGCGTAAGTCGTTGTCTGGTCATCTAAGGGCGCAATTTGATCTGCACCAGCGAGAGCAAGCGATGCGAAATAGGCTCCGTAGTACGGTGCGCCCATGCTGTATCGTCCCCACCAGCAGTATTGGCCTGTTCTGTCAGCTCGATGATCACTTCAAGAGGTGGGCAAGCTTACAGTTACCGATAGTGCCCTGATGAAAGTAAAGTTCCTCTGTGCCTTGAAGCACCAACTGAATGACATAGTCAAGGATCCAGAGCGCAGCGCCGAATGTAGGGCTGATTCCGCCACCACCCTGAGTGGCTGAATTAGTCTCACCCATGATATGGGACTTCCCCTTGGCAGTAGCAGCAGCGACTTCGGCGGCGTAAGGCTCGATTTGAGAGGCAATAGCACTGTGGCTCATCAGTTGAGCTAGATTGGCAGTGCTGGAAGACTGAGGATAGTTGTGAGAGCAGTAGTCCTTCACATAGTCGTTAGCATTGCCTTCAATGGCCGTCAATCCCGCGATGCTCATAGGCGAAGTTCCAAAGTAGACACCAGCGGAAATGATGTCAGTGGCCGACAGGTTACCACAAACTGCATCTTGCCAAGCAACCTGGCTCGCATAGTCAGCCGCAGCAGTCCAAGATGCGCTATTTGCAATGGGATCGGAGCTTGAAAAGACTAAAATCGACGATTATCAGTATTGTAGACTGAAGAGAGGAACGGAAGGACACATTACAGTTGGGTTCGTTTCCAAGTTCGATAGCATGCAGATTTCCCATCACAGAGCGTGCTTTAGTGGCAGCCGAAACCGTGTTGCCGAGATTGTTCAGGCGACGATTAAGTCCGATAATGACCTTTCCCCCATATGTTGCGGCCAGAGAGAAGAAGGACGGTCCAAAAGTGAGAGTCGATGGAGCATCTCCAGCATTAGCCACAGAGTATGTCACAGCACTGGACGATGACGCGTCGTAAGTGGCTCGATCTCTGTTAATCATTAGCACGAGTCCCTTTGGAATTCACCTGGGAATCTAATTGTGGGCAAATTACTGGGTAGTCCCTCCAATGCGAACAGGTGGCCATGTTCCAGTCAAGTCCTTGAGGTTTTTGAGGCATGGAATTGTCGATGCGACATCGTTCATGTACCCTGGAAAGGTAAAGAATTCGAGACTTGAAAAAATAAGTACAGCACTGTGTTATTCGAGCACTGCCGACTTACGAGACACCGACTGGCGCAGCAGAGAGCTGACCACTTGCATTGGTGGGCGGGGATGCAGGAACATTAACCACCAAGCCAAATGCCGAGTGGCTGAGTAGGAGAAGAGAAAACAGGCGGGGCATTTCCTTGAACTAGTTGAAGAAGTCGTTAGGCAGTATTTCTCCGGTGACAACGGATATATGCTGTAGCGATGCCCTAGAAACATTTGTCGTTATTGCGGCCGCTGAAAGGTTTATATCTGATTGCTACTTCATAGCTCTTGAAACCCGTAGCACATGCCAGAAGCGAACGGATAATTTTCCATCGACGTCTTTGGCCATGGGATCTGCAGCTCCGGGCTCGTTTTGGACAATGAACTTGATCTGGCTGGCAACATTCGCACAAGTCCCGCTTCATTTCAAGCGCTCTCGAACTCTCCTAGACGCAAACTGAGCAGACTCTCCCGACAACATTGGGTTCGGAGAGAACGCCGGTGGTCGGCAGGTCCTACACCGAGCCACGGCCCAATAGAGTGCGTGCGCTTAGATGATCCTGGTGATGCTGGCTGGACGCTCGTGGGAGTGCAAACACGTTCGACTCAGACGGACGATCGGCACACGTTCATGTTACCCCGCAGACCGAGACCAGGGCCAGTGTGGTCCATAGTGTCAATAGTGTCCGCTGGTAACCAAGCTACCTAGAGTACGACTCCGCAATTGGCACGTTACCGAAATACCCCGGATCCGGGGGATGGGGGTCATTGGATCGGGGTATTGGAGAAGCGGAACTGCCCCGAAGGTCTGTGTTGTTGCATGTAGGAGCGAGGAAGTCTAGTGGTGTCATGGGAGAAAGCAGGGAAAGTAAGGAAAGCATAAAGCCTGGGCTTGGCTCTCTGCCCCATCGTCTGGGATCTTTCTGACAGCCTTGTTACATTGATCACCTTTCTCAGCCTCAACAACGGGGACCATTTCGCCGACAAGCCAAGAAAATGGAGTCCAAGAAAGACCAGGGCGAAAATATCGGACAGTCCGCCACGGTCGAAGAGATGCACCAAACCATCTCCCGGGGCGGAGTACCCTTGATGAGATCGCAGGAAGACGATCTCGGCGTGTGGCAGACTGTGCGGCGATATAAGCTCCTTGGATTCATTGCCATGTCTGCGGCCTTCAGTGCTTCCCTCGATGGTTATCGTAAGTGGCTTCCTTTGGCAATCCCAGCGTTCAGTGGCTAACTCAATGTGCAATCTAGAGATCAATCTAAACGGCGGCATCGTCTCAAACAAGGGCTTCATTCGGCAAATGGCCGACAAAGAGACATCGATCATTAAAGGAAAGTATATCTCAGCCTGGGGAGGCATACAGAGCGCAGGTCAAGCAGTGGGACAAATTGTATGGACCGAGTATCACTTCATAATGTTCCTTTTTAAACGATTCACTAACTATGAATTCTCGCTGTTAGCTTCTGCAATTTGCAACTGAACGATATGGCCGCAAAGTCGCCCTCTATATCATCTGGGTCACTCTTGTCGTTGTGAGTACCTTTCGTCCTCACTAGCGGGATATCGCTATCATTTCCAAATGACTGTCTAACATTATTGGAAGAGCATCTTCGTTGAATCGTTTGCTACCCACTGGGATCATTGGCTTGTTGCGAAGCTGTTTTCTGGCATGGGCGTTGGCATGCTTCAGGCAACTCTTCCTCTATATCTTTCTGAGATTTCCCCAACTCAGCTGAGAGGTTTCTTTATCAACGCCTACACCTTGTGAGATCTCTTCCACCTGGAGTCGACTCCTCATCTAACATACCTATGCGAAGCTGGTTTGTGCTTGGGCAACTCTTTGCCTCAGTCGCTCTCAATCGGTTGAATGCTATCACGCCTTACGACTTTAGAACCCCAATCTATTCTCAGGTAAGATTTGCCCTTCTAGGCATCCTCGACTCCTCTCCATCCCTTGATGCTGAAATACCATATAGTGGGCTATGGTCGGAATTATTGCCATTATATTTTTCTTCCTTCCAGAGTCACCTTGGTGGCTTGTGAGCAAGGGAAGACACGATAAGGCCACCAAGGTTTTGCTGCTGTGCAACGGACATGTCCCTGGCTACAACGTCCAGGAACAAATCGTGAGATCTCTTTCATCTGCTGCGACTACTATAACTGACTACCAGTTTACAGAGCATTATGGATGCCACATGCGAGATGGAGCGCCACTCTACTGCAGAAGACTCCAAGCAGAGCATCTGGGTAGTGTTCGAAGGCCGCAATCTTCTCCGTTTTATTATATCTGGATGGCCAAAGATTACTCAGCAATTTGTAGGCTTGGCCGTATTTAACACTTACGCCACCTATTTCTGTGAGTTTGGCTGATTGCACGCTTGACATGAGCGTACGTTAATGTTCCGTGTAGTCCAAGCCGCTGGCAACAAGGACCCCTTCCTTGTGACTCTTATTTTGTCAAGTGTTCAACTTATATCTATGATCCTCACTAGTACACTTACAGATTCGCTTGGCCGTCGGCCACTCACTGTTTACCCTTATGCCGTTACGGTTGTTTCTGTCCTGTGCTTGGGTATCATTGGGTGCTTCGACTATACTGCAAAGGCGACAAGTTCACTCTTGGTGAGTGTTCCGGTTCTTCGTACTTGAGAATTTGATACTTACAGTGCAGATATTATTTGCCTGCTTGGCGACCTTCTCTACCACCGGAGCGTCTTCTATTGGTTATGCCTACGCTGCCGAATTGCCCCAGCAGCGAGTACGTGCCCAAACAGCTGCCTGGGCTCTCGCCGCGTCCAATCTTATTGCCATCATGTTCAGCTTCTGCACACCGTTGATGATCAATGGCTCCACTAAATGGGGTGTCAAGACGGGCTTCTTGTGAGTTGCATCACTAAACTACCTCCGCGTATACTAGATAAACTAACACTCATCTCAGCTTTGCCGGCACTGGTACAATTGCCGTCGTTATTGCTTGGTTCATCTTGCCAGAAGTTGCGCGTAGAACCCCAGCAGAGATTGATGAGATGTAAGTCAAACAACAGCCCAATTCGCAAAGCTGGGATAGAAATATGTACTTGGCGCAGATTCTTGGCACACGCTAACATGATATGTCAAAGGTTTGAGAAGAGGGTCAACTTGCGCGAGTTCAAGGGTTATGTCACCGAGGTCCAAATGAGAGCTGATGAGGAGTACCAGGGAAAGGGTGACGGCGCTTAATCTTGAATCGCAAGGATTGGCTTCGACTGAGTAGTGAAGACGCTCTCTGGAGGTTAGGAATCGAGTACATGTTTATTTCACTTTTACTCGGCATTCGACATGATCGACCAAATGCTCCAATTCATATGACTACCGAACATGGTATGTGGTTTATAGTTTGGAACAGAACATGTCAAATCAAATGCCGAACGCTCACGATTCAGTATTTACATCAGATAGTATTGCTACACACGCGTGTTACCTGTCCTTTGCGCTTTACGTATCTTGAGTTGTGAGTGTTTTTTGTCTTTGGTTTCTTCTAAACGTCTTATTTACTAGTAGTTAAGGTACCTTCGTGACGTACCTCGGTTCGGGCTTGAAGTCTTCGGCGACCATTGAAGCCTTCGGGGACCTCAACGTCGGGCTCGGGACGCTCGGATCTTGTGGACCAACTCACGAGGGCCGAACAGATAAACAACCCGGTTCGGCGATTGCATATTGGTAATGAGCAACGCCCATCATAGGCACTCTAGTACAGTATGAACGGGCAGTTTTGCTACCGATTTATTAGCATTCTCGGGCATATTAGCAATCGCGGCTTATGATGACAATCACGGAATCAAGCCCCTCCTTTCCAAATATTGGTTACTATATAGAAGTAAGAGCTTGGATGTGTGATCGACTTCCAGCCTGCCAGCAGTCCATTTCTTGCAGCACATTACACCGCAGAAATGCCTCTTCAGCCTACTATTCATCCTCTCTTTGAGCCCAAGACGTCGACTTGGCAGTATGTCGTCGTCGATGCCGAGTTGAAGACCGCCGTCATCATCGACCCGGTCTTCGACTTTGATCCTAACAAGTCGAGATTTTCAACCGAGAGCGCTGACGGAATCCTAGCCCTTGTGCGGGAAAATGGATATCATGTTCTCAAGATTCTCGAGACCCATGTGCACGCCGACCATGTCACAGCTTCCCACTATTTGCAGCTTCAGTTGTCAAAGTCGCAACACCATCGGCCAGATATCTGTATTGGTAGTCGTGTGCGTGAAACGCAGTATCGCTTCAGGAAGCGATATCAAGTTCCCGAGGTCGAATATGAGAACGCGTTTGATCACCTGTTTCGCGATGATGAAGAGTTCTCGGTGGGCCGACTCGAGGCAAAAGCGATTCACCTACCTGGACACACGCCAGATCACATGGGATACGTCATTGGAGGTAAGGACATATCAATTAATCCGTGTCACATATACATCTAAGTTTTTATTCAACTATAGGGAACCTATTTTGTGGAGATTCTCTCTTCAACCCAGACGTTGGCTCTGCGCGGTGCGATTTCCCTGGTGGTGATGCGTCGAGTCTGTACAATTCAGCCCAGAGAATTCTTGAATATCCTTCCGACTTCAAAATCTGGACCGGTCATGACTATCCTCCAGGTGGTGTCGATGGTCGAATCGAGCCGTTGGCAGCGACCACGGTCGAGCAGCAAAAGCGAAGCAACAAACACTTGAAGCAAGGCGTGGATGAACATGGCTTTGTTCAATGGCGAACCCAGCGAGACTCGGCCTTGGCTGCACCTCGTTTACTGCATCAATCTCTGCAGATCAACATCAGAGCCGGAAAGATGCCCACAAAGAACTCTTCTGGTCACCGTCTTCTCCATGTGCCCCTGCAACTCAGCTGGGAGTAGTCAGTGCCGGAGCCAACTAACGGGGATGTTTCAGGACGGCATACGTATGGACAGGCAATTAGCGGAAGTGGTTTTAGTGGCCCTTTCTCGAAGCGAACGCAACTAATAAATCCCGGCATGAAACGGAGCTTGCGAAGAGAGTTGATTAAAGGGGAAAGGTCTCGCACCATCGCCGGGTTGTCTATTGGAGCGAAAATAAATCCCCTCCAAATCGCCATCGAAGCTCCGTGCATCCCATTCAGAAGGGATCAACGGATGATAATTTGCGATGAAGAGCTATATATTTATTCCAGGGAGTCTCCTGTCTCTAGTCGTGCTGTCTATGTTCGTGAGCTTTGTCGGTGCACAATTCCATACCCTCAAATCTGCTGGCACTGTAACCCGTCAAGATGCTGGCATCTTTTGCTTCCTTCGTACTCCTCTGCTCGTCTGCAGCATCGGCAGCTTTGACCTACAAAGGCGTAGACTGGTCTTCTGTCATTGTTGAAGAGAAGAGCGGGATCTCGTATTCGAGCGGCGGCACCAAGAACTCTTTGGAGACCATTCTCGCGGCAAATGGCGTCAACTCGGTCCGGCAGCGTGTGTGGGTGAACCCGTCCGATGGCAATTATAACCTCGACTACAACCTCAAGCTCGCAAAACGCGCCAAGGCAGCGGGATTGAGCGTCTACCTCACGCTTCACATGAGCGACACTTGGGCCGATCCATCCCACCAGGCCATCCCCTCTGGCTGGCCGACTGCCATTGATAGTCTGGCATGGAAGCTTTACAACTACACCAAGGACGTTTCCAACTCGTTTCAGACCGCCGGCACGCCTCCAGCAATTATTTCCATTGGCAATGAAATTACTGCAGGTCTCCTCTTCCCCACTGGATCGACTTCCTCCTACTCCAACATCGCTCGGCTCCTCAACTCTGCAGCTTGGGGAATCAAGGACTCGAACCTCAGCCCGAAGCCAAAGATCATGATTCACCTCGATAACGGGTGGTCATGGGACACGCAAAACTACTTCTACACCAAGGTGTTCGCAGCAGGATACATCACGGCCGCCGACGTCGATATTATGGGTGTTTCTTACTATCCCTTTTACAACAGCGCTGCGACGATTTCATCTTTGAAGACGTCTCTCAAGAACATGGCAAGCGCTTGGGGCAAGGAGATTATCGTTGCTGAGACGGATTGGCCCACCTCGTGCCCATCCCCAGCATACGCGTTCCCGAGCGATCTATCTGACATTCCCTTTAGCGCAGCGGGACAGACCACATTCATCAAGCGCGTAGCGAGCGCCGTCTCTAGCGTCAGCAAGGGAGTTGGGTTGTATTATTGGGAGCCCGCGTGGGTGGACAACCAGGCGCTTGGGTCGTCTTGCGAGTCTAACACGCTGTTTGCCTGGCCCGGCACTGCTCTTTCCAGTCTCAGTGTCTTTAAGAGCATCTAGTCAGACATGGAGCTATTTCTTGTAGGATATTTAGTTCACCGTACATAGCTTGAAGAATGAAAAAAATGAGAGTTGCATTGCTGACATCAAAACGATGACTGGTTTCCACACCACACGCGAGCGACCAAGTCTGCCGGGAGTAGCTCTTAATGGGACATCTTATCTTCAACATCTAGGTCTGGACGGCGTATCCATGACTCGATGGCGCTATTATTAATCTGACAGGCTCATTCAGAAACTCGTCTTTTCTATATTCCATCGGTACTAAGGCTCATCTTATTGGTTTCGTTTTGGGGATGACGTGGATCTCGCATTCTCGCTCCGCACGGCCCTTTCAAGATCTCTCGTACTTCCGGATATCTGATTGGACACTTAATACGCCATGGAGGAATGCAGAGTCTCCCATTCTACATTTACCAACTTCTATGGCAGTGTGTCAACCAAGTATTTAAAGGCCCAAGGAATCTACATTTGACCATTTCCTGTTCCTCACCACATCTCTCTCCAACATTCAGTTCATTCCACTTCATCTCAGCGAGATTCTTCGACCAAGACAGTCACACTCAAGCACAGGACTGAGCCTCCACCGATACGTCAAGTCAACATGCCGAGAGAGTTCTATCACTATGATCCATCTCTCCCTGCGGCTGTCGTGTTCGCGGTGGTATTTATCCTATCTGCTGCCATGCACACTTTCCAGCTAGTTAGGGCAAAGACGTGGTACTTTGTCCCCTTTGTTGTTGGCTGTCTCGGTAAGTGTCCCTGAAGCAACCTCAATGAACCATTTAAAAGCTGCTGCCTAACGACATGGCTTTCAAAGTTGAGGGAATCGGGTATATAGCCAGAGCATTCAACGCCAACGAGACCCCCGATTGGACTCTGGGTCCCTATGTTATCCAGGCTCTTCTCCTTCTCCTCGGGCCTGCGTTTTTCGCCGCATCGATTTACATGATTCTGGGTCGCATCATCCAGCTTGTCGATGCAGAGAAACATTCATTGATCAAGACACGATGGTTGACAAAATTCTTCCTGCTTGGAGACATCATCTCTATCGCCGCACAAGGAATAGGTCGGTCAAAGAGAGCTGCGCGGCAGGTCTTTTAGGAAAACATGCTAACGACAATAGGTGGCGGAAAACTCTCTAACGCAAAGACTGAAGATGATAGGGACCAGGGACAGACAATCATCATTGTCGGCTTGGGTGTTCAAATCGTATTTTTCAGTCTCTTCATTGTTGTGGCCGGCATCTTTCACCTTCGAATCAACAAGGATCCTACCGAAAAGAGCCTCAACCTGACTGTTCCATGGAAGAGACTACTGCATGTGCTGTACGTGTCGAGTCTCCTCATTCTGATCCGGTCAATTTTCCGAGTTGCTGAGTATGTCGGGGGTTCGGATGGCGAACTTCAGTCGAAGGAGATCTACACATACCTCCTTGACTCTCTGCTGATGGCCATCACTGCCATCATCTTCAACATCTTCCATCCATCCGGGATTATTAGGGCCAAATCGAAGAGTCTGCCATGCAATTCAGACTCTGAAATGCAGTTGGGAACATACTCTTCCATTTCCAGGACTTGATCCAAGAGGCAACCCAGCATCTAGAGGTGGTTCTGACATTGAATCGTCATGCAGCGCCAGCGGGGCTAGAACTTATCAAGGTTAGATATGCGAGGGTATGCGAGGGCGGACAAGGGGGGCCTAGTCGGGTATCCGAGGTACCCGAGGACGTGGGATTGTTAGACGGGCGGTTTTTCCACTCCCTGAATCACGATAAGGCAGTTTCATTTGTTTTTACGAACCCGAAAAGATTTGATCGCTGCATGGATCCGTAATAATGTTGATTATTTGTCGTCATCCCTGTCGGGCTTTGAGAGTTGAGGCATTGCAGCCATTATTAGCGTGTATCAATCGGCCCACACGCAAGCAAAGACCAGACATCTTCGTACAGACGATGATATGATTGGACAAACGAGAAGCAGGGTTTGCCGTTTGACGGTCCGTCCTGTTCGCTCAGCCACAACGAATGCCGTAACCGCGCTGGCTTTCGGATCTCTGATCCCTCCGCAACCCCGCCGGGGCCGAATCGTCCGCACTCTAGTCGTATCTAATAAACCTGCGTGAAGCTCCTCGTGCAATGGAGCTGTACCATGACGAATTCGTACCAATAACACGCATACTTCTTCTGCCGTCGTACCCATGGCTGGAAGCAGCAGATCCTCGCCTCGAGTTCCGAGCCCAGATGTTCCCGCACCCAACGCTGCCCAAGTAACTCGGTCCGGGACTGGACGAATACGTCGCCCCCATCACAAGTCTCGAACCGGATGTCGTGAGTGTAAGGCTAGAAGAGTAAAGGTGCGCGGTCTAAGTACCTGTACATGCTAATTTGGGAAATACACGTATTGACTGATACACGGCAAATAGTGTGACGAGAAACAGCCAGGGTGCGGAAGTTGCAATAGGAAACGCATCGAATGTCACTACTTCCACCCTGTTTGTTCTTTGAATAACGAGCCCATTGGCCGCATCAAGATTGATCCCATTCGACGTGCATTGCAGGAGAAGCCATCCTTAAGGCTTCCAATTCGATCAGGCAATAGTATCCAAAAGTCATCATCGCCGTTACTGTCCGATCCCCAAATGATGTCTTCAACCCTAGATTTGGAACACCTACCCATCACAGTCGGAACTCCTGTTAATCGTCGCCTTGAGTTGCGCATCTTCCATCACTACCAGAAAATGACCAGCTATGCATCATACGGGCAACAAGCCTGGTCGAAATGGATCGGTAACTTGGCTGTGGCTACTCCCGATGTCATGAACGCTGTCCTTGGCTTCTCGGCCTTCCATCTCCGGCGTCAAGTTGGCGAAGACGACATGGAAGTTAGAGAGGCGTCGCATAGGTACATGGCATTGGCAATTCGCTCTCACGCAGAGGAAATTGCGAGAGGCTTCGGAGAAGACAACGCCGCCACGCTAATCGCATGTGGTGCACTCATTTTGTTCCACACGAGTGTGAATCAATCCTTCATCAGTGGCAAAGCAGGGCATCAACTTCCCATGCACTGGTTCCGCCCGTTTCAGACCGCCGCAGTATTCTTCAACCTGACACGACATCAGATTGATAAGACACCCATAGCCAAGATACTTGACAGCTTCCTGGCAACGGTACCGCCTCCGCGCATAGTGCGAGCTCTTCCCTTCCCAAATTTTGACTTTCTTTTGGAGGGTTTGGAATCAGAGGGCTTGATTGAAGCGGTTGTGGAAGCCTACGAGAACGCCGTCACTTATCTCTCAGAAATTTATCACTTAGGCTATCAGAAACCGCTTCGATTTCCAAGTGAGGTTTCCGCCCGCTTCGTTGATTTGGTCGAAGCTGGGGCTCCACGAGCTCTGGCCATCATTGGGTATTTCTTTATGTTGGTGAAGATCGCAAAGGTGCTATGGTGGGTTGACGGCGCGGCCGAGCGCGAGTTTGCTGCGATTATGACATTTCTGCCAAAAGATTGGTGGCCGATTATGAATTGGGCAATCAAAGAGTTTAACTGGAGTGAGAATTAGAAGTGATCTTGTTCAGTAGAATCTAGTGATGCATCAAGGTGTCGAGATAGAGGAAAAGTGGAATCGGTGCGGTGTGAAACCACCCGGGCAGAAGAGTATAATAGATAAGGAAACACTAAAAGCGAGAAATTAGGAGGTTTTGTAATTATGGTGAGTTAAATTAACTGAATGGAACCTCTTCCACGTACAATACCTAGCGTTAACACGATCCCATATGAAACACAACTCGAACCTGACATGCATAATCAGTTAAGGTGCACAAGAAGATGTAACACTATGTTGTATCCTGAAGACATGTTTGTGCCCTCTTTACTATTTCAAACGCTTGAGATAGTCGAAGTTTAAAGCCTTTCTCAACTCCAACTAGAGAAGTACAGTTAGTCAGGCGCCCAGCACGCACACAATGGACATTGTACAGAGTACATAATTGGACTTACGGATGACCAAGTGAAGGTATTTTGATATCACCGGCGCCCATATCAACACGGCAACCAGTTGTCCAACGCTCCAAGTGCCCGTATCGCCCTGTATTAAGAGGGCGACAAGCGGAACGCGGATCTGCGCCAGCCCAAAAGCTATGCAGGTAAGCCCACCAGCCTCTGCTGCATGCATTAAAATGGTAGCAACCTTTGGGAGCATACATCTTGTCCTGTTGTACAGCTTCAATGCTCTCTTGGGCAGGCATTTGTCCCTCTTCGGGAACCATGCCGTGGCGCGCATTCTTTTCCAAAGTTCAGCCCACCAGAGTATGCCAAGAAAGCCGAGGAACGCGTAGACACTTGCTGCAGGCAAGGGGTTCCAGTAGATGCCAAAACGGTTTTCGACACAGAAAGTGCGGAGTGAGGGATTGCCGCCGCATTCTGCCATTATGTTCTGATTTCTGAAACTCTCATATACCTTGTCGGGGTTGGGGTTGGCTGCTGTGTCTGCCGCCGCCCCGGCGAGTATTAATGCGACAGTGGATAGGAGTAGATAGTAAACAGAGTCAAGCCGTGCACGGCGCAGGGTTACTTGGCCGAGAACAACAGGCCAAGCACCCAGACCAGCAGTAACTTGGATGCTGTCGCGGTTCCAAAGAAGGCTCTGCCAATTTTCAGCTCCCGTAAAAATGGCGGCTCGGGAATTGGCGGTTAACAAAGCGATTCCAATGGCAACAATGAAGAAGCATTGGGCTTCGTGAAGCTCGGCGAGAAAGGTGCTCGTGGCGTGTGCTAGGTTTGTTCGCTCGAGTCGTTCGAGGCCGGATGCGCGGTGTGACAACAGCTTTGGGCCAGGGTTGCGTTTACGAAAGAGATGGGTGAGCACAGACGTGAACGTATTGATAATCTTATTTACCTTGAGAAACAGGAAGAATAACCAAGCATACAAAACCATCGCAGTTTGCGTGATATATGCTATTAAGACCTGCCAGTCTGTCATTGAGTATTCGGCACGGTCATCATGCAATGGCTTTACTTACACCAGGGCCTGCGATATCAATGTTAAGCTCGCTCTCTAGATCACCACAAACCAACTCGAGGGCCTCGTGCATCATGATCCAACTGACTTTATCATCGTCGATGTAGCCAGAACCAGGACGATGGATAGAACAGTTCCCCATGCTCTTATCGCGGCAACTAGCCGCCGCACACTCAAATGTGTAATCGAGCACTCTCATCCCATCGAACCCAGTAGCATTCGTAATTCCAACCTCGAGCAGCGAATCACGTATCAGGGCGTTGGAAGAGTCGTTGAGGGAGGGAAACGTTGTCGGGGCCAGCGATAATGACGCCAGTGAGAGACAATGCCAGAGCGTCTTCCAGGAACTGAAAAGAGTTGCCTTATTACCGCATGTCTTTGAGCAATTCATGATGCCGTCACCAGCGCTGTCCCAACATGCGTCGTAGAGGAGCGTGATGGGTTCGATGTCCTTCACATCTGCCTTTTTATCAAGGCTGGTAAAGACCTTCCATGACCGAAAGAGTGTCCCCCGAAGAATGGCGGCTGTGTCGGGTCGCGATGTAGCGTCTTTCGTGTAGCCGTCCCTCTCCCCATCATCGGTGAGAATTTTAATCATCCCATGCATGCTGATTGGCGATGTCATGTGCCCATGCCATGGCAGTATGATGATCCGTTCGTCGAGGGTTTCTTTAGCCGTCAGGTGTTAGAAGAGGGCGGAATGTCTCAATGGCGAGCGACGGGATGGAAATCAACCTCACTGCATTCGGTGTCGATGCACGAATTTAAGGTGTAGGAATATTGCTGACAATGGAAGTGTGAGGTGTCTTCATGCGGTGGGAGATGAAACAAGGCGGGGTCAGTGTGGCAATGCTACTAACAGACAGGGTCAAGGGTTGATGGAGTGCCAACGCATCAGCCTGGGATTCTAGGACTGCCACTTACTATGCTGTCGTGCGCTCTAGTTATCATGCCCCCGTCTGTGTACGACGGCTAAGAGCCTAAGAGACGATCAGGGAGCTGCGCGGCGCGACGCTTCCAAGAAGGGTGCCTTTCTCAGGTCTAACTATGCGCTACTGAGCGTCTGGGAAGGATTGCGAGGAAAGGTGCAAAACAAGCGGGACACAATTCCAACGGCAAGCTGAGAAACAGAAGCAGCAATTGACCATAATCAACATACAGAACCAAACGGCGGAATTACATCAACGTCATGGCCTAGCTAACAGGCAACCGAGCACCTCCATCATAGAAGCCCATTGGGCGATTTTATGATTACATACAGACAGAATATTGATCATCTGGCTGAAATGTGCTAGCATGTAGCACACATAATCTTCCCCACCTGATTCACTATTTAAAGCCAACCAGTTCACTTGCAGCTTCACAGTTGTGGAACCGGACTCAAGTACACCTGAAAGATAAATTCCTGCGGTGCATGATACGTCGCTCTGAACTTCATACAAAATCGCATGAGTTATAAGAAATTTGGGTAAAGAAATGAGAAACTTAAGCATCATCCAGTAAGTGTATTACGTGCTTCGGAATCGCACTCGTGGGCCTCGGCGTGAACAATTACTGTTGACCGGAAGTCTTTCTTAAAGTTGATGAATTTATCAAGGTTCATCAAACAAACTGTAATCAAAACGGTAAGTTAGCTCTTGTCAATATCTGGTCAAGCCCCTTCAGGTCGCAATGCCTGTGCTCCATCGTGAATACGAGTGTAATTTGATCTCGAACAACCTTCAGATCGCGAAGCATTCAGTCACTCACTGGCACCCGTGCGTTAGTTAAACAGACTGGTGGCCGAGTCGCTTGGTTGCATGCTTGGCCCACAATTCATGAAATCATCGAGATGATGTCACCAATTCAAACGGATGAATAGAGCGTAAGGAATATTGCTGTCAGCGTGTCCATGATTCCATTATTTACACGCTTTTTCTAAGTATTATTTAGGTCGCATAAACCTAAAATAGGCAAGTATTTAGGTCAAGACAATAGTACTTGGTTTAATTGTGATCCAGAGGCGGCTGGAATACCGTTAATATACTGTGACTATCTCTGATTAAATGAGTGTAGTAAAGAGAACATTTAATATGATTACCATCAGCGCAATCAGCATTCCAACCCATTGGCCCAAGTCCCACCTACAGCAATGATAGTAGATCTGGATCAATATAATAAAGGAGGGAAAGAAGGGCATACGAGACTATAAGAGGAAGCGAGGTTGAACATTTTCAAAAGGGGAGTAGTATGAAAATTCATCCATCCAGAAGCGCTCAAAGCCGCAGGGGCAAACACTCGAAGTGCTTAGTCCACCCGACTCGCAGCGGCTACCTCATTCAAACTTGAATATCTTCAATATCTTAGTCGCTGCCATGACGTGAAGCGGTTTGCGAGTTACATACCTCCTCACTCACGGTATGGGTGGCCGTAAGGCTTCTTCCTTGTGGCTGTGACCGTTGCCGTGACGGTTACCGCTGGCTGTGTGACCGTTTGTGTGATCGTCTTCTGCGGCTTTCTTTTTGTGGTCGTGACCGTGACCGTGACCGCTGGCTGTGTGACCGTTTGTGTGATCGTCTTCTGCGGCTTTCTTTTTGTGGTCGTGACCGTGACAGTGGACGCCGGCTGTGTGAACGTTTCTTTGACCGTCTTCGTGATCGTCTTGGTAATAGTTGGGGCCGGCTTATTCCCGTAACCGCCAGGACTGGCGAGAACCAGTGTCATGGAAAGGAAGGGCGCAACAAGAGTGAGGAGCTTCATTTTGCAGAATGAGCCAACAGGCCTAGATGTTTGATGTAAAAATGGTTTGTGATCTGAAAGAGTATTGCGAAGTAGGTTGAGTCCACGAGTTGAAACAAGGCACTACTGCTCGTAGACTGAAGACGGCAACACTGTATTTATACATGAGCTGTTGCTAACTTATCCCCTTGTACCTTTTCAACATCATTCCCCGACCAAGACGAGTAACCAGATACGACGACCACGGAAGATATCAAACCACCTGTTGCGCCACTTCACGTTAGGGTCGCTTTGCTCGCCGAGGTTTGGTTCTATTGGACTGGGCTTTACTTGCGTAAAATCCAGCCATCATTTCGACAGAACAGAGTGAGCAGCCCGTGTCACCTGCATGCATGGTCTTAACTTCACCATCGGGAGGACCGGCTGGATATCAGGAAATTACTCAACTCAAAACTCACCCAACAAATCAAGTTGCCCGGAGAGATTGCTAAGTTCAGCCATGAACTCGTATTCTGCTTGTGGTGTCGTGCTGATGCAGGAAGACAACCTTGGAGTAAATCTGTAGCCGTAAGATGGCTATCGGCTGCAATGTTCTGATACACATAGTGCATGTCACTCGACCCTACCAATCTAACACTACCATGTGGCACAGGCGATATGGAACAGGGTCGGTTGGACCGACTACGTGGCAGCGCAGGGCGCTACAATAGAAAAGCTAAGGTTGCTTTGAGATTAGCAACATTAGGCGGAGGAGTGTCACTCCTGGACATTTAGTTGCGGCATCCACGCCTTAAGAGAAATAAGGGTCAAGCACTTTAGTTCGTATTGTCTAGCGTTTTGCTAGTTTTTCAAGTTCGACAACAAACACGATCCCGGACGATGGTGTCAGACTCGGGCAACCAAACAAACCAACGGCGCGACGTCACTCGATAGTCACCACCCATCCCCTCATCCTTACATCCACCACTCAGAAGCTGTTTTCCAAAAATAGATGAGCCGCACACTCTACCGCTAATGTTCCTGCCCGCAACAAGTTGTTCAAGAATATCGTTACTGGGTGGACCGTCTAGGCCGACGCCCGTTTCCGAAAAGGCCTCAACAACTATGCATGTTCGTACCATAGTCGAAGCAACAGCAGCCCCGAATCTTTTTCTTTAGCACAACCACGAAGCAATATGGCTGATGCCCACACAAGTACTCGAGGGACATTCGGTGTTGTATCTTTCCTTCGTACACTTGTAGAGGGCAGATTCGAGCAACCTAACAGCATAAGAACATAGTAGCAAGTATATTATTAAAGCATTATGGCACAATACTATCCAATAGAGAAACTTAATTCATATAGCCCTTCTGGCTGCATTACTGGGGGTCTCTTCCTATCTCGACTATCCCACTCTTACTTAACTATTACTCGTTTAGCATGTACATCAATTCCGGTGCTTCTTCTGGGACCTCGTATTCATCCACATTATCTCTAGGTACTAGAAAAGCCAACGAGCTAGCAGTCGCCACTCATTGTTAGACACGTTGAGCTTGCGCTCATAGTAGACATCAGCGGCGTTGTTGCGTTAGAACCAAAGGGAATAACGCCATAGGGATTATTTTTAGCAGCGTCATTCATTTGTAAAAACGTCATCCATTTGCCATAATGTTATCCATTTGCAATAACGTCATCCTTAGGGGCATGATGCTGGCCTCAAATTGTTCTGGGGTAATTGCAGAACGGGGGCTAGGGAAGGGGTAGCACGGCATCCTCCTTCGGACATTAGGTCTTAGACACTAACCTAAATAAGAGAAAGAGAAAGAGAAAGAGAATGGATATTAAATAAAAGCCAGGTTGTTAGCTTGCTATAATAAGGCAGTTAGATAATAATACTATAATATATCTAGTAGCTAGAGTTTAGCTAGTATACCTTTCTAATAAGGCTTTAGGTTTAAAATACTAGCTTATAATTTATAATATAATAAAATAGTTAGACTAGATTTTAAATATATTTATAAATACTTTTATAAAATTATTAAAATTAGTATTTATATTTTATATATATATTTTATAATAAGAATTAATTTTAATATTTAATATTTACTATTTAATTAAAATAGAAAGTACTTATTTAAAATATATAATAGTTTAACTAATTATATTAAACTTAAAATTATAATAACTTTTATAATAGTTAATATAATAAGTTTTTTTTTTATTATTTATTATAAAAGTTATTATAATTTTATTACTTTATTATAATATAAAAAAGAAGTATAATTAAAATTATTAAAATATTTAATATTATAAAATTACTATTATATTTATTTTAATATATTAATTATTAACTAATAAAATTATTTAAACTAGTATTAAAAATAATATAAAATTTATATAAATATTATATTAAATTAATTAATAAATATATTATTAAGTTAAAAAGGCTCTTTTAACTAATTAAGCTTTTATATAAGCCTTTTATAATTATAATATATTTTTTATTATATATAATAAAAAACTTATTTTTTAATTTAAAATTAATTAAATAAAATAAAATATTATTTGTTAAATTATACCTAGTACTAGTATATAATAAAGGTTAATATAAGTAAAACCTAGCCTTGCATTTATTATAATAAGCTTTTCTATAGGGTTTACAATTGGCTTTTAAATAAAAATAGCAAAATATACTAAAAAGTTTATTATTATTATTATTAAAAAAGCCGATAATCTAGGCATATAATAGAGGTTAATACAGGCCAAACCCTAGCCTTGTATCTATTATAATAAGCTTCTTAATAGGGCTTACAGTTAGTTTTAAGGTAAAAGTCCCTGCCAAGTAAACCTTACTTAAGGAACCTTATTCCAGGCCTCCAATATAACCAAAAAGTTTATATAATAATAAAAATTACTAATTGTAAAAATAAAATAAAATATATATATTTATAATTTAAAAAAAGAATTTAAAATTTTAAAATTTTAAAATATTAATATTTAATAAGCTTAATTAGCTTAATTAATTTAATAAATTAACTAATTATATAAATAATTTACTAAACTTAATAGCTTTATAATTTAACTTATTAATTATATATTCAAATTCTAGCTTACTTTATAATATATAAATTAATTTAATTAAAACTTTAATTTAATTATAATATTATAATTTAGCTTTTTTACTTTTAAAATTAATAAATAATATATTTTTAAAGTTATTTTTCAATAAAAGCTAAAATTTAAATAAGATCTACTTACTATTTTTTACACAAGGTCTACCCCCTACTTTTAATAGCGCTTTTTTTATTTATATGGGAAATCAAATAAGGTCTACTATGACCTCGTTTACAAATTGTTAGCAGGGCCGCTATATAATATTTAGCCACCGCTGGAGTGGTAAGCACACGCTGCGGCTAACTCATGCGAGTCTGGACTCCCTTAGGCGTTGTATTCCATTCAGATCTCTGCTGAGGACGTATCAAGACGCCGTCACCGTGGTTAGGCGACTAGGCTTTCGGTACCTCTGGATTGACGCCTTGTGTATTATGCAAGATGACCCAGACAACTGGATCCAAGAATCAGCTCGAATATCTTCAGTTTACAACGACTCAAGCTATACCATTGCAGGTCATGACGCAAAAGATGGCAAGGCTGGATTTCTTGCTCGGGCTCTCAAAAATATACCTAGTGTCGGCGGGTACAGATATCTTAATAACAGGGGATGGGTGTTTCAAGAGAGGGCATTGTCCAGACGGATTCTCCATTTCTGCGGAACCAGAGTCGTCTTTGAGGATCTTTCGGGCATTTGTACCACGTCCTGGTCTAGTACTCATGGCATGTTCAACGTGCTGCATCAAGACTACTATTCATTGGAAGGTCCAAAATCCGACCTGGAAGACTTCTCAGTCCCAAGTGCGTGGTACAGGATCGTGGAGAAGCCAACTCACATTTCACACCGACAGGCTCCCAGCTATAGCAGGCCTCGGCAGATACTACGGGCAATTGGACCCGGATAATCGCTATCTGTTTGGAATCTGGAGCAAAACTCTGCACCAGGGAGTTTTGTGGGTTGTAATTAGTACGCCTCCCCGAAAGCCCTTGGCTGAAGGCACAACCACGAGTCCACCACCCTTGTGGTCTTGGGGCCGATATTTGGGCAGGATAAATGATCCAACCCATATTGAAAATTGCGTGGCTCTGTTCGATATCATGGAGAGTCAACCTCATTCAGGAGCTTCAGGTCAGGTCACGAACTCCCAAGAGTTAGGGTCGTCTTCGTTCCTAAGGCTAAGAATCATGGTTGCGGAATGGCTCGACGCTCGACTACATCGGACGGCCGCCACCTCTCACAGCCTTCTAAGCTTCACTTCCAAGCTTAGAAACCTATACAACCTAAAAGGTCCAGGACCTTCAAGTTTCCGTCATCTCGCAGGTAGATCATGGGTCACATTGGATGATGAGCCGACATGAGATGTCCACTTTCCACGAATAAGTCTTGCACCGATGACCCGGAGCGACGCCGTTGAGAGCGTCTACTACGAGGACAGTGATGCAGTGCGAGATGTGCGATACACTTTGTACTATTTTCTACTGCTTTGCGAGATTGCCGGACAAGTGGGAAATATCGACGAGTTGGCCTTGGAGCTGTACAGTCCCCTGTTTGGTGGCCCGAGGAGGAAAGCCAATCAATTGTGATAAGAGTAAAGTCAAGGGATCCGGGCAGCACAGGGCTAGGTTTAGGGTTACCCACCGTGCTTAGACATGCTTCACTGCTAGATGGCAGGCGTAAAAGACACTAGAGACTCGGAGAATTGAAAGAGTCTGATGGAGCTTCTTGTTTTATATTCAGCAGATTTGGAGCCTGTGAGACACAATGACCTACGACGAACGCAATTTGGAATAGACGCGCTAATAAACATGTTCTAGCTATGGCACAGCCTCTCTTCCTTCCATCATGCCCCAAGTTGGTTCATCTTGCGACATAGCAAGCTGTCGCATGATTACGATGGATTCGTAGATTCAATTCAGGTTGGACGAGTAAGATTGCTGAGTCAGATTTCTTAGCCAAGGCAGGTACATACTGGTCCTCGCATCACGGTGGATTCGGACGCGGAGGGCTTCGCCTTCTGTCGCATGTCTCTCGGCCTGGCACATTGCGTGGCCATTTCCAGTTGTTGAAGAAGCTCATGATATTCGCAACGACATTGATCAGCATTCATCGATGCATTCATTGACCGTCTCGCCATCGGTGACTCCAGGGCTCGAGATTGCAACGTCTCGTATGTCCGTCCGTTTGATCCAAAGCTGTCATGCCTGGAAATGTGCCGACGTGGGCAGGACAAGCAATCTATATGCCACCGAATCCCGCGTCAACCAAAATTACATTGGACCATCGTGAGGTAAATATGGCATTTGATACAAGACGTATGCTAGCACATCTTGCTGACGATAGTCCTCAGTACCCCCTGGCGGGGCTAACACTTTCGAGAGGTCGTTGAAGTACTTATAGTACGCTCGTATTAAGAGACATGGAATTTAAAGTGAGTGCCCTATTTATTCAATATCTCGTCCTTTCAACGAGCTATTTGAAAGACATTCTCTTTCTGCTTGTTGGCAGAGTACAAAGACTGAGGCAATGGATGCATCTTAATTCAAAAAGCAAATATGGAGACCATTGATGTTAGAATTCTATCTAGATTCCTCCAGCAAAAAGAAGCAAATATCTGACCCCCCCATATTTGTCAACAGTCACATATTACGTGCCCACGTCCGACTTCCCCCTATTGTCTCACAACTAACTTCGGGATACTTTTGACATCTTGTCTCCAGATTAGCTCTAGGGTTGCCTGAGAACCGGGAATCCATCCATGGTAATGTGCAAACTACAGTCCTTCCTGACATCACTCACTGGTATTCACTCTACTTTATAGCATTCCTCCCCTGTTCCTCTTCATATCCTGCTGTCATGGCAGAGTTGTACTCGAACGCGTTTAATGGACCTCATCTCAACTGGATTTGTTCGCCTGCTTCTACTGCACAAGACGCTACGTTACGGTCATGGACTGGCTAGTAAAACTTCTATATCTCCCAACGGCCCATATGTCGACTTCACCTAATGGAAGCAGCGTATCAGTCACAGGTCCGCTCTAGAGGCCATTCTCAAAGACATGGTGCCGCTAGAGATATATTTCTCTGTCATGCTTCCTGGCATCTGCCGGAAGGAGATGACAAGGAGGACCACCTTTAGGGCATTTTTAGTCGAATGGTGTCGATGAATAGCGAACTGTCACACTCGCCCACTAGATAATGCCATTTATCTTCCCAAGTTGCTTCAGTTAATACCTGGCAAAAGTCCGTACTCTACTCAGCAATCCATTTATCTCCTCGGCCATCTAGACAGAGTATTTCCATTGACAAAGATCCAAGACTCATTCATCAAGTTTAACCACAACACTCGGTTCGATAGAGTACAGCATAGCGCTGTAATTCAACTACGGAACTGACACTAACTCTTGTGAAGTTGTGTGCATTCAAGTGGTGCACCAGTGACAAGCGCTTTGATGTTGAGATTTGATCCGCTAAATTACAGACTAATTGTCCCTTTCGTCGGCAAGAGGTTTTTGATGCCACATAGCTGGTCTCGCAATGGGCTGGGAGAAGGAATCGTAGGAGGTCGGAACACTACAAGCGCCCGGGCGAGGGGTCGCATATACGTCAAAAACTACATCAAAGGTGTCATATCCATGTCCGCGTCTCTTCTCTTGTTGGCGTCGAGGTCACTTCGTTGTCGTTGTCGTCGTCGTCTTCGTCGGACGCGGGAGGACTCGAGTTGCGGCTCGGGGTCATTAATAACTAGAAGCTTTCATTTCCGGGACTCTTTCGGGGATAGTGGGTAGGTTCTGGTAGGTTTTAAAGCTGCAAGACGCTTCAACTCGGTCGTACTAATGGATCATCCGTTGCGCATTATGATGTGGCATGGACTCTCACTCTAAGAATACGACGGCCAATACACGGGCGCTCAGACGCGCTCTGCTTTAACCTGAACCGCGACAAACACCTCAGGTCCAGGAGAAACAATGGATTAGACAACATTTGTTAAAAATATATACAGGTTAATATATTAATTTAATTAAAATACATCTATAAGTCTATACTTCATTCTATACTCTATCTACCAAACTTGCAAGTATTAATTACCAGTTGCAAAACATAAAATAGTGCGTCTTAAACAAGTTGTACGCGATAATTATCAGCAGAGGAAGAGGATCCCACCACCGAAGAACGTGGGTCAATATCCTCCAGACCACTAGGCCAATCGTAGAGCCAGAGACACTAATCATCCAAACCCAGCAGAAGATACGGGCGTCGCGATACTTGTTTGTTTTGTGGGCTTTGGCGTCACCCGACACGGCCCAAGGCGCCGTTATGTTGAAGACGCGGTCCTTGATGGCTGTCAGGTAGGCAAACGACTGGACCGTCATGACGTGCTGCACGTTGTAGCTGTATGAGCATTTGGCCCACAACGGGATGACGAGGAGACTATAGAAGAAGGACGGCGCGGCGAAGGCAAGGTTCCAAACCCTGACAAAGTCGGGTCGGAGCGCGAGGAGGAAAATACCAGGAAGCGGATTGATGAAGATGTTGAGGGAGAGAGTCACGTAGAAGAGGAAGCCTAGAAAATCGTTAGTGGTTTGCTTACGCTTGAAAGTCTCGGCGAGGGCTTACCTGAAAAGTAACAGATTTTTTGCACCAGTGTCAATTTTGATGTCCAGAAGTGAGGGTTCGTCAACAGGGTCGTGCTGCCCGAGGCCCATCTCATCTGCTGCGAAAAGAATGCCCTTGGGTTGTCGGGGCAAATGCCCGCGGCCAAGTTGATCGGGACAAATTTGACCTTCCAGCCACGGTCAATAGCACCAAAGCTGCGATACTCATTAGTATGGGTTCGTTCTTCCCGTGTCAGAGAATATCTTACCCTGTATGCACATCCTCAGAGTGTCCAATATCAGCCGTTCCTCCGACCTCTTCCAGGGCAGCGCGTCGATACATGGCGTTGGTGCCGACACAAATGGCGCCGCCAAACCTGTCTCGGTTGACCTGGATGACACGGTAGAAGAGTTCCTGAGTGGCGCCGGCACCCTGCTCAACCCAAGTCTGCTCGGGGGTGGAGCGAAACCATTGTGGAGACTGCACAATAGCAGTCTTCTCATCGGCAAGGTGTTCCACAACGAGCTCCTTGATAAAGTCGGCGCGTGGGCAGAAGTCGGCATCGAAAATAATAAAGTAGTCACCATTGGTGCGGGTAAAGTTCCACCGAAGGTTGCCTGCCTTGCGGAGGTGAGGTCGATTGTCCCGCACATGATAGATGAATCCATACTTTTCGGCCAGGGCGCGCACTTGGTCCTGGGCGCCGTCATCCATGACATAAATCTTCAGCTTCGATGCTGGCCAATCCAGCTTAGCAATGTACTTGTATGTGTTCTCCAGGATCTCGAGCGGTTCATAGCAGCATGGCAGGAAGACGTCGACTGTAGGTGCTGTCTCCTCAGTGATGGGGTGAGCAGCGATCCGGTCCAAATGTGCCTTGTAGTCGTAATCCTTCCCGCAGATGCCGATGCCATATGACAATAACAAGTACAGGCAGATGATTCCGGCAAAGAGGGCGTACCAGGTATAGAAAGGTGCGGTGATGGTGAAGAGCCACATTCCCGCACCAAGAGCCAAAAACGATAGAATACCAAAGAAGAAGAAGACGAAGCGGCCCATGTGGATGTAGTCGAGTTTTTCGGTATCATTGGGGGCAATGGGTAGCACCAATGGTGGCTCTTCGAGAGGCGAGTAGATGTTGCGGAAGCCAACGTAGATTCGCCTGAAGAATCCCGGCTTAGGCTTGCTCTCAGCCTCGGGGGCGGTTTCGGTCTTCTCGTTGATTACGGCGCTTCTTCGTGGCTCAGGGCCGTCTTCGAGTTCAGCTGGAGTCTAGGGATTCGACATTAGCATTCCATATGGACCTTGATGGACAGCCTGCTTGTTACTGTATCTGGACAGCTTAAACTTACAATATCATCTCGCTGTCCTGCGGGGCCCTTCTCTTGAACCTCATTTTGGGCAACAGGAGGTTGGGGAGCCGGACGACGAGCAGTAGTGCGAGTGGCAGGGTCGGCTTCGCTGGAAATTCTCGGCGTCTAGTAGACATCACAAAGTGATGTTAGCAAATATACGAGTTAACAAACAATGATGGATGTTACCTCAACACGCTCAGAAAGGGCCGGAGTAGCGATCTCGTTGACATCAGAGTCAAAGGGATTGCCGGACACGCTCGATGCACTAGCACTATGGCGAGGGGGGATACTAATCGCGCTGTTGCTTTCCGCGATGCTCGGAGGTGCCATTTTTCCCGATTTAACGAGTGGACCAGGGTCGGTCTGATGAGAAAGAAAGTTTATGTTGAAAACGAGAGACTGAGGGTTCAGAGCATCCAAGCAACACAAACGAAACGTCGAGATTAATAAATGATCAGGCAGAAGCAATCTCTCAGATCAGCCAGGTGGATTGTTTTGATAGCCTTGATTTGTGACGATCATGACAGGGGTTTCCAGACTATTGACGCACTACACGTTGTTGGCTCCAGCCGCGAGGCTATCATCAAGACCGGACATGCGAGAATCAAAGATATCAGGACCAACCCTGGCAAAACTAACGGCGAAGCTAGCGATTGCACTCGCCATGAGATTATTGGTGGCACCATGAGACCGCCGGCTACGCCGTCCAGAGTGTACTGAAACGATGTGTTCCTAGAATAGACACTATACACGGCATCTCTTGAACACTAAGAGCACGTGGATGCAATATCATTGCATGGCAGAGAGGTATAGGGCCTCGTGTATAACAGTAAATCGTCGCATAATCCCCCCTACTAACATATCGGAGGCGGATGCACACAGCAGGGGGCGTGTCTAGCTTCTTTCGGTAAGTAAATCAGTGCATTTAGAGGTTGATACCAAGATAGAGCTGATACGCGGATTGAAGAAGGCTAAGGACCAACAGGCGGGACAGGGGTACCGGCAAGCAGAACGGTAGTCAAACTTTTCGCCCCCACTGCAGGTATTAGGGATCTGGATTGGGCTCGACAGCATGAATTGCGCCGGGGGTCTCCCAAAAAAGGGTAGGCTGTCTGGGCATCTATGCCTAGTTTGGTAAGCACACTCAGACAGAGCGGCTGGAAGCGCACAGCTGGCTTCGGCTCGTGCGTTGTGCCAGGTGAGACCTCGTTCGAGACCTCGTCCTGCAGCAGCCACGCCAAGCATGCGAAATGGTGATGGGATTCTCGGATGTCACTGGGAGTGATTTCAATTCGCGCAGCTGAAGGCGGCTAGCCATAACGGGCTATCCGCTCAGGCACGTGGCGTGTCTGCTCAGGCTGAACCAGCAAAGAGCGCCCGACAACCGGGGGTTCAAAGTCAGATTATGCGGCTTCAGGCCCTGATCCACGACGCCGGTCAAAAGTAAGTGTCAGTGTTTGGGTACAAAGGCAAGTGGACCGTTCGAAGATGTATCGATTGACAGGGCGCCCACGGCCCGGTCAAATCGATGGCAGAAAATATGAAGAAAATGGCATCTTTCTTGGCCACTAGGCAAATTTGAGTGCTTCCGCAAGGGCCCTGCTAGCTCGGCACTTCGATTTCTGATAACTCAGCTTCGAAGTCAATTATCCAGATGATAACCCGCTTTTCTCAAGAACAACATTCAGTTCTACGTGTCAATTCGCTGACCGGCGCCGTGGATCAGGGTCTTACGTGTCACATCGCTGACCGGCCTCCTGGATGAGGGTCCAAGGTTAACTATTAGTTTATTTAGGGCTTGTTAGCTTGCGGACGCCATGTCACTTCACCGAAATCAATAGATGCGTCTTTACTTTTCCTTCGCGCTAGTACCTCCCTACTGGCCTACCCTCAAGCCATTGTCTAGCCTTGCAGCACCGAGCTTACCGCTTGATCATCCTCCAATTACTACATACGTACAGATTAGTAGGAACTCAGTCTGCCGCGCTCGACGGATTTGAAGCGATTCGAGGCTTGGGCGGCGCGCTGCTCATATCCGTGTTTGTTTATCGCTGAGTTTGGTGGCTCAATTAGCACTTCAATAGTCTCGGACGTTGCTCCACCAAACAGTAGCCGGTTTGCCAAGAAACAATATCTGGCGGTACAACCCCTGCTTTTTGCGTTGTGCATTGTTCTTGCAAGCTCAAACGACCGACCCTGACAAATTTGGTACTGATTACAGATGACTTCAGACCCCTTTTGACAGTCTAGACTGTCGATAGAGTCTTGCCCGTTCGGCTCCTTTGTTCTGTCCCTGTCTGTTAACTTCTTCAGCATCAGCTCCAGATCCAGGAACCCAGCATCACACCGTCATGTGCCATTTGGCAGTAGAAAGGACTTCTATAGGAGTCTCCAGTCGCGTATTGGGAATGCCGTCCGCAGTTGATCGGAGGTGGGGTTTAAGGATCCAGCAGCCCCTTGAGCCAGATGCTCGCCAGAGAAGACAGGCGGTTAATCAAGCCTCAACTTTTCAATAGCTCGGGTCTTAGGCTATGATAGTCTCAGACCGCCTGTAACGGTCGATCCGTGAAAGCGTTAGAATGAGTGGCGTTAAAACGTGCGGATTTTTCTTAGGTAATCCAGAGTATGAAGAGACGTAAAAGGGGCAGGGGTAAAGATTAGATAGATTAGGAATTACTGTGAACTATCTAATAACACGTCCGAGTCTTTGCTAGTCGGCCGAGCCGAACTCTTTAAGAGACGCAAATAAATATAAGAGGCAGGTAGTAGAAAAATTAATTTAATAACTAATATTATACTTGCTTATTTTTCTATTAAGCTTAAAATTTTATTATAATTAAGTAATAATTTAAATTATATTAATATATATATAACTAATTGCTTTTTATAATATAAGTAATTATATTAATTATAAAAATAATATATATATAAATATAATTTAAATATATATTTTTATATTAAATATATTTAATAAAATTACTTTTAATATTAATATTAAAATATATAATATTTTATTATTATTAAAAAAGCTAATATTTTAAATATATAATAAAAGTTAATATAAGTTAAATTTTAATTTTATATTTATTATAATAAGCTTTTTAATAGAGCTTATAATTAGTTTTAAAATAAAAGTTTTTATAAATAAACTTTATTTATAAAACTATATTTTAAATATTTAATATAAAAGTACCTTTTTATTTAACTTAAGTTTATATAATTTAACTAATAATATAATATATAATAGTTAAAATATTTAACTTTTTATTAATTAAATATAATATACTTTAATTAAATAATAAAAGTTATATAATTATTTATTTTTTATAATTAGTAATTTTTATTATTATATAAACTCTTAATATATTTTACTATCTAGTTGCCTTACTCTATTTCTATTAGTTTAAATATTTTTAAACCTATTTTAACCTTTTTTAAACTTTCCTTTTTTATTTAACCTTTTTAGCCCCCTTACTTTTTTAACCCTTATATCTATTTAACTCACTTTTTATTTTTAAATTTTCCTTTATAGCCTTTTAAGTAACTATTTAAATTGTTACTATTATATATAGCAGTTCCTAAAGCTATAGTTTATAAGTATTTAATTGGATTATTTTAATAAATTACTTATTATTATTATTAAAATAGTTTTTTCTTTCCCTTTTAAAAAGTTATAAAAGGGTTTTAACTTTCTATTTAAGGAAGTTATAATAGTATTAATATATATTAGGTCTTTTAATTAAAATCTTATAGCTTAAAATAATTAAATTAATTTTTTAATTAATATTTAATAGTATATTTATATTAAGTAGTATAAAAATGCTTAAAAATTATAACTCTTTTAAATACTTATTAAAATCTCTTATTAGCTTAATATACTTAAGGAAATTTATATATTCTAATATATAATAAGTAGTTATATAATTTATATTATTTAGTTAAATTATATTATATTTAATTAATAAGAAGTTAGGCATTTTAGCTATTATATATTATATTATTAGTTAAATTCTATAAACTAGAGTTAAATAGAAAGGTACTTTTATATTAAAAGCTTAAAATAAGGTTTTATAAATAAAGTTTATTTATAAAAACTTTTATTTTAAAACTAATTATAAGCTCTATTAAAAAGTTTATTATATAAATATATAGCTAGAATTTAGCTTATATTAACTTTTATTATATATTTAAGTTATTAGCTTTTTTAATAATAATAATAATATAACTATTTATTATATATTAAAATATATAATCTTTTTTAAATATATTAAATTAATAAACTTTATAATTAGTAATTTTTATTATTATATTAACTTTTTATATATTTTTCTATTTAATTACCTTACTTATTTCTATTAGTTTAATTACTTTTAAATTTATTTAAACTATTTTTAAACTTTCTTTTATATTTAACCCTTTTAGCTCCCCCACTTTTTAACTCTTATATTTACTTGCCTATTTAACTTACTTTTTATTTTTAAATTTTTCCTTTATAGCCTTTTAAATAACTATTTAAATTATTACTATAATATATAATAGCTTTTAAAATTATAACTTTAAATTATATTCTTATATTTTCTTAAAAATAATTAAGTATATTAATTAAGCCTATTATTTTTACTTAATTTAAAAGGCAATTAAGTTAGCTAACTTTCCTATTAAAAATTTAAAATTATTTTTTTATATATTTAATTTTTAATTAAATTATAATAGCTTAAAAAACTAAGTTAATTTTTTATATTACTTTAATAGTATATTTATATTAGTTAATATAAAATATTAAAAAGTTATAACTATTTAAATTACTTTTTAAGCTCTTTAATTAAATAAATATATTTAAGGAAATATATATAATTTAATAGATATTAAACTATTATATTAATATTATTTTTTAAATTATAATTTATTTAGTTAATAGAAAGTTAGTTATATTAAATTATATATTATTATTATTTAAATAAGCCTAATACTAGTATATAATAAAAGTTAATATAAGTAAAACCCAGCCTTATATTTATTATAATAAGCTTTTTAATAGGGCTTATAATTAGTTTTAAAATAAAAGTCCCTATTAAATAAATCTTATTTAAAAAACCTTATTTTAAGCTTTTAATATAAAAGCACCTTTTTATTTAACTTTAGTTTATATAACTTAATTAATAATATAATATATAATAGCTAAAATACCTAACTTTTTATTAATTAAATATAATATAATCTAACTAAATAATAAAAATTATATAGCTACTTATTATATATTAAAATATATAAATTTCCTTAAATATATTAAATTAATAAGAAATTTTAATAAGTATTTAAAAAAGTTATAACTTTTAAATATTTTTATATTATTTAATATAAATATACTATTAAATATTAATTAAAAAGTTTATTTAATTAATTTAAATTATAAAATTCTAATTAAAAGACTTAATATATATTAATATTATTATAACCTTTTCTAATAGAAAGTTAAAAACCTTAGATAATCTTTTAAAAGGGAAAGAAAAAACTATTTTAATAATAATAATAAATAAGTTATTAAAATAATTTAATTAAATACTTATATATTATAGCTTTAAAAGCTATTATATATAATAGTAATAATTTAAATAGTTAAATAAATATAAGAGTTAAAAAAGAAAAAGGCTTAAAAAGTTAAATAAAAAAAAAGTTTAAAAGTAGTTAAATTAATAAAAATAAAATAAAATAATTAAATAGTAAAATATATTAAAAAGTCTATAAAATAATAAAAATAATTAATTTTAAAAATATTAAATATTATATTTTATATATTAAATAATTTATATAAAATTAAATTAAATAAAATAATATTATTATATTAAAAATTTATAAAAAGCTTTTTTTAATAAAATTTATTTAATAAAAAGTTTTATTTTAAAACTAATTATAAACTCTATTAATAGTTTATTATAATATATATAAAATTAAAATTTAATATATATTAACTTTTATTATATATTTAAAAAACTTTATATTAAGTTTTAATATATTATAATTAAAATACTTAACCTTTTATTAATTAAATATAATATAATTTAACTAAATAATAAAAGCTATATAACTACTTATTATATATTAAAATATATAAATTTCCTTAAATATATTAAACTAATAAAAGATTTAAAGAAGTATTTAAAAAAGTTATAACTTTTAAATATTTTTATACTATTTAATATAAATATATATAAAACTTATATATTTTAATAACTTTTTAATAAATTTTTTTTTTATATTAAATAAATTTTTCTTTTCTATTTAAATTAAAAATATATAAGTTTTCTTATTATATAAAATAATATATTCTTTTTATAATTAATATATTACTTTTATAATTAATATATTATTTTTATTATTAATATACTACTTTTATAATTAATATATTACTTTTATACTTAATATATTACTTTTATAATTAATATATTACTTTTATATTTAATATATTACTTTTATAATTAATATTTAAAACTTTTATTAATTATATTAAATAATTTTTAATAATATAAAAAATAGAAATATATTAAATAAAATGCTTAAAATACTTATTTTATAATAATAAAATAGTATTAAAACTATTAATAGTAATATTAAAACTAGTAAATATAAAAGACTTAAAATAGAATTCTAATAATTTTTAATTAAATAAGCGGGGGGAAAAAACCCTAATAGGCCCAAACCTATTATTTAAGTTTACAATACCAAGTTTCGCTAACTCGAACTTACTACAGACTCTCTCTTCTTTGTCCAGCCCGTCGTTACTTCTCATTGCTAAAATTTCACAAAATCTCTCTAATCAGTTGTCTTACCCGGACGTACTCTCGGCTCCGCCACTCACAAAGATGCTTCTTAATCGTATTCAATCGGCTCTTGGGGATGACGTCTTTCGGCCTGGATTTCTTGCAAGTACGGAAACTAACGATCTATTTCCCAGACTCTTTTTCCATCTTTCCGAAGATCGCCACTCTATCATACAAGGCGAACTCGAATATAACTTCCATTGCCTTCATCGAAAAAGGCCCCACCTTCGCTTGCACTCCCTCCAGACTCTGAACATGCAAAACACCAATGCGAGTAGCAGTTTCCGCGCCCTGCCGCTCAACCACTAGCAAATATCTTCGATCTTCCGCCCTGAACAATTTATCGGCCCAGTAGTCTCCGAGCACCGGGAAGCTCTAGGTTCTCGTGCGAATGCGGTTTAGAAAGGCGTTGGGTGTGTTCGTGGGCAGCTGCACGCCTTGGACGAGCAGACGATGTCCCGCGACTGTATGGTTATCCCAGCCGTCACTACCTCCCGTTGTATAGAAGAGTGCCACGTGAACTTCGCAACATTGAAAATGGACTGCACCAGCTGAATCCGGACCGTTACAAACCCTACTAGTCTGCAAATATTCTGCAACTGGATGCGTGTTTCCACATTTATCTTCCAAGAGAATCCCGCGTGCCCTTGGAGTCCAAAGCCGTGATTGGTATAGGCGAGTCGATCGCATCGGCCCAGTCCAGCCGGCCCATGTCCATAACGGAGACTCCCACCGCCGTCTGATCGAGCTGGACTTTGGATGATACTAATAGAGCGAAGCAGCCAAATACATCTTGACGACTTCATCATTATTGCTGGCCAGAGCAAAACACGGTAATCCATATGGGTGCAAAGTAGGGGGCGAGCTATTTCTTTCCAGGAACCTTAGCAATCCAGAAAACGCGTTGAGGGCGTCGGAACCGAATGTTAACTGGCGTGGGAAGTAGATTTCAGCGAGCTTGAGGAGTTCATGGTGTCTATGCCGGAGCATTGTATGCGTCTCGCGTCTTCCAATATCCAGTTTGCCATATTCCTTTAGGCAGCTGCCGTCCCAATACTTGCTGTACGACCCATATATGGGTTCATGAGAAAGCTACTCGCCTTCCAGAACCGGCTGAAATCAATATCTTCGGGTTTCTCGATGAATTCCAACCCGCCAATAGCTTCATTTCAGCTAATGGTAATGCATTTGAAGTATGTCCGATACTCGGTTAATACCAGTTTTCTTAGTGACAAAAAGGCGTCTTGGAAGGTCCATCCTCGTGTCCACCATTTCGATTCTTCAATGTTGTCCGTGGGATCCGGGCCGGTGCTGAGGAGTGTGAAACTAGGGAGCTCGACAACTTGTTGCTTGGATCTCTTCGTTGATCCAATCCCCGGTAACCCTTGAGCCTCATTTATCCCAGATGCAGCCATAATAGTAACCTCGGCTCCTATATATATCAAGTCCATGTTATTAATGTGGTCAATCTTCTCGGGCTCATTCTGTTGGTCGATGCAGTACTTGTCAACCCATAAGTACCGATATCCGAGGTTTTTGGCAACCGTAATAGCATCGCTAATTAAACGCGGAGGAGGTGATGGAGTATAGAGCGAAGTAACTGCGGGATGATCATCGAATGCAACTTCTTCCTGTTTTCCCCATAGATAACTCAATGTGACCCAAGCTATAGAGGCGGTGGCTGGTATAACAGTGTTTCACAATCAATCAGCTTCATACCCGCTACCTTCTGAGATGACCCACCGCACTCGTTCCCATGGCAATCTCTGCAATTCCGAAGCCACTTGCGGGCTCTCTCGCTATTGGAGGATTCTGGGACGAGACGGGGCCTGAAAATACCAGGTGTAGTGCTGTCCGGGATACCACCACGTGTCCTGCGTTATTGACACGAGCCACCGTGAGGATGTTCCGCTCGACGTTGGAAAGTTTGGGAACCACTAGAAGCATTGCACTCTCCTAAGCTCCCTTAAATCGTCTATCGCCCTATTGACAGTTTTCTAAAAACGGCACGGCACGCAGTTCAAGGGAACCAGACGTTCTTGATTGCTGTCTACATTATAATAGATTTAAATTAAATGGTTACAGTGCCCTCTATAAGGCTGCAGGCATATATGACCCTTTCCTCAGCTGAGGCAAGTCTGTGCAGGAACTAACAGTGATAAGTGCCAAGTCGTGTGAGAAAAGGCACTACATCCTTGAAATCCCTATCGGAGGGATCCGGCTGCGGGGGTTTGACTGCTTCACCGGGTTCACGTCCTCCGTCTTGTTGGACATCCATGGCGTGGCTCAGTTCCTGTAGCTGGCTGAGTTTGGTTCTGCACCTAGGTACGAAGTTGGTTGGCCATAGCTCTCAGCTTCTGGACTTCAGGAGTTTCCGTATATTGCCAAGCGGAGTGTTGGAATACGGAGTTCGTTATTCGACACGGGGTTCGAGGTGCTATCAACAGGTCGAGTTCCGGACATAGTTACAATAGTGCAGTATTGCTCAGGGTAACGCGGTACCCTTTTGAACAAGGGGCTTTCAACATCTATAATCTGGTCGGTTCCGAACGGTAGACTAGACAGTTCTAAGGTTATATTGACAGAGAGATTAGGTCGTTAACGGTTCCGAGCAATAAATACAGGTATTGCGTCTGGTAATGTGCTTAAAGTCGATGGGTGTAAGCAAGTTGTATTGAAAATTGAGGTAGTTCAGTTCTATCTAGGGTGCTAATGAATGTGCTTATATATGGGATGTTTCTTTGGGGGCGAAGGGAGCTTTCCGGGAGCTCTTAAACTTCCGTAGGGTAGTTTAAGCTTATTTACACTATAATAACGCTCACCTGACTTGTCTATTCTATAGAACCAAGCCCTTCCCTCTCTCAGGCCAGTATTTGCTAAAGGCCTAGAGCTTCTGCCTTTAAACATTGGATAGATCAATTACTAGTTACACTCACCTGTATTATTAGGTCACCCATGGGAACTGGGATATTGTGATCCATCAGCGCAATACATAATGATTTGGCTGTTATCAAATGCCAGCTACCTAGTGAATTATGCCAGATAGCTCCCCTACCACCTGAGGGAAATAGCTAGTTATCACGGGTCTCAACAGTTTTAGTCTAATCTTTTATTAACCCTTGAAAGTGATCGGCCACGGTTCTTAATATACCGAGAACTCAAAGTGCGGTGAATGTTTGGGGATCTTGAGCGCTGGGAAAACTGTCTTACTATCGGGCTAATAACATTCGCTCATGAAGCACACACTAAGTTATTATCTGACAGAGAAAATACAATGCACAAAGGACAACACCAATAATCGTGTAGATGACCACTGGGTGCAGAACCGGCAAAGGAATCGCCACTGGCATGAAATAAAATGCATGGAATAGACAGTCCAAGAGAAATAGCAAGATCCATTTAGCGGCGGAGGGATGCCTGCTATAC